>JAPEIP010000005.1:162091275-162129130 GCA_026120095.1 Capsicum chinense | reverse complement strand
ACTCGATAGCATGAAACTAACAAGACATGATACTTCTTGATGTAAGACCATAGTCAACAATTCATAGTACAATCATTGGGGATTTTTATGAAGTATTCGCATGCTCTAAGCTTACACGTGAATATGAATGCATGTAAACATATAATTATTTCATAATCCTAATCTCATGAGCATTATTTCAATCCATTACAAAGCATAACAATAATGTAGAAGTCATATCAAACATAAGAGAGAAACATGGATTCATTAAATTTCGTCACAAATGAGTTATAAGGCATAATTCTTATTCACTTAGGAATTTTATCAAACACCTTACATTCATATCTTTTGTCTTAGGCATGGATATTGAAATAATACTTCATGGCAATATTTTACACTTCCAATACAACAATTTCAACCACATACTAACATATTTTCTTGATAGTCATTAAAGACTTTAACTTAAAAATCAAACAACAACATAAACATGGATATGATTCAATTCATACCATGGAATCCAAAGTTTATATTTCAAATAGGGTTTCCTGAGCTTTATGGGTGAAAAGAACCCATAAATCAATACTTGACATACCTGGATGGATGATTTCTTGAAGATTGGTAGAGGAAAGCTTGAATTATTGACTTGTAATTAAACACCTAGGGTTTCTTATTCTTGGGGATTGATCTTTGAGAGAAACCCTAATTTGGCTTTACAGATGAATAATAAAGCTAGAGGTTCTGGTCTGGTATAACAAGGAGTTAAAATATATTGAAAAAGACCCAAATACCCTTTTGAAAATGGATTAAAATCACTGATCGGAAGTGGTGATGGTCCATCACTAGCTCGACGGTACATCGGTCCTCACCGTCGCACTTGGCAAGAACCTAAACTTTTTGCATCATTTACGATGGTATGGGCGATGGTCCGTGGCTAACTCGTCGGTCCGTTGATCCTGACTGTCGCTCTTGGCCAGAAGATGGGTTCACTGCCTTAGCCATGATGGCTTAGGTGATAGTTCCTCGCTAGATTGATGGTCTGTTGACTTGACCGTCACTTAAGAGTTGTTCTGATAGTTCTCTATAAAACATCCATAACTCTTTACTCTTATATCAGATTTGGATGAAATTAGTATTGTTGGAAAGATAATTTAATTTTCCACATGATAAAAGTTGAAATTGGGGATACTCTATCTGAGTTAAACATTAATTATTTAGGAAGTAATACCAAACTCTTCTGTAGACTAGATTTTACTTAAACAAAGTTTGGGGTATTATAATATCTCCCTTTTGGGAGCATTCGTCCTCAAATAGGATTGACTAGATTGGGAAAGATGATAGACTAATATTACTTACGGAACATGAACATTAAATATGTCTATATGATTAGAACTTTTGATATACTAAAATCTCATACCTAATTTACATGTCTGATGCATGGTTATATGACAGATAGTCTTCAGGAATGCATGACTCAAATTACTAATAAATTGAGTTTTTCATAATTGGACTGCGTATCTAATGTATGAATACGTGACTGACATGATACATAAACATATGACTTGATATGCAAGGTTATTTGATACAAAGTTGATAACTGAAATCTAAACATGGAACTAAATACGCTTAAGAAAAGCTATTACCTTGGGTTGAGTCTATGTTTGTGGAGAAGAGGTGATGATACTTAGTCCGCATGCCTACTTCTGCTTCCCAAGTAGCTCCATCAATAAACTAATTCTGACAAAGAACTTTGATTAGAGGGACGTCTTTGTTCCTCAGTCTGTGAGCCTGGTAGTCAAGAATTTTGATTGGGATCTCTTCAAAAGAAAGGTTATGCTAAATGTCTAAGCCCTCTACCTTAACAACAACTACTTGCTCACCTATGCACTTCTTTACCTAGGAGATATGGAACACTGGATGAAGTGAGGCTAGATCTGAAGGCAATTGGAGCTCATAAGCTACCTTGCCAAAATGACTGAGAATTTTGAAGGGACCAATATATCGGGGACTTACCTTTTCCTTCACCCAGAATCCCTTTACTCCCTTCATGGGAGAGATTTTCAATTATACATAATCATCAATCTCGAACTTGGGATCCTTTCTATGCTCATCTATATACAATTTCTGTCGGGTTTGAGCTGTCTGAAGTTTTTCTATGATGAACTGAAATTTCTCCAAGGTGTCGAATACCAAGTCAGGGCCTATAACTGATGCCTCAGTAACTTTGAACTAACCGATTGGAGATCTATATCTCCTACTGTAGAGAGCTTCAAATAGAGCCATCCAAATGCTTGCATGATAGTTATTATTGTATTAGTGACTATCCTAACTACCATTAAAATCAATTGCACATGCTCGCAACATATCTTCTTCAGCCTGAATAGTTCTTTCTACTTGACCATCTATCTGGGGATAAAAGATTGTACTAAGATAAACCTTGGTACCAAGACCCTTTTAGAATGCTTTCCAGAAGTGAGAGGTGAATTAGGTACCTCTATTTGAGACAATAGACAATGGAACATCATTCAATGTAACTAATTCCCTGATATAGAGTTTAGTGTAATCCTCGGTTGAATAAGACGTATGGACTGGAAGGAAATTAGCTGATTTGGTAATTCTATCTACAATGACCCTGATTGAATTATGATGATGACGAGTACGTGGCAAACCTATCACAAATTTCAGGTTCACTTCTTCCCACTTCTAAGTAGGAATACCAAAATCCTGCATGGACCCACTAGACTTCTGATACTCTATCTTAACCTACTAACATATAGAGCATTTAGACATGAACTTTGCAACATCTCTTTTTATCCCACTCCACCAATAGATCTCCTACAAATTATGGTAAATCTTAGTGGCCCTAGGATTAATTGAGTAACGCGTACCATGCACTTCTGCAGGAATTTGTTTCCTCAAGTCATCTACACCTAGAACACACAGACGACCCTGATAATACAAAACACCATCTCCCCTTGGAGAAAACCTTTATTTTCTGATCATTGACCGACTGTTTGAACTTAACAAGATTGGGATGTCTATCTTGCTTTTCTTTCACCTCTGATACTAGAGATGATTCTAAATTGTTCTGAATCCATATACTACTTCTGCTGAATTGACTAAGAGAACTCCTTGTCTTGCAAGCTGATAGACTTCCTGAGCTAACTTCTTCTTACTATAGTTAACATGAGCAACACTACCCATAGACAGTCTACTGAGAGTGTCAGCCACTACATTGGCCTTTCTCAGATAATAAAGTACACTCATGTCATAATCTTTCAAGAGCTCTAACCACCTTCTCTAGTGAAGATTAAGGTCCTGCTGAGAAAAGACATACTGAAGGCTCTTATGATCTATGAATATATCTACTTGAACACCGTACAAGTAATGCCTCAAGATCTTTAAGGCAAAAAAATACGGCTGCTAACTCAAAATCATGAGTTGGATAATTCTTCTCATGGGGTTTAAGTTGTCTGGAAGCGTAGGATATGACCTTACCATCCTACATGAGGACATAACCCAAACCTGCTCTGGATGCATCACAGTACACTACAAATCCATCTAAACCACCTGGAAGTGTCAAAACTAAAGATGACGTAAGTCGAGTCTTCAATTACTAAAAACTCTTTTCACATAAATCTGACCAGTGAAACTGAACCTTCTTCTTAGTAAATATATAAATAGGGGATGCAATAGATCAAAATTATTCATCAAACCAATAATAATCGCCAGCCAAACCCAATAAACTCCTAATATCTGATGGAGAGATGGGTCTGGGCCATTTTCTCACGGCTTCGGTCTTTTGAGAATCAACTCTAATCCCATCATCGGAGATGATATGATGCAGGAATGCTACTGACCTTAGCCAAAATTTATACTTACTAAATTTGGAGAACAACTGATAATTTCTTAGAGTTTATAATACTATTCTGAGATGGTCTATATGATCATGCTCACTGCGGGAATAGACAAGAATGTCATCTATGATAACTATGACAAACATGTCCAAGTATTGCTTGAACACACAGTTCATCAAGTCTATGAATGTTGCTTGGGCATTGGTAAGACGCAAGGATAAGACTAAGAATTCAAAGTGACCATAATGAGTAAGGAAAGATATTTTTAGAATATCACATTCTCTGACTCTGAGCTGATGAGAGCCTGATCTGAGGTCTATCTTAGAAAAATAGGTGGCACCCTAAAGTTTATAAAACAAGTCATTGGTTCTAGGAAGTAGATAATTGCTCTTGACGGTGAGTTTATTGAGCTGACGGTAGATTATACATATTCTAATAGAACTGTCTTCCTTGCGTATGAATTAGATTGGTGCGCCCCATGGAGACACATGGTGTCTGATGAAACCCTTATCTAGGAGATGCTTTAACTGATCTTTCAATTCTCTGAGTTTAGATGGAGCCATTCTATATAGCGGAATAGATATAGGTTGAGTATCTAGAAGAAGATCAATGACGAAGTCTATTTCCCTTTTGGGAGGAATTCCTAGAAGATCTTATGGAAAGACAACTGAATATTCATTCACTACTAGGAGTTTCGAAGCTAGTTTCCTTATCTTAAACAAAATGATAAAAAAATCCCATAGATATCATTTTTCATGCCCAAAGGTAGGAAATAAGCTGACCTCTAAAAATTGAAGTACTACCCTTTCACTGTAGGATGGTTTTATTTGAGAACTGAAACCAGACAACTCTATTTCTGCAGTCGATTATGGCATAGAAGGAATAAAGCCAATCCATGAAAAGAATGACGTTGAAATCAGTCATTTCTAATTCGAATAAGTCTGCTAAAGAGACTTTCTAAGATACCATGACCAGACTATTCCTGTATACCCATCGGGCTACGATAGTTTTACCGACTAGGGTAGATACTGAGAAGGGCTCTACTATATTTTTGGGACTGACTCTGAAATCAACTGCTATATAGGGAGTAACAAAACATAAAAAAGCTCATAGATATAGCAAAGTGTAAATATGTACATGGAAGATCTGCAACGTACCATTAACCATAATAGGAGAATTTTCCTGATTTTGTCAAGACTGAAGAGCATAGATTCTATTTGGGCGTTGCCCATTAGTTGCACTAGAAGTGGCACCTAGTTGATTTGGGTGACCATACTGAGTTGGAGGGTGATTACACTGACCCTGAGGACGTGGTTAGAGACAATCTCTAAATCTATGCCCTGGCTTGCCATATCCAAAGTAAACATCACTACCAGCTCTATAAGTACCATGATGGTGCTTGTCACATGTCCGATAAAGATGATATGTTCTATCACTGCTAACACTGCCCTGAGACGTAGAGTCTGGCACCCTATCTCTATTGACATCTCTTAATTTTGTCACTGGAGCACTGGATGAGGAAGGAGCTGGAATGGATGACTTTGGGCAGAATTAAGAATGACTTCAACCCTCTCTCTTTGCCTGAGCAAAATTAAAACTACCTATCCTTGCCCTCTTCGTCTACTTCTCTCTCACCTTAATCTTTTACTGTTCTATCTATTGAGCATGGATTATAATCCTATCTATGTCAATCTAACTAATCAACATTGTAGATCCGCATTCATTGACAACACTATTATTTACCCCAGAAACAAACTTACTCATCTTAGATCTGCTGTCTGCCACTACATGAGGAGCATATCTTACTAGTTGAGTAAACTTAAGAGAATAATCTTTCACTATCATATTTCCCTACCTGATGTTGATAAATTATAACACTATAGCTTCCCTCATCTCTAGGGGCAAGAATCTATCTAGAAAAGCAGTGGCAAACTGCTTCTACTCTATAGGTCCAATATCGACACCCTTTTTAGCTTTCCACTATTTGAACCATGTGTTAGCCACATCCTGTAACTAATATACAGCTATTTCAGTGCTCTCACTAGAAGTAACTCCTATTTTTAACCTTTTAAACCTGATCAAGGAATTCCTGAGGTTCCTTATCTAACTTAGACCCAAAAATAAATGAAGGATTCATTCAAGTGATGTCCCGAATCCTGGATACAGTTGAATTAGCCTCTGTGTTGGACGTCACGATAGTTGGTCGTTCATTTTGGGCAATAATAGAATAATCAAGAGTAGTGGATGCAACTCTAAACACTGCATGAGAAATATGTTCATCTAAGGGATCTGCTTAGACAGACTGAAGGGCTGACTGATTTTCATTTCTTCTCTTGGGAAGCATGTTCTGTAGGAGAAAGGGAGAAACAATTAGAATGAGAGTTAAATTTGAGATCACGATCACTGGCATGACATGAATAATGAAAGAAGGGAAAATATTCCTACAACAATTTATAGCCTCCTATACATAAATATAGCGCGCAACACACCTATGCATAGAACTTTACTAGATTCCTCTTTCAAACTTCCTAAGACACTATTGAAACTTAGGCTTTAATACCAAGTTTGTAATTCCTTGAATCTGGTACCAAGAATGCCACACGGTGCTCATGACCCCAAAGGACCACAAGCTAACCCATGACTGATATCTGTACTCTGCACTGTATAATATACTGTATAGATGCAGAAAAGATAGAAAGGCCATTAGGTCAAATATCTGATAAAATATAATAGCTAAAAAATATGGTACCACCATACCAAAACTAAAATAACTCTCTGAACATGCTATAGTCTAAAAGTCTCTAAGCTATCTGAATATGGAGTTAGTGGGAATATTACAAACTATTTTTCATTTTTGAAATAAACTATGTACTAAAATATTAAAATAATAACATCCTCGAGTGATGAGGACTCACTAGTAGTCTATCTGCTGAATGTCTGATCAACTAAGGATGCCCTGGAGCTCCTGCTTCTAAACCTATGGTATAAAACACCATAGTGCAAATGGATCAGTACGATTGAATGTACAGGTATGGAAGTGAGGTAGGTTGAATGGAAGGGGTTTATATGCATGAACAATACTAACTAATTGTGTAACATGAGCGTGAGAATATATGCATGAATAAGTCAACTGTGGCTGAGATTATGACATCACTGAATTTGAATATTGATAACAAAAGTTTTGTATAACTAATATACTATTATTTGAATGACTGTATTCGATTTTTACTGAGATTATGACATCCTTATATCTGAATAATTGTAATTAGCTGAGTTTATACTGGACTAAGTGACTGTATCTAATTGTCCTAAATTCGGTAGAACTATCTGAGTTCTATTACTGAGACTAAGACTAAGAATTTAACTGTGGGAAGTAGTCCTTTAATAGACATGCACCTAATAAGATATTATAGCTTAGTTGGGGTCCAATCTATAACTCCAATTGGAAAGGTGTCAATACCGTGCCACTGGTAAGGACAAGTTGTGAGTGATCCCTAATCTAACAGGTATTGTAAGGAGAATGGTGGTACCCTTATATAACAGGTTAAACCACCTCATCCACCATCAAATAGAAGGTTTGATGTTTCAACCTACGTTGACTACATAGTTCTGGAGTGCAACGATTGCTTCTAACAATCATACTCTCTAATAACAGGTGAGTTCCCATACTTGGGATTACTTGGTGCTGAATCCTACTCCCATATGAATAGACACTGAATATGATTAACTAATCTGAACTGGACTGTGTTCATTGAGTTTAGTTGACTGATGGAACACTACTGAGACTACTAAATTTACTTGAGTTTTCCTGAGTCACATGACTGACTGAGTTCTATGAATCATGTCTTGACTGACAGTATCTGGAAAACATGACACTAGCTCTAGGCACACTGCTAAATTCTCGGATACAAGTACCCCCAGGACTGGATAGCATAAAACTGACAAGACATCATACTTCTTGACACATGACCATAGTCAAGAATTCATAGTACAATCATTTAGGATTTGCAAGAAGTATTCGCATGCTATAAGCTTACACATGAATAGGAATGAATGTAAATATATCATAACTTCATAAGCCTAATCTCATGAGCATTACTTCAATTCATAACAAAGCATAATATTAACATGGGAGTTATATAAAACATAAGAGAGAAATATAGATTCATCAATTTTGGTCACAAATGAGTCATAAGGCATAATTCCTATTCTCTTAGGCATTTTATCAAACACCTTGCATGCATATCTTTAGGATTAGGCATGAATATTTGAATAATACTTTAGGGAAACATTTTACACTTCTAATGCAAGAATTTCTACCACATACTAACATATTTTCATGATAGTTATTAAAGACTTCAACTTGGAAATCAAAAACCAACATAAACATAGATATAATTAAATTCATACTATGGAATCAAAAGACTATATTCCAAATAAGGTTTCTTGAGCTTTATGGGTTAAAGGAACCCATGAATCAACATTTGACATACCAAGGTGGGTGATTTCTTGATTATTGGTGGAGGAAAGCTTGAATTCTTGACTTGGAATTGAATACCTAGGGTTCTTTATTCTTGGGGATAGATCTTTGAGAGAAACCCTAATTTGGTGTTATAGATGAATAATGAATTTATGAGCTCTGGTCTGGTATAATTAGGGATTCAAAAGGGGGAAAAGACCAAAATACCCTTTTAAAAATGGATTAAAATTACTGATCAGAAGTGGCGATGGTTTGGGCGATGGTCCATCCCGGGACCTCGGTCCTGACCATCTTACTTGGCCAAAACCTAAACATTTTTCCTCGTCTGCGATAGTTAAGGCGATAGTCCATTGTTAACTCGACGGTATGTCGGTCCTGACCATCGCACTTAGCCAGAAGATGAGTTCACTACCTTAGTTGTGACGGCTTGGGGAATGTTCCAGAGCTACATCAATGGTTTGTCGGCCTGACCATCACTTCTGGGTGGTTCTCACAGTTCTCTATAAAATGTATATAACTTTTTTCTCCGAAACTGGATTTGGATGAAATTTATATCATTGGAAAGATAATTCAATTTCCCACATTGTAAAAAGTCAAAATTAGGGAAATTTGATTTGATTTAAATATTAATAAATTAAGATGTTATCATTAACTGTTAAATAAACTAGACTTGACTTAAAGAAAGTTTAGGGTATTACAAAAACCTATACTGATGTAACCTGAATACTAACTAAAACTACGGGATCTATCATGTAATTGACATGCCCAAATCTGAGCTAATTAAGGTTCAGACTATAACCTAGTAGAAAGGGTATTAGTACCTTGCTAAAGGTACTAACATTGGTTGTGCGGATCTACTAAACTAGTGTCCCAAAAGAAAAGGGTGTCATTCCTCTACTGGATGGTGACCCCTATGAGAGTTTTAGTCCTTTACTGGTGGGTGAAATCTCATAACCTATGTTGGCTTTATTGTTCTGGAACACAATGTCTGCTACTAAAGGTCTCAATCCTCTTCTGGTAAGTGACCCTTCATTCCTAGTTTCACTTGTCACTAAATCCTACTCCCAACTAATTTGACACTTGTTCTAATTTAAAGTAAACTACAAATCATAACTTATAATTCGCAACACGATCATACAAATTGAGTATGACAGTAAAATCTTAATCTGATATACTTGCTACTTGTAATTCTTAAACATTGATAAACATATAGGTATCAGGTGTTTATTACCCTCCAATATGTAATAATACATTAAATACAAAATCATCTTTTAAAATACAATAAGGGAATTCATGATTTGTAAATCCCAAAAAATAATATATTTCACTAAACTGATGGAATTCACGATTATGAGTACGTGAATATGATAAACTTATGAGGACAACATAATCACATGGTTTATTTCATAACATGAGAAATTGACATGATATTAACTAAACATGATGTGGGTGATTGAAATTCAAAACATGTAACAACATAATTCACATAGGGAAAACATCTTGGCTTGGCGTGAATTCAAAACTACAAAGAAAGCATGATTTCATTTATAGTTAACATGGATATTTTTATAAAAATAGATGAGTGTTTCATTCTCGAACAAAGGGGAATTTTGGGACTCAATGGGTGGAAGGAACTCATTGATAAATATCTCATATATTTTAATTGCTTTAATCCTTGAAGTAAAATCTTGGAATTTGAATACTGAATGATTTAATTCTTTTGAAGAGGCTTTATTTTATGTTATTAAAAAAGAGGATGGCTTTTATGTATGATAAATTATGGGGAAATGGTCAAATAATTCCCTTTTTGAGCTTTATGATGTCAATTTGGGTGTTTTGGGTCAAGGTAAAGACCAAATGCCCCTTTATAAGTTAATGAAAATACTACAGAAACACAACCCCTATGTCATAAATTTTATCGTGGAAGATATCCTCCTTTACTTGGCGTGTTTCGTAGAAGGTAACCTTCCAAACACGTCATGTATCACAGAGGTTCTACCTTTGTGATACACCCTATCACGGAGGAAGTCTACCTCCATGGTAAAAAATAGCCCAAAACCTATTTTGAGAATTTTGAAACACTTTCGGATGACTTTTTTAACAACACTTAACATTTTTAACTCAAAAATCAATGTTTCAGACTCGCGAGTGCCAAAAATTAAATATTCACCTTCTTGGGATCTTAAAATTACTAAGACCTTGTACATAGAGTAAAATAATGACTTTCGCTCCTTTAAACAATTGAATAAGGGCTAGAGACGTGTCTAAAATCTTATAGATTATTACAAGGTGTCTACCAAGTTGATGGATAAGAAGCTTCTAGGCAAACCTAGATTAAAGGTTAACCTACTTGAGAGGATTTCTTAGTAATGAGGGTAATTCCTTGAATCTTATGGTGAATGAAAATTTCTTGCAAATGTTATCTAGTGACCTCTTTCAGGTAGTGCTAGATAGTGTCACTGATGATCTTGCATATCCTTCTTCAATCCATAGACTATGTTCTGCTTCTGCCTAAAGTATTTTTTTTTCTTCCGAGCTTTTTTTTAGTGATCTACTGATGTAACTCCAATTGCTGGATGAATCTTCACAATCCTGTATGGGTTCAAGCAACTCCTCATCTATCGTGATTTTATATGGTTGTTGATATTCATTTATTGCTCATCGATCTTCATCCCAGTGGAAATTGTAGTTCCACTTTCCCCAATCTATTTCTATTGGAATGCATCTCTTCTGATGCAATATAAAGCATTGTGCTTCATAGCATTCATCTTCCAAGGAAAGTATTAAAATAGGAAACTTCCAAAGGAGAGAAACTTTTTTAGCAGATTAATGATTAGTAAAAGATAATAAGACATTAATACCTTTGCATTGCAGAAATCCTTGAAACATTAAACCCAATATTGTTATGGCTTGAACCACAAAATGAACCTTTTCAGAAATGGTTGGATTTGATTGAGATGCTTCATGGCATTGCACTTGAACTCCATGAGAATGTAGAAGTACTACTGAAAAATGTACTAGAATAACCTTATGAGTTATTAAGAGAAGTTATTGGCTACTACTATGAACATAAAATATAGAAACTATTTTTGATACACTCAAATGACTTTAGGATAGATCCGGTATAGTTTTTTATCCATCGAAGCTCATAGAAAGTTTGCCTTTTTCAGGGAAAGAATGGATCAAATTGATCCATATACTAATTGAACAGATCTTGAGGGTAGTCTACTCTTTTGGAAGTAGAATGCTTGATGTGTTGACAATGACAATCTGACTACCTGGCTTATCAATGCCTTCTATTGTATTGGATAACAGTAAGAAAAAATTTGCATAGATGTTTCCTAATTCTTCGTGTATGTCTATGGAGAATAGGGTATCCTCTATGAATTTTTCTTCTAGTGAGAAGAAGGATTCAAGGTCAACCTCTTTGATGAGATTGATGAATGTGTGATCAACTAGTTCTTTAATATGGAGGATAGAGTGCTTTGACTTTTTTCTTGAGGATAGATGATTCCACAGGAATCAATCTCAGTAATAAGGATGAACTTGAATTGGTCTTCTCACAAGAAGAAGAACCAATGGGGCTCACTTTTTTCTCCATAAATGTATACAAAGAATCAAGAGACATCTATAAAGATGATCTCTACCTGATATCCAATATACGATAAGATGATAATAACTCGTCTAGCCAAATTCTCATGTTTAAGACATCTGGAATTCTATCTTTTGAAAGAGCATATCACACTTTAGATATATACAATATTATCTGGATCCTATCGATCGATCCATCCTCCGAGAAAGTAGAACTTTCTATGAGATTTAAGTGTTTAAAAAGAGTTGTGGATCCATCCTAAAGACATTCGAAGTACACCCAGAATATCCATTCTAACATGTATTCATGGCATAAGCCAAAGACTTCCTACAAGAACTCCTATTGTTATTCTGGTACGTGTGTTACCAGGACTACATTCTAATAGAGTTTAAGTGTGATGCCATATGGCAATATTTTAGAATCGGAATAGCACTGAAAAGGTTAAAATATAGGGTCAATCCATGACACAGTTTTGTTCGATGCTTCAATGATTGCTATAATTTACTAGTTTTCATTCTAAATGGTTCGATATGAATCACAGGCCACAACGTCTAATATCAAATAGAAATTTCACTCAGTTGGAAAATTCCCATCTTAATATTTTTTTTGGAATATGAATACTATAAACCAAAAGAAATATGTTTAAAGGATTTGGTAAAGTTGAACTACACCGACGACTATCCCCATTAGGATAAAGTCGATCGAGCAACAAAAGAATATCAGTCACTGTATCAAATAAACAGAGATGAAGTCACTAAGACCATTACATTAATACAATCAACATATACCATACAGGAAAGGAAAGGTCCATTAGACAGGAAGAGTTGCTTTACAAGATCAGGGGATAGAAGCTTGGAAGGCAATCAACGCTTAAGGAAGAAACACAACATCTACTAGTTAAATAAAGACGGATAAGTGTGGTCATATCTAACACCATTCAACAATTCCTAAAAGATGATGCCACAAGAAATTTACAAGAAATTACCATTCACCAGAAGTATCATAGAAATACCTTCCAAAGTTTACCATAAAACTAATCCTAGTGGGTTACCTTCGTTCCCTCAAAACCCTGTTAATTGAGGAACCCTCTAAAAAATGTTCACTAAAAGATACTTACCAAGATACTTGGTAGGCACCTCCCATGAGATTATGCTCTGCTTTCAACAAGATTAAAAGTTGTTTCTCCCACATGCTGGCAATGAGATTACAAGTTACAAATCCATCTTTTCGCAAGTAGATAACAAGCTTCTAAGTCACCTACTTACATATGCTATCATAAACCAATAACATATTTGTGTTTTATTTTATTGGGCTCAATAAAATATTATTGGTACTGGACTCGAATAAAATATGATGTGAATATCTCATAGAAATTTCTGCCGGAATAGGGATTATCTTTGTTAGAAGAACGGGCTTATATATATGAAGATGGATGAAATTTACTATTTTTAGAATAGTGGGCAATGTGTGATATTTTATTACAATATTATCAGTATTTCAAGCTTATATAGATATTTCTTTTACTATAAAAAGAGGAACATGCCTTTAGTTGTAGATCATCAAATTCTACTCCTAGAAACCTTTCTTGTGAAGTTTCTTTCTATTAACAAAAATATTTGTTTGCTAAGTTATATCTCTTGCTCTTTTCTCCCAAAAGGGATGGGTCCTTTGATCATTTAGGTTTGAAAAGTGGGGTAAGGAAACACTTTGGAAAGTATACTTGTTAATTACAACATAAAACTCTGAAGTACTTTCAATAATTATGAAACAAAATTAGCTTTGTCCATGTGACATACATTTCTAAGTCATTTACATTTTAATGAATCGAAATTTGCTTAATTTGCACAATAGCTTTCCAATTTTCTTTCTTTTGTTTTTATAAATATGCAAATCTAAGGTATGATAAAGAACACCTTTGTTCAAGGGAATTTTAAGGATGCTAAAGGCCATGGGAGAGACATGACAAGCTCGTACATGTCAAATATGGGACAATTGTATCTGTACTAGGTCACTAATGACTTACTTTGTTCAAATACAAGCAAATTCAAGACATCCCATTGAATGTTGAAAAGTCTTTGTTTGTGGAAACCAATCCTTTAGGGATTAGTTGATTTGTTACCCCATTTTTAATAAAGTTATTATGTTTTGATAAAACCTTTGATTATTTATGGAGTGCCACTGATATGGACGTGAAAGGTTAGAGTATGTGGTCTTTGGTGTCGATGAGAGCCTTGATTTTTTATGGTGTGCTTCCTATATTGTCATGAAACCTCCTTTCATGTTGCAAATTTTAGAGCTCTATTTTCATCGCCTAGTTAATATTTCTTATGGCGTATATATGGAATAAGAACTAACCCTACTCCTTAAAGAGGAGGGGGAGGAAGAAAGGACTATCTAAGATCTACTATCATTATTTGTATGAGATCAAACTTTACATTTATAGTCTTTACATTATTCTTAAAAGATCCTTAAAAATATTTAGACATAAAACCAACCATAGTCTCTCTCTTCTATTTCATACTAGTGGAGTCCAATAAATATTCAAGTTGAGTCAAAATCTTTCCGTAGCCATATTCCTATGTTTTTACTCCAAATAAGAAAAGTATAATACATAATCGAGTTGAGTTGCTTAACTTAGATTTAGAACAAATATATAGAGTTTTTATGGTCCAGAAAAACACAAAAATATGTCTTTCTCAGAGTCTTTACCATCTTATTCAAGTATGTCATGTCCATGTAAATCTCTAGCTAGATTAAATATGGCTTCTACCCTTAGTAAAACTCTATCATATAAATATTACTTCTTGTACTCAGTAGATGTGTTACAACAATAACAATAGATATCCACAACATGTCTACCTTTGCAAAACCACTACTCAGCCTTTATATAGATGGCATATAACCTATGGCTGCCGATCGGATATTAGGTACACAAAAACCAAAAGGAATTCAAAAATACATAGCTACATCAAAACTTTACCATAATCATACTCTTTCCACTAAGGAGGAATAGTTCAGCACTCATCAAATGCTGGAATATTTTCCCACGATAGTGGAAAACCCAAGGCTTTACCCATATCCATTTTAGTGTTAATAATATTGTGTGATGCATCATGGAAGAAAAGGCCAGCAAGTAGTGTCATATCTTTCCCTTTACAAAGACCAACACGCTAATTTGGGTACCTCTGAAATCACACTAAATGCCAGGAGAATCGTTGTCAATATATTTCAAAACATGAATTCATCACTCTCAGATTCATATCTGATGAAGATGTTGAAGATCTAGGTCAAAATTTTTGGAGCACCACATTCAATACATACCATTAAGGAAATTCTCCACTACCAGGTAGTTTGGTGGGACCATAATAATGTCATGGATCTGTCCCTACTAGGTGGAAAAAATGCTTTGTTCCTAAACGTAGATGCCACAAATAGAACCACTTAGTGTACCTAAATCCCAAGATAAATCCCAAGACATGAACTTGTCACAATCCTTCGAGAATCATAGGTCACAAATTATGAGAAGCTGAGAAACCATACTCAACCTATCAAGTCCACTGACCCAACCTTTGCCAAAATTTGTGACAACACTAACACAATTTTGACAAAAAACAACCCAAAACAACCTTCTCTACCTATATGCACCATCCTTCTGATGACGTCCCATACATTAAAAACCCATAAACTTTACTTTGGTTCCTTTGCAGCTGCATGCTCGAGCATGATTGGATAAACTTCTTCACGCATGAGGGTGAATACAACATGTGGAGAAAATTTCATTTCAGAGGACACAACCCATAAAGAAGAAATCTCAGTTATAAAATGTGAAAAAAGGATACCTCACCATGAAAAAATTCACCATTGGAAAAGGATAACCTAAGACATACACCAAAGATACCACAATTTTTTTTGTTATACTAACAGGAGTGAAGATGCCTCTAAGAGATATAGAAGCAACTCTTAATTTGAAATATGAAAATGCCATATGATAGAATTAGATGCTGACAAGGATTAGCCGATCCCTTAAAAGTGTTGAACACTCATAAAATAAGTTTGCAAGAGAGTTAAGGCAATGACCAAGATAGAAGAAAAAGTATCTACTCAACACGATGGAACCATCCTCTAATTGGAGCTCAGACTATAGTCCCTACATTATGATATATATACTTTGCTGCCATATTTTATTGAGCTGCAAAAAACTGAAATGGTTCCTCCTAAAGAACAAATTCAACACCGGTAACATGGTGGCTTCAAACATTAGAGAACACGAAGCTTACTACCAAATCAAAACTTTTTCCCTATGCCAACTAAAACATACCTCCCCTCAATAATAGGCCACATATTTTCTGTTATTCCCTCTATCTCTATATGCCTATGTCTTTCTCCCCAAAGCACTAGGACAAACAAGAGTTTGTCATTGCTTACCTTGCGTGGGAAATAAAGATACCATCGCAACCAAAAAGAAAGATGATACAACCCAAAAGCAGTCAAAAACAGATGGAATATAGACGTAGGATCAATGATGATCTCAGAGTACGACATCACCTTTCTAAATGATAACCTTATAATCCATAAAGCAAAAGTTTCTAACAAAGACAAAGAACCGAATGCCTTGCTAATAGATGGTCTTCTTAATAACAAGTCATCATCATGATCTGAAAGCTAACTTGGTCCTCTCAGAACAAGTTCTCCAAAATATATATGAAATGGAAATAGTGACAACCCTATCCCTGATTCACAAGCCACAGATAATCCTATTGGGATGTTGATCCTCTTAACCCTGCTATGACCAAAGGTGAATGTTCATCCTATGGTAACTATTTGGGTGAATACTCTGACACCAGTGATAACATTCCAATTGATTGATATATTAAGGACAATAAAGACTCTATTGGTTCTTCTGAATACATTAAAGACGTTCCTTAATCCTTTATTATTTCTCTATAAAAAGACAATCAACCTATATTCATAAACCACTACAATAAGCAAGGGGTTTCTAAAGTAATTGACGACTAAGATAGGATGACAAATGACCCTCTCTAAAAAAAATGTCCAAAACCAGAAACAATAACAAAGAAATCCATTAGAAATAGATTTGATTCCTTCACTCTCGATGAGGTCAAGGTTTTAGCCTATCCTTAGAGAATCCATGACTTCTAAACTTTG
The DNA here is from genome assembly GCA_026120095.1 of Capsicum chinense. Lineage (NCBI taxonomy): Eukaryota > Viridiplantae > Streptophyta > Magnoliopsida > Solanales > Solanaceae > Capsicum > Capsicum chinense. The sequence continues at coordinate 162,112,059 of JAPEIP010000005.1, read as the reverse complement.
ATGGAAATAAACAATCTAGCTAAATGAGAAAAATACATATACTTTAAATACACCACTAGATTCTCAGGAATATTGAGAGATTGGTAGAACACTCTTGGGATCATCAATAAGAACACCTATCTGACATCTCAGGACTTTGCCGTCAACATTCGAACCTATATAAATTCTTTTTTAGAGATACAGGTCATTGATAGAAGAACATATAAAATAGAATCTTCGAGATGAAGTTCCTATCATTCAATAGAGATGTCATCGACAATCATTTTCAGATGATGGTATAGATCTACTTTGGGGTGGGGGAATATCCCAGCCTTATAAGCATTTGTATCATCAATGTAAAGATATTAGCTGGTTGCTCAGTGAAAATTATGGAGGAGAAGGTCAAATCCATAGTAGTCCCATAAATAGGCTACGTTAGGTAGGCCATAACCCATGCCCTGGATAACATATAAAAAAGTGGTTTGTACTAAAGCAAATCATCTAGAATAACCTGTCTCTTAACCGTGCTTGCATCACTAATGATCTTTTCACCAGATCTAACTGCTCCTAATTTATCCATAAAATAAGTGCCAAGAACCAACTTCAGTTCAAGAGAATTTAATTACCTAGACCTTAAAATAATAGGTCTAAAGCAATTAGGGGAACTAGGTATTTCAAAAAAAGGAGCCCAACAAACTTTACGAGCTAGAACAGCTGCTTCATAAATAAAAAACTTGGACACTTTAGAAGAAATTGTCCTCAATCCAAAAAATCAAAGGACTTCATCCACCTCTTTCAAGAAATAGCTCTTCTGACATACATTTATACCTATAAATAGGATGCTCTTTTATCAATTTTAATAATGGAGGTAGAGATATCTAAGGACATACTCTTCTCCATAAATGTATTCAAAGAATTAGGTGATATATATGTAGATGATCTCTACTTGAATTCCAATATAGAATAAGATAATGACAAGTTAGCTAGTCAGATTCTCCTACTTAAAACATCTAGAATTCTATTTCTTGAATAGAAGGTTGCGCTCAAGATTTGTTCAATTAGTAAGAGGATCCTTTTGCCCCAGTTATCCCCTGAGAAAGATGAACTTTCTATGAGCTCCAATGTTCATAAAAAATGGACGATCTCTCCTTAGAACACTACGAGTACACCTAGAATATTTTTTATGTTATATGTTTATAGCACTAGCGAATGTCTTGCCGCAAGAACTTCTATTTCAATAGTACTATTTTCTCATGAAGTTCAAGTTAGATGCCTTCAGGCATGTTTGTCAAATCCAAATAGCTCTTAAAAAGTTCATGGTGTGATTAAAGCAATGATACTATTGTATGCTATTCTTAAAGTATTCCTATGATGCAATAGTTTTCATGTTTCATCATTCAGCCATGTCTAAGATCAGTCAGAAATGTCACTACTCTAGAAATTACCCCTCTCAATACTCTATTCTGAAGATAAATATTACGAAGCACAACACTTCATTATCTACAAAAATCGAGGCATTCAAAAACAAGTATGATTAAAGGAAAGGTAAAAGTGGAACTACACTGACTATCATCCCTAACATGATGAAGTCCTCTAAGCAACCAAAAAAAATAAGATATCATATGAAATTTTAAGAGATAAATTAACTAATGTCATAAAAAAATATTGTTAAAAGCTCCCACATAAGAATGCGAAGGTCCATCAAACTGGAAGAGTTAATTCATTAGACCACTGAAGAAAACTTGGAAGGCCAAGAACACCTCAGGTAGAAACACAACATCGACTAAATGATGGAAGAAGCATACATAATTTCATTAGTAACACAATCCAATGTTTCCTGAAAGATTACCCTAGTTTACATGTGCATAAAGTTACCATTTACCACATGCTCCATGGAATTACTTTCCAAAGTTAAACATGAAACCCTCTTCACTTAGTTACCCTTGTTACCTAGAAAAAATCCTAAGTGGGTTACCCTCCTTACTAAGAAACCCTCTCATGAGGGTTACTCTCTAAAATTGGTTTACCTTCCAGTTGTTGATCCATCTTATTAGAAGATACCTACTAGTAGCTTATGCACCAACTTGAAAAAAGTTTATAAGCTAGTTATCAACTTACTAGCGAAGAGTTTACAAGATGTTGATTCACCCGCATGCAAGAAGACAACATATTGCTCAGCCACCAGCTTGTACATGTTGTCACATATTAAAAATATGTCTGTGTTTTATTTTATTAGGCTCCATCATATGTTAGTGACACCCGACTTGAATTAAATATGTTGTAAATATATCATAGAAGATAGGATAGGGTATTACTATTTTTAGAATAGTGGGCCACATGTTATGTTTTATTTGAAATATTATTAAGAGCTTTCTTCACCTATAAATGGAAAATAGGACTTTAGTTGGAGATCATCAAACTCTCTACTTAGAGATGAACCTCTAAATTTTGAATAAAACTTAACACCTAAAAACATATTTTGTAAAGTTTCTCTCTATTAAGAAAAATATTTGTTGACTAAGTTCTCTCTCTTTCTCCTCTCTTTCCAAATAGATGGGTACTTTAATCCTTTGGGTCAAAGTCGTGGGGTAACGAATCACTTCAGTAAGTATACTTGTTATTATTGCAACATTGAACTCTAATATACTTTCCATTATTATTAAATGAATTTTTCTTTGTCCTCAAGACATAGATTTCTATGTCCTTTTCATATTTATGAAATCAAATTGGCTTAGTCTTCTTAGTAGCTTTTTTATCTACTTTTCTTAGTTTATAACCACATAAATTTGAGGTATGCAATAGTACACCTTTGTTCTATGGAATGTTGATGGCACTAAAAGCCATGGGAGAGCACAAAAATATTATGTCCACTATATACGAAACAATTATACGTGTACTAGTTTACGAATGATTTATTATATTCATAGAATTTCAAAGTAAAGTTCCCTGTCTATTAGGTATCAAAGCTAACCCCACTACCAAAAGGGGAGGGGAAAGGAAGCAAGTATTCATATATGATCTACTATCATTGTTTATACAAGAGCCAGCCATAAATTTATAGTCTTTACGTTGATTAAAAGATTTAAGCCATAAAAGCATCCATAGTCTTTGTTTTCAAGTTTTTACTACCAATGTCCTATAAATATTCAAGTCAAGTCAAAATTATTATGTTGCCCTTGTTCTTTGTTTTTACTTCACATAACCAAAGTATTATACATAATTGAGGCATAGTGGGATAATCAAGATGGTAACAACAGTGTACCCAGATCCCAAGATAAATCACCAGAGATGAATTGTCAAAGTATTCGAAAATCATGGGTAACACCTTATGAGAAGTTAAGAGACTATCCTTAACCTCTCCAGTCCAATGAATTGGCCTTTGCCAAAAGAGGTAATAACAATGACACAATAAATTTCAATTACTGTTATTTAATAAAGCCTTCCAAAACAACCTTCTCTTCATATATGTACAAACCTTCTCATATTCTCCCTTATGTTGAAAACCCAACAATTCAATTCAAGTTCCTATGTAGTTGTATGAATGAGCATAATTGGATAATGTCCTTCTATTATGAGGGTAGCAACAACATGGGGAGAAAATATCTTTTCTACAAAAACTACACGTGGATAAGGAATTGGAGTTGTAAAATATAGAAAAATAATACCTTACCACCACAAAATAAAACCACCAAAACACAAAATAAGCCGACAATCATCATGTTCTTGATCTCCCCTATAGGAACTTGTCATTCATTTGACTCCCCATAAAATTGAACCCTCAAAACATGCTTTGATGATACCAACAATAAATTTTATCCTATCAGTAGGAGTGAAAGTACCCCAAAGGAATATAGAAGAAATTCTTAATTGGCAATCTAAAAAATTCATGTGTCTGAACTTGATGCTGACAAGCATCAACCAATCTCGTAAGAGGGTTGATCAAACATAAACTAAGATGGAAAGCATAGTTGAGGCATTGAACAAGTAGGCAGAACAAGCATATACTCAGCATACTGGACTTATCATATAATTAGAGCTTAGGCTCTAGTCCCTATAGTATGATATATGTCTACTAGCCACCTCACTAACATATTTCTTTGAGATGCAAAAAAGTAAATGGATCCTCTTAAAGAACAAATTCAACACCTGAAATATGGTGGATTCAACCTTTTGAGAACTCAAATCTCACTACAAAATCAAACCTTCTTCTATATGTTGCCACAAGCATACTCTCCCCTAAAAATGATCCATAAATTTCCCACTATTCCTTCTAGCTTTTACGTGCCTATGTCTTTCTCTCCATAGTCCTAGGATGAATATGATTTTGACATTTCTAAGCTAGCATAGGAAAGAAAAAATGCTAGCATATCAAAAATAAAAGCCACTAAAACCTAGAAGTTGTCCAAAAGAAAGATGGAATTTGGCGAAATAAATATGGACAGAGGATAAATGATGATCCTAGACCACGTCATCCCCTTTCTAGATGATAACTTGATAATCCATAAAAAAAAGTTCCAAATGAACACAAAGAACAAAATGCCTTGTTGTAAAATGGTTTTCTTAATAAGAAGTTGCTATAATTACATCATTATCAAAACACTAATTTGGTCCTGTTGGATCAAGTTATTCCAAATATGTTTGGCTTGGACATTAATGACTTCCCAATTCCTTATCCATAAGAGACAAATGATCCTACTCCTATAGAAAAATATCTAAAAAGCAATAAAGATATTCCGGATGCTGATCTTATTAACCCTGATATGAGTGAAGAGGAATGTTCATTTGATAGTAACCCTTCAGATAAATACATTGAAATTTGTGATAACTTTTCAATTGATGGATATATCTAGGACAACCAAGACGTTGTTTATTCTTGTAAATAAATTAAGGATACTCATAAATCCTTAATTGCGCCTCTCAAAAAAGATAATCCACATATATTCATAAACCACTATTACGAGAAATAGGTCTCTAAAGTAGTCGATGAACAAGAGAGGAGGATGGATGATCCTATTTCTATAAGAAGGCTAAATCCAAAAACAACAACAAAGAAAACCATTGGAACTGGATTTCATCAGATCATTCTTGATGAGGTGATGTTTTCATTTGTGCCTTAAAGAATCAAAGATCTCTATCCAGCTCTTTAATGAAATATCACATATTAATGGCATATATCTCTATAAAAAGGACATCCTTGAATCATTCTTCTCACTGAAAGAAGAGCCGACTGAGGACATACTCTTCTCCATAGATGTAAATAAAGAATCAGGTAATATCTAAGCAGATGAACTCTACTTGATTTCAAATAAAAGAGAAGACAATGATAAGCTGGATAGCTAGATTCTCATACTCAACATATCAAGCACAATCTTCTAGAATATTAGTCTTCCTACCATATTTATTCAAGTTGTAAGGGGATCCCACTGGCTTATTTATCCTCAGAAAAAGATGAAATTTCTTTCTTTTATGTAAATCCAATTGTTCCAATTGTTCTCAAAATATGTAGGATCTATCCAACAACAACTCATAGTAAATCCATACTATCATTTCTATCATGTGGTCATAGTATTAGCCAATGACTTGTCATAAGAACTCCTATGGTTATTTTGGTAATTGTGTCATAAGTAATATGTTCTCAAACCGTTTATCTGTGAATATATAGGAATTTTTATTGGATCTAAATAGGTATAAAAAGGTTCATTATGTCGATCAAACAATAATACTATTGGGTTTGATGCTTCAAGGCTTCCTACGATGCAATGGTATTCATGTTGTATTATTCTGTAGGAATTGCAAGCCGTGATGTCTAACCTCAATCTAAAATGTCACCCATCTAGAAATTTCCTATCATAATAATCTCTCTAGAAGATGAATACTATAAAGCACAACACTTTATTTTCCACCAAAATAGAGGCATTCCAATAATATATGGCCTAAGGAATAAGGAAATTTGAACTTCACAAACATTCATCCCTATTGTGATGAATTCCACTAGGCAAAAAAAATAGTTCATACATTATATGAAATTATGATAGATGAAGTAGCTAATGCCATAAAAATAGAACACTTGAAAGCTTGCAGATGATGGGTGTATTTTTGCATGCTAGTGTCACGATTCTTGTCTTTTAAGCCTTATTTGGAGGATGATTCATGTGATTAATATGTTTATAATTATGTAAATGTGAATTTAATTGTCAATGTATGCGTTTACAATGATTTAAGGTGTTTGCAAGTGAATTCTGATTCAAATTGAGCATTTAGAGTTCAACCGAGAAAACTAGTGTCATTAGCTTAAGCTAGGTGCTTGTCTAGTCTATTATATTAGGTTCTAAAGTATTTTAATAAGTTATTAAGGTTTTTATTGTGTACTTATATGTGAAAAAACGTGTTGATAATGTTTAATGGACAATTATATCAAGACAAGAGCCGAAACAAAGGGTTAAATATATAAATGAAATTAGCCTATTCTTAGCTCGTACTGCTAGTTCATCATATTGGATGTTGTGTTATTTTGAGATCAAAATTTTGGAGTTTAATTGTATAGAATGATTTATGAGTGGATAATGAAGATATATAAAAGATATACAAGCTTCAAATAAAGTGGAAAGAACTCAAAAAGGCTAGTAATGGACCAACATAAGCACAATACACAGCTTGGACATAGTTTGGACCCTTGAAATGTCTTGGGAGCGTGTGGTATGTAATTAAGGCCAATTAGCACGTGATACAGAACAAAACATTCATAAGGGACCAAAAATAGTGACCCCTTAATATTAGGGTGGGTCGCGACCTCCATACCCATTTTGAGGACTCACGACACGACCTACACTCCCGTTTCCAGCCTGCGCATCACGACTTTCACACCTATTTCTCTTGGTACTACATGAACACTATAAATACATCTTTGTAAACATTATTATAGACTTTTAGAATTCATTCAAAGAGATAGGAGGCTGCCATAATGTTTTTTTAGGTTTATCATTCTTTTATTTTGTTTCTTTATGATTTGTATCATCAATCCAAGAGTTTGGATGATGAATACTTCCATTTATGGCTAAAATTCCTATTTAAGGTTAAGTTCAAGATCATGACTACTTTTGTTTTGAATTAAGTTTGTTGAGTTGCTTATCATTATGGATGTTTGTTAATCCTTGTTTTAAATTTTTTAAGGATTATCTACCCTTAAATTATATTCATTGTTGAGCTTGTGATCTCGGGAGGGGGAATAGGAAGATAGAACATGGATATAATAAAGGTAAGGTTCGTAGTCTTTTAAAAAATAAGGATGTTGAATTAGAATCTAGGACATAGATGTACCTAGAAGCCTTACTTGATTGAAACGTAGGAAGATAGCTTTTCAATACTTAAATAAATTATTATATCATCTCTCAACAACGTAGTTTAAATTTCCATATTAGTTAAATGGTTAGAAGTCAGGAGACCATGATCATGAGACTAACCTTACGAATCAACAACCAAGATAACCAAGTTAACGAATAAAGTTCAATAAAATAGTAGGATTGTTAGTATGCCTTAACCCTGGGCTTCTATCCATTGATTTTTCTAAGTCATTACTTTTCTTAATTAGTTTAGTTTCTTTTTAGTTTACAATTCTAAATATATATTGTTTACTTTTTGTAAATTGTTAAACAAGAATTGGATAGGCGGAAAACGAAAGTCCCTGAGCGATCGATACTTGGGCTTTCTTGAAGCCACTTTACTACTTGATATTACCACGTACACTTGCGTATGCACTTAGGCTCTATAAGTTTTTGGTGGCATTGCTTGGGATTTATAACTACGAAACTATCTTATTTATAGTTTTTCTATATTGAGCTTTAAGTTTTTTTTGTTTTTTTATGTTTCCTTTTATTTATATTTATTTATATTTGTATCACACTCTTCTTGAGATTTCATTCTTGGATAGATGGTTTTCGAGAGTTGATGATTCTTGTCATTATTGTGGAGGACCTCACCTTGAAGGTTTTTGTCCAAATTTTAATGAAAGCATTTGGAGGGGACCTGCTTGTTTCCGACCTGTGCATGAGACTACAAGGTTGTATGAGACTTGTATAAATTTGTATCACTCTGCAGATATGTGTGCTTTTAATCCAGATTTAGTCATGTTTGTGGGAAATGCTCAATAGATTACAAAAGATGTAGATGCGGAGTTGACTTTCCAACCAGTTGAATACAAAGTTACTTATAATTCAAGGAAGTTTGAGTACTCAAAAACTAAAGATTTTTAATACGTTAAGGGGATACAACCACCACCCCAAAAATCGCAGCAACAGGATTATCATTTTTCTTTTAAGAATGAAATTGAGAAGGTGAATATGTGTGAGAGTGTTAAAAATAGTGTAAATTATGAAGTAGGATTTGTTGGGCCTCACTCGAATCACTTTTGAGCATTATGTTTAGATGATGTCTTGTCTGTGGAATTATGTAAAGTAGTGGAAGAGTATGAAGATGAGGAACAAGAATCCTATATTCTTGTTTTTACAATAGATTAGTAATATAAGAACACACTTCACTTTAAGGTGGAGTGGTTTACTATGCACATTATATTACTGGGTTCCTTAATTTTTGTACCACCTCTCTATGATCGAGGCGAGAAGATGGATGTGATGTAGGGGGTGAAATTCATATCCTCTAGGTAGAGGAAAAATTTGATGTGTTACTTATCGCGACACTAAATTAGGCACTTCTTAGTAGGTAACCCAAGCTAAGGTATGTTTTATTTTTAGTATTTTTAGTTTTTAATTCATGTAGTTTTTGTTTCTGATTGAGTCCCAGGTTGATGGGACGTTTGAGTACCAAAAATCTGAGCTAACGAGCATGCTAAGATTGAGTGTGGGAGCCCAAGACATTCTTATTACAAAAAGATACTACTAGCTAGGCCTAGAGGTCTCAAGAAATATTTCTATCTCTTACTCTTAAATTCACTTTGGGGATAAATTAGATTTTTAAGTGTGGGGTGGGGAAAATTCTCAATTTTTGTCTTAATTTAAAATTTTTTAGGATACAAATAAGTGAGATATATTTATTGGTACTATTTTTTATTACATGATTAAAGTGTTTTTCTTGGTAAAACCATGTTAATTGAGTGAATTTCTACTTTCAAGACTCTTATGTTCATGTTTATGACTCTTGTTCTTGTTGGCTTAAAATTAAATTCATGTTATTATCTGTTACAGTGTCTATGATGATCCTACTGAGTTGAGCATATGCGATGTGTGTTTGAGATTTTTGTATATTTCTTGTTGCATGTAATGTCTAGAACTTACTCAGTATGTATGTGAAGTAAAATAAAGAATATAGGTTTACGAGTTGATTTAGTCATTTGTTTGATAGCCTTATTTTATACCTTCTTTTACCTACCCTTGTTCTTTATCCTAGTTAACCCCCATTGAGCTTTTATATTTTTATTTGGCAATCTCATATGCAGCCTAATCCATTTTTTTATAGACCATAATTTGATCTAAAAAGCTCCTAAGTTCTTTAATGAAAATTCAATTTAGTAAGGAGTTTGAGAAATTAAAGAAGAAAAAGGTAAAATTGATGCCCCAAGGTAATAGTTATTAGTATTTATATTAGATGTATGGTGGATTGGTGTGATATAATTTATGCTAGAAATATTTCCATAATTGTTAAAAAAGAGAAAAATTGATTCATGTGGTTGTAAACTATATGTACACTAAGTCTTTGTGAAAATGCTTAAAAGAGATGGGGGAAAACAAAAGATATAGGTTGATGAAAATGTGTTATTTGGTTGTTAGAGATTGGTTTTAAAAGTATAATATAGTATATTAAAGCACTTAGGGAAGATAGTCACTATTTTTTGTAAAAATAGTTCTTACCCATCCCTTAGCCTATATTACAACTTGGAAAAGACCTATTTGATCCTAAATACCACATTCTAATGTTTGTAGAGTATGACACTAAGGGCAACACTATGGTTCATTATGTGTAATTTGGGAATTCTTTGTTTGTGTAAGCATAACTTGATTGTTGTACCTATTGTGATAAATTGCATGATTAAGAATGATTATGGGCAATTCTCTTATTATGTGGGTAGATATTTGATAAATGTGGGTGATTTGTATGATATCCTTGATTGAACAATAAGCATGAGTTTTCCAACTAGGTGAGTCAATTCTTAAGGCAAGGTTGTTTGGTAGTAGTGTTCATGAGCTTTCAATTGTGTTACAACATGCATAGTGTAGTAACTTGCATTGTTTGTAGTCATTGTAGTACTAGATTGAGTGTATTTCATGTACTAGAAGTATGCAGTCTCCTTATCTCATGATGCTTAGACTTAACAATTGTTCTAGGACGACCAAGGCTTTAACTGTGGGGTGGTGATATTAGGTGTATTTATGCATTCAAATGTCACTACTCTAGTCTTTTTAGCCTTGTTTTGAGAATGATTCATGTTTTTAATGTGTTGATAATGAAATAAATTTGCATTTAAGTGTCCATGTTAGTGTTTACAATGTTTTATGGTGTTTCCAAGGGAATTTTGATTCAAATTGAGCATTTAGAGTTGAACTGAGAAAGCTAGTGTTACTAGCTTGAGCTAGATGCTTGTTTAGTCTATTTTGTTGGGTTCTAATGTGTTTAATTGAGTTCATAAGGTTCTTAATGTGTATTTATATGTGAAGGAACTTTTTTATAGTGTTTAAGGAACAATTGGATCATGACAAGAGTCACAACAATGAGTTAAAGATCAGACTGAAATTAGCCTACGCTTAGCTCGTGTTTCTAGTTGGTCGTGTTGGATGTTGTGTTGTTTTGAGCTCTAAATTGCTGTGTTTAATGATATGGGATGCTTGGTGAACTGATTATGATGATATATGAAGGATATACAAGTTTCAAATAAAGTGGAAAGAACTCCAAAAGGTTCAGAATGGACAAACGAAAGCACAATATAGAACTTGGACACAATTTGGATCCCTGAAATGTCCTGAGCGCGTGTTGGCACCAGGAGAGGCTTATTGTCCCGTGGTATGGACCAAAAGCTTAAAAATGGACCTCAAATAGTTAAACCTCACCATTAAGGCGCTTTTTGTCCTCCACACCCCTTTTAAGGCCTCACAACGCGACCTATACTCCCGCTTCCAGCCTGCATCACGACTTTCTCTCCTATTTGTACAACACACGATGCAAGCCCCTCCAAAGAAGGATAAAATTTTCAATACAACTCCTATTTTCCTTGGGAATACTTTGGGACTATTAATACATCATTCTAAATATTTTTATAGGCTTTTAGACGTCCTTCGAAGAGATTAGAGGCTACCACAACTTCTTTTTAGGTTTAATTATTCATTGATTTAGTTTCTTTATGGTTATTATCATCAATACAAGGGATTGGATGATGAATATTTCAATTAAATGCTAAAATCCATTTCCGGGGTTAAGGCCAAGATTATAACTACTTTTGTTTTGAATTAAGTTCGTTGAATTACTTATCATTATAGTTGTTTGTCAATCCTTGTTTTAACTATTTTAAGGATTAGATACTCTTAGAATATATTCATTGTCTTCCTTGTGATCTCAGAAGGATGAATAGGGAGTTAGAATTTGGGGATAAGAAATGTAATATTCATATTCTTTTGACAAAATAAGGATTTCAAATTAGCAACTATGACAGGGATGTACCTAGAAGCCTTACTTGATTCAAACGTAAGAAGATAGCGTTACATAATTGGATTCTTATTACATCCCCGCTCAACAATGTAGTTGTTATGTCCAAATTAGGCAAACGGTTAGTGATGGGGAGACCATTATCATACGATTGAACCTACGAATAACCAACCAAGATAAGCAAGTTAATGAATGAAGTTCAATAAAATAGTAGGATTGTTCGTAAGACATAACCCTGGACTTCTATCCATTGATTGTCCTAAGTCATTACTTTTCTGCATTATTTTAGTTTCTTTTTAGTTTACAATTCAAAACCTATATTTTCTACTTTTTCTCAATCTTTAAACTAGAATTGGATAGACAACGAACGCAAGTCCCTGAGAGCTCGATACTTTGGCTTTCTTGAAGCCACTTTAATACTTGATAAGACCACGTACACTTGCGTGTACCCTTAGGCGCTGCCACTCCCCCATAGGAATGCAAAGGACCATCAAAAATTTAGAATTACTTCATCAAATCACTGAAAAAAGCAAGAAAGGCTAAGAATGCCTCAGGTAAAAACACGACATAGACTGCAGGATGGAAGAAGGATATATGTATCAAGAACCAACACCATCCAGTGCTCCATGAAAGATTATTCCAGTTGACATGTCCAAGAAATTACCATTCACCATATGCTTCATACAATGACCCTCCAATGTTTATCATGAAACCCTTTCCAGTGGGTTACCCTCCTTAAAAAGAAACACACTCAAGTGGGTTACCCTTCTTCCTAGGAAAACCTCTCAAGTGGGTTGCCCTTTAAAATGCGCATTTCTACAAGAAACATATCTAGTTAATTGGAAGGCTCCGACAAAGAGCTTAACCCACTTGCAAGGAAATTACAAGATTTTTATCCGTCTTCTGGTAAAAAGCTTACCAACTGCTAACCCACCTACTGGCAAGTAAACAATATACTACTCAGCTACCATCTTGCACAGGTTGTCACATGGGAAAAATATGTTTGTGTTTTTTGTTGTTAGGCTCTGTCACATGCAACTGGTGCCCGACTTAAATTAAATAGGTTGTAAATATCTCATAGAAGATAGGATAGGGCTTTAACATTTTTAGAAAAGTAGGCGACGTATGATATTTTATTTCAAGCTTATCTAGATATTCCTTCTCCTATAAAAGAATGCATAGGCCTTTAGTTAGAGATCATCAAACTCTCAACTTTGAAATGAACCTCTCTATTTTTACTAAAACTCTCCACCTAAAAGAATCTTTTTTAAATTTAGTCTCTTTTAAGAAAAATTATTGTTGGTTAAGTTATCTCTCTTTCTCCTATCTTTCCAAAGGGATGGGTACTTCAATACTTTAGGTCGGAGTAGTGGGGTAAGGAAACAGTTTGGCAAGTATAATTGTTATGATTGCAACATGGAAATTTGAATTAATTTCCATGATTATGAAAAAAAAACTATTTGTCAATGCAACATAAATTTCAACTTCCTTTCCATGTTTATGAAATGAAATTGGCTTGGTCTGCACAATAGCTTCTTAATTTGCATTATTTTCTTTTTATAAACACAGAAATTTTAGGTATTTAATAGTACACCATTGTTCCACAGACTGTTCAGGGTTCTAAAACTATGGGATATCTACCAAAAGCTCTTGTATGTCATATAGAAAATAATTGTATCTGTACCAGATTAAAAATGGTTTACTGTGTTCATAGGCTTGCCAACTCAAGACATTCTATTGAAGGTTGAAAATTCTTTATTTGTGGAAAACCATTCTCTAGGGATTAGTGGATGCATAGCCCTAGTCATAAGAAAGCTATTTTGTGTTTATGAAAGCTTTGATTTCGTATATCGTGCCATCTATATAGATGTGAAACCTTTAATATATTTAAATAGTTTAATTTTATGGTTTGTGGTGTCGACAAGAGCTTTTATTTCTATAGTATACCACCTACATGGTCGTAAAAATGCCTTCCACCTTAGAATTTTTGGAGCTCTGTTGTAATCCCCTTGTTAATATTGCCTATGGTATCACTTCTTACCTCACTATCACCAGTCTATTTAGTATCGGAGCCAACCCCACTCATAGAGAGGGAGAGAAAACAAGTATTTGTATAAGATCCATAACTTGTTTGTACAAGAGGCCACTTTACATTTACAGTATTTACTTAATATTTACAAGTTCTTAGCCATAAAACCATCTATAGCCTTTAGTTTCCAATATTTATCACCAATGTTTTGTAAATATTTGAGTCATAGACATGCCATTACTATTGCCCTTAATTTTCAGTCCTCATAACCTAAGTCTTGTACATATTTATGTCATAGTTAATTTTATAGCTTTTAGAACAAATATTTTGTATTTTCCCTAGATCGTTAGAACCAATATATTGAGTTTTCATAATCCTGAAAAACACAAAAATAGTCTGTCGTAGAGTCCTTATCTTCTTATTCAAGTATGTATAGTCCATGTAAATTTCTATCATGATTAAATATGTATTCTACCCTTTGTAAAACTCTATCATGTAAATATGACTACTTGTATGAAGCACATATGTTACCACCTAAACCAAAACATATCTACCTCTTCTAAACCTTTACTCAACCTTTGTAAAGAAGGCATGTAACCCGTGGTTGTAGATAATCTCTTTGGTACATCAAAACCCAAAATAATTTAAAGGACACATTGTTGCATGATGACGTCCAAACAAAACATCCTATTAGATGATGATATGGTCATTGTGAAAATATAGTAACTCTACTAGGTTGGGGTTGAATCAAAGGGACTTTGTGGTTTGTAGATCTCAGTAGTGGTAGTCAACGGGCTGAGCAAGAAAACTAAATGGGGGGTTTGGATGGGAAAATTAAACAAAGACCAAGTATCAACTTTTGTTGTAATTAGTATTAGTAAACTCTAAGATTGTGTTCCCTCGGTATTATCAACTTTGTAAACTTATCATGTTATGTTGAACCAACCCAACAGCTTACATGCAAAATCAATAAGTTATATACCTTCTACAGTGCTTTGGATGAGTAGAAATAATTCACCCTTTACCTTTTGAGACTTAGGATGTTGCCTTACTAAGTCTTATCTTGATCCCAGTTAACTATTACATTTTGAGTCTCTAATTATTAGATGACAGTAAACGATCGTTCATTATATTCCATGATTAGCATAGATCGACAATTAACTTTAAATTACTATTGTCTTTAGTTTTTCCTTGTTACTACACATATTTTGGAGTAATTAGCAATAATCTTAGAGCAATATTTACATTGGCCACCGCTAAGAAATCAATTATAGTAAAGATAAAACAATGCATGACATGGGTATTGGTTCTTATCAACAATCACACTTTCCCTACTTCGCCAATCTTTCATGATTTCCACAACCCTAGCTATAGGTTTTAGTCGCTCATGATTGTGAAGAAATCAGTATCATTCATAGTAAAAGCATAGAAGGAATCAAAATAAGAAAAAGTGTAAGAATCCATAATGGTAACTAGAATAATCAACACAAGTCAATACAAGATAATCCTAAGATTAGAATTGGATCTTGTAATCAAAATATATTTTTATGAATAAAAAGTGTGTAACTATGACTAAAGAGTACATAAAGGTTGTTTATTGTACAAGAAGAAATACTAAAACTAAACCACCGACAAAATAGTAGAAAATCTAGTTGGTGGCCATCAACTCTCTAAGCCTGCAGTCTGGCATAGGGGGTAGGTACAGATTGCAGGGGAAACTCGAGCAGCCTAATTTTTGACATTTTAATCTCTGGCACATTCTCTGTCTACCTACGATTCGTAGGTCCTTTATGAGGTCTATAGGTTTCCTTGCTAGGTGCCAGGAGTCATTTATTCAACTCTTTTTCTCTTCTCGAATATTCTTCGATCATGAACAAGCTAGAAAATGTTGTGACTATCCATAATTGCTCCAAAAAGTTTCCAAAAACACCTTTTTCATGAACTTAGCATAGAAAACATGATTTCTTAGAAAACATACCCAAAACGGATTATATCTAACCTAATAATCTCAGAAACCTGCATATTTTCCTTGTTTAAGCTTCAAAAGTGCTATATTTATACAACACATCACACCCTTACTAAGAACATTTGCATGTCCTCAGGCAACAAAACATAATAACAGTAAAAATGATGCTTAACTAGGAGACAGTAAGCTATTCAAGGAGGTAATCAACACTTAAACTCAAAACACCACATCCCTCTCCAATCTTAATTTTCAAAACCAGCTGTGTATGAATATGAATCACAACATTGTTATACAATGGGATCAAAGTATTGCAATTATATTAACAACAGACAACCACTTATATATACAAATTACACTACCCATATAAGCAAACAGCCAGCAATATGTCTCAAGTGCCCTCACAATAAAGATGGCCTACTCACTTACATGAAATCATGCATATCAATGTAGGGAAGGTCAAAAGACACACAGACTAAAAATAAAGTTCCAATCAACTAATATTATTGCAAATTCTTTAAAAAAACGAAGAAATATTTGTCCTTAATAGTGAGATTTCCTAACCTACAACATCCTCATCAACTCTTCATTTGCCCGAAGCTTCAATGGAATAAATGTTAGAACCTCTCTTAACCTACTGAGTATACCACTCTCAATTAGTTAATTAGATCTGATCCATAATACTTGAAGCCATATCCCACCGTAATCTCAAGAAGGTTCCTACGAATATAGTACCTGCCAATGCTCTAGAACTAATAGTCAACATTCTATAAAAGATCTCCAATAGCCTTGTCCCTGAAATCTAGTGGTTAAACACCCTGCTAATCTTCTTCCTGAACCTAAACCATGCGTCATACATAGATTTTGATTATAGATGCATGAAGTTTTAAATATCTTTCTTTAGATGTGATACCCTGAATAGACTAAAGAACCTATTCAAGAAACGTTTTCAATACTCGCTCTATGTAGTGATGAAATATCTTTAAAGTTTCCCTAGCCATAATGATGCTTCTCCTATAAGTGAAATGGGAGATAACATTAGTCTTAGTGCCTCCTAATCTACAGCAAGTATGGTATATGAAGTAAGGATTACAATAAAAATTTTTAGACGGAAGTTTGCATCGTCTGTTGTCAACCCTACAAATATGCCCTTCAAGTACACAAGCTGAATCAAAATGCTACTAGAAATATTGAACTTTACATTAGTGGCCAAAAAAAGAAATGATAGATCCAGTATATGTCGTATTGACATATCCCAGATCCTCATCATCATCTTTATACAAAAAAACATATTGATATGCTGGGATTAGTTGAGGTCAACCTCCTCTTTTTCTATTATGGTTTTGACAAAGTACTGTTCGATGATCTGTTGCCTGTCTCTGCTCAGCTAACTCCTCGTCTCAAGCTATGCATTAAGTTTCTTACACTACCCTCATGTCAAATTTTTATTGAGCTAAAAGCTCCACAGTAACTTGATCAACAATATCCTATGCTCCATCAGGAGGAGGTAGAAGCAGATCATATCTTTTTGGCACTAACATCATACAAGGTATCTATAGGATCCACTCTAAATTCAAATTTTTTAAGAGTTAATGATTCCCCTTAATCCATGTGTTAGGAATACAATGGTGTATACAAAAATAAGAACATAAACAAAATGACTCGAAAGCTGCACCAATTACAAATCAAAAACATAGTCACTAGTAATGATGTAAAATTTTGATATCAAAACACCACCTCCTATTAGATGATGATACGGTCATCATAAATATATAGTAACTCAAATAGGTTCGGTTCGAACCCCAAGGGAATACGTGGTTTGCAGATTTCATCAGCTATAGTTAATAGGCAGTACAACAAAAGTAAATGAAGGGTTTGGATTGCCAAATTGATCAAAGAGCTCGTATCAACTTCTATTATAAGCAAAATTAGTGAACACTAGGATTGTCTTCCCCTAGATTCTCAACTAAGTAGACTTATCATGATGTGTTAAACTAACCCAATACCTTACATGTAGAATCGATAAGTTATATACCTATTATAGTCTTTTGGTTGAGTAGATGGATTTCACCCTTTACCTTTTAAGTCTTAGGATGTCTCCTTACTAAACTTTGTCTTGATCCCAGTTAACAATTACATTTTAAGTCTCTAGTTATTAGATGATAGTTAATGTTCATTCATTATATTCCATGATTACCATAGATCGATAATTAATTTTATATTACCATTGTCCTTATATTTTCCTAGTCACTACTTCTCTTTTTTAGTAGGTAGAAATAATCTAGGCGGGATCTTAAAGTTGGACACCACTAAGAAATCTATTATAGTGAGGATAAAGAAATGCATACCTAGGGTATTATTTCAGCTCTACAATCACACGTTCCCTACTTCACTAATTTGTCTGGGTTTCCACAACCCTAGCTATGGGTTTTAGCCACTTACAACGTGATGAAATCAATATAATTCATAGTTTAAAACGTATATCAAATCACAATGAGAAGAAGTGTAAAAACCCATAACCGTAACTAAATTAATAAACTGAAGGAAATACAAGTTAATCCCATGATTAGAATTGGATATTGGAATCAAAACATGTTTTTAACTATAGAAATTGTGTAACTGTGACTAAAAAGTACATAAAGGGTATTTATAGTACAAAAGGAAACCTTAAAAGAAAAGCCTAAATTATATAAGAGATAACAGGGTCATTGGCCACTTGCTCACCGTACTTGTTGTCTAGCACAAGGCATAGGAATGGATTGCAGGTGTAACTCTTGTAGCCTAGCTCTCGAAACTTTGACCTTTGGTGCCTGCAATGTCCATCTGCGATTCGTAGGTTTTCTTGGTAGGTGTCGAGTGTCATATTTTGACCTCCTTTTAACTCTTTGAACAAGAACATGATGGAAAATATCTCGAATATCCTTAATTTCTTCAATAAGTGGCCAGAAACACCTTTTCTACCTTTTAACAAATATAGCACCCAAAATATGATTTCCTGTATGGCATAACCAAAATAGATCATATCTAACTAAATAGCCTCAAAAACCTGAATATTTTCCACATTTTAAGAGTTGAACATGCTAAATTTTTTTAGCACATCACTACATAAAACCATGAAAAACATCTTATTGTTGCTACTAAGAAGGAAGAATTAATCACTCTATACTGCCGAATTATTTTCAATGATAGTGGAAAACCCAAGGCTTCACCCATTTCTATTTTAGTATTGTTAGGGTTGCATTGACATATCATAGAAAAAAGGCTAGAAAGTAGTGCAATATCTATCCCTTCTTGATACAAGATACAATGAATACTATTATGTAAATTTTTGTCCCTCAGGAATCATACTGAACATCGAGACACTCTTTGTAACTATATTCCCAAACTCTGACATGCCCCTCTCTGATTGGTATTAATAGAGGCATTGATGATCCAGGTTTGAATTCTTGGAGAACTGCAAGTTAGATATTTCATCATGGAAACTGTCCATTGCCAGGAAATTTGGCGAGCCCAAAACCATGACATGGATCTGTCTCTACTAGGTGGTGAAAATACTTTATTCCTAAACATAAATGCCACCAATGGAACCAATTAGTGGACTTTGATCCCCAAATAAATCCCTTGAGATAAACTTGTCAAGTACTCCCAGATCATGGGTCACAAATTACATAAAGTTGAGACACCACTGTCAACCTCTCTAGTTGGCAAAACAAACCTTTGCTAAAAGAGGTAATAATACTGTCACAATATGTTTTGACCACTAATATCGTAAAAGGCCAACCAAATGACCTTTGTATTAAATATGTAACAACTTTTGATGACCTGGCATATGTTGACAACCCAAAAACCGAATTCTTGATTCTCAGCAGCTCATGCACAAGAATGATTTGATAAAGTTCTTCAATCATGAGGGTCTCTATAGCACGTGGGGCAAATATCCTTTCTCAGGACACTACCCATGGAGAAGGAATTTGAGTTATAAAATTTTTCAAGAAAATATCTCACCACCATAAAATAAAACCACCTAAATTAAAAATAAGTAAGCAACCAACATGGTCATGATGTCCTCCACATGCAATTGTCAACCAGCTGAATTCCTATAAAATAAACACCTTGAAATGGATAACTAGAGTCATGCTCCTAGGAAACTAGCAAAAAATACTATCCTACCAACAGGAGAAAAGATGCACTTCAATGACCCAAAAGAAACTCTTAATTGGAATTTTGAAAATGCCATATGCTAGAATAGTATATTGTCAAGCATCAGCCAATCCCTTAAGAGTGTCTATCATACATAGTATAGGTTGGAAAACAATGTAGAGGCAATGATATAGAATGCAAAAATCATATTCTCAGCATAATAGACTTAGCCTCCAATTTAAGCTTAGGATCATATCCCGCAGTATTATATATGTCCACGAGGCACCTCATTTCCATAATTCTTTGGTCAAAAGAAAAAAGAAATAGCATCTCTAAAAGAACAAATTAAAAACCTAAAATATTATAGTTTTGAAGCTTATATATCCAATAGCTTACTACAAAATAAAACAATATTCCCCATATCACCACAAATATAATCTCATCCAAAGATGAGCCACAATTTTTCCACTATCCCTTCCAGTTCTTTTATGCATAGGTCCTTCTCTCCAAAGTATAAAAATGAACAAGAGTTTGACAATTGTAATCTTGTATGGAAAAGAAAAGATGTCATCACTAGAATAAAGAAGTCCAATCTAACCCACAAGCAGTCCAAATGAAAGATGCAATATGATTAAAGTGATAGAGACAGAGAAACTATGATGATCTCAAAAATAGACATCACCTTTCTAGTTGTTAACTTGATAATCAATAAACTAGAAGTGTCACACAATGGCAAATAGTAGAACGTCTTGCTGAAACATAGTCTTGTTAGACACTAGTGGTTTGCATTATATCATAATCCATACACAGACTTGATCTTCTTGCCTCAAGTTATCTAAAATATCTATGGCTTAGACATTAATGAAAGCCCAATTAAAGATCCACAAGCCACAGATGAACAAGATCTTATAGAAGAATATTTAAAATGCGACATAGATATTCAGCATGCTTATTCGATGAACCTTACTATGAGCAAAGGAGAATGTTTGCCCGATGGTAACTATTTGGATGAATACTCTGACACCGG
>JAPEIP010000005.1:162062956-162083924 GCA_026120095.1 Capsicum chinense | reverse complement strand
GTCGAGGAAAAAGCTGAGTTAGGTCGTGCTGCAATATTAAATAAGGCGTTGCATAGGAGGCAACCCAAGAATTACTTTGTTCTTTGTATTTGTATTATGTGATTGAATTCAGATCTTCCCACCCATCGTGCCATATGCATGTTTCTAATGATCTTGTTTTGGTTTGATGCATTGGGGACATTGCATGAATTTAAGTTGAGGGAGGGGCTACTTATGGGTGTTGTTGTCCTCTTGAGATTTTTCTTGCCATACCTCTTTTCCTCGGAGTCTTGGTCCTAGTAGAGCTGACATGTTTAGGTCTATTGTGATTTGTTGTAAAATGTTTTAGTTGACTAGGAGAAATACAAGTACCTTAGGCAGTTAACATGTTTTTTGTTGATGCTTCAATACCTCTCCAATGGTCTATTTTATAATTGTGTGATATGCATTTATGTGTGACCATTGTGTATCTTGTTATGGCATTAGTACTAGTGACATGATAACCATTGCTACACAATTCCATAAACTTAATGGGTAGTAGCTTGTGATGTACCTTTGTGCCATGTGTGTGTGAGATACGACCAAGTTCACGTTGTGTGTTAAATCTAGAACTTGCCCAGTTGGTCTTGCCTTGGTTGTA
This sequence comes from Capsicum chinense, assembly GCA_026120095.1. NCBI lineage: Eukaryota > Viridiplantae > Streptophyta > Magnoliopsida > Solanales > Solanaceae > Capsicum > Capsicum chinense. The sequence goes on along the minus strand of JAPEIP010000005.1, from coordinate 162,083,305 downwards.
GGATAGCAGTTATGAAAAAATCATAGGTCGTTGTTGATATTAGTCCACTTTTAGCCTAAATGACCTTCCATGTGTGAATAATATCCCATGATCCTGATTTTGAGCCTGAATGACTATTCTTTCTATTGTACCAATCACCTTCCTATTTGTATCACAATGAACCTATTTTTGCCCTGGTCCTCTTTGGACATTATGCAATTTGACTTATGGAAAGAGCCTAAGTTAAGGGTGGCTACTATAGGGGTTCGTGAAGTAAAGTGAATATGAAGAAGAATAAAAAAAGAGAACAAAAAGCTAGGTGTGTTGGAAAAGAACAAGAAAAGAAAAGTTGTGAAAAAAAAGAAGTGATTGTAGAAAAGACCGCACCCATCCTGAATATGTGATAAATAAAAGAGAAAAATAGTAAAAGTTTTATAAGTGAGACCCTAGAAGCTAATGTAGTGTCAAGGAGGCTTAGTCATTTTAAATATCATCGAGCATCATACCAGCCCCTAGCCTATATTACAAGCCAAAGACAAGACCTATAGTGATCCTAACTTAACTGTCTGAAAGCTTTGGTTATGAAAATTAGGCCAAGCTAATGTTCTAGATTTTTGTAGCACATCTAAGACTTTTTAACTTGAAATAATTGTAAGTTCCTAAGTAATTATTGGTGTTTTTTATGTTATTTCTTAAGATTTTGTAGGAAAGTCAAGGATGGGAGGAAAACATAGGAAAGATGAATAAAATAAGTAAAATCTGGTACATGTAAGCTGATATGAGTCTGGCGACATTTCTTGCAAGCCATCAGAGATGTGGTAAGCAACAAGAAAAAGGCGTTAGGAAGAATAGTGAAAAAGAGTTGCTGGTGAAAGTAATGACATACTCAATATGTCATCATAAGTGTGGTAAGCCGTCAGAAGATGCCGTCATGTGGGATAGAACATGGTGAAATAAGCTGAAGGTCTGACAATATTTACGACAAGCCATAACTCCTCTGGTAATCTGTTAGAGGACATCATCAGAGTAAGGCAGAACAGATTAAGAAGGCACAACTTCTGACGACATATCTGAGATGCCGTCAGAAGCCTGATGATCTACACTAATATTCCATCACCTAAATCCGAGCCCAGCTTTGATTTTGTTATTTTATTACCTTAATTATGCTTTAGTATAAATAGTATCTTTTAGGGATTTTGATTCATTCATAATTTATTTATCAGACAATTAACCTAGGGAAGAGACGCACGTAACATTGCTCTCTTACATCAATTATTCTTCCTTTTTTTATTAACTATTTTTGGGTTTCTACCTTGTGATTCAATCGAATAAACTACTTGTTGTTTTCCATCTAATTGTAAGTTATCCTTATCATTATAAATTCAACTTGTGATTTCGTTCATCAAATCATAAGTGGCTAATTCCATTAGTCGGTGTTATAAGATCCATGAATTAGGGTTTGATATGATACTAGGTGTTTAAAGGATTCAAAGAGTAGTGGAACATTGTGAAATTCTGTTGTTTTAACTAAAATCTAGTGGTAGAAAATATTAGGTTATTCCTTTAGTTTTATTTACTTCTAACAGAGAAATAGACTAGAGGACGTGAATTATCAACAGGGACTCAGAAACTACCAACCTTCTATTTAATGATTAATGTCGTAACAGGATTAATCTACCTGAGATAACATCATATTAGAAATAGATAAGTTATCTAAGTTCAAGAGAATTAGATAATAAATTGTTTGGTGAGGTCGAGAGATAAGTCAGATAGTATAATCGTCAGGGATATTCTGCTGTTCTAATAATTTAGGGAATCTCTAGGATTACCTAGTATCTGTCAAATTCTAAAACCCTTGGTGAACATAGCTCTGGTTTCCCATTTATATTGATTACAAAAATTAATATTGAAGTGAAAACATTACTTGTTACTTTCAAAACCCCCATCTTAATTTTATATTTTCGTACTATTTGTTTGAATTAAACTTGTAGCTATAGCTTCAAATTAGCTTAATCACCACTCACATTGTTACCTGTGGATTCGACCCTGACTCTAAAGTTGGGTAAATATTTTGACGATGACCTCCTTACACAAATTTTTGGTGTAAGTTAAGCATTATCAAAAATGGCGTTGTTTCCAGGGACCAATTTGTTGTATTGAGTTAGTTTGGAATTTTAGCTTACTTACTTGAATTCTAACTTGTCAATATTTCTTTGTGATTTCCTTTGTTTCATGTGTTAGGTAGATTTTCTTTATTTTGGTTTATTTCTTACTATGGCATTATAGAATGAATGTGAGTTTGATCGTTGGAAATTTTATCTAGATGATCCATGTCCATATTATGATGGACCCCACTTTGGGCATGACTATAGATATGCTCCCCAAAGAGAGATGTATGCACCATCTCCATCCTACCAGGAGTATAATTGTTATTTATGTGGTGGTCCAGATGGAAACTGGAGTGATTGCTCAAATTCCCCCTCCCTCTATTGAGCTAACCCAAGTTCTAGTTCTTCTTATAAGTAGGACAGGTCATATGGTCAAGAAAAGGAAGAACACAGCACTAGAATGAGTGACATTCAAGTTATGCTTTGAGTAATGTTGGATCGTATAGATATAACGAATGATACCATATGTGACATACGTCAATACATTAGGGCATTTAACGAGGAAAGAGAAAGGATAGAAGAGATAAATATCGAGGTCAATCATACAAAATACTTTTCTACATTATGTTTAGGTATATCTTATCAGTGGAATCATTTTAAATAATGGAAGAGTGTGACGATGAAGAACAAAATTCCTATACTGATGATGAGCTTGATGTTGATCAACCCTTGGAGATTTCCAAACCAACTAAGCTAACCATGAGGGATGATGCCAAGATTGAGGGAATGGTGCTAGAGGCAAAAGAAGAAGCCCAACCAATCTCTTATGAAAACTCTAGCCCAATTCAAAGTAAAATTGTTGAGAAGATAAATAAAAGCAAGTGTGTAGAGGATAGTGTAAATTTAGAACTAGGATTTGTTGGGCCACACTCGAAGCATTTTTCCACATTATGATTAGATAATATCTTATCTGTGGAATCATCTAAAATAGTGGAAGACTGTGAAGATGGGGAACAAAAATCCTATATTCTTTATTTTACACTTGATAAGCAACACAAAAATACACCTCACTTTAAAGCTGAGTTGTTTACCATGCATCATCCATTACTCGGCTTCTTAATATTTGTACCACCTCCCTATGAGTGAGGCAATTAGATGGACTCTAAGTTGGGGGTGAAGTTAATGTCCTCAAGATGGAGGAAAAAGCCAAGTTGGGTCGTGCCGCGACACTAAATTAGGCGCTTCCTGGGAGGCAACCCAAGGTATTTTGTTTTTTGTATTCGTATTATATGATTGACATCAGATCTTCGCACCCATGGTTCCACAGGTATGTATCTAACTCTCTTGTTCTGATTTGATGTGTTGGAAACAATGCGTGATATTAAGTTGCGGGTGGGGCTACTTGTGGGTGTTGATATCCTCCTGGGTTTTGTTTTGTCATGCCTCTTTTCCTTGCAATCTTTTTCCTAGTACAGACAGCATGTTTAGGAGTATTGTATTTTGTTTTGTAATGTATTGTGTTTAGTTGGGAGAAAAATAAGTATCTAGGATAGTTGACATATTTTATTGATTTTTGAGACTGATAAACACCTCTCCGGTGGTCTGTTTTATAACTGTGTGATATATACATTTATGTGTGACCACTGTGCATCTTGTTATGGCATTAGTACTAGTGACATGATATCCACTGCTAAACAATCGCATGAACAGGATAGGTAGTAACTTGTGATGCACCTTTGTGCCATGTGTGTGTGACATACTACTTGGTTCCCTTAGTGTGTTAAATCCAAAACATTCTTGGTTAGTCTTACTTTTGGTGAAAGATAGGGGTTAGGAAAGGATCATAGGTCGTTGTTGATGTTATTCCAATTTTAGCCTAAATGACCTTTCTTATTATGCATGATATCTCTTGATCCCTATTTTGAGCCTGAATTGACCATTTCGTTCTATGACACCTATCACCTTCATATTTATATCATAATGAACCTATTTTGGCCCTGGTCCTCCTTGGACACTGGGCACCTTGACTTAGGCAAATAGCCCATGTTGAGGATGGCTATTATAGGGGTGCGTGATGTAAAATAAGTATGAGGAATGGTTGAATAAAAGAAAAAAATAATAAAAAGTAGGGATCTGTGGAAAAAGAATAAGAAAAGAGTAGTTGTGCAAAAAAAATGAATAAGAAAAGCCATATCCATCCTGAAAAATGTGTGATCAAGAAAAGGAGAAAAAGAAAAAAGGGTTAATAAGTGAACCCCAAAAGTTAAAGTAGTGCCAAGGAGGCTTAGTCAGTCTAAATGTCATTGAATATCATAGTAACCCTTAGCCTACATTACAAACAAAAGAAAAGACCTATAGTGATCCTAACTTACCTGTCTGGACGCCTTGGTAACAAAAATAAGGGCAAGCATATGGTATTTAACATGCATTGGTTAGAATTTATTTCTGAGAGTGAGTGTCTCTTGAACGTCCCTGCATTGACACGCTTGAGTTCATATACGAGTGAAGAGGGACTTCCTTGTTGTAAGGGCACATCGGTTGCATTGCTAGCTGTTTACTTGTTTGGGTAGTGTAAGTTGTACATATGCATAGTTATTGTTGCTAAATTGATGCCATTTGTTGATTCCTTTGGGTCACATTGTTAATATTCATTGATATGCACAATTGGATTTATAAGTAATTGAACGTGAAGAGTGGCATGAGTATTGAGCTAAAGTGGATAATCAACTGTGATAGGTATCTTATGTGCCTCTTGGTTAAGCATCGTAGTATGGTGTTATGTAGTTACTTGAGAACAAGCAATTGTTTTAAGTTGAGGGTGTTGATGTGCTAGATTTTGGTAGCATATTTAAGACTTTTTAACTTGAAATAACTGTAAGTTCTTAAGTAATTATTGGTGTTTTGATGTTATTTCTTATGATTTTGTAGGAAAGTCAAGGATGCGAGGAAAACATAGGAAAGGTAAACAAAACAAGGAAAATCTGGTACAAGTGAGCTGATATGAGTCTGATGGCAATTCTTGCAAGCCGTTGGAGATGTGGTAAGCTACCAGAAAAAGGCATCAGGAAGAATAGTGTAGAAGACTTGCTGGATGAAGGTGGCAAAATTCTCAAAATGTCATCACAAGTGTGGTAAGCCGTCAGAAGAAGCCGTTAAGTGGGATAGAACATGGTGAAATAAGCTAAAGATCTGATGACATTTGCTACACGTCGTCACTCCTCTGGTAAGCCATTGGAGGACATTGTCAGAGTGAGGCAGAACAGGTTAAGAAGGTACGACTTCTGATGACATATCTGAGACACCATCAGAAGCCTGATGATAAACACCAATATGCCGTCACCAAAACCCGAGCCCAATTGTGATTTTGTTATTTTATTACCTTAATTAAGCTTTAGTATAGATAGAATCTTTCTAGGGTTTTTGATTTATTCATAATTCATCTATCATACAATTAACCTAGGGAAGAGAGCCACGTAACATTGCTCTCTTACATCAAGTATTCTTCTTATATTTATCAACTATTTTGGGGTTTTTACCTTGTGATTCAATTGAAGAAACTACTTGCTATTTTCTATACTGGACTGGGTGACTGTATCTGACAGTCATGAATCTAACGAACTTTCTGAGTTCAAGACTGAGAATAATGACTGTATCTGATAGTCCTAATTCTAATCCTACCAGCTGAGTTCTATACAAAACTGAGCGTTTGTATCTGACCGTCGTAATTTCTATAAAATTGAACTAAGTACTATTAGTAAGACTGAATCTGAAACTAAGAATATAGGAGGTAATCATCTAACTGACATGCCCCGACTTTGAACTAGTGGTCTTTAACCTGTAACCCCATCTATAAGGGTGTCAGTACTGTACCACGGGTAAAGACAAGCTGTAGGTAAAACCTATAAGGAAAAGGTCAATGGAGATGTATAATCCCTAGACTCATAGGGATAAATCTTGACCTACGCTGGCTACGTAGTTTTGGAATGAAAGGATTGCTTGTAAGGATCACACCCTCTACTGACTGACAGGTGAGACCTCATTCTTTAGTTCACTCAGTGCTGAATCCTACTCCTAACTAAACAAACACTGAACTAATTTAACTAAACTGAACTGTTACTGATCAAATTGTATAATTGATTTTAACTGGCTTCACTAAATTCAGTTGACTGACGAAATACTACTTAGATCTAATAACTAACTGGGATTCCTGAGATTACGAAGATTACAAATATTATTGATATTATTAAGGTTATTGAGATTAGTGAGGTTACTGAGTAGGACTAGACTGATACTTTTTTCACTGAATTTTCCAGAGTCATAAGACTAACTGAATTCTTATGATCATGGCTTGACTGCGAGTATCATGAAAACTGACACTGGCTCTAGGCACAAAGCAAAATTGTCAGGTACAAGTACCCCCAGGACTCAATAGCATGAAATTGAAAAGACTTGACATTTCTTAGACATGACCAATATCAACAATTTATCATATTATAAGTTAGGGATTTCATAAAGTGCATGGCTATCATAATGTTGTACATGGATAGAAATGCATAAAATCATGTCATAATTTTATACTCTAACATCATGAGCATTCCAACAAACATCTACGATGCATATCAATAGTATGGGAGTTATTTGAACATAAAGGTAAAATATGTGTTTATCGTTTGAGTTACAATTAAGCTATAATCTATAATTTCTATTCTCTTAGGTATTTTATCAAACACCTTACATGCACCACTTAGGGAATAGGTATAATCATAAAATTAACACACCATAACAAAGTATGTTATTAGTTTTCAACTTGCATGGTAACATAGTATCATAAAATAAATAATGATTCCAACATGGGAATCGTACAACAACAACCACATGAACATAATCAATCCATAACATGAATATCAGAATTCATAGTTTAAAACTTTGTTCTTGGGCTTCATGGACAAAAGGAATCCATAAATGAACACTATGCATACTTATTTCTTAATCATATTAAGATTAACGAAGAGATTCTTGAATTTGAGTATTGAATTTGAGTATTGAATTTGAATCCTTAATTTAAAAACTTAACTTGTTCTTGAGAGAAACTTGAGAAAGACACTATATTTTGGTTGAATTTGGGAAAAATCTTGTGTTTTCGACTTATATAGGGGTAGGAAATTGACCCTTTTGCCCTTAAAAATGCGGATATTTAATATCTGAAACTGGGCATCGAAGCTATTATCGACTTGGTGTATCAATGGCATCAATTCGATAGTCGATGCATCGCGCCATCATCGTATCGAGTCTCAGTAATTTCACCCAGGCAACCCACAAAAATATCAACCAACGCAATTGGCGATGCGGCGTGGTAAGATTGCATTGATCCACTATTTTGTCCTTTCAAACGTGGTCTAAATGAGTTCCAAAATATTCAAAACATGAAGGGGAATGCCTATTGACCTTCCTGGTCATGAATTACCAAGCATACAGATAATTAAAGGATATTAAAGTTACAAAATAAGACTGCAAACTTTCAAAGGCTAAAACAAACAATGTATGGAAACTTATCTTGAACCTTGTAAGTGTGGGAGCCCCCTCCCTAACAAGCATAAAATTGATGGATTGAAGCTTAGAATTTTTTGGGTTCATACAATATCTCACCCTTGGGAATATTCATCCTCGAATGAGACTGACTGAGATGCAGAAAATGATAGGCTGAAGTACATACTAAACATAGACAATTGGAACATGAGTATATGACTGACATCACTGATTTGCTGAGGTTTGTTCTGAGCATGCATATTTGATGCATGATTTCATGACTAGTATGACTGCTAAGATTAATATATTATATAGAACATGCATATCTGATGCATGAATACATGACTGATCTAACATATGAATGCATGACTGAATATAAAATGGTAATTGATATCAAGTTTATCATGGAAATTTGAGCCTAAAATTGGATAAGTTCAAGGGAGATTATTTCCTTAAACTGAAAATACTAATGAGCTTGAAATTAATTACTAGATATGCATGAGTTGAAACACGTGAATGTAACTGAGTTTGGAATATGATACATAAGCTGGATATCATGATCTAAACTGAGTACCTCATATATGTGGCATATGGATGAGATCGGAGTTTGAGGGTCAAATCATGAGTACCCCTTACTCCGAACTAGATTTATTATGAAAAGAGAGAGTGGTATATTTATTTCATGAACCTTCATGGAATTATAGTGTATCTCTCTCTTAGGTCACAATGTCCCTTAAAAAATACTAGGTTGAATTCGCTAAGCTATGAGGAAAACTTTGGCAATGCACAAGACACCTTCTATATGAATATCTGAGATCTGAAACTAAGAGATGATACATGAAATGGGATAAACATACAACTACCATGTTATTCCATCTTAGAATGATCACATACATAAGACTCTGGATTATGTGACTAGATGGAAAGAAGGAAACCACATAATCTGAACTTTTCTGTCTGGCTGTGTTAGACTATCTCAGTGGGGTAGAGACTAGAAAAATAGTCCTATTAAAATTTGGTCTGACAATAAAGTAGACTGCTATGAAAGGAAATACAAAAGAAAACGAAGCTACTGAACCAGAAGAAACATGAAAATATAAATCAGGGATCTGCAACATACAAATGGCTGCACCAAGAGGACTTACCTGATCCTGTCAAGTTTAAAGTGCATAGAGACTATTTAGGCATTGCCCGCTGGTGGCACTTGAAATGGCACCCTACTGATTCGGGTAATTGGACTAAGTTGAAGGACGACCGTGCTGAGTTTTAGGGCCAGGCCTAGGACAATCTCACACCTTGTGACCTGACTTGCAACATCCAAAACACACATCACTGTCGGCTCTACATATATGCTTATGATTCTTACCATACTCTTCACAAAGCGGATAAGTAAAAACCCTACCCTCACTACTATGGGCCTTGGAGCTTAGAACCCCATCTCTACGGTCATTTTAGAATTTAAGTGTTGGTACACTAGCTTAAGATGGAATAGGGGTTGGAAACTTCTATCTACCCTACGAACGGTTACCATTCTGCGACCCTGGCTGAGAAAAATTATAACTACCAGCTCTTGGTCTCTTATGTTCCCTCTCTTTCTTCTTAAGTTTTTGCTCCTCAATATGTTGAGCATAGACTATAAGCCTAGATATGTTCATCTTCTTAATCAACATTGCAGTCCTGCACTACTTAACAACTCTACTGGATATCCCAGACACAAACTTATCAACTACTATATGGGGAGCGTAGCTAGCTAACTAGGTAAACTTAAGGGATTATTCTTTTACGCTCATGCTACCTTGTCTGAGATTGATGAACGCTAAAACTTTGGCTTCTTACTACTCTAGAGGAAAGAATCTATCTAAGAAGGTTGTAACAAACTCTTCCCATTCTATGAGATCTACATTTGTATCCCTGTCTACCTTCTACTATTTAAACCACATATGGATGATATCTTGTAGCTGACAAGCGGCTAACTCTTCACTCTCACTAGAAGTCACTCCCATGATGTCATTGACTTTGTGAACCTTATCAAGGGATTCATGTGGATCCTCTTCAGACTTAGAACCTGAGAATAAGGGAGGATTCATTCAGGTAAAGTCCCAAATCCTGGCTGCAGCAGAATTGGCCACTAGGTTAGCCGAAATAATAGCTGGCCATTCATTCTGAGTTGTGAGTAAATTGGCTAGAGTACTAAATGCATTCCTGAATTTTTCATGGGAAACATATTCGTTTAGGGGATCTTACTGAACGAGTTGACGGGTTGACTAGTTACTGATTCTCCTTTCACTAGCCATTTTGGAAGGTATATTCTGTGAGAGAGAGAAAGATGCAGATAAGACTGAGAAAATTATTGGACATTATGCTCACTAGCACGACATGAATACTGAAATAAGGGAAAATATTCCTAAAACATCTCATAGCCTCCTGAACATAAGTATGGTGCATAACACACCCATGTACAAAACTCTACTACATACAGCTTTTCAGACTTCCTAGGATATTATTTAACCTTAGGCTATGATACCAAGTTTGTAATTCCCTAAATTGGGTACCCAGAGTGCTATATAATGCTCATGAGCCCAAAGGACCATAAGCTTAACCAATTACTTATATCTATAATGGAGCACTGAATAATAAACTATAAATATGTGGAATACAAGTTTTAAGGCCGTAAGGTTCAAAAATGAACTAATACTTAATTTAAAATAATGTCTGCAAAGGAGTATAACAATACCCAAAACTGAAATAAAAAGTCTGAAACATATTAAAGTCTAAAAGCCTCTAAACTTTCTGAAATTTATGTAGTTGATGGGATATGTCCCCAACTAACTTTGACCTACTAAAATATTAAAGTTATAAAATAATCATGCTATCCTCAAATGATAAGGAATCACAGCTAGTCTAGCTTCTAAACGTCTAATCTACTAAAGATGCTCGGGAGCTCTTGCTTCTAAACATATGGTATGAAATACCATAGTGCTAATGCGTCAGTACGATTGAATGTACTGGTTTACAAGTTAGGTAGGCTTAATTGAAGGGTTCATATGCAAGAAAAATAATAACTAACTAAGGACATAAACATGAACACATAAGAAAAACATGTAGTAATACATAAACTGGGGCAGGGGTCATGACAATACTGAATAATATTGTGCTTACATTTGTGTTTACTAATACTGAGATACTGAATAACTGAGCCTATTCATGATATTAAATACGGAGTTTAGAGGTAACTGATATCTGAGGTTACTGGCACTATATTATTGATAACTGATAATAGAGTATACTGATACTAAAAAACTATCTGAGTTCTTTATTGGACTGGATGATTGTATCTGACAGTCCTGAATATGAGGAACTATCTGAGTTCTAGACTAAGCAGGATAACTATATCTGACAGTCCTGATTCTGGTTGAACCAGCTGAGTTCTATACTAAATTGACCGACCATATATCTGACAATCCTAATATCTATATAACTGAACTGAGTTTAATTACTGAAACTAAATCTGAAACTAAGACTGTGGGAGGTAATTATCTAACCGACGTGCCTCAAATCTGAATGGGTGGGGTCCAACCTGTAACCCCAGCTGGAAGGGTAACAGTACCATGCCTCAGGTAAAGACAAACTGTGAGAAAACCCTCTCTGATAGGGAGCTCTTCCTTCAACCACTCTTGTAAGGAAAAACTTAAAGAAGATTTATAGTCCCTAGACTCGTAGTCTCTACCTATGCTGGCTATGTAGCTATGGAATCTGAGGATTGATTAAAAGGATCACACCCTCTACTGACTGACAGGTGAGCTCTTATCCTTTGGTTTACTTAGTGATGAATCGTACTCCCAATTGAAAAGATGCTGAACTGATTTAACTGAACTGAACTGTTACTGATCGTATTGTATAACTTATTTGAACTGGGTTCACTAAATTCTGTTGACTCACAGAATACTATTGAGATCTAACAACTGATTGAGATTACTGAAATTATGAAGATTACAGAGATTACTGATATTGTTGAGTTTACTGAGTAGGACTATACTGATACTGAATTTACTAAATTTTTTGAATCATGAGACTGACAAAATTCTAATAATCAGGGATTGACAGAGAGTATCAGGAAATCTGACACTGGCTCTAGCCACACAACTGAATTATCAGTTACAAGTACCCCCAGGACTCAATATCATGAAACTGACAAGACTTGACACTTTTTTAACACAAGACCAATATCAATAGTTCATCATACAATAAGTTTGGGACTTCAAAAATCACATGGTTATTTTAATTTTTTACGTGGATAGGAATGCATATAATCATGTAATAATTTCGTACTCTAACATCATAAGAATTCCAACAAACATCTACAATGCATATCAATAGCATGGGAGTCATTTGAACATAAGGGTAAAACATGTATTTATCTTTTTGGTCATAATTAAGCTATAATGCACAATTTCTATTCTCTAAGGCATTTTATCAAACACCTTACATGCACGACTTAGGGAATAGGCATAATCATCAAATTAATACACCATTACTAACTAAGTTCATAGTTTTCAACTTGCATGCTAACATAGTTTCATAAAACAAATAATGATTCAAACTTGGGAATCGTACAATAACAACCACATGAACATAATCAATCCATAACATGAATATCAAAATTAATTGTTTAAAACTTCATTCTTGGGCTTCATGGATGAAAGAAATCCATGACTAGAAACTATGCATACCTTAGTTTTTTATTATACAAAGATTGATGGAGAGATTCTTGAATTTGAGTACTGAATTTGAATCCTTAATTGATAACCCTCACTTGGTCTTGAGAGAAAGTTGAGAGAGACACTATATTTTGGTTGAATTAGGGCCAAATCCCATGTTTTAGACTTATATACGGTGAGAAATTGACCCTTTTACCCATAAAAATACAAATATTTAATGACTGAAAGTAGGCATCGAAGCTATTATTGATGCAGCATGTCGATGGCATCGATTTGATAGTCGATGCAATGTGCCATCATCACTTTGGTCCATTATTTTGGCCTTTCAAACATGGTCTAAATAAGTTTCAAAAAATTTAAAACTAGTCCGGGACCACCTACTGACCTTCCTAGTCATGAATTACCAAGAATACGGACCATTAAAGGACAATAAAGTTACAAAATAAGACTGCAAACTTTCAAAGGCTAAAATAAACTAACTTTGGAAACTTATCTAGAACCTTCTATGTAGGGGACCACTCCACCCCCCTTAACAATCATAAAATGGACAGAATTAAACTTTGAATTTTGTGGGGTCTTTCAATATCTCCCCCTTAGGAACATTCATCCTCAAATGTGACTAACTGAGATGGAGAAAATGATAAGTTGAATTACATACTGAACATGAACAACTGGGACATGATTACATGACTGGCATCACTTATTTGCTGAGATTTATTCTGAGCATGCATATTTGATGCATGATTTCATGACTAGCATGATTGATAAGCTAAACATATTATACTGACCATGCATATCTAATGCATGAATACATAACTGATCTGACATATGAATACATGGTTGAATATGCAATGGTGATTGATACCAAGTTTATCAAGTAAATCTGAGTCGAAAACTGGATAAGCTCAAGGGAGACTATTTCCTTAAACTGAAAATGCTAATGAGCCTGAAACTAATTACTTGATATACATGAGAATAAACATGTGAATGTAACTAAGCCTGAAACATGATACATCAGCTTGATATAATGATCTAAAATGAGTACCTCGAATACGTGGATTACAGCTGAGATTAGAGTTTGATGGTCAAATCATGAATATCCCTTACTCAAAATTGGATTTGTTTCGAAAACAGAGAGCGGCACATTTATGACATAAAGGTTTGGGGAATTATAGTGTATCCCTCATTTGGAAACTATGTCCCTAGAAGAATATTGGGCTATCTTCACTGAGCTTTGAGGAAAACTGTGGCGATGCACGAGGCACCTTCTATTTGAATATTTGAGATCTGAAACTAAGACATGATATATGAACTAGGATAAACACGCAACTACCTGGTTAGTCTATATTAGAATGATAACATTCCTGAGACTCTGGATAGTGCGACTAGATAGAAAGATGGAAACTACATAATCTGAACTTTTTTGTTTGGTTGCGTTAGTGGTGTAGAGACTGGAAAAAAGGTCATCTTAATATTTGTTCTGACCTTAAAGTTGATTGCTATTAAAGGATTTACAAAAGAAAAAAAATATCTTGAATCTGAAGAAACATTAACATGTAAATAAGGGATTTGTAAAATACTAGTGCCTGCACCAAGAGGACTTTCCTGATCCTGTCGATACTAAAATGCATAGAGTTGTTTGGGTATTTCCCACTGGCGGCACTAGAAATGGCACGCTTCTAATTCAGATGATCAAACTGAGTCGAAAGACAACCATGCTAACCTCTAGGGCTAGGCCTAGGACACTCTTATACCTTATGATCTGGCTCACGACATCAAAAACACACATTATTGTTTGCTCTATATATACCCTTATGATGCTTACCATACTCTTCACAAAGCTGATGAGTAAAAACCCTGCCCTCACTACCATGGGCCTTTGATCTTAGAACCCTATCTCTACGGTTATTTCTGACCATTGGTGCTGGTGCACTAGCTAAAGATAGAACTATGGTTGGACACTTCTATCTATGCTGAGAACGGTTACCACTTTGGGACACTGGCTAAGAAAAATTATAACTACCAGTTCTGTCTCTCTTATTTTCCCTCTCTTTCTTCTTAAGTTTTTGCTCCTTAATTTGTTTAGCATGGACCTTAAGCCTAGATATGCCCATCTCCTAAATCAACATTGCAGTCGTGCCCTTATTAACCACTCTACCTTATATCCTAGACACAAATATACTCATTCTAGATCTACTGTCTGCTTCTACATGTGGAGCGTACCTGGCTAACTTAGTAAACTTGAGGGAGTATTCTTTTACGCTCATGCAACCTTGTCTGAGATTGATAAACTCTAACACTTTGGCTTCTTTTTGCTCTATGGGAAAGAATCTATCTAAGAAGGCTATAGAAAACTCTTCCTATTCTATGGACTCTGCATTTGTACCTGTGTCTACCTTCTAATATTTAAACAACATATGTACTATATCTTGTAGCTGATAAACAGCTAACTCTGCACTCTCACTGGAAGTCACTCCCATGATATCTATGACTTTATGAACCCGGTCGAGTAATTCTTGTGGATCCTCTTTGGATTTAGAACCCTAGAATAAGGGAGGATTTATTGCGGTGAAATCCCAAAGCCTAGTTACAGCAGAATTAGCCTCTGGGTTGGCCGGAACAGCAGCTGGCCATTCATTCTGAGTTGTTACTGAATTGGATAGAGTAGTAAATGCAGTCCTGAATTCTTTATGGGAACATGATCGTCTAAGGGATATGCCTAAATGGGCTGATGTGCTGACTGATTACCGATTCTTCTTTTGCTATCTCTTTTGGAAGGCATATTCTGTAAGCGAGAGCAAGAAGTAGATTAGACTGAGAAAATAATTGGAGATTATGATCACAGGCATGACATGCAGACTAAAAGAAGGGAAACTGTTCCTAAAACATATCATAGCCTCTTGTACGTAAGTGTGGTGCACAATACCCCTCACGAATAAGACTCTACTTAATGCATGTTTTTACACTTCCTAGGACATTGTTGAACCTTTGGTTGTGATACCAAGTTTGAAACACCCCAAATCTAGTACCCGAAATGCTACATGGTGCTCATAGCCCCTAAGGATCATAAGCTAACCAATTACTGATATCTGTAACTGAGTATTAATTAATATACAATAAATATGAGGAATATAAGTTGTAATTCCAGTAGGTTTAAAACTGAACTATTACTGAATATAAAACAATGTCTATAATGGGGTATAACAATACCCAAAAGTAAAATAAAATGTCTGAAACATGTTGTAGTCTAAAAGGCTCTAAACTGTCTAAAATCTATTGAGTTGATGGGACATGTCCCCAACTAACTCTGAACTACTGAAATAATAAAGTAATAAAATAATCATGCTATCTTTGAATGATGAGGACTTACTGCTAGTTTGGCTGCTAAACGTCTGATCTACTAAGGATGCTCGGGAGATCTTGCTTCTAAACCTATGGTATAAAACACCATAGCGCAAATACATCAATACGATTAAATGTACAGGTATGCAAGTGAGGTTGGCTTAATGCAAGATTTCATATGCATGAACAATGATAACTGATTAATGACATAAAATGAACGCATGAGAAATACATGTAGGAATAGATAAACTGGGGCTGGGGTCTTTACAATACTGAATACTGATGTTCTTACATTTGAGTTTACTAATACTAGGACGCTGAATAACTGAATCTATTGATGATATGAATTACGGAGTTTACAAGTAACCGATATCTGAGGTTACTGGTACTATATTACTGATAACTAATAACTAAGTATACAAATACTGAAAAACTATTTGAGTTCTTTACTGGACTGGGTGACTATATCTGACAGTCCTGAATTTGAAGAACTATCTAAGTTCTAGGCTGAGTTGGATGACTATAACTGACAATCCTAATTCTGATGGAACCAGCAGAGTTTCACACTGAATTGAGAGACTGTATCTGATAGTTATGATATTTGTAGAACTGAACTAAGTTTTATTACTAAAACTGAATCTGAAACTAAGACTGTGGGAGGTAATCATCTAACTGTCCTACCTTGAATCTGAACTGGTGCATTCAAACCAGTAACCCCAGCTAGAAGAGTGTCAAGACCATGACACAAGTAAAGTCAATCTATGAGTAAACCCTCTCTGACAAGGAGCTCTTCTGCCAACCCCTCATGTAAGGAAAAACTCAAAGGAGATGTATAGTCCCTAGACTCGTAGAGGTACATATCAACCTACACTGGCTACGTAGTCCGAGAATGAAAGGATTGCTTCTAAGGATCACACCCTCTACTCACTGACAGGTGAGCCATCATCCTTGGGTTCACTCGGTCTTGAATCGTACTCCCAACTGAAAAGACACTAAATTGATTTAACTGAACTGAACTGTTACTGATCGTATTTTATAACTGATTTGAACTAGGTTTACTAAATTCCATTGACTGAAAAAATACTACAAAGATCTAATAACTAACTTTGATTGTTGAGTTTAAGAATATTATAGAGATTACTAATATTACTGATATTACTAAGGTTATTAAGATTACTGAGGTTACTGAGTAGGACTAGACTGATACTGATTTCATTGAATTTTCCTGAGTCATGAGACTGACTGAATTCTTATGATCATGGCTTAACTGAGAGTATCGTGAAAACTGATACTTGCTCTAAGGACACAACTAAATTATCGGGTAAAAGTACCCCTAGGACTCATTAGCATGAAATTGATAAGACTTGACACTTCTTTAAAACATGACCAATATCAACAATTCATCATACATGAAGTTGGGGATTTCATGAAGTATATGGTTATTTTAATGTTGTACGTGGAAAGGATTGCATCTAATCATGTCATAATTTCATACTCTAACGTCATGAGATTCCAATAAACATCTACAATGCACATCAATAGCATGTGAGTCATTTGAACATAAGGGTAAAACATGTATTTATTGTTTGGGTCACAATTAAGCTACAATGCATAATTTCTATTCTCTTAGGAATTTTGTCAAACACCTTACATGCACCACTTAGGGAATAGGAATAATCATCAAATTAACACACCAGAACCACCTAAGTTCATAGTTTTCAACTTGCATGATAACATAGTTTCAAAAAACTAATAAAGATTCCAACTTGGGAATAGTCAAACAACAACCACATTAACATAATCTATCCATAACAAGAATATCAGAATTCATAGTTTAAAACTTGATTCTTGGGCTTCATGAATGAAAGGAATCCATGAATGAACACTATGCATACCTTCGTTCTTTATTATACGAAGATTGGCGGAGAGATTCTTTAATTTGAGTATTGAATTTGAATCCTTAATTGAAAATACTAACTTGTTCTTGATAGAAACTTGAGAGAGATACTATATTTTTGTTGAATTAGGGTTAAATCCCGTGTTTCGGACTTATATAGGGGTGTGAAATTGACCTTTTTTCCCTTAAAATATGGACATTTAATGAATGAAACTAGGCACGTCACTATTATTGATGTGGCATGTTGATGGTATCTATGCAATAGTTGTCGCATCGTGCCATCATTGCATCGAGTCTTAGTACTTTGACCGTGGCAAAATGTAACAATATGAACCAACGCGATTGGTGATGCGACGCGTCAAGATTGCATTGGTCCACTGTTTTGGGCTTTCGAACAAAGTCTAAACGAGTTCTAAAAAATTTAAAACTCTTCTGGGAACACCTATTGGCCTTTCTGGTCATGAATTAGCAAGAATACGGACCATTAAAGGACATTAAAGTCATGAAATAAGACTACAAACTTTCGAAGGCTAAAATAAACTAATTCTAGAAACTTAGCTAGAACTTTCTAAGTATGGGACCATCCCCTTAACAAGCATAAAATGGTCTGAATTAAGCTTAGAATTTTCCAGGGTCTTACAGTCGGGCGTCTAGGCCACCTTTTAACCACAACCACCTTTTGATAATCCACCATGATCCCCTCGCTGGAAATAATATCACTAAGAAAAGTCATAGCGTTCAATTGAAACTCACACTTGGAGAACATGGCATACAATTGTTGTTCCTTAAAGATTGCAATGCCATATGGAGATGATTAGTGTGATCCACCTCATTCATAGAATAGACCAGAATGTCATTAATAAACATAATGACCAAGAGATCTAAGAACTTCCGGAAAACCCCATACATTACATCTGTAAATACCATCGGGCTATTAGTCAAACCAAATGACATCACCAAGAATTCAAAGTGCCCATTCTAAATATGAAAGCAGTCCGAGGATATCCTCCTCCCTAATCTTAAGCTGGTGATACACAAACTAAAGATTTAGATTAGAGAAGAATTTATTGCCTTGCAACTGATCAAACAAGTCATGTATCCTTGGAAGAGGATACTTGTTTTTGATAGTTACCTTATTCAGCTACAGATAGTCCATGCACATTTGAAGTAAACCATCCTTCTTGCATACGAACAACATCGGTGCACCCAATGGGGATACACTAGGGCAATTAAGCCACTTATCCATAAGATCCTTAAGTTTCTCCATGAGTTCCCTCAACTTAATTGGAGCTATTCTATGAGGAGGAATAGATATTAGACGAGTACCTGGAACCAAATTATAATGCCCTGATTCCAATGAACCGGAATGCCACATGGTGCTGGTGACTCTAAGGGACAACAAGCTAACCCTTCACTAATATCCATATCTATTCACTACATAATATAATACGATAAATGCGAAAACTGGCTAAATCGGTCCATAAGGTTTAAACATCTAAATATATAGTATTGAAAATAAAATATCAATACATCTGTCTAAAAACAATGTATACTGTCTAAACTGTGGAGTTGAAAGGACAATTCCCCAACTAACTCCGTCTACTAAAATCATCAAAACACTGAAATAGAATATCCCCGGATGATGAGGACTCACTGCTGCACCTATTGCTACAAGATCTGACAGCTAAATATACTCTGAATCTTGCTCTTCTGAACCTATGGTGGGGAAAACACCATAGCGCGAATGCGTCAATATAAAGAATGTACCGAGTATGCAAGGATAGGGTACGGTGAAGTATAAGGCTTATGCATAAACATAACAATCTGAACAATATGTATTTGCTGGAATAAACATATATAGAAACTCTGCAGTTACCAATTTAGAAAAATGTCTGATCAACAATACACACATGGATGCATAAAGTACAACTGAAATAATCATGACACCGAATGTTACATTTTGAACGCTGACACCCAGAAATGATAATACTGATAATAAGATATTGAGTCTCTGAAGCTACTAGAGCTGACATCTGTACTTATCCATAATGAGAAATCAGATAACTGATATGGCTGCAGTATTTTTTTTCCTGAACATTTTACTGTTCACAATTCAATTGGAATGGTCGTAGTTTTATCGAAATGGTCGTAACTCATCGCTCGAGCGTCTGTTTTAGGTGATCCACATATCGTTGGAAATCTTATTCAATTCTCTATGAAATGATGGGTCGAAATCCAAGAAATGACACACAAAAAAATTAAAAAACATTCTCGAAGATAGGATCCAATATGTTTATGCACGAAATTTTGAAAAAAGAAATTCTGGGGTATTACATCATCTCCCCCTTGGAAAAATTCACCCTCGAATGTGAAAGCTAGATCAAGAACACTAATCGACTGGGTTTATTCAGGATAGCTTCACATCTCAAAACATAAACACACGACTGAAGCAACCAATACTCTGTGTACGTTAACTAGTCATGCACATCTATCGCATGAAACATTCAACAAACCACTCATGGGTAAATTTTCACAACACACATGCATCTCACATGCAAAGAATCATATCCCAACCAATCTCTTCAATAAATGTTCAAACCTGCCCACAATTCGAGTTCCTTTGTATTGAACGTCCATATTAAATCCCAATATACCTAAAATACCAAATTCTCAAAAGCATAACTAGAAATGCAACGAATGATAAGGTTGACATCATAGAAAGAGCATGAACATTCCATTATTATAACATTATGGGGTAGCTCCCCCTGGGGACCCAAGC
>JAPEIP010000005.1:161939757-162043732 GCA_026120095.1 Capsicum chinense | reverse complement strand
ATTTAGGGCATAGGTTTAATGCTCAATTTCATGCACCACAACACCATCATCCTTCAACTTCAACATCCACATTTCTCAATTCACAATCCAACTCACATTTAGAAAATATTTGACATATCAATCAATATTAGGGATATATAATTCCCAGTAACAATTATCAAGTCATAACAAGGAAATAATAGAATAATAGTATAAATCAAGGCTTAACAACTTAAATCATCATATATTCATAATCAATTAATTTTGGACTTATTATGCTATAAAAACAAAATCTCTAGTCTCTTAGGTATTTTCACAAACACCTTACATGCACTTCTTAGGCATAGGTGGATTCATCGGGATTACAAGTAAACAATCACCTATTTCATATATTTATATATCACACACCACCATAGTTTCCATAAACATACAAAGATCCTTTCTTGGATATCATCAAGTTCAACAACATAATCATTAACCATCATACAAATACTACAAACATATAATTCAACCAACACACATAATCATCCCACACATATATCTCAACCATCATGTTAATACTACATACATACACAATGAAAATTATGAAAGTATAATCATATATATATATATATATATACACACGTATCTTGAACCTTTGAAAAAGGATTTGTGGGCTCTACAGATGAAAGGAGCCCATAGATAAACATTTGCATACCTTAGATTTCGTAGCCGAAAAGATTGACGGAAGAGATTCGCGAAGCAACGCCTTGAATTGATTTTCCCCCAATTAGAACCCTAACCCTAACTCCTCTTCTCCTATATATATATACACATATGTATCTTGAGCCTTTGAAAAAGGATTTGTGGGCTCTACGGACGAAAAGAGTCCATAGATAAAAACTGGGATAGCTTAGATTTCCTAGCCGAAGAGATTGACGAAAGCAATTCGCGAAGTGTATCCTTGAATTGATTTTCCCCCAATTAGAACCCTAACCCTAACCCCTCTTCTATATATATATATATATGCATATATTTTGAGAGAGAGATATAAGAGAAATGAGAGAAAATGAATGAAAATTCTCAGCTCAAAGGGGGTATATATAGAGGGTTACCATAATGGGAAATGACCAAAATACCTTTAAAAATCAATTAATGTCAAATCTGCCCTTCATTGATCTATCCGATAGGCTGAAGTAAATTGGCCATAACTTTTTACTCCGATGTCCAAATTGGATGAAACCAATTTCATTGGAAAGAAGACTCTCAGAGATTTTCGTTGATATACAGCTAATCACATAGTTCATTATTTATAAGGAGTTATGATTGCTTGAAGTTGACCAATAAAATCGTCTGGCTTCAGTATTGTTTTCCTGCATATTTTGCTGTTCACAGTTCGATCAGAATGGTCGTAGTTTGATCGGAATGGTCATAACTCATCGCTTGAGTGTCCATTTTGGGTGATCCACATATCGTCAGAAAGCTTATTCGATGCTCTACAAAATGTTGGGTAGAAATCTAAAAAATGACACACAAAAAAAATTCTAAATCATTCTCAAAGATATGATCCAATACGTTTACGCACAAAATTTCGACGAAAAATTTTTCGGGGTATTACACAAATTAATACCAAACTCTATTTCCCTATACGGAGGAACACCATGAAGATCATCCGGAAACACCATATGAAACTCATTTACTATCGAAACCAAATGAAAAAAGGACCCTTCGAGGTAGAATATTTATCCCAAACCAAGTGATAAAGAAAACCTTTAGAGATTGAACCCCGATCTATAAGATAAGAAATAAACCCAAGAATGAAATCAAAGTGTATCATATTCAGTTTGAACAAATCTACCAAGGTCTGCCTATCACCAATAGATATTACACATCCCATATAGACTCTCCAAGAAATAACCGAGTCACCAACTGGGGTAGAAACATAAAAAGGATCTAAAATAACCTACGGAACAAAACCAAAACATATAACCACATATGTGGTCACATCGAAAATAGTTGATCCTAGATCAAGCAAGCAATGCACATCATAAGAAAATGGTTGAAACATACCAATAATGATATCACATGATGCTTAAGATTCCCGCCAAGATGTAAGAGCATAAAATATATTTCAGCTAGTGCCAATACGAAAAGAAGGAACACATACTAAAGAAACCACTAGGCACATGAGTAGAAGATGAAGTAACTAGAGCTTTGACCTCTCCCAAAGCTCCCTTACTAACTAGAGAATTCTAGAGCATATCGCTTGGCTGGTCATATTTAAAATACTTGTCCCTACCTTTGTCATAATAGCCCCACTGAAGATGACCCAAAATTAGCAAGGAGGGAATAAAGAAGTTGACTGACTCCCATTCTCCTTAGATTGGGCACCCTATGTCCATAAATTATCACACCCTATAGACGCCTATCACCCGACTTTCTCGAGTAAGGAGCGCTAGCAGTAGAGAAGGAATTAGAACTCCCCCACTTCTTTTTATCCATATACCTCCATGTCGACCACCCTGATGATGAGCACCACTCTACTTAGAAACATACTTTTCTTATCCATAATTTCCCTAAACTCCAACTATTTTCTCTTTTTATCCCCCACCTACTTTATGTGGATAACTAACCTTAAAATATCAATATCCTTGATTAGTAAAGTGGTCTTTCTTATAAAGATCAAGTCTCGAGATAGCTCAGAAGTGAACTTTCTCATCCTTACCCTCATGTCAGCCAAAAAATTATGAGTATACCTTGACAACAGATGAAACTTCAAGGCATATTCCTTGATAGACATATTACCTTGCTTTAGATTCACAAACTTCTCCATATTTGCTTCTCTCAGCTCTTGAGGAAAGAAACCATCTAGAAAAGTATTAGAAAAAGCCTTCCATAAGAACAAATCCTCCAAATCACCTCTATCCCTATCGCACTCTTCCTATCATTGACACAACATCGATGAGCTGATAAACTTTAAGATTTTCACCTTTCATATTTGTAGCTTGCATTACCCTGAATATCTTCTAAATTTCATCCAAGAAACCTTAGGGATCCTTCTCAATCTTCACACTAGTAAAAGTAGGAGGATTCAGCTTAAATAACTGGTCAACCCTTCTGGCCTCTACAGATAACCCACCAGACACATCTCGCTTAGCCTAAAAAGCAACCAACTGTGGAATAGAATTATTATATTTAAAAAATTCTGCATTAGTCACCGCACCCTGAGAAAGACAACCAGAAACCAGAAGAAACTCCAGAACAATATAGGATAGGACCCTGAGAATGAGTGCAAACTCTAGGTGTAGGATGTACCCCATCTATATCATCCCAAATGGGATAGGAGAATTTCCTTGCATTCTAGATTGTCGAGGCATAATTTTAAAAGTGAACAACACAGGATTAGAGAAGAATTCCAGGACTTAAGTCTCCAAGCTTGAAAATAGAATACGAAGAAAGTGAAACATTACTAAATGCCTTGTAGCCTCTCTCTTAATTGTAGGGCACATAACACACCCTAAAAAGAGACTATACCAAACATAGAATTGTAGAATCCCAATTGACCATGAACCTAAAGCTCTTATACCAACTTGACATGACCCGACCTGGGTCTATGTCTTAATAGGTTTCCTAAGTATGTCCGGGACCAAAGATCGCCCACGCTACCCAACCCAACCTCCAGCCGTCTACCCCTGAGTTGGCTAAATTTCTAGCATATAAAAAAATATTATAACAACTCACATAAAGACTCTAGGATAGGATAACAACAGTGACTGACCAAATGGAGTCCAACCATCCTATACCAGCCGTCCAAGCATAGCAAGCCAAACCCAATTTATAAATTCATCCATAACCAAATAAGTTTCATTAATAATTAAATAATCACAAAATTAAATATGATGGAACAGTGAGAAATTTTGTCCAATAATGTCATCCCCAATACCAATATAGAAACTAAGGCTGACCCCAATGCCGATCCGCCTAATCTAACCCATAGTAGTTCAAGAAAAACATCAAACCAAAAGAATAAAAATATCTTATTGGGACATGCCCCCAACCATAAAAAAAATCAATATCTATTAATAATAAAGAGTATGAAATATAACCTTCCAAATAGATGAAAGCTCATCACTTTAATCCAAAGTTGAACCTCAAATGTTCGAATGATAAGCAGAAGGATTAGAATGGTCGTATCCTACATCGTGTAGGGATACAACTACCTAAAAATGTGTTAGTGGGTGAATGCTAGTATGAATTCAGGATAAGGATAAAATAATATCGATTACAAGACCAAGTAAAACCATTCGTATGCACACAAACCATACACACATATATATAACTATGACGAAAATGAGAATCGAATTTAGCATGCTATTTAACACCTTTACCTGGGCATTGTAGCTTTGTCGTCCAAAAAATAACCATGGGCTATATACGTTCAGCTCCTTCTTTTGAAAGGGCCTAGTGCGTAAAGTTGCACGGCAAGGGAAAAGAACTTTTGATGACTAGCACATTCCACAAAATAAAAAGTGTGACATCATGCACATGTTCATTTACACCAAAACTCAAATTGATAAATAAGATATTCCAGATTTGATCCCTTCAGGACCTCCACCGTCCGCAACTTTGCTACGCATTCCCTGCTTTAAGCCTAATTAAAACCATTACCAAAACACCAAACCATTATCCATTTTCTATTAGCAAAGGCCATTAGTAATAGTATTGTCATACCAACTATAACTTGCAAGTGTTTTCCTTAGTGAAATCTTTTTATGATCAAGAGATTCCCATCTACACATAGATCAAATTATAAAATTAACTTTGGGGATTCCCATGTATCCCATAAGTATGCTTATTAATTCAAACAATTCCAAAACTATTTAGACCATTCATATCATTTAGGATTCCATTACAAAGATTAAACATTGTTTAAGTTCCATTGAAAACCCAGTATTATAGTAAAAACATTGTTATAGGCATTTTATCAAACACATTGGGGGCATAATATTTCAAAAACCAAATTCCATTACCAAATAACCATTTTCATTCAACATATTATCAAAAACTACTTTTAATTCATTTAAAAGCATAATTAAAATATGGGAAAATGATAACCATGCATTTATAACCAAAACCACTAAATTATATTTTTAAAGACAAAATCATATAACATTCAAATCATGAAAGCATTGTATAAAATCCATGATTTTTGTTGGAAATAACAATGAGGGAAGAGAACACTCTATACGAAAAGAAAATGACGGAAAGAAATCACCAATACAAACCCCAATTTACTCATTAAGATGAAACCCTTGCTTCCTTTGCCCAAAATACTAGAACGGATTTAAGAGTGTTCTCTAAGTATTTAAATATAGAATAATTGAGCAAATAAACTTCTAATAGGAATATAAGTAGTGGGAAATTATTAGGATAAGTGGGGAAATATCAAGATTACAATCACTTAAACTGCATTTAATTCCCTTCATAAGGTACAACCGATGCTTAAGAGTCGTACCCATCCTATACTAGTGGTACCCACCTATCGCACCTTATGTTTTCCCCTTGTACCTAATGCTTTCCAAGGGACAACAGACCCAAACCCAAGTCGAATCCATGTGTACGACTAGTACCTATAAACCATACCCCTAGTAGAATAGAGTCCTAGATGATTTTTACACTGACCATCATATGAGTCTTGGGTATGATTTGTACCCTAGATTATGGATCATGGGGAGCCACTTGTACTCCAATCCAACTTAAGTTACCAGGTCTAAGGTTAAGTGAAGTAACCGCACTACCCGAACCCAACTATACGACTCGTACCAACAAAATTTAATCTATTCTAGTAACTACATCCATCCCACGAACCAACATAATTCAGCATATGACAAAACTATTTCACTAATACCCAAGTGTACGACTCATTCCCTTAAGTTGTATCTTGCTAAAAACCATAAATTGAGGAAATTTTCTAAGTTTCTAAAACTAGATTGTTTCACATAGATAAATAGAAGGAAAAAGGGTGACTAAATTCAAATAGTACACTTAATTTCTAAAATATACCATTTAAAATTGTCACTTTAGCAGAGGCAACAACTACTCGGATCTGTACCAAAAAATTACAGAAGTAAAGTATGAATACCAAAACTATGTGCAGTCAGTAAACATCATTCGTCAACTGAACTAAATCATAATATAAATATGATAAGATATCAGATAGAATAAGCTAAGTCAAGATAAAGGGGAAAACCTTCATATATGTTTCCACACAACTATATTTAAATAAATAAATACATATGAGATAATAACATAAATATCAAATAAATGATAACTATAATATTTCCCCTCTCCCATAAGAAAATAAGCATGAAAACATTAATAACCCAATGTAGGCTCCCATAATCCTGTAGGGAACAATCAAGGAAACTAAGAAACCAAATAGCCATAAATTATCCAAATTATCATTCCATACTAAAGAATCCATCTCAACCATATTATGTAATACATAATTCCCAATGCTGGACTTGAACAGAAACTTAATAGTATCATTATTTGTCAGGATTGAACTAGACCTTATATAGTTAATATCATCATCAACAGTCGAATACAAACAAGAACTCATGTTTATAAATTATATAAATGTACCATATCAATAATCTTTATCTATAAAGTAACCCAATATGATATACCAATATCGCATCAACTAAGTTATGTCAATGGTCATGCCTATATGTGGTGTGAATAGTCATGATCATAGGTTATTTTAATAATCATATCTAGAAGACATCAATCATGTTAATCAAACATTAGTTATATATATAAGCCACATTATATTTATGAGCCATTTATAGGATCTTTAAGCCATGTCATATATATTATGAATATCATATCTATGAGCCATTTCATATTTATAAGCCATCACTCATTAACCACGGCAATATCAATATCATTAATCATACTAATAGGCCACCTTACCAATAATATCAAGAGGCCATATCAATAATCATTTACATATATGTATATATATATATATAAGCCATACCATTTATCAAGACTCAAAATTGACATAAATTATTCAATATCCAACCACAACCTTAGTAAATATATTTAATCTCCTCTAGTACTACTAAAAACATTTATAAGGGTATAGCATACTTGAACAAGTCTACAAAGCAAACACATGTCTTGGCCTAAGGTGGGAAGGAAGGGACCACTTCTAGTCCCAAAAATATATTTTAGGCAACTTTTACCTCTAACTAGGCTAAGGTATCAAGGTTTTTTTCTTGATTTCAAGTAAGCCATAAATAGCCCAAGATAACAATTTTTCCAAAACATGAAAAATTAATCAATCCTACCTAAAATAGTAGCAACTAAGACAATTTTCCCTAACTTAAGTAACTACATACAATTCGACCCTAAACATGATTGACTAAGGAAAATTTCACCAAACTTTATTAATAAAGGTATTAATATTCTAAACATAAACCTTGAAGCATGATTCAGCTAACACATAAATAACTATGCTAATAACTCAAAGTTTATACTTTTAAGATAGCCTAAATAACCCAAATAAATAATATATTCTCATTCATCCATCCAATACCTAAATCCCTCCCTATATAATGCATAATATAATAATCATACTATGAGATATCTCAACCTATGAAAAAGGTAAACCTAGACTACCTGGATGCCAAAGAACAGCCTGAAGAATCTACAAAATCACCAATTTCTCTTTCCAAGAAGCTTTTATAATGTTCCATGCTATAAAAGTCACAATCAACTCATCAAAATAAGAACAATAATAACCATATTATATTATTAAGTTTGGATTCAAAAATTACATAAAAAAACCTTTGTACAATTCTCTTGTAAAAACTCACATTTTCAAAACTAATGTAATATTGCTCTATGATCAATGAATATTTACCCTAAAAAATAAGTGAATTCTGAGCTACAATGGTGCTAAAAATAGCCACCAAACTTTTAAGTTGTCTAGATAAGAATGGAGACTTTAAGCATAAAATTAATGGAAGCTTACCAAAAATTCAATGAAGAATTGCATAAATAAACTTTTCCCAAGCTTCAGCAATACCGATAAATAGTTTTCTCAAGTTTTTACACTATTTATAATTTTAGTCTTTCTAGAATGGGATAAGAATAGTGAAAATTAGGCTATGAGGGGTATTTATATCATTCCTAAGGAACGTAGGTGATGCTTGAGAGGATACTGGGCTACTTCATTAGTCATTACTAAAGATCCTGGTAGTGCTAAAGTTGTACCATTCCCCACAAGCTAGTCTGCCTAAGCGGACCATGAGCTATTTTTGAATTAGCTGCTAAAGCGCCCCGGTGCTGCTAACATGGTATTTGAGGATGAGTTAGGGCAACTAATGAGCCCAATGGGTTTCTAAGATTGCCAAGGGTCACTTTCACAGTCACACCAGATATTAGTCAATAGTTAAAGACTTGAAATTCTTTTGATTCTTCACCAACCACTTGGGATTCAATCGAAATCCTCTATGTGCAAATGAACTATGTTTCCTTTTAAAATTTGATATTTCAAACTGAATGGAACAATTAATATTTTCATCCAATGTCATTCTGATGAAAAGAGGATCCCTCAACCATTTTCCATTTTTCTTAACTTCCAGCTAATAGCCCAAAATAAGTCCTACAGCCTCATGACTTGAACCAATGGTCCATCTATCCTAAAATAAACATTCCAAAGATATTGGAACTATTATAATTGAAAAATGTGGTTTTTTAACTGATTTATTTTCCTTGTAGCAAATTTGAACCATCAAAGGCATAAAAAAAAAGAATTGGCTCTAAAGTACAAATGGACAACTTGGTAACCAAACTGTCAGTTTTAGAAAGTTATAAATGACTTGGGGAAGATATAGGACAGATATAATCAACAAAAATGAGCAGAAATATATAAAATGAATTGAAGGGTCATTACAGCATCATAGTTCATTTGCATATAGAGAACTTTGAACATATTTAAAACATCTGATCAGGAAATTTAAAGTTGGCTAAAAGTTATTGGCATTATGATTTGCTACAGAAGCATTTTTTTTACATTAGTAGTGCTACTTTAATGGTGTCTAATCGCATCAGCACCATCCAGTTAGGTGGCTCTTTGTCTGCTTTAGCAGCTAAGGCTTAACTTTACTAAATCTAGAAGACATCATTAGAAGTCTCTTAAGAGATCATTCTTCTACTTTAGTCGTACGACTTTAGCAATGAAAGTTGGTTTATATATACAAAAAAATATCAAATATACCCGAAACACTTATAAATTGTACGCATATACCCTCCGTCGTATTTTTGGTACACATATTCCTATACTATTAATGAAATCATATTTATAAGCCACTTATACAGCGGTAGGGTCATATGTGTACCACAAAGTATGATGGACTCTCTTTAGAGACAATTTATCATAGTTTAGAGGTATATTTATCCCTTTTCTCATTTAATTTTTTATCCTAAATAATTAATCGAAACCTGCTATCCTACCCAATAAACCCATATAACTTGATTTAAAAATAACTTGATTTAACCTTTATTTTCAATTCTAAACCTTACTCCTCTATTTTATCTTCAATTTGTACCCTAATGAAATTGTAGTGATTGTTTGCTGCTTGTAGTTGGTATTTAATGGTTGGAGGGAGTGGAGATTATATTAGAGTTGGTCAAAGCTAGGGGTGTAGTGATGCTTTTCAAGTGAGGTATATTTGGTTTAATGGTAATGGTGGCTATTTATTGCTGACCTGTGGTAGGTATAGTTTTGTCAATCGAATTTTTCTTGAAATAAAAATATGTAGGGGTTGAACTTATTTGGTATTATTTTTGGTTAGGAGTTAATGACTTTTTTAAAATTGATAGTCGTGAATGCTATTGCATTGTATGATTATATCATTATATGGGTGGAAAAATGTGTTTGTTAGATAAACATCTCTTTGTTTTTAATTAAGATTGGGTCAGGTGGTGGGTGAATATTTTTATGGGTACGTTTCAAGTAATTATTTGGAATAAAAAATAAAAAAGGGAAAAATATACCCCAAACTATGCCAAATGGTATGTATATACCCCAATCATATTTTGGGTGCACATATGCCCCTATAATTTGTCTGAGGGGCATATACATACCATTTCATTAATGATAGGGGCATATGTGTACCAAAAGCATGACGGAGGGTATATACATATCATTTATCAAAGTTCAATGGTATATTTTTCCATTTTATATTTTATATGTGTGTCTTATCCTTTGAATATCTACTCAAAATTTCTACGTTCTTATGCCATTGTTGATAGTGTGATCTTTAAAATAGTGGGGAACTCTTGCATTGAAGTTGTGAATATCAATAGGATACTTAAGTGATCATTTACTCTTCATTAGCTCATAATTTCCCAGGCTAAATCCCATTAATTCCATTGTTAAATTCTTGTTTTCTTTGAATTTTTTAGACTGATTTAAAAAATTAGGGATGGTCATGAACAAATTTTGAGTCCCATCTTATTGTTCCCCAATGGACGTTATTATGGTTTTAGCATAAGATTGTACAAGTAAGCCCACGAGTGATATTTAGCCCATTTTATTATCCAAAGCTTACATTTATAATTCGGATATCTTTTTTCTCATCATAGTATGCAGATTATTATTTTTATAATGTGGCAGAAATTTAAGGTTTCTATAAAGTATAAAGATTCAATATAGAGGATTTCAAGTACGTTCAATGACGTCAAGGTAGGCTAGTTTACCGCTCTTTAGAATTTTCTCTTTTATGATATTGGTATTATATCATGCCAGTTGTCTATGAATTTTTATGGTTTAGGAAGTAGTTTTGTCAACTTATAATTACTTTAAACAATTAGTGAGCTTTAGGTTAGACTTGACACTGAATTCCCTTAAGGTCATAGTTGCTTCTCCTTTAGGACTTGACTTATCTTACTCAGGCATCTTTATAGTGAATGTATATGCCTTATTCTAGGTTGGGTAGTTGCTTGACTTTGGTTAGATTCTTAGGACCTGTAGTTACCTTTATCTCCTCTTTAATGGTAGGATTACTTTAGGATAATGCCCTCATAAGACACAAATAATTATAGGACTACTTTGAGAAACTGGTTATTGTGATCTAATTAGATTGATGGCCATATTATTTTTGATATCTTCGGCGTCCTAGTTAGTTTAATATTTAGTGTTAAATTTCTCTTTCCAATTTATTAGATTGAAAATCACACTTGTTAATGAATTAGCCTTCTACAATAGGGAAAAAGGACTAGAGAAGGTGGGTTAAATTGGAATTCTGAATTATCATTACCTACTGCATTATTAGTTCTGTTTTGGGTCTGACACCTAGTATTATTGATTATCGTCTATTGTTTCTAATTTTATTCTAACATTAAATATTATTATGATCCTGTTGGAAATCTAGTAATATTTATGTTTATGGTTGGAGGAGGAATGTACGGTATGCTTATCGCACATCTTGGCTCATTTTAAAATTTCTTATTACTATACATATCTTATTATTAGTATTATTCCTTGTCTTCACCACCGTACTTAAAGATGCTTAATTGAGTTTTGTTTAATTATGTTTTATTATGTGAACCTTTAAAGATTATGAGGGTCAAATTTTGTTAAAGCTATGTATTTATTTAAACTTTTGAGTTATTTACATTTAATTCTTGTGTTTTCTTAGAATGGCTTTTTATTTCCATTCTAACCCCTCTTTTATTGCCCTTTAGTAAAGCTCAGCTCTTTATAACACTTTTATGTAGATTAAGCTCGATTACACTATGTTGCCTTCTAAGTGCCTAGTTTTTTGGTATTCATACTACACTTTTGCATCTTTTCCCCTACTGCAAATCCTAGTACAAGTCGTCATTATTAACGATGCCCTAAAATAGAGTTGTTGATTGGATTGTAGGTTAAGCAGTCATCGTAGTTGATCCATCTTATTTTGTTCTAGTAGTAGTCTTATTTAGTATCTTCAAATACTACCTATATATTTTTTCCATATGTCTAGTATTCTTTATGTATAGTGGCTGTTGTACTATCCTTACCAAGAATTAATAGATTTTTTTTGTACCGGATCTTAGCTCTTGTATAACTGTAAACACAAGTGTACATAGTTGTACAACTAACAAACTTACTCTTGCGATCCGAATATTGATACCATAGGAAATATGACATTTAGCATACAATCTATTTCGACTATTACTATCAATGTGAAATGAGTGTAATTTTTAACCAAAAAGAGCTTGATTTTTACTACTCTAAAAGTAATAATGACCAATAATGAAAATTAAAAGGGTTATAAACAAAAATAAGAATAGTTCAAAGGTTAAGGCATCTTGAACAAACATGGAAAACTATAATACCTCATTGGTTAAGTTATATATCTTTGTTGGTGATTCGTGAGGTTAATATTATGATTAGGATCTTTTAATCCTCTAATCATCTACTTAAATTAGCCTCACAACTACATAGAAAAGTAGGGATGTGGGAACTAATTCAAGTGCAGTTATATTGAATACCATTTGTGAGCCAAATGGAACATGTGAGGTATACTCCGATCGTACCTATGAATCTTATCTTTAACTTATCTGAATGACTATAACCCATTTCTTATATTCTATGTTATAATATACTATTACTCCATTTGAGCTCACAGAATATATAAATATGTATTCTAAAGGTTGCAAATCTATAGAATATTAAGTGAAAGAACATAAGAAAAAATAAATACATTAATTAATTTTAACCAACTTGAATGTGCGCTAAGAAATCATGTTCATAGCCTTAGCTCTAAAAGTATGGAGTTATCAACTCATAGTCATACAAAGAATTACCATTAATGAATTCATCAGTAAAATTACACAAAAATTATAATTTAAAAGAAGAAAAGCCCTAATCTAGAGCTCTCGATGACTTCTCCACTCTCCTAACATATTTTATTCTAAATATGTCTTATGAATATGGCTAAGTACTCTTTGTAGCCCACTAGGTCGGCCATAAGATTCCCCACACATAATATAAGCATTGGCCAATTTTCCCCAACATAAACGAATTAAAAGACAACTTTGTAGACATTTATGAGGGTGCATCACAAGGCCTTTTAGTGTACGGAACATCTCTATCATAGAGCCAAATTAATAGATCCATGCCCTAAGTGGTAAAAGGAATGGCCTTTATCATGGCGTAGAGAGTTTTCACAAGTGATGAAACCTTGGGGGGTTGCACCACACAGTGAGGGACCAAGGCCCCTAAAGATTAGTCACAGTCAACAAAATAGTTAATAAACCAGGAACTCAACACAATGAAGGAAATATAAATAACACCAGATATAATGTGGAAACCTCTTTTCTCAAGGAAGGAAAAACCATGGCTTTCCCTCACAAACACCCAAAAGTTATCTATAATCAACCTCTATATAACAGAATTGAACTTAAACCTAACTCTAGGCTCTAACTGCTTATAGTAAATCTACTACAAGGTCATCTTGAAAAATCTGGCAAGACTCACTCAAAACAAATTAACTCTAGCCAGTATCAAGTTTAGATAACTCTACCTAAGGACTATCAATGAAAAAGAAAAGAGGATTAGTCTTATAGATGAGAAATTCCATTATATAATCAAGTTGGACTCAAGATCATTTTTTATTTTAGCACACAAAAGAAATGAGATCTTGAGAAAAGTGGAATATTGAGTTTTTCCCTTTCTCTCTATTCAACTTTCCAATTTTCCAAAACTACTTGAGAGACA
Organism: Capsicum chinense; assembly: GCA_026120095.1. Taxonomy (NCBI): domain Eukaryota; kingdom Viridiplantae; phylum Streptophyta; class Magnoliopsida; order Solanales; family Solanaceae; genus Capsicum; species Capsicum chinense. The sequence goes on along the minus strand of JAPEIP010000005.1, from coordinate 162,029,994 downwards.
AGCATCCTTTTCCTTTTTTAGTTGAGTGATGATAAGGGATTAAATGGAATTGGACCAAATTTCCTAAACAGTAAAAGAAACACCTGTTCAGTTTGATACACAAGAGGAAAAAATTATGTAGATGTGTACTAATAGTACTATAGCCTTGAACATCCAGGGACCTAGTTCCTTGAAGTCATCTGCTTATCCTCAAAACAAGATTACAAAAATTTCACCCTTTTAATAATGAAAGCCCGCCACAGAGTGTTGAGAATCAGTAATCATTCATCATATTTAATTAGTGCAATTACCACTACTAAAGATGAAAATTCAACCTATCATACAACACCATCATGATTCAATCATCATACAACATAGGGACCTGATCCCTTATTGTTAATTAATCTAAAAATTACTTCCCCTATCACTATTCACCATCACTTTTTCCCCCTATAAATATGCCACTAATCACCACATATGTGCACTTGGAAACTGCTCCCAAACATATGAAGTATTATTTCTTCCCCTGGTCAATACTTATAGACATCTGCATACACATTTGTCATTCAACATTCATCCCAGTACCTGGTCCCTTCAATATGATATCAATATTCCCCCTCTTGGCATTATTGAAAAGTGAAAATAGTAAACCAAGAGTAAGTACAATTTATGGCCACTAGGGAAACATTGACATATATAACAACTTTAATATAAAAGGAGAATAGATGAAGCTTACAAAAGCAAATTTATTCATATATAGGTAGGATTAAAACCATTACGATATACAAAAAAACATTAAAAAAAGGTCTACAAATACCAAAATAGGGCTTAAAGGAAAAAAAAACTAGAAACTAAAACAAAAAATTGACACAATAGGGCTCAGGTAAAAGAAGGCTTAAGAGAGAGTGATTTTAGCAATATCTCAATTTTGGCAGCCTCAGAATCATGGGAATCTAACAATTGTTTGTTGAGGACATTTACTACAGCATTCAGTCCTTAAACTTCACTAGTCAGTTCTACAACTTTGGCCTAGAGCTTTCCATTTTCTTCTGTAAGTTTCTCAGTTGAACCTAGTCCCTCATAGTCTAAATTCTGATTCTACATCATTAGGTGCACTATCTCAATGTCCTTAGTAACCAACTTGATTCTCAATTCCTTCATTCCCTTGCTTAACTTTTCTTGAGCATCTTGCAACTCAGACAGTTAAGACATTTTTCCAAGATTACCATCTATGCATTCATTCTCTGCCAGAGTTGTCAAATTAAACATCTACTTCACTATTACTTGTGTTCCCTTCCACACCATAATACTAAACACCTTTGTCCAAGAAATATCTGTATGTCATCCCACGTTTCCTTTTCTTTTCATGAATTACCTTATGTATATGCTCTATCATTAAAAGAGGAAGACATATTAGTTAAAATTTGTCTAAGCATTCAATCAATAATAGGTCAATAGCAGATGTGATAGTTCTTTTTTCAAATCTTAACAATAAAACTTTGATATTTAATTCATATATCAGCTAATACTCACTTATCAAGAATTTCTTTTTTACTGTTGCTATAGATGTCTCTCCCATATTTAAGGTATTGATCATAAACTTAGTTGAGGATTGTTGCTTTATAAATGTCCTTACACCTATAGTAGGTACATCCATGATCATTCCTAGTGATTCTTCACCCAGTTTGATAGGATTTTCTTATAATTAGGATGTTAGACTTTGCAAATTTTCTAAGAAATCTATTGAGAATAAAATTCCAAAACTTTTTTTTTTAAGATTGTGGGTGCTGATTCCTCAAATAGGTGCAACAAAAATAAGTGATTAACATAATTAAACTACTCTATCCTTTCAAAATTCTCACATATTTTGGGATCAAATACTATTCCTAACAAAAAATTTTGTGCAATCAAGTTCTCAATCCTCTTTCTCTATACATGTCTTCCTTTTTTTCCTCCTTCTTGATTTTTTCGGGCTCGTTACTTGGCCCATTTCTTTTTATCAATTTTTATCTTCTTTGTACGAGTTACCTTAATATCTGTCCTTTCCTGAATAAATATATCTTTCTGCATCATTCAATTAGAGCTGCCAGACTTTGTTTTAGAGGACCTAGTTCTCTAAGCATCATGAACTTCCAGTCTTATCTTCTCAGTTCCAGAAACAACTTCAGAATCAATGTTTGTACCTTCTCAAACCTCAACTAGTTGGACATTCTCCTTATCCTCTAAAAAAGTTTTCTTGAGTCTTCTTCTCTTAGTGGTAGGAGACTTACTTTCCTTTATAGCGTCTACTAGAAATTTTTTTTAGTCCTCCTAGTAGAATAAAATCTTGTAACCTGTACACTAGAGTCAACAATTTTCCCCTCTCCCGTACTATCCCTTTGTTTCCCCATGGACCACCTCAGAAGTTGTTCATCATCATCATTCCTACCCTCTTTATTAGGATGTAATATTACTGTTTTAGTTCTCTACACTTTATGTTTTCTTCTTCAATTTATTTTTCTAAAATACCAAAGCTTTCCTTGGGATATTGTGCGAGTAAAATCAAATTTTTTGCTACCCAATTTATGCTATTTAATTGATCAGACTTATTTATAGAAATATCTATGTTAACCAGTTGGGTAAATATAGTGTTTGACTTAAAAGGAAGTAGAAGAACTAGGTACTTGTAAGTTCTTAAAATTTTTAGTACCTTTCAATTCTTCAGAGGGGAAAAGAATTTGTAAAACATTTGAGAAATATAAGAAAGATAGAATTTTGGGTTGATAAATTTGTTGATTTAAATCAACTTCCATGGTCAACTTAACAAGATTTTCAATGAATACAAGAGTTTCAACAGAAAAAGTTTTACATGGGGTTTTAGGGATTTCATAAGAAGGTGTGGTGGGTGAATCCCTTTGTGATTCTTGAGGATAATAAAATGATAGTTCTTTCATGTGGGTTGAAAAAGATGGGATTCCTAACATTTTAAACTTTTGTGTGAAGAAAAGGAAAGGACCAGTAAAAATTAAGGAAGTAAATGATTTAGAAGGATGCTCTGAGTTAATCGAGAAGAGAATGAACTAAAAGAATTTGATTTTATAACTATGGAGGTGACTATTTGACATTGAAGATGTACATTTTTAAATTGACATGAATGAATATAGAGGTTTGACTTTTGACATTTGAATTGAACTGACAGCTTTATATAGGAGAAGACATGCGACCATTTAAAATAGATATTTTATCACTTTTTAAGGAACATTATTTTTTTCTAACCTGAGAGATAGGTACAGTTCCAATTATTTCTTTAGTGAATTCTCAACATATGTAATCTTCAACTATTTTCCAACAAAGTTGTTCCTATTAGGATCTTATAAGACTAATATGCACCTACTTTATCAAAGATACGTGTCTCCTTATCATAGCCAATTTTAAGGAGAGAAATTGATTCACATGTTAGGATGGGTCAGTTTAATTAGCCCATGATTTAGAATCTACACATCAACATTATTTTACAACTTGTTCTAAAAGCAGGTCTAGGGACCAGTTCCTGGCCTTGACATTATTCATATTGCTAAAGCTTTTCCTTCTAAGAGGAGTTTTCTAGGGACTAGGTCTTTGAGAGATTTTACAAGATCCCTTCTTGTTGATCTTTTACTTAAGCTATGATCAATTATAGGAGTTCTGAATCATCACGGTTCTCGTCTACATCTTTAAGCCTTTTGTTTATTATCTGTAACAACATAAACCCAATATCCTCATTCAAAAGAGTTGTTTGTGTCTTGAAAATTTATGAAATGCTCTGTCGGGGTCTAGGTCCTTTTAAAATAAGAGACTTCTACCTTGAAGAGTCTTGATAAAGAGAACACAGTTAGATATTCCGTTATTAAGCGTTAAACAAACCCTAGAAATAAATTATTTCTGACTGTAAACCTATTTTTTATACCTTGTACCATGATCACTTGCTGGATTTAGGAATCCACTTCAGTTTGAGTTCCCAGTAGGACAACCATGGTGTGGTCAAATTACTTTTGGCCTATCTAGGTATATTATTCCTTTTCATAATTTCTAGATGATTAAGTGTGAATTTCCTTTCTAAACATATCTAGAACCATTCATTTAAGCGCTAATCCAATTCTGACCATTTTTCTTTATTTGCCTATCCATTCAATTATGAGTAAATAGAGGTTATTTAACCTTTTCTTTAGCATCAAGACCATCTATTCAATGAGACCTAGTAGGTTATGTTTTTCCTTGATAACCAGGACCTATTCCATTAGTAGCACCTTGACTAGTTAAGTGTGAAAGAAATGTTGAAGATTTAGTCCATCTAAGAGATTTATTAAGATCTTCTCTTATAAGGACCAGGTCTATTTCTATCTCTTATTCTTATGGAATATAGTCATAATACGATTTTGATATTTCTTTAGTTTCTCTTCATGTTATCTGAAGACCTGCAACTTCTTTCATCCCTTTACCATCTAAAACATTTACCTATTTCCACCTGACTCATGCAACTCATATTTTACTTTATTAACTATTACTTCAGTATCAAATATTGGAAGAGTTAGAGCAATCAGTTCAAGTTCTTGACTCTCTAATTTCTCCATAAAAGTATTTTCCTTGGAAGTTAGTTTTCACATAAAGTCAATCAACATACTTACAAGCCTTTTTATCTTCCTAGCAAAGAAGTTATCTAGGTTTTCCTTAATGTCAGAAAGAGTTACCTCTATTTTTTCTTTATCTTTTCTATTTTCCATGAATGTGAACAAGCATTCATAGATAACTGGATTGTTCTCCACTACTAGCAAATACATATATTCATACATCTAATCTTCATCAGATTCATTGGATAAATCTCCCCATACTACCCAAGCTTACTTTACTACATAATTAGCAACAACCTTTCTTGTCTAATTTTAAAGGACCTTCTCTCTGTTCTTTCCCTTGTCACTTTTATTCTTGAGATACTCTCATCAATCTAATTTGTGCAATGGACAATCCATAAGGAAATGTGTAGGACTTTGACATTTGTGAGACACTTCAACATTGCTTCATCTTTTGCACATGCTTCATTTTCTTTGTAACTGACCAATCTTCCTTATGTCTTTGATAATCCTTTATGCCAAATAGGCAACATCAATGTATTTTTCTTCTGAATCACATTATGAAGCATTCAATGCAAGAGATTTTTCCCTTTTTACATTATTCTTCTACATCCCATGCTGCTTCTAGAGCTCATCGGTTTTTTTATTTCCAATCAGTTCATCCATAGTGAGGGACTTCAGGTTTCTTGCCTCAGTTATAGCATCCACTTTACTTTCCTAGGACATAGGAGGAACACTAAGAATCTTTATCATTTGTTTATATAATTTAATCACTTTTCCCAAGAAGTGAAGCTCATTTGTTATAGAAGTGAATGTTGTATGCATTTCTTTGATTGTTTCACCTACTTTCATCATGAAGGTTTCATACTAAGTAGTCATTATATCTACTTTAGATTCTATCATATCAGTAGTACCTTATGAGCAGTCCTCATACAATCCGAGATCTACTTGGCATTTTCACAGGTAGAAATCCCGTTGAATTCATCAAGTCCCATGCCACAAACTAATAACTACTTGCCTTTGTAGTTTTCTCAATTTTCCTTCTATCTTTATCATTTATCTCCCTCCTGATTTTGGCAATCCTTCTTGTAACATCCACTTCTTTGAACTGTTTAATAAGAACATTGGTACCATCAACAATTATGTCTATTTGCTCATTATCCTCAGTTATAATGAAGTCAAGCATCTTAGTTTTCCACCACACATATACTGTACATTAAATCTAGGTGTCCTAATGGTAGATTTCCCTTTTTTCGAGTTAGGTGGAGTAGCCATGCTAACCAACTCACTCTAGGTATGATCCTTTGAGAGTATTTTGGCTATGATACCAATTTACTAAACCTTGAGAGGTTGCACCACACAATAAGGGATAAGTCCCTCAAGATCAGTCACAAGCAATAAAACATTAAATGAACCAAGAACTCAACACAATGCAGGAAATATAATGAAAACAAAATATAACATGGAAATCTTCTTGCTCAAGAGAGAAAAAACATTGGCTTTCTCTCACATGCACTAAAAATTTCAATATAACCAACCTCTTAATTACAGACTCAAACTTGAACCTAAGTCTAAGCTTCTCCTTCTTGTTATAAATTTACTACAAGCTCACTTTGACAACTCTGCAAAGACTTTCTCAAAACTAATTAACTCTAACCAGTATCAAGCATAGGCAACTCTACCTAAGCACTCTTAAATAAAACTGAAATGAGGATTACTCCTCTATAATACGTAATTCAGTGATAGATTGAAGTTAGACTAAAGAACATTTGCTATTTTAGCGAACACAAGAAGTGAGATCTTGAGCAATGTTGAATATTAGGTTTTTGCCTTTTTCTCTCTTCATCTTTCCAATTTGCAAAAACTACTTAATAGAAAAAGAATCCTTTTTCTTTTATAGTTGAGTGGTGATAAGGATTGAAATACAATTGGATCAGGTGTCCAAAATATTACAAGCAAAACCTGCATAGTGTTTTACACAAGAGGACAAAACTGTGCAGACCCATGCCAGGCGTAGAATAGCCTTGAACACCTAGAGACCTAGTCTATTTTAGTACTTTTATCATCATCGGCACAATATACAACAATGAGTAATGATGTCAGCTACCATAACTCGCTAGTAGGCAAGACAAATCATAGCCAAGAACAAAAAAGTAATCGATAAATTATGGAAAGTTAGGTAAATAGAAAAATTAAGCTAGTAATTAGGTTACAAGCTACGGAATATAAGGGTGATAACAAAATTGAAGATTAATATGGAAAAACAGTAGAAATATCTTATGCCTAGTAAGATTAGTACAAGAGTCTTTAGCAAAAGAATAAGAGCTCAATAAGTATCCGTAAAATGACATCAAATAAAAAATAAATTTTAAAATAGAAGAAGGAGGGAAGCTCAACTCTAGCTTCAAATGCTTGCCCTGTCTCTAGCTTTCCCTATCTCTAAACTCCTATTAGCACTAGTATAGATGCCAATGACGGCAACTACTATATATATCTGCATTTGAAAAAGAATAAGAAGTTAGTATGAGTACCAAGAAAATGAGTACTTAGTAGGTATCATTGGTTGACTGAGCTATATCATAATATAATGATAATAAGATGTGAGATAATACTGAATAGGCATCATTCAGCGACTGAGGTATATCACAATTAAGTACAATAAGATGCTATATAATAGAGAAAAGTTTAAGAAACGGGAAAACCTGGTACTATGCCTCATGTGCTGAAAGTAAATAATTGAATAAATAATATAAAAGAGAACATGACTAACAATAGCCTAACTAGACCCCATAAACCCTGAAGGGGCAGACAAACATATTTAATACAACTAGGCACCTATAAAATCAGTGGATGCAACCAAGAAGGAAATACCATAGTGAAACTTATAAAATTTCCAAAACTCAAAATTGTGATGGTGAATCATCACATACCAAAAATACCTGCCTTGAGCCATTTGGATAATCATTATAAATATCCCTCAATGCCAGACATGAATAAGAAATAGTATCTCAAATGCAAGATTTGAACCAAAAATAGTATTATGAATACTAGACTCGAACCTGAAATAATATCATCATATATTCCATACGAATACCAATCTTAATAAATCCAAAGTACACGCAAAGAACAAGTAAAAATATGTCTAAATGGTCCTCAAACTCAGGAACGCAAATAGGAAGATTTTTTTTAGTATGGACATACTACTAGAAATTCAATGTGTAATCTCAACATTCAAAGTGTATTCTTGAATAATTTCACTTTCCAATTATTTAACCATTTTATGTTGCCAAGTTCAATGTTAGCAAGACTATTAAAAATTTATTTCATTCTATTTAATAATAAGATCTTATTTGAAAAAAGTGGTTTTTTTGGTTGGTTAATTGGTCACATGTGATTCATGAATTGTCTTTGATTTGTATTAGTTTGGATACGGGGAAACATTCTACTAGATCTAAGAAGTAATTTGATCTAATAAGTACCTTGTGTTAGAAATAAGAAATTCTATGTCTTAAATAGAATTTTCCTATTTGTTACCTGTGTCTACCTTTTTTGTAGAATATCCTTACCCATTCCCATTAGAAGCAAGACCTGCAGTCCCTGACTGATAGGATAAGGCCTATTAATTCTATAAGGAGCCAATTATCACTTTGACTTAAGATGGGCTAGAAGGTCCCACTTCTAACTCCAAAAGACCATTCTAAAGCTATTTATATGTTAAACTAGACTAAAGTTCAAGAATCCTACTACAAGGTTCTACTTAAGTTTCATTAATTCTTAAGATGGTAATTCAACCTGAATAATCAGTAGTTAAGTCAAATTCACCTAAATAAGACTCTCTAACTAGCGAAATATTCCAGATTTCTCTAATTATATGATCAAGCGTAATTCACGACCCAAGACTAGCATAATAGCATACCAATACCCTAATAAAGCTCAATCTAATAGGAAGGTAAGACTATCCCACATATACGTCGTAGAATGCCTGATAAAGTATACTAAATTAGAGATTTTCCCTTCTAAAAAGTCTCTGCACGATGCCATACGATAAAAATAATGATTAATGTATTAATATGAGTATAAATATATCCATATTGAATACTATTGATTTAGTCCAAAATTGAGTTAAAATCCCCTAAGGCCCACTTGCAGAATCACACTTTTTAAATTGACAAAATGTCCCCTTATGTTAGAAGATCATTTACCCTTAAGAATTAATAAATTTTGAGATTAAATGACATTCAATTAAACTAACAAAGGAACTTGGGATTTCTTGTTAAATTTCTAATTACATAGAATCTTACAAGGGTTAGTATGAGAAAATTACTTTCCTAAGCTAACGAATACCCCATTATCACCCAAAGAACAATGTCCTAATTTCCTAAGACCTCTAGGGTTTTAATGATTTTAGTACTAGGATAAAATGGGAAAAAATTGAGTGATAGTAGGAATTTAATGCCCCTGCGGTTATCATTTAACCAGTTACTTCACCACTTATGAAATCATAGATAAAGTGGCGCATAGTCTCTTTAGGGACACCAGCACTAAGCCAACCTCCTCTTTAGCATATAACACATCACTTAAGAAATTTTTGCTAAAGTTGCCAGATCTTTGTTAAAGTGATAGGGCTAGCAAAAAACATGGCCACAAAAGTGACCACCGCTTATGAGACCATCGTTTTTCCTAAGCAGTTGCACCAGTTTGGTCCATGCACCAGCCTAACTTAGTTTTTGTCATGTTTCAATAAACCCCTCGTTATTTATTTTAGCATTAAATGATGACAAACTATAATACTCTATAAAATATGACATTTCAAACACAACAACACAATAAAAATTTCTATTGGGACTCATTTGCGCGAAATATGGGCCCCAAACAAAAGGAACAGTTTTATGAAAATCCATCCAATATCCTAAAATGAGACAGGAAGCCTTGGGACTCAAAAAAAAAGTCCCTACAGCCTAAAATCTACATTCCCGAGCTAATGAAATCTAAGAATTAGCATATTAGGTCATTAAACTAAAGTTTGTATCCGATATCCAATCCTCAATAGGGAGAATTTCAAAATAAAAAATTGTCTCTAAAAATAATATAAACTATCCAACAATCTAACTATTAAATCCTATAAGTCATAAATGATTTGGTCAGCTATAGGAAAGCTCTAAATGACAAAAAAATATTGAAATGCTGAAATAACCTGGAGGGTCATTACAATATATTTTGTTAAAAGGAATTTTGTATGTGAAAGTAAAGGGTTAGGATTACCTAAAGGCTCAAACAAGTTGGAGATAAAGGGACCACTTCTCTCTCTTGATCTTCCTATTGGGTGGTGTCTCTACTTAACCTTAACAACAAGAACATCAATAGCACAAGAATGTATAATCCCTAGATAAAATGAGAACGTGCTCTTCTACAATGATCCATCTCTCATTATCCTGAAATAAGTCCCACCGAATCACATATGATTCATTTGAGATATAACGTTACAACATAAAAAATTAAAAAATTATATTATCATCAAAAAAATGTGGGGGTAAGGATAACTCATAAGCCACCACTCCAACTATGCAAAGTATATAAAGTGTTAAATATATTTAGGGCTGAGCTTGACCTCCTCCAGAACCTCATCATGCCTTTCATGGATGATACTCGAAGGAAACTCAGTTTCCAACTCCAAACCTCAAGGTACAAAGTCTACTATTTACATAAATCTTTTTCCTACTCTGAGCTACCCTTAGCGTAACTTGAATTGCCCTTACTTTTTTCAATGACTCCCAAAGTAAGTTAGTACTACGAGGCCTAACCTCAGACATCTAGAACTACCCTATTCGAGATTAAAATACAAACCATGTACAACCTCAAATGGTATTATGTTTTTAATCAAATTCTAGTTATTTTTTATAGTACCCTGGGAAATTTTTCGTTGAAATTTTGTGTGTAAACGTGTTGGGTTCTGACTTCTAAAATGAATTATAAATTTTTCGTGCATAATGTCTTAGATTATGACCCATCATTGTGTAGAGTGTTGAATAAGATTTCCAATGATATGTGGATCATCCAAAACAGTCACCCGAGTGACGATTTATGAACAATTCGATCGAACCGTGAATAGTAGTGAACAGTAAAACGTGCAGGAAAAGTATTGAGGCATGGCGTATTTTTGCTCCAACTTTAAGGAATCATAACTCCTTGTACATAATGATATGGGTGATCTACTATATATCAATGGAACGCTCTGCGAGTCCTCTTTCCAATGAAATCATTTTCATCTAATTTTTCTATCAGAGCAAAAAGTTCCTAGTTCAAGAACTCCAAGAAACATCATTTAAAGAGACGATTAACATCTCAAAAAAGAGTATCAATCTAAAGTTCATCATTCAAGGTATGTGGAGGTTTTTCAATAAGAACTCTCTTTCGTTCTTGTGCCCAAAAGTAATTTTCTTTACAAAGACATGATTTTTATTTGATTTTGACGAATTTGAAGCATGAACTCATATCTTATAATGATTCTTATGAAATCTTGATATTTATGATTTTGAAAGATGAATTTACATGTGTGGGGATATAAAACATGAATCTTGAATGATATTTATCATGATTTTGATTTTTGGGTCGTGAATCCCCATTGGAAATTGTGTTTTTTGATAAAGTGTGTGTTATAAGCACGTTGATGTTGAATATTTGAGATCTTTTGAATGATTTCACCTTTTGGTCTTAATGAAGTTGTTTTGAACTCGAGTGTGAAAGAAATCCACAACGTGGTTGATTTTGATAGATGGGAAGCATGATGACTCCCGATGCATATTTATATATTACTAAAATTGTTTTGTTGTGGATTGTCTTTAAAATGATTTGAGCTAAGTTTGGGAGAAATCTTTAGCACCGAGTAGGAGGTATAAAGCAACCTTACTTCTCTAGAACTACATGCACCCATAGGAATGAGCCTGAGGCTAATTTATATAGTGATCACTAGTTTATGTGGATTAGATATCGATAGTCCTACACCGATGGCAAGGATAGGAAGGCTCTCCCCAACGTGGATTGTATGTTGGAATCCATGTAGCTCACATGGTTTATGTCAGTTATAGGATGACCCAGTATGCGTGTGTTTCCTTGTGTCTATCGTGAATGGTGAAGTGATTTGAAAGTGGAATTGTGAAAGTTATTCTGTCGCAAGATTTAATTGATATTTACATTATTAGAATTGATATTTTTGATGAACTGAAAGTGATTGACAAATTATATGATGATTCACATATGTTATTGTGCTTATTTCATCCTCTCATGATTATGATGATTTTTTTCAGGCTACGTGAGTCTTTCATACATCCCGTATATTTCTTATAAATATTTATGATGATGATGTTTATACAACTGCATACACCCCCATATACTCGGTTATTTTCTATGGTACTGACCCACATCTTTCGATTTGGGCTGTATTTTCCCGGAATGTAGGTTTAGATGCTCAGTTCTAGGTTCGACCATGATTTTTTGGGCACGCTGTTCTACATCTTCTATTATGGTGAGTCCTCCTGTTCCGAGGACGTGATGTCTAATGTTGGTTTCATGAAATTATTTACATTTGATAACTAAGTATGAGTCAGTTGGGGCATGTCTCAATGGCTCGCTGGTTTTATTGATTTTCTTAGACGCTTGTTAGACTAGTGTAGATGTTGGGAGTTGACTAATAAGTCATATTTTGTTATCTTTCTGAAATTCTTTTATTCTTGGATGATGATTACTCTGTTGATATTTAAGGATTATTTATGGAAACCCCGTTGATTTGTGTTGAACTGAATGAAAATGGCTTAAACGGTTAGCTTGGCGATACTCGCACCTTCAGCACCGTGTGACGCTCTAGGACCCATGTTTTGGGGCGTTACATTATTATAGGTGAACTCTGCCAATGCTAAGTGCTAGAACTACTTTCCACCAAAGTGCATAACACAAGATTGAAGTATGTCCTAAAGAATCCTAATAGTCTGCTCCTACTGCCCAGCGATCTGTGGGAGAAAAGCGGTGCTAAGGTCTACTTGAGTACCTGACTCCTCCTCAAATGCCTTCTATAAGCTAGAAGGGAATACGATCCGTTTTCTGAAATAATAGATTTTGATACTCCATGTAGGTGAACTATCTTACGAACTTAGAACTAGGCGAGCCTCTCAACACTAAAGAAACTATGAATAGGAAGGAAATGTGTTGATTTGGTCAACAGATCTACAATGATCCAAAGTTCCATTAGAATCGTGAGATGTGTGAGGCCACCAACTAATAAAGTCCATAGTGATCCACTCCTACTTAAACTAGGGTATTGACAATCGTTGAATCAAGCCACCAAACCTATGGTACTTGTCCTTAGCCTACTTTCAACATAGGCAATGAGCTACAAAGTCAGTAAATACAATGATCATATCTCAAAATACCCTCACAATCCATGGTTTAATTCTTTGAATCACCCTATAACACCTGACCTTGGATATCTCAAAGTCCTATATCCTCAAGCTAAAGACTCCAAATATGCTCAAATAGGGTAGACCTATCCTCAACACTAGAAAGGATTCTTTTGGAGAAGGAAATATCAAATAAAATCATTAAGTTTTGTAAGGACTTGATATCACATGCCAATGGACTCTCAAAAATTAAAATATAATCCAAAGATACCTATACTCACTGCTTTTGTTTTAAGGCATTTACTACCATATTTTCCTTGCTTGGATTGTATAGAATAGACATGTCATAATACTTCAACAACTTCATTTTTTATTGTCTCAGACTAAGCTCTATTTAAGTCATAAGGTTTTCAAGGGTACAATGATTAGTGCAGATCTCATAATAAATGTCATATAAATAATGCCTCCAAATATTGTGCTTGAAAACTACAAATGCTAACTACGAATCATGAGGGAGTAGTTGTGCTCATACACCTTAGTTTCCTTAATGCATAAGCAATAACTCAACTCTATTACATTAAAACATAACCGAAAATAGCACAAAATGAAACAAAATACAAGGTAAACCATTACCATTAACAAAAAGATCCAATATACGAGTTTAAGTAAGAAGATCCTTGATTTTCCAGAAGCTCAACTCACACTCATCCGACCACTAGAATGGAACTTCCTTCTGAGTTAATTTAGTCATCAGAGCAACAATAATAGCACAAACCTTAAAAAATCATCTATAGTGTCCTTCCAAGCAAAATAAGTTGCAAACCTCATACGGAGATGTAGATAAAGACCAATCTCAAATCACCTCAATCTTTATTGGATACACATAATCACATCCTTAGACACCACATATCCTAGGAATGTAATCGTCTCAAGCCAGAACTTGTACTTTGATATTTTGGAGAAAATCATAGGATCTCTCAAAGTTTGGAGCACAATCCTCAAATATTTCATATGCTCCACTCTACTTTGTGAATACACAAGAATTTCATCGATTAACTCAATCATACAAGAGTCCAAGTAAGGTCTGAACATATGGTTCATCAAATCATGAAAACAGCTGGGGCATTGGTCAACCAAAAAGACATCACCTTGAACTCATAGTGGTCATGTCGAGTCCTGAAGGTTGTCTTTTAGATGTACTCAACCCAAATCTTAAACTGATGATAATAGGAACTCAAGTAAATTTTATAGAACACTTAAACTCCCTAAAAATGTACAAACAAGTCATCAATATAAGGCATCAGATATCACTTCTATGTTTCTACCTTATTCAGCTGGATGTAATCGATTCACATATGCAAAGAAACATTATTTTTCTTCTTAAACAAGACATGGGCACCCTAAGGTGACACATTTAGAATAATGAAAATCGTCCCCAAAAGATCCAAAAGTTTATTATTTATCTCCTTATTACTAGCAAAAGCAATATAATAAGGTGCCATAGGAATTAGTTGAGTGCCCGACTCAAGATTAATAATTAAATCATTATATCATGCTCATGAGGAAAACCTAATAGATCATTAGGAAAGACATTAGGAAAATTATAGACTATATGAGCAGAATCAAGCGAGGGACTCTTCGCACTAACATCAAGAATATAAGAAAGTTAAGACTCTAAACCCGTCAATATAAGTTACCTAACCCAAACATAGGAAAAAATCTACATCAATGTGCTACTAATAGATCCTTGCCACAGAATTGGGTGTACGTCATGCATGACTAAGGTAACGGTCTTAGTGAAATAATCAAAGAACATGTGATGAAAGAATAACTAATCTAACCCTAAAATCATATCAAAGTCCACCATATCTAATATAGCAAAAGATGGCTAATGACATACTATATTTGTACCTGTAATAATAGTATCAAAAGACTCTAGTCTACTACGTATAGCATATACATGACCTTTCCTACACCTGGCTAGGCACTAGACCTATTATCTATCCTACGTTATTGCGGACTTTCTTGAGAACCTTGGGACTTCCACCATTATGCTTCATACAACCTCTATGTACACTCATACAACCTTTTTCCTAATTGACTGTACACTCTATGTTGCAGGTATAACTATCCTGTACTAGGGATACTATCTAAGATAATAACCAAAGACCCCATACTCAAAACACACCCTAGGCACTATACTTTGTCCAGAAAATATGGCTACCTTAGACTAGACACCTCATCTAGAATACCTAAAATATTAATCTCTCAAAGACTGACCACTACTCTATATAAGATGATCACTATAGTTGGATTGATCCTCATTAGTAATCTGAAGTACACTGTTAATATGCATACTAAACTTGCCTTAATTCTAATAAAAAATTAATGGAGCCTACCTTGTTAACCTCTACCCCTAAACCTTAAGCCATTTTATCTCACATTAAAACTAACCTACTAACTTTATCCCTTATTTCTACCCCTTGGGCATGGAGATGTATCTCTTCCTTGGCCTGATCATAGTAAGAGACCTTAATAAAAGACCTTTAAATGATAACTAAACTTGTTGTATCCATGTAAAAAATAAATCTCATTCCCCAAATAAAACACCAAATTCGTTTATACTTTTTCAACAAAATAGTCATAACATGTTTGGCTAACTCATGAAATCAAGACTCATACTCTAGAACAATATTAAAACCATACACTAATAATGAGGATTGGTCTCTTAGATGATGTCTAAGCTACGAGGCATATACTTCTCCAAGAAATCTCAGATAACTAAGTACATATTAATAAAGGAGACCAAATTGGCCTAGAAAAAAATAACCTCTCCACTAATGCCTAGCTACTAAGCCTAACTTAAAAGTAGTTTATCCAATGCCACGAGTCTCAATCAAGCAAACATATGGAGCCTATCCTCCCAAGAATTCAAGAACGAAAATATATCCTCGCTCGGTACTCAAAAAACCTAGGCAGAGTCAATCTCAAGAACATACCCCACAACTTCTAATACTCAACAAACATAGTAGGTTGGTCAACTACCAGGTAGGCAATTACTAGTGCTGGAGGGATCTCAATTCTAGGTGCCGCGACAACAGGTTGCAGTATTGTCTCTAAACCACTCTAATTGTTATATTAAGAACCATTAGATAATTTACCACCAACAAAAACCAATAAGTAAACTAAAAAATCTCTAAGTAGCAATGAATAAATAAACTTAGGGGAGCCTAGGTTTCCCCTGAGCAACCACTAGCAGGGTTAGTGTATTCTATAGTGTGCGAGAAGGAACAAGGTATTACAAAGGCTTTCTATCTTTACCTTTAGAAACGGATATAGCTCTCACCTTCCATCAATATTTAGGTTATGCATGATCTCAGGTAAGATACATAATCACAGGATTGGTGTCCTCATTTTTAGTAGAAGTAGTTCGCATCATAGCCATCTATGAAATAGTAAAACCAAGAGAATCACAACAAGAATTGAGAGAAGGGAGTAAAGATCTTCTAAAAATGTCCTATAGCCTCCTGAAGATAAGGAACGAATGCTATCATTCTGATCTATGGGATGTTACTAAAAATTTCTCGTGTACCAACAATACTAGTGAACCTAAGCTTTGATACAATTTTTTCACTACCTAATTTCCTGAGTCATGATGCCACCTATTTTAACCAGCCAGTAAGTAAGAAAAACCATAGCCCAAAATGAAAAGTAATGGGCTAAGTACTAAAATGTAAGGTAAATACCAAAAATTCAGCAACTGGTTAAGTTAAAAGTAATAAAATATAGGGTGATGATGCAAGTAAAGATAAATAAGGAAAAATAGTGGAAATATCCCATTACCTAGTAAGGGTACAAGAGCCACTAGAAAAAGAATAATAGTACTATAAGTATCAAATGTAGACTAGTCTCGAATACAAAGACCATTAAAAATAGAAAAATAAAAGAAAGTCAAATCAGCTCCTGAAGATAACCATATCTCCAAACACTAACCAACACTAGTATAGATTTCAATGGTAGCAACTAATACTCCAATTTGCATAAAAATCAAGAGGTACTAGTAGGCATCTTCAACGACTAAGCTAAATCAATATACGTACAATAATATCAGAGATAATAGCCTAAAGTAAGGGAAAAGGGAAAACCTAGAACAGTTCTCCTTATACTAAAAGTAAGTAATCTAGTAAATAATATCAAAGAGAGCTTAACTAACTATAGTCTAAAAGGATCACATAGACCTTGAAGGCGTAGGCAAAAATAAATTGTACAATCCAGGCACCCAAAAGACTTATGGATATAACAAAGAAGGAAATACAATATTTAAACTCATAAAATATCCAATCCTTAAAACCATAATGGTGAATCCTCTGATACCAAAATCACCAAACTCAAATTGATTCCATCACCATGATAAGTATGCCTAAATACTAGACTTAAACTTTAAAAAGTATCTCACATGTCGGACTTGAAAAAAATAATATCATGAATAGAAGACTAGAATAAAAAAAGTTATCATCATAGATACCACACCCAAACCGGTTTTAATAAATCCAAGGTACAAGCCTAGAATAAGTTAGAATATGTCTAAATCCATATTGGACTCAAGAATATGGATAGGATGATGGGTGAAGGTTTATTAAATCTGTAAGGAGCTAATTATCATTTCACCTAAAGTGAGCTGAAGGGTATAATTTCTAACCTGGAAAGTTCATTCTAAGGGAAATTATATCCTTAAGTAGACTACACATCCAAAATCCCACTACTAGGTACAACATAAATCTCATTAAATCTTATGGTAGAAATTAAACCCGTGGAATACATAGTTAAGTTAAATTTTCCTAAATACGACTCATTAAGTAGCTAAATAATCCAAATTTCACTAACTATAAGATCAAGCCATAATTCCCAAGCTAATACTAGCATAATAGAATACCAATACAATTAAAAATATCAATTTAATAGGACAGTAATACTAGCCTACCTAGATGCCAAAGAATGCCCAATAATGTCTGCTAAATTAGACATTTTCTCTTCAAAGAATACCTCAAAAAATCCCGCACTATCTAACTAATAATCTAACCATTAATATAAGGATAATGATACCCATTTTTCATTGTAATTCTTAGGGTCCAAAATTAAGTCGAAATCCCCTATGGGGACTACTTGTAGAATCACACTTTAATAATTATCAATATGTACTTCCGCTCTATGTATTTTTGATAATGAGCAACAAAACTACAAGTGACCAGGTCCCTAGACGTGAAGGTATAGAATAGCTGGCATGTATCATCTACATATTTTTTGTCCTTTTGTGCAACAAAATTGCAGGTGCTATTTTGTACTGACTTGGCCAGTCGGTCCAATGACCTTTTTACCCTAATCACACTCATCTATTAATGGGAAGAGATAGAAATTCATCAAATAAATTTTTTGCCAATTCTAAAGAGTTAAAAGAGAGGTAGCAGAAACTCCATTTCAAGACTACTCAAGCATTGCTCATGTTCTTATATTTGAAGTAAGATTAAAGAGTGAGTGAAAATTCTTGACTGCTGATTTGTAACTAAACTAGTCCTGCTATAAGAGTAGTGTTTTCTCGATGAGAGAGTTTCTCAGGTAGATTTACATAATTTTGACACTGATTAGATCTAATTAGTAAAGAGGGTCCTTGGTAGAGTTACCAAGATGATCTTGTTGTAGAGTTACTACATGAGAAAGAAAGCTAGAGTTAGGTTCATTAAAGGTTGTAATCAAGAATTTAATTATAGTGTACTTGGAGGTGCTTGTGATTGGTTTTTCCCTTCCCATAAGAATTTAATTATCTTGCTTATTTACTCTTCCTGTACTATTTCGTACTTCCTGGTTCTTGTTATGTATTTTTCTTATGACTGAATTATAGTGACCAGGTCCCTTACTATGAGTGCAAACCCCTAAGGGTTCCATTAATTAGCATCAGATCTTGGTAACTCTAAATTGTTCACATATAGAGTGTCTTGCATAGAATAGCCACTCCATCTAATCTAGAAAAAGGGAAATCTTCAAATAGACCACAAAGGTTTAATGGACAATACTATAGGTGATGGAAAAAAATGATGTCTGACTTTATTTTGGCTAAGGACAATGAGATTATGGACATTATTGTTGAATTCCTTTATGTTCCTATAAGAGAAGTTAAAGAAGGAGATGTCATATGGATGGTAATAAAAACAGGAGGGAATTCAATTATGAAGACGGTAAAAGAATTGAGAAAAAGTAAAAAGCAAAAAAAATTACTTGTCTATGGCATAGGATTAAATGAATACAACAGGATTTCATCTTGTGAAACTGATAAGGAAATTAGGGACTTCTTTAACACAACTCATGACGGAACTACTAGTCTAAGGCATTCAAAGGTTTATATATTTACAACTCAGTATGAAAGTTTCAAAATAAAATAAGAAAAAACTGTTCAAGATATGATCACCAGGTTTACTTCTATTAATAATGACTTACACTTCTTAGGTGAGTAAATCACCTATAAAAATAGGTGAGAAAATTCTTGGGGTTCTTCCTATAACCCGGGAAAGAACAGTGGATGCTATCACTAAAGCTAGGAACTTAAAAGCTCTCTCCTTGGAAAAGCTCATTCGCGACCTAAAAACTCATGAACTTAAAAAGTAACAAAGGCATAAGAAAATAGACTTAAATAGGGAGAAATCTCTAGATTTAAAAGCTTAAAGATTAGGTCCTAATAAATATTATATAGGTGTTGCCTACCTGACAAAAATAATGGTTAAAGTTATGATAAATAGTGGACAGTTCTAAATAAGTTAAAGCAATAGCAGAAAAGGAGCTATTATGGAAGTTTGTCACAAATGATAAAATAGACCATTAGGATTATCACAATACTAGAGGTAACAAATGATGAGATAGGGACCAGTTTCTTGTAAAATCTGTCAGATAGGTTACAGCTAATCTTGTAGTTAAACAAGCCTTAGCTGGTTGAGGTGATTTATCCAAGGAATTTTAGGAAGAAGAGACGTTTGAAAATGTCTCCATGTTTCTAGTAGAAGATGAGAAAGTGACCTTTAACTCAATGTTTTCCTTAACTGCTGACAAGAAAAATGAAGAAGAGAATGAAGAAACTATCTCCAATATTTAGAAAAAGCTTTAAAAATATTTTTATAGCAAGTTAAAGATGCTAGAAAATGTAATCATGGATACAGTGTGCAAGATGAGTACTAAGAAAAATGTTCAACAAGAAAGGATATAGTATCAGTAGCTTGAATTAATTTTCTTAACTCACAAGATCTCTAAAACAAAAGAATAGTGTGCTAAGTTAAAATTCAACAATCTTAGTTTGTGAGACAATTAAAGAAAGTAGATGTTTTTAATAGAAAAAGAAAGAAAGAGTCCTCACAGCTTCAAATTAAACTTACAAAAGAGATGAAGAATTCTCATGACTGTGTTACAAAAGAATGAGGAGTTAGAAAAGGACCTGTTCTATTTGATGAAAGAACACAAAAATATCTTCAGTGGACCTCATCATCATAAATCCTCTCTAATTTAACTAGTCAGGGAGTCTACAGTAGCAAGAGGCTTGAGTATCAATGCAAAGATCAATCATATATGTCAAAAAACATGGATGTTTAAGTTATCAAAAAAAAGTTCATTAATCCCTAAGCACTCTCTATTGAAGAGATGGACACCTAAAGAAACACTGTCAAATATAGAATATAGCTTGAATGTTCAAAGATAGATACTCCCAGTAAGATCCAAAGTATTATATTTCCATGAAAAGTATGAAGAAAAGGACAAAAACGAATCTCACACTACCTATATGGACAAAGAAATACCTAATCATACCTTTAACCTCTTACTATGTACTCAAACTCAAAGGGGTTCTCTAGTCTAAGAAAAGATTATGAATACAAGAGGGACAAAGGGTTTGCAATCAAAAAAATCTTTTTCTTTTATAATGGCTCTTATGAGGACCATGTGGTCATGAATGATGTTGAATAGGATAAATAGGCTAAAGTTCTTATATGTGGCATTGAATGATTTTGGATGCATGTACAAAGAATTAGAGTCCCAATGCCGACTAATGATAGTCATCATGGCTTGAGGTTAAAGTCCGTTGCCTAGTAAAAATTTTTGTCGTTAAAGTCCCTTCCATAATGAGATCTCATGAGGTCAAAATACCTTGCAAAATAAATTGGCTTGGGGTTAGAGTCCCTTATTTAAGGTGGCATGAGTTTAGATTCCTTTGCTAATTTAGTGAGCATGTGTTTAGAGTCCCTTGCTGAATAAATATGTGTGAGCGGTTAGAGTCCCTCACTTAATTAAATGTGTGAGAGTGGTTAGATTCCCTCACTTGAATAGACGTGTATATGGTGAGAGTCCCTTACTCGATGATATGTGAGAATGGGTAATTTCCCATGCCTAATGAGAAATTCTTGAATATATAAGCATGGAATGTTAGAGACCTCCATTGCGTGCATGATGAATGTGTGTTTCCAAAGAATTGATAAATTTTGTCCCCTTGATTAAAATGTGTCATGTATATATGGATAAGGTTATGAATGTGATCGTATATGATATATTTCTTGTTGTTGAATGATTATGCTACTTTATCTTTATCCTTGAGTTATATGTTATCATTACAATCGGTATCCGTCTTAGGTTAGTATATACCCACGTGACATAGAGGTTGAAGTATCATCTTCTATTTCTGCATAGTTATTAGGTAATCATAGTGGTCCATGCATTGACTACGGAGTGGTAAGCTTCCTTACTTTGGAAGACATTCCTTGTTTTTCCCCTCTCTTTAGGCATAGTCTTATCTTGACTGGTTTAGCTATTGTCGGGGGCTTATCGTGACATATAAAATTCTAAACATTGGTTTGTATACATGTATTATGGAATACTATGGATTTAGGTATATTGGTTAATGTGTTGTTATTTGTGAAATAGATAGACATGTTTTATGTTATGACTTGTAGTACGGTTTCCTCTATCTCATTATATTCTTAGAGTTCACCTGACCCATGTGATTGATGGTAAGGAATTATCGAGGCGACCTCTGGTTCATGTGGGCCTGAGGTTCCCCTATGACATGGCCTAATTTTTGGGTGTGTCAGGTTGGTATCAAAGTTTACGTTCAATGTAAGTTAGGTGTCCTTAATATCATGTCAAGTTGAGTCTTTTTTAAGGGTAGGAAGTGTTCTACACTAATAAAAAAAGGAGCTATGATATATTTTAGGTGATGTTTCCTTTTCGTGTGTTTTAATCTTAAGCTATAGAGTCGAAGGTCTTGGATTCCTCTGATTTTTTTTGTTATCTTTTAGATCATGCCCCTAAGGATATCTAAGGCTTAGACAAACCCTTCTAAGGGCCCTATAGATGAATCTCGTCAAATGTATGGAGTTCAAACCCGGGCTAAGGCTGCGGTATCCAACCAACTTTGTAGGGTTTAATATGCACCCACAAACCCCAACAATTAAAGTGAACTTCCGATTTTATAACTTTAGAGGGATGCTACTATTTTTGAGTTTCATTGCTCAGTCAACCACTTTACTGAATTGTAGCCTCTCAAGCGGAGAGTGGTGCTCCAGCTATCGTTACTTCTGAGGCCATAAGAATTGGAAAATTTATGAGTTTGAGAAACTTGAACATTTGATGATTACGATGGGTTGGAATTGATAGTTCATGCTTAGCGATTGTGCTATTGATTATGCTTATTGGTTATGTTAATGGCTAGAGATTATGTCATTGAATATGATAGTGGTTATGCTAGTGATAATTCTTATTAATTATGCTATAGGTTATACTAGGGATTGTTCTATTTTCTATAATTTGATGATATATGACTACCGGTTTGAGTTCGGATATTAGTGGTTGCCATTGATTATATAATTATCGGTTCAATTCCAGATATTGATAATGATATTGATGACGTACGTACTCGATTCATGTTTGGAATATTATTATTATAATGCCCTAATTTTCTAGAATAAAAATTCAACGTAGTGCTGATGACCCCGAGGACCACAAGCTAACCCTTTCTGATATCTATAGCTGAGCACTCAATAATATACTAAAAAAAATATGAAAAACTAGCAGAAAATTTTCATAAGGTTCAAAACATCTAAAATAATCAGTACTGAAAACTGAAAACCAATACATCTGTTCGAAAAGCCTCTAAACTTGTCTGAAAAAGGAGTTGATGGGATATGTCCCTAACTAACTCCGTCTACTATAAAAAGATGAATGTAATACGATAGGAAAATAAGGATCATCCTCGAATGAAGAGGACTCACTTCAACATCTACTACTGCTGACTGTGTCTAGACCGCTAATGGTTCTCTGGATCTCATGCTTCTAAACCTATGGGAAAAGACACCATAGCTCAAGAGAAAAGTATACGTCAGTACTTTGAATGTACTGGTATGTTAGAGGAGGTAAGGCTAAATGCAAGGGCTTATGCATGAACATAGCTCAACTGAATAATCATGAGAGTACTGAATGAGGACATATGCATGAATGCACAACCATAACTGAACTCATCGTGACTCTAAATATTGATAATCAGATACTGCTTTACTAATGTCTCAACTCACTACTAATACTAAGAAACTGAATAACTAAATCTTCTGATATTGATAATTGTGTACTGAAGTTGAGATCACTCCTATATAGCAAGTGATCTCTGAATCTAATGATACTGAAGCCGATTAATTGAATCTACCCATATCAATGGCTTAGTTTTGAGATCTCTGCTATCGACTGACTAAATCTATGATCAAACCTTTCTAACAGATGATCTTTGAATCTACTAATAATGATAAAGAATGATTCTATCTTAGATCAAATCTATCTAGTGGAAGATCTCTGAATCTTTTAATAATAGAAATGATGGACTTAGTTTGAGATCAATCCTATCTTATGGGTGATCTCTGGATCTATTAGTACTGATTCTGATTAACTTTATGTTAGACAAGGCCTATCTAGAGGGTGGTCTATGAAATAATGGAACTATTTAAGTTCTTTACTAAGATAGGTGACTTTATCTGATAGTCCTGGTTTTTGAGTTCTACTCTGAAGACTGATACTGAAACTACAACTATGCGAGTTCTCAGTTAACCCCTACTGGAAGCGTGTCAATACCATGCCATGGGTAAAAACCTCTGCTATGGCCAAGCCTCTCTAATGGGGGACCCTGAACAGGAAGTCAAGCCTAAAGAAATATGATAGCCAAGCTTTAATCTAATGAGTGACACCTAGTCCTATGCTGGTTCTACTGTTCTGGAGTTCAAGGTCTATTACTAGCAACTCTTCCTCTCTAATGGGGAAGCCATCATCCCTGCACTCGTTCGGTGCTAGTTCCTACTCCCAACTGAAGGACTTTGAACTGATTGTTAACTAAACTTAGACTGAGTTGAATTTTTTACTGATCATACTATGTAACTGAGTTAAGTTGAGTTCACTTCATTTAAAAAACTGACAGAAAATTATTGAATCTGATTAGCTGACTGAATACTACTGAGCTCTGTAACTTACTGAGCTTTACTAACATATGAACTGAATGCTAAATACTACTAATGTCTAGACTGAGTACTGAGCTTGATTAGGATGAATACTGAGATTAGTGAGTATTCTTCATTTCTATCACTAACTGAAATCTACTAATCATAGCATGACTGATTTTATCTTGAGAATAACTCAGCTCTAGACAAGCAACTAAGTTTAACGGAATTAAATACCCCCAAGACTTGATAACATAATTAAGTAATACATGACAACTCTTGCAAAATATTCATAAAAATAAACTATAATTTGCAATATAACCAACAAAGCATCATTTTGAGTTCTTGGGAATCTTAAATATTTAATTGTAAAGGGAAGCATGCTATTGTCTCATAACTCATCCAAAAAGGAGTTCACATGAATCGGAAGACATGCAACATATCATAATTCATTCATTTAGTCCTTTCAAAAAACACTTAGTATGCGCTAGTTGATACATGCATGGGGATATTTTACTTCATGTTACAATGACACTATTTTCTTCACATAAGCAATTTATCAAGCATGTGGGAGGCACCATTTGGTCATACAACTTTCAACACACCAAATTAACATAATTACATAATTCAACATGCTTTTTGAAAGGGCTTTATCATGAATATCGCAAAATCAACACATACTAGGGTTAAAGCTTGAATATTTATAATCAAAACATGAATCAAAACTTACAAAAAATATGTACTTCAATTTCTATTCACATAAATCATGAAAACTCACAAAACATAAACTTTATAATTTTGAAAAGGATTCTTGAACTTCTTGGGTGGAAGAAACCAAAAAATCAATATCCAACATACCTTGTTATGTAATTCTTGAAAGATTCATGGTAAAACCTTGATGATTTGGGTCTTGGATTAGAAACCCAAGGTCTTGTTCTTGTAAAAAATTGAGAGAAACCAATGATATTTGGGTATAAATATGCTGAATCTGGTGTTGAAGAGTATATATAATAATAGAAAAATGACTGTTTTCCCCTTGAATTTATAATAACGGAACCTGCAAAAATCCTAATTTTTTATGTTGGCGCGATGTGCCATTATCGCACCAGCTTACTAGAAATTGGACAATTGGGAAACTAAGCCTTGCTACGACGTGATGGAAATTACGTTACCATGTTAGTTGCTAACTAGAAAGACACCGCGATGTTGTGGTAACGTGGAGGCTTACTGGATTTTGCCAATTTCTATTTTGGCTGGCTCCACGACGTGCTGAAGTACCAGGTGGTACACTGTCTTACTAAAATAGCTCTAACTCTGTTTTCGAGTGTCGGATTTAGTCGAATTTGGTATAAATGGAAAGCTTATTCAATATCCCACATGATAAAATGTTGATATTAGGGAAATTATACATGGTTGAAAATACTTCTCCCTTGGGAAGTTATCCCTTAATCTTCTTAAGGATAAAACTCGACTTAAAAAAATCTAGTGTATTACTAATATATAATTTCTCATACATATATGCATATAAATATACCTAGTTTAAGCCCGTGTATTACTATGACTATCATCATGACACTAATGATATCAAGGACTTTTGGGTGTAATAAATGGGAATAGGGATATTGTCTAAGTCTAAATATGGAAAAGTGGTTATAATAAAGTATAAAATTGATGGATGCTAGTTGTATCATGGGAATTGGTAGATGATGGTGGTTCATATTGTACTACCTTTATTTTATCTTCCAGGCTTTTGGAGGCCATCTTTGGATTATTTAATTTTCCGCACTTATTGGCTTATGTGGGTAAATTTTGTTGTAACAATTTCATGTGTTTGATTCTTTATGTTATGCTATTATTCCAATTATTTGCTTATTCATGTAGAACGATGATGGAGTTATCTTAGGTTTTCTTTCTTACCTTGACTTAGTTATATTTTCCTACATATATCATATTTATATCCTAACTTAGATTAGTTGACCGATGATGTCTTTGAGTACCCATGATTTTGGTGCTCATACTACAACTCCATAAAATTTTGGTGTATATCCGAGTACTAGTTACAACCATTGATTTGAGAATCATGTTGTGTTAGATTTTGGAGATAGGGTGAGCTCTTGGAGTCAGAGTTACCCTATTTCAATCTATCTATGTCAAGTTTTCAGTTTAGAGAAAGGGATTGTATTAAGTATTTTAGAACTTGGGTTATATTTATGTAGTAGTTCTTGTACTGGTCCTACCAGGTCGTGAGATGGTTTTCTATGTTATGACTATCTTCTAGACTATTTTATTTATTTTTTAAATCTCTATCTTTATTGTCTATTTCGCCCCTTTTAGGGCATTTCCACCAATTTTTCCCTTTTAAAATAGCTCCAGGTTTGATCTGGCTTATTTCCTGGCATTGTTTGGTAGGTGCCATGATGACCCATAAATAGGGCTGTGACAGTGTTAACCAGTCAAACCATGATGTATTATTAAAAGAAATAGTTATGTTATTTCTAATGTAGAGGTATTGGAAGATGGAAGTCCCATTTTCAATGTCAAGTTACGAAGATTTTAAGATGCCATAGTCATCATAAACACCCATGTCCATGACTCTAATTAATCAATAAGAATTGATTCTACAATCTTTAATTTAACAGTCAGTACTAATATGACCAATAGTTTTGAGGGCTTAATTTCATTCTTAAGTATTTCCATATCATTTTAATCTTTGATGTAGATCATATATACTTGTCAAGATGCATGATAATGACTATATTTTGTAAGGTACGTGGTGTGAACTACAAGAACTTTAAAAGTCCCTCTTTAAGTCATTATTTTATACTATAATTTTCCTCATATCTGTATGTATTTTAGTATGATTTTGAGCTTACTTTTTGTTAACTACATTTATATAGCTTTTCTTGGTGTGTAGGATGAATAATGATGGAATATAAATTGATTTTTAGCATAGTAGAATGATACTAGAGTTTTGAAGTGTGAGTAGAGTCATTGATAGTAATATGGAACATGTACAAGTATAGTAGATCCATATGGGAACTTAACAGATTCAAAATAAAGAAAAGCTAAAGACAGTCAAGGGAAGGTTCTAGGATAATGACCTAGGTACCTCTGTTGGCTAGAGGGACATTCCAAATAAATGGATGACCCAAATGGCATAGTTACTTCTCTAGGTTCCACCCTTAGCCTGGCTACATGCCAATGTTGTCCTTGATTAAGCTAGGCCAACCAAATCTGATCCAACGACCCCCCTACCCCCTAGAAAAAAAACTAATAAAACCCTATATATACTAACTTCCTTCATTTTTATAAAAAAAAATAACACATTTAACATATATTAAACTTGATTTTGAAGGAGGAGAAACATAAGGAACTTTTCAAAGGTCTTCCACCGAATTTTCCCTAAACTTTTCTCTTTTGTATAATAAAATCATTGTTATTTTCATGAATTGCTTCTTTCATGAGCAATTTATAAGTATTTAAACACATCGATTCTAGAATAGAGGTTTGAAAAGAATGGACGAGTTCAGAAGTTACTGAAATATACATTAAATTTCCATTATTGAGTTGCTTATCTTTTCTTTTGCTTAACTATTTATTCTTTGGCCAATTAATTACAATCACGAGGTGTAAATTGGAATTGGAATAGTGAATAGACATATGTAATCAAAAAAGTAGAGCTTGTTATGACCCTATAGGGAAAGGAGAACAACTTGCAAATTTGGATCGGTATATTCTTGTTAACCTTTCTTTGTCGATACGAAACAAAAATTACATGCAGTTAACTATATATAGACAATCATAGGAATGAAAGTTTTAGGATCTAAAATAATTCTCAAGGTTATTTTCGTCTTTTCCATTCATTTTATCCATGTAGAGCATTCTAATAGCTACATCAAGTCATTTTTGACTTACTGCAGTTGACGATTCGGTAACTATGTAGTTCATTTGGTTTTAAGAGCCAATTCTCTATTTTGAAGTCTTCACTGGTAAGGATATTCTATCAGGCATAACCTTCTGTGTAACATCCGTATATACAAATTCTAACAGTTTCATTAGCTTTAGAATATTAATTCTAGGTTGAGGGATATATGATTCTGGTGTCTAAGCCTCTGGACATAATTTGTGATATTCGTTGGAATTTGATAAAGTATCCTATTGGTGTAGAACTTATATTTTGTTAAAATGACCACTGATGGATGTTTTAATGGTCTCATTGAGTTAGGAATGTCGATTTAATAGGGTAGAGCAGTTCATTTGTATTAATAGGATTCCAGATAAATCCTAAGGGTTCAGTGGCAATATTGAAGTTAACAAGTTTTGAATGATTCGTCACTCTGTTTGTGCATCTACTTTAGTGGACAAAGTTCTTTTAAGCGGAGGCTTCTTAAGTGACTAACTAGTTTCTTTAATGACCAATGTTTGGCTAGCTGGGTGATGTTGGGTGTATTAATGCACTTTAGTGTTGTTATCCTAGCATATTTAGCCTTAATTTAGGACAATTAGTGTTATTATTACGTTAGTAATGATATGAAAAAGTATCTAAGTGTTTATTTATGTGATTACAATGTTTAAAGGTGTATTCAAACAAGTATGGATTTAAATCGATCATTTAGAGTCTAGACATGAAAACTAGTTTTACTAGCTTGAGCTGGGCGTTGTTCTATTCTATCGAAACGGGTTCTAATGTTTAAATTGTTTTCCCAATCCAATTATTGTGTATCTATGAAAGGAAAAACTTGTTTATAATTTGAAAATTTCAATTGCAATTATCCAAGGTCAAGGATAAGTTAAAACGTAAAGTAGTCGAGACTAGTAATGCGTTTGAGTTCCTAGCGTGTAGTTCCCGATGTTGTGTTCTGTTGAACTCTAATGTGCGGTGTTTTATCATATAGGATTCTTGAGGACTAGATGTAGATGATATTTTGATATTGAACAAGTTGAAATTCAAAGAAAAACAACACCACAAGGCAAGGATGGACGATGAACACTTAGACTATATTTTGAAAGCAATTAATAGTGAGGGCATGAAGATGCCCGCGGAGCCCCCTTTATCCTTGAAACATAAGCCCCATGCAGCCTACCTTAGATTGGTGCAATAGATCCCGCGACACCCCTTCCAGTCCATTGCTTCCAAGCCAGCAATGCCCTACACTCCTAAATGGCCTAGGCTTTCTTCTACTATATATATACACCTTAAATTTTGTAATGATATTTGGAAGGATTGTAGCATTGAGAGGATCCAATATAAACTTTATTTAGTTTTTTTATTCTTTAAATTTATCTTTTAATTGATTTTATCATGTATTCCATTAGATGGATCATGATTATGTTAGTTAGTGGCTAAGTGCCCTCTTCCCGAGGCTAAAGCCAAGATCCTGAATACTATCATTTTGAATTGAATTGGATTTTTTTATCATATTTCGTTGTTTGTTCATCATTTTTTTAAATTATGTTTAGGTATCTAAACTTAGATTACATATATTGTCAACCTGGTGTTCTCAGGAAGGGGAATAGAAATATAGAACGCGGGGATAAATAAAGTAACGTTCTTATTCCTTTGTGAAATAAAGAATGTGAATTATCATCTAGGATAGTGATGTACCTAGGAGACCCTTCTTTGTTTCACATGTAGGGGGATAAATTTAAGCACTTAATTTTATTATTATATCCCCGATCAATTATGTAGTTGTAATATCTCAGTTAGGTAGACGATTAGAGGTTGAGAGACCATGATTATGAGATAAACCTTATGCATCAACAACCAAGATAAGAAATTTAATTAATAAAGTTCAACATTGTAGTATTATTGTTTGAAGCTTTTTAAACCTGAGTTTTACTCTATTGATTGTCCCAAGTCTTTTACATTATACACTGATTACTTTATTTTTAGTTTACCAATAACAAACTTTGTTTCATTACCTCAAATCAAGTTAATCTCAATAAGTGAACTATAATTTGAGTAGTTGTTGGAACTAGTCCTTCTGGGATGGATATTTGGCTTTCTATAAGGCTACTATATTACTTGGTAGAATACATACACTTTAGTGTGAGCTTGGGAGCTGTCAAGCTTTTGGCACCATTACCGCGGACTTAAAATTTGGCGACTATTTTATTCTTAGTTTTTCTTTTGCAATTACTTTTGTTCTTTACTCTTGGTCTTGGTTATGTATTTTCAGTAAAAAGGTTTTTAAAGTAGTAAGCTGGGAAGGGATCGGGAATTTCTTGAACCAAGCTCTAAACCCGACCAACGCTTCCATTAATGGAGAGAAGCAATCCTTCTCACCCGTGTTTTGCAATTTGAAGATGATCAAGTTAATCCTACTCTTATGGATGAAGAACAACCATCCCACAGACAGTTAGTGAAGTGGGAATCTTACTTCTGACAAATTTAACCTCCCCTTTTGAGATGCCAGTTACTGGAGGTATTTTTGAGCTGAAATAGAATATAGTGCATCTTTTGATCAGTTGTGGACGGTTTATGGGGCTTTCATATAAAGACCCACTAGTCTATCTGCAAAACTTCTTAGAGATTAGTGACACATTCTTCTCTACGGGTGTGTCAACTGATTATGCTGGGCTTACTATATTCCTCTTTTTCACTATTAGGGAAGCTAAGATGTGTTTAAATGTTAATCTGGAAAATTCAATCACAACATGGGACAACTTAACCAAGAAATTCTTCATTTGATTGTTTTCGTTCTGGCAAGATTGTGAGACTTTGTAGTGATATTGTGTGCTTTAAATAAAAGCCTGACAAGAATTTATATCACGCTTAGGATCAGTTCAAAGATCTTATTCAGGAATTCCCACACTACCAACAGTCCAAGAAGTTATTAGCTCATACTATTATTGAGGCACTTGACCATAATATTAAGATTTTGCTACATTTAGCTGTAAATGGTCAAACTTTGGAGATGACATACGATGAGTAGTATACTTTGTTGAATTGGATTGGATAAGGAAATCCAGAGTTACATTCACACTAAAGAAGTGCTACTAACAATATTACAGGTGTTTTGGAGGTGGATAAGTTTACCGAAATATCAGCTCAGATTGTTGCATTACAAAATTAGTTGACTACATAGCTCAGCAACATGAAATTGGGTGTTACACTGCCTAGCAGTAGTGAATGCAATTTAGTAGACCAACTCTTTATAGGTGGTATGTGGAAATAGTGGTCATTCAATAGATATGTGTGCTGCAAATCTTGTATCTGTGATGTTTGTGGGAAATATTCAAAGGCCTAATTATGGGAACAGCTACAACATAAAGTGGTAGACTTAGCCACTAAATGAACAAGGAATGCCTAACAACAATAGTTTCTGGAATTAGAAGCTCAAGCAAATCAGGACATAAAAATCATTCTGGAATTGATGATGAAATAAATTTTCACTGCTCAAGAACATTTGGCAGTAGATATAAAAAGTCATGAAGAAGCTACAAGGAGTTTGGAGTCGTAAGTAGGTCAGATAGAAACAACACATATCCCCACGCCTTAAGGTATGTTACTAAGTGATACTTAAAATCCTAAGCAAGTCATGGAAATAACTTTAAGGAGTGGGAAAGAGTTGAGAAAAGAAAATCAAAATTAAACTAAGGAGGTTGGAGCATATTTGATTGCCTAATCGGTTGTAGATAAAGTTGCAGAAAATTTGAGGAAGTCAAAGTACTAAAAAATGAAAATTGAAGAATCAAAATGGAGAGTACCACGACCTTTCCCGCAAGTACTGAGAAAAATGAAGGAGGATTCAGGCTTTAAGAAGTTCTTTGACATGTTCAGAGAGCTTCACATTAATTTACCTCTTTTAGATGTTTTTTGGGAAATTACTAAGTATGCTATGTACTTGAGAGATGTGGCTGCTAACAAGGTTAAGCTGCAGTATGTTGAGATAGTAGTACTCACTAAGAAGTGTAGCTCTGTGGTGACATTAAAGTTGCCCAAATAGATCAAGAACCCTGGGAAGTTCACACTCTCTATTCAAATTGGTAAAAGTGAGGTGGTCTACCCACTCATTTACTTAGCGGCTGGCATAAAATTTATTCCTTGTTCAACACATTGGGATTGGGAAAGCCTAGACCGAGCATTGATCTACTACAACTGACAAACAGGACCATAGCCCATCCTGAAGAGTCATAGAGGAAATTCATATAAGGGTTGGTAAATTTATTATTATTTACCTATTAATAATACGAAACACAAAATCCATACCTTAAGTTCCTCCATCCGACACATGAAAAAAGGATGTGTACTTAGCTATCATATCATCCTCTGCTTCCCAAGTAGTTTTTTCTACCTTATGATTCCTCTAAAGGACATTTACTGAAGGTACTTATTTAGTTCACAACCTACAAAATTGCCTATCTAAGATTTTCACCGGGACATCCTAATACGATAGGGAATCTGACATACCAACACTCTCAGTAGGTTCCACTAAAGAAGGATCACCCACACATTTTATCAACAGGGACACTTGAAATAAATGGTGTATGGAAACAAACTTGCAGGTAATTCTAGTTCATATTCAACATTACCTACTTTCTTTATAATAAGACAGAGGTTAACAAAATGGTGACTGAGCTTCCCCTTCTGACAAATTCACATCACTCCTTTTAGGGCAGAAACATTTAAGAACACCCACTCACCTATTTTTAACTTTAACTCTCTTCGCCTTATATCCACATAGGACTTTGGCAACTCAGGGAAATCTTAAGCCTTTCTTGAATTAGATTCACCTTCTCCATAGTTTGATGAACTAAATCATGGAAGAACAACCTCTTTCACCAACAAAAAACCACCCGATAGGGGATCAAAGCCTTCTACAATACAATAACTTACTCTACCAATGCTAGAGTGATGGTTATTAATGTACCCAAATTGTACAAGAGACAAATGGTCAACCTAGCTACCCCCAAAGTCAATTATACAAGTTCAAAGCATATCCTCCAAAGTTTGCATGGTCCTTTCCACTTTCCCATCCATCTACAGGTGGAAAGTGGTACTAAGGCTCATCTTAGTCCCCATACCTCTATGAATCAAGTCCCAAAACTATGATGAGAACTGAGCACCATGATCAAAAATAATAGAAATGGGAGCACTATGCAACTTCACGGTCTCTTGAATAAAAAACCTAACATGGACCTTCATAAAATAATTTGTCCTCACCGATAAGAAGTGAGATGAATTAGTCATCCCACCCATGATGACCAAAATAGAATTGAACTTCTTTAAAGTCTACAGAAGACCAGTAACAAAATCTATATTTATCACTTCCCATTTCCATAAAGTCAACTTAATTTCTTGAGACAATCCACTAGGCCTTAAGTGCTCCACCTTCACTTGTTAACAGACCATGCTCTTAGGCATAAAATTAGCCACATCTCTCTTCACGTTATTCCACTAATATATCTCCTTAAGGTCTTGATACATATTTGACAAACCAGGATAAACCGAATAATGCAACTAATGATCTTCCTTTAAAATTATACGTCACAACCCATCACCATCGAGATCACACAACCTTTCTTGGTACCTCAAGATACCATTACCCCTAATTCTGAAAGCCATCACCTTATGCTTTTCTGCATCATCCTTACAAGATTTTCCAAATGTTGAATCTCTTACACTAAGTCCTATTTTTTCTCATCCGCATGGGATAAACACCCAAAGATAACCTGCTAAGAGTATCATAACAATGTTAGCCTTACCAGGGTAATAGTAGAGAGTCATGTCATAGTGCTTGAGCAATTTAAACCATCTTCTTTGCCTAAGATTCAAATCCTTTTGTGTGAACACTTATTGCTGGCTCTTATGATGTCAATAGATGTTGACATGAACTATATAGGAATAGTAATGCTAGATCTTCAATGTAAATACCACATCTAACAATTCCAAATCATAAGTCAGATAATTTATTTCATGAACCTTCAATTGTCTCGAAGAATATACAACCTCCATGTCGTGTTGCATCAATACACTACCCGTCTCACCTTGTATATATCATATTAGACTATAAATCCACCACTACCCTTAGGTAGAGTTAAAACCAAAGCTAAAGTTAACTTATTGTTGAACTCCTCACAAATCCCCTTATACGTATCGAACAACAAAAACTTTACTTTATTATGAGTCAACTAAGTTAAAGGTTCAACGATCGACAAGAAGCTTTCCCTAAACCTCCTATTATAACTAGCTAAACCCAAGAAGCTCTAAATATCATTTGGAGTCGTGGGTCTAGGCCACATCTAAACAAACACTACTTTCTATGAATACACTGTAATCCCCTCGCTAGAAATAATATGACCCAGAAAAGTAATAGAATTCAGCTAAAATTTAAACTTTGAAATCTCAGCACACAAATACTGATCTTTTAGGGTTAATAACACAACATTGAGATGATTGGAATGATACACCATAATTCTTAAATAAACTAAATTATCATTTATAAACACAATCGTGAACAAGTTAAAATACTAATGAGATACCTAATTTATGAGATCCTTTAAATGTCCAGGCGATTATTCAACCCATAAGACATGACAAAGAAATCAAATTGTCCATATCATGTACGAAAAATAGTTTTAGGGATATCCTCCTCCCTAATCTTTGACTGATGATAATCCAACTGAAGGTAAATCTTAGTGAAATACTTAGCACCCTGAAGTTGGTCAAAAATATCATCAATACTAGGAAAAGGGTAATTATTCTTCACTGTCGCCTCTTTCAACCGACTGTAATCAATACACATCCAGAAAGAACACATCCTTATTAGGCATGAAAAAAATAGGAGAACCTTAAGAAGACACTCTAGGGTGGATAATATACTTGTCAAGAAAATATTTCAAATTCTCCTTAAGTTCTATCAACTTAGCCAAAGCCATTCTATAAGAAGGGTAAAGATAGGATGCATTCCAAAAAGAAGATCGATTCGAAACTCAAGTTATCTATCAGAAGGGACACTAGGGAGATCATTAGGGAAAACTACAGAAAATTCAGTAACAACAGGAATGGATTGTTACAAAGGAACCTACAATTTAGAATCTTTAACCCAGACCAAATGATAAAGACACCCCTTGAAAATTAATTTTAAAGTTCTAAAATATGGTATGAACATTGACTTAGGCACTAAGAAACTCTTTTCCCACTCAATAACTGCCTTGTTAAGGAATTTAAAAATGACTTTATGGGTTTGATAGTCTAAGAAGGCATAGTACAAATACAACCAATCCATCCTTAAGGTGACATTAAAATCTAACATGTCCAATTCAAACTGATCAACCAAAGTTTTCCTACCACTAACAGATACCACACAACCTCTATAGACCTTTCTAGCAACCACTAAGTCACCCAATAGGGTTGAAAAAGAAAACTAGGTCCAAATATACATAAGACCAAAATCGAAATACAAAAGAACAAATGGGGTCACATAAGAAAAAGTGGACCCTGAATCATCAACGAAATATAGAACATGAGAGAAGAGTTTTAACATACGAGTGACGACATCAGGAGATGTCTTAGAATCTTTGCTGGTGGTAAGAGGATAGAGAAATTTGTAAGCACTGTTGGTACTAAAAGTGGCACCTTTAGTTCAAGAGCTGACAAAGAAGAAATAGGAACCTTGTTAAACCCAGATGCAACCTTAGAGTGGAAATTATGTTGCATATGAATATTTTTATTGCAATAAAAACACTTATTCCACCCGTTCTCTAATAGACCAGGCTATAACTAATCACAAAATCTACAAGATAAGTTATAGCTAATCTTATAGTTAAACAAGCCTTAGCTGGTTGAGGTGATTTGTCAAAAGAATCTGATAAGGAAGAGAAGTTTATAAATGTCTCCATGCTTGCAGTGGAAGATGAGAAAGTGACCTTCAACTCAATGTTTGTCTTAATTGCTGACATGAAAAAAGAAAAAGAGAATGAAGTAACTATCTCCAACATTTAAAAAAAGCTTTAAAATTTTTTTTATAGCAAGTTAAAGAAGCTAGAAAATGTATTCATTGATACAGTGTGCAAGATTAGTACTGAGAAAAATGTTCTACAAGAAAGGATAGAGTATTAGAAGCTTGAATTAATTTCCTTAACTCACTAGATCTCTAAAACAAAAGAATAGTGTGCTAAGTTAAAATTCAACAATCGTAGTTTATGAGACAATTAAAGAAAGTAGATGTTTTTAATAGAAAAACAAAGAAAGAGTCCTCACAGCTTCAAATTAATCTTACAAAAGAGCTGAAGAATTCTCATGGCTATGTTACAAAGGAATGAGGAGTTAGAAAAGGACCTGGTCAATTTGACGGAAGAACACAAAAAATATCTTCAGTGAACCACATCATCACAAATCCTATCTAATTTAACTAGTCAGGGAGTCTCTAGTAGCAAGAGGCTTGAGTATCAGTGCAAAGATCAATCATATATGTCAAAAGACATGGATTTTTAAGATATCAAAAAAAATCACTAATCCCTATGCACTCAGTATTGAAGATATGGGCACCTAAAAAAACATTATCAAATCTAAAATATAGCTAGAATGTTCAAAGATAGATACATCTAGTAAGATCCAAAGAATTATATTTCCATTAAAAGTATGAAGAAAATAAAAAAAAAGAATCTCACACTACCTATATGGACAAAGAAATACCTAATCATACCTTTAACCTCTTACTGTGAACTCAAACTAAAAGGGGTTCCCAAGTCTAACAAAAGATTGTGAATAAAAGATTATGAATACAACAGGGCCAAAGGGTTTGCAATCAGAAAAATCTTTTTGTTATATAATTGACCAAGGCTATGAATGGAAGGTCTGATTATATTGTCTTTCCTAGGAAACTTCAAGGTGAAAGGTATTATGTGATTAGAATTCTTATCCCAATAATGATCTAAAGATGTAAAAAAATTTGGCAAGTTCTGAGGAATGCTGAAGGAACTTTAGACATTTGAAGAGTGTCAACTCTAAATTTTCGTACTCAGAACTACTTACAAAATAAGTTACGATATCATATGGTGTAATAAATCTATCAATTTAATGTTGGGATTTATCAGAATCACCTGATCTACTATAAAGTAAATTAGTGTCTTCTCACAAAATTGGCTATGTCTAGGAGGTAGGTATCCTTAGTAAATTAGTACTTTTTGGTCTAACTCTATATCATACCTTTGTAGGTACACACCAATAGGAAAAACTTTGGAGGTAGAAAAATATGAGACACACAAAGTTCAAGATTCATACAAACTAGAGAGGGAATTTGTCCTATGTTTCAAGTTAGAATTATGTATGTGCACATTTTGTATGTTTTATAAAGAGAAAGGCACGTCCTTCATGTCCTTGTGTCAGAACTAAATTTTTCTTTTCAAAAAGGGAATATGAATCACTTAAAATCTTATATTTATCATATATTTTTCCCCTAGAAAACCCATTCACGTTCTCCTTGTTCCTTGAATTTTAATGCATCCACTCTTTCTCATATCAAAAATAGAAAACCTAAAATTCTACGTAGTCCTTCAAATAGAAAGACCTTCTTGATGGTTGCAGCTCTTCCATTTGCATGTCATTCAAAGGATTCTAAGCTTAGAACTATTAAAAAATTCCTTCATAAAATATCTTGAAAAACAGCATTCTTCTCTTACTCTTCAAAAGCTTCACTCCTTCATCACTCAACTTGTTAATGAAGAATCTTCCCTGATGAAACCTGGGTATTTGAACCCCTTATTTTGTCATCATAAATCCAAGAAAAAGTATAGTTGATCAAAAAAATATATTAGTAAAACATAAGAAATCTCATGGAAAAAGTCTTGAAGTTTTTTTGAGAAACAACTAACTCTTGAGGAACAAGTCCCAATAAGCAAAATGTTAAAACACCTAGGTCTTTCCCTTTGATAAAAACAATAACTTTTGGTGTCGCTGAGTTGGGTAATACTTGGAGCTTGAGTTGTACCCATTGATATGGGTCATATCCACTCTCCCATCCCCACTCTCGTACCTTAGATAGAATGTTAGAGTAGCATATTATTTTCTATATGACATGACCTTCACTTGATTGTACCCCATAAATATGAGTTGTATGCAACTCAATTATGTAGAGGGTAGTCTCTGTTAGGAGTGGATTGTTTGGTATATGATTTATGTATAGGACTAGTGGGTGAGTTATACCATTTAGTTAGGATTAAAAAGTGCCTACTCATACCCATAATAGTGTGGTGGACCTAGGAAAAGCCTAGTGTGTAAGTTAGGGTACCACTCTTACTCTAGGTATGATTACTAATGGAGTCGTATGGGTGAGTTGTACCCCTAGATAGGGTCACTTTCTAGCTTCTTACTATGCGCTATGTGGTACTTTCCACGCATAAAACCCTAAACCCTTTTACTATATAAGGAATTGTAGCATCCTAAGACCTCCTTTAGAAAACTCAAATATTCTAAAACACTCTAAAAGTTCTTGAAACTAGATTGGATTCTAGGGTTCA
Source organism: Capsicum chinense (assembly GCA_026120095.1). Taxonomy (NCBI): domain Eukaryota; kingdom Viridiplantae; phylum Streptophyta; class Magnoliopsida; order Solanales; family Solanaceae; genus Capsicum; species Capsicum chinense. The sequence continues at coordinate 161,991,075 of JAPEIP010000005.1, read as the reverse complement.
GAGGGTGATTTTCAAGAGGCAAAGAAGAGTCAATATACTAGGTGATTCAAGTTGTTCAAGGCCTGTATTTGTTCCCCTTCTTAAATAACTCTAAATCCCATGTATTTCCTATTTTAATTTGTAATTGTACATGATGGTTTTAAAATCAAATGAAAAAGGGTTTTGTTTCAAAATAATGAACAATTATGATTCCTACTAAGATTTGTATTTGTTCATGTTATTGATGATGATTTCCATATGTTGGTGTTTGTTGTATGTGATCTAACATGAGGTTCATACTTAACCCTAATTTTGATAAATTCTACAATGAAAATGACCTTGTTAAAGGTAAGCACATAAGGTGTTTATGAAAAGATCTAAGTAAATTATCTACTCACATATTGGTGATGTTTGAACTAGGAAAATGGCCTAATATTTATGAATGCTTGAAAAATAATACTATAAAGGTAAATATGAGCAATGTATTGGGTAATTGATAACCTTGATTGTTTGATGAATAAGAAGGGGGTTAAAGTCCTTAACATAAAAATGAACGTCAAAAGTGTATAGGATCAAATTATGGTATACAATTGCTAATGAAATATTAATAGTTTGTAAGGGTCTTCAGGTCCATAGTTTTAATTGTATTAGGAGTTGAATTAAGGCATTTTTCTATTGAAATGGTTAAGCAATAATGGCTCTCATGAGGACTATGTGGTGATGAATGATGTTGAATTGGATAAATAGGCTAAAGTTCTTATATGTGGCATTGAATGATTGTGGATGCATGTAAAAAGAGTTAGAGTCCCAATGCCGACTAATGATAGTCGTGATGTCTAGAGGTTAAAGTCCACTGCCTAATGAAAATATTTGTGGTTAAAGTCCCTTCCATAATGAGATCTCATAATGTCAAAATACCTTGCAAAATAAATTGGCTTGGGGTTAGAGTCCCTTATCTAATGTGGCATGAGGTTAGAGTCCTTTGCTAATTTAGTGAGCATGTGTTTAGAGTCCCTTGCATGAATGAATATGGGTGCGTGCTTATAGTCCCTCACTTATATGAATGCGTGAGAGTGGTTAGAGTCCCTCACTTGAATAGACGTGTATGTGGTTAGAGTCCCTTACATGATGATATGTGAAAATGGATAATGTCCCATGCCTAATGATAAATTCTTGAATATATAAGCATGGAAAGTTGGAGACCTCCATTGCGTCCATGGTAAATGTGAGGTTCCAAAGAATTGATAAATTTTGTCCCCTTGATTAAAATGTTTCATGTATATATGGATAAGGTTATGAATGTGATTGTATATGATATATTTCTTGTTGTTGAATGATGATGCTATTTTATCCTTATCCTTGAGTTACATGCTATCATTCTAACCGCTAGTTGTCTCAAGTCAATATATACCCATGCAACATAGAGGTCGAAGCATCATCTTCTATTCCTGCATAGTGATTAGTTAATCATAGTGGTTCATGCATTGACTATGGACTGGTAAGCTTCCTTACTTTGGATGACATTCATTCTTGTTCCCCTCTCTTTAGGCCTAGCTTATGTTGACTAGTTTGGCTATTGTTGGGGACTTGTCCTGACATATACATTTCTAAACGTCGATTTGTATAGAGATATTATGAAAGACTATGGATTTAGGTATATTGGTTAGTGTGTTGATATTTGTGAAATAGATAGACATATTTTATGTTATGACTTGTAGTACAGTTTGCTCTATCTCATTATATATTTAGAATTCACCCAGCCCATGTGAATGATGGTAAGGGATTATTGAGGCGACGTCTGGTGCCCCTATGACATGGCCTAATTTTAGGGTGTATCAAGTTGGTATCAAAGCTTACATTTAATGTAAGTTGGGTGTCCAGAATATCATGTCAAGTTGAGTCTTTTTTAAGGGTGTGAAGTGTGCTAGACATATAAAAAAGGAGCAATGAGACATTTTAGGTGATGTTTCCCTTTCGTCTGTTTTAATCTAAAGCTATAGAGTCTAAGGTCTTGGATTCCTGTGATTTTTGTTTGTTATATTTCAGATCATGCCCCTAAGGATATCTAAGGCTTAGATAAACCCTTCTAAGGGCCCTATGGAAGAAGATCGTCAAACGTCTGGAGTTCAGACTCGAGCTAGGGCTGCGGTATAAAACCAACTTTGTGGGGTTTAACATGCGCCCACAAACCCCTACTATTAAAGTGACCCTCCAATTTTATAACTTTATAGGGATGCTACTATTGTTGAGTTTCATTGCTCTATGAACCACTTAACTCAATTGGTAGCCTCTCAAGCGAAGCGTGGTGCTCCGGCCACTGTTACTTTTGAGGCCACAAAAATTGGAAAATTTATGAGGTTGAGCCCTGCTATGTTCTATAGTGCGAATGTTGGAGAGAAAACCCAAGGATTCATTGATGAAATAGAGAAGATCTTATGAATTATGATTACTTTGGAGATTGAGGTTGTTGAGTTTGCTTCCAACCAATTGAAAAATGTTGCATACCTATGCTATAAGGGGTGGGATTTGTCTAGAGGTGTTGATGCTAGTCCCTCCGTATGGGAGGACTTCTTCAAGGCTTTCTTAGAATGATCCTTTCCTCAAGAGTTGAGGCAGGCTATGGCGGAAGAGTTTTTGAACTTAAAGCAAGGAACGATGTCCATTTAAGAGTATGCCTTGAAATTCCATCAATTATCAAGGTATTTTGGAACCCATAAATTAGGTGTGGTTATTTTATTTGCTTATGCTCTAGGAATGACCTCTGTCTAAGGGTTTATTGCGGATTAGTGAATATCTAAAAGTGGATTTAGATACCTTAGTCAAGTCTAGGGTAGAATGTATCAACTATTAATGAATTTTTGTGATTTTAGAAGTGGTCCCTTGACCCACCTTAGTCCATGATTTGTGTTAGCTATTTGAAACATTTTATAAGCTTATTGTACGACTTGAGCATGCTTATTAAAGTAATATTGAGAAACTTGAACATTTGATGATTACGATGGGTTGGCATTGACAGTTCATGCTTAGCGATTGTGCTATTGATTATGCTTATTGGTTATGTCAATGGCTAGAGATTATGTCATTGACTATGATAGTGGCTATGCTAGTGATAATTCTTATTAATTATGCTATAGGTTATACTAGGGATTATGCTATTTTCTATGATTTGATGATATATGACTACCGGTTCGAGTTTAGATATTAGTGGTTTCCATTGATTATATAATTATCGATTCAAGTCCAGATATTGATAATGATATTGATGACTTACATACTCGATTCATGTTTGGAATATTATTATTCTAATGCCCTAATTTTCTAGAATTGAAATGCAACATGGTGCTCATGACCCCGAGGGAACACAAGCTAACCCTTTCTGATATCAATAGCTGAACACTGAATAATATACAGAAATAAATATGAAAAACTGGCAGAAACTTGCCATAAGGTTCAAAACATCTAAAATAATCAATACTGAAAACTGAATACTAATACATCTGTTCAAAAAGCCACTACACTTGTCTGTAAAGGGAGTTAATGGGATATGTCCCCAACTAACTCCGTCTACTATAAATAAACTGAATCTAATGCTATAATAAAATAAGGATCATCCTCGAATGAAGAGGACTCACTTTTACATCTACTACTGCTGACTGAGTCTAAACCGCTAATGGTGCTCTGGATATCATACTTCTAAAAGTATGGTAAAAGACACCATAGTGCAAGAGAAAAGTATGCAAGGGTTATGCATGAACATAGCTCAACTGAATAATCATAAAAGTACTGAATGAGGAAATATGCATGAATACAGAAATGTAACTGAACTAATTGTGACTGTAAATACTGAGACTCAGATACTGCTTTAGTGACATCTGAAATCACTACTAATACTGACAAACTAAATAACTAAATCTTCTGATGTTGATAACCGAGTACTGATGTTAAGATCAGTCCTATATAGCAAGTGATCTCTGAATCTAATGATACTGAAGCTGATTAACTGAATCTACCCATATCAATGACTGAGTTCTGAGATCTATGTTATCGACTAACTAAATTTGTGATCAAACCTTTCTAAAGGATGATCTTTGAACCTACTAATAATAATAAAGAATGATTCTATTTTAGATCAGACCTATCTAGCGAAAGATATCTAAATCTTTTAATAATAGAAATGATGGACTGAGTTTGAGATCAATCCTATCATATGGGTGATCTCTGGATCTATTAGTACTGATTTTGATTAACTTTATGTGAGACAAGGCCTATCTAGCGGCTGGCCTATGAAACAATGGAACTATCTAAGTTCCTTACTGAGATGGGTGACTGTAACTAACAATCCTAGTTTCTTAGTTCCACTCTGAAGACTGATATTGAAACTACAACTGTGGGAGTTCTCACTTAACCAACATACCTTGACTCTGATCTAGCGGGGTCCAACCTGTAACCCCTGCTGGAAGGGTGTCAATACCGTGCCATAGGTAAATACCTCTGCTATGGTCAAGACTCTCTAATGGGGGACCCTGAACAGGATGTCAAGCTTAAGGAAATATGATAGTAACGCCTTAATCTAATGGGTTACTCCTAGTCCTATACTGGCTTCGCTGTTCTAGAGTTGAAGGTCTATTACTAGCAACTCTGCCTCTCTAATGGGGAAACTATCATCCCTGCACTCGCTCGGTGCTAGTACCTACTCCCAACTGAAGGACTCTGAACTAATTGTTAACTAAACCTAGACTGAGTTGAATTTGTTATTGATCATACTGTGTAATTGAGTTAAGCCGGGTTCACTTCATTCAAAAGACTGACGGAATACTACTGAATCTCATTATATGATGGAATACTACTAATTTTTGTAACTTACTGAGCTTTACTAAAATATGAACTGAATGCTAAATACTACTAATGTCTAGACTAAGTACTGAGTTTGATTAGGCTGAATACTGAGATTGCTGAGTATTCTTAATTTCTATCACAAACTAAAATCTACTAATCATAGCATGACTGATTTTTATCTTGAGACTAACTCGGCTCTAGACAAGTAGCTATGTTTCCGAGAATTAAATATCCCCAGGACTCGATAACATAAATAATTAATACATGACAACTCTTGCAAAATATTCATAACAATAGACTATTAATCACAATATAACCAATAAAGCATCATTTAGAGTACTTGGGAATCTTAAACATTTAATTGTAAAGAAAAGCATGCTATTGTCTCATAACTCATCCAACAAGGAGTTCACATGAATCGAAAGACATTCAACATATCATAATTCATTCATTTAGTCCTTTCAACAAACACTTAGTATGCACTAGTTGATACATGCATAGGGATATTTTACTTCATGTTACAAAGATACTATTTTCTTCACATAAGAAATTTATCAACCATGTGGTAGGCACCATTTGGTCATACAACTTTCAACACACCAAATTAACATAATTAGATAATTCAACTTGCTTTTTGAAGGGGCTTTATCATGAATATCGCATAATCAACACATACTAGGGTCAAACCTTGAATCTTTATAATCAAAACATGAATCAAAACTTATAAACAACATGAACTTCAATTTCTATTCACATAAATCATGAAAACTCATAAAACATAAACTTTATAATTTTTAAAAGGATTCTTGAACTTCTTGGGTGGAAGGAACCCAAGAATCAATATCCAACATACCTTGCTATGTAATTCTTGAAAGATTCACGGTAAAACCTTGATGATTTGGGTCTTTGATTAGACACCCTAGGTCTTGTTCTTGAAAAAAATTAAGAGAAAGCAATGATATTTGGGTATAAATATGATGAATCTCATGTTAAATATTATATATAGAGATAGGAAAAATCCTATCTTTTCATATTGGTGCGATGTGCCATAATCGTGCCAGCTTACTGGAAATTGGACAATTGGGAAACTGAGCCCTGGCGCGACGTGGTGGAAATTGTGTTGCCACCTTAGTTTCAAACTAGAAAGACACCATGATGTGGTGGTATCGCAGAGTATTATTGGATATTGGCAATTGCTATTTTGTCTGGCTCCACGATGCGCTGAAGTACCAGGTGGTACACTGTCTCACTGAAATAGCTCAAACTCTTTTCCCGAGTGTCGGATTTGGTTGAATTTTGTATCGACGGAAAGCTTATTCGATTTCCCACATGATAAGCTTAATCTTGGGAAGTTATACATGGTTGAAAATACTTCTCCCTTAGGAAGTTATCCCTTAATCTTATTAAGGATAAAACTCGACTTAAAGAAAATTTTGGGTATTGCGAATATATAATTTCTCATGCATATATGCATATAAATAAAACCAGTTTAAGCACATGTATTACTATGACTATGATCATAACAATAATGATATCGAGGACTTTTGGGTGTAATAATTTGGAATAGGGATATTGGCTAAGTCTAAATATGGAAAAGTGGTTATAATGAGGTATGAAATTGATGGATGCTAGTTGTATCATGGGAATTGGTAGATGATGGTGGTTCATATTATACTATCTTTAATTTATCTTCCATGATTTTTGAGGCCTACATTTGGTTATTTAATTTTCTACACTTATTGGCTTATATGAGTCAATTTTGTAGTTAAAATTTCATATCTTTGATTCTTTATGTTATGCTATTATTCCAATTATTTACTTATTCATGTAGAACGATGACGGGGTTGTCTTAGGTTTGCTTTCTTACCTTAACTTAGTTATATTTTTGTACATATATCATACTTATATCATAACTTAGATTAGTCGACCGATGATGTCTTTGAGTACCCATGATTTTGGTACTCATACTTAACCTCTATATAATTTTGGTGTAGATCCGAGTACTAGTTACCGCCATTGATTTGAGGATTGTCTTGTGTTGGATTTAGGAGGTAGGGTGAGCTATTGGAGCCAGAGTTGCCCCATTTCATTCAATCTATGTATAGTTTTTAGTTTAGATAAAGGGATTGTATTGATTATTTTAGAACTTGGGTTATATTTATGTAGTAGTTCTTCTACTGGTTCTACTAGGTTGTGAGATGGTTTTCTATGTTATGACTATCTTCTAGACTAATTTGTTGATTTTTTAAATTTCTATCTTTATTGTCTATTTCGCCTTTTTTAGGGCGTTTCCACCAATTTTTCCATTTTAAAATAGCTCTTGGGTATGATCTGGCTTACTTACTGGTATTGTTTGGTAGGTGCCATCATGACCCATAAATAGGGTTGTGACAGTGTTAACCAGTCAAACCATGATGTATTATTACAAGAAATAGTGATGTTGTTTCTAGTGTTGAGGTATTAGGAGATGGAAGTCCCATTTTCAATGTCAAGTTATGAAGATTTTAAGATGCCATATTCATCATAAAAACCCATGTCCATGAGTCTAATTCATGAATAAGAATTGACTCTACAATCTTTAATTTAATAGCCAGTACTAATATCACCAATAGTTTTGAGGCCTTAATTTCATTCTTAAGTAATTATATATCATTTTAATCTTTGATGTAGATCATATATATTTGTCAACATGCATGATAATGACTATATCTGGTAAGGTACGTGGGGTGAACTAAAATAACTTTAAAAGTCCCTCTTTAAGTCATTTTTTATAGTATAATTTTCCTCATATCTGTATGTATTTTAATATGATTTTGAGCTTACTTTTTGCTAACTACATTTATATTGATTTTCTCGGTGAGTAGGATGAATAATGATGGAATACAAATTGATTTTCAGCATAGTAGAATGATACCAGAGCTTTGAAGTTTGAGTAGAGTCATTGATAGTAATATGGAACATGTACAAGGATTGTAGATCCATATGTGAACTTAACAGAGTCAAAACAGAGAAAAAGCTTAAGACAGTTAATGGAAGGATCCTAGATAACAACCTAGGTAACTCTGTAGGCCAAAGGGACATTCCAAATAAATGGACAACCCAAATGGTATATTTACTTCTCTAGGTTCCACCCTTAGCTTTGCTACAGGCCAATGTTGTCCATGATTAAGATAGGCCAACCAAATCTGATCCAACAACCCCCCTCCCCCCAGAAAAAACCTAATATAACCCTATATATACTAACTTCATTTATTTTTATAAAATATAACACATTTAACATATAATAAACTTGATTTTGAAGGAGGAGAAATATAAGGAACTTTTCAAAGGTCTACTACCAAGTTTTTCATAAACTTTTCTCTTTTGTATAGTAAAAACATTTTTATTTTCATGATCAATTTATAAGTATTTAAACACATCGATTTTAGAATAGAGGATTGAAAACAATGGATGAGTTTTGAAGTTACTAAAATATGCATTAAATTTCCATTATTGAGTTGCTTATCTTTTCTTTTGCTTAATTATTTATTCTTTGGAAAATTAAATACTATCACGAGGTGTAAATTTGAATTGGAATAGAGAATCGACAAATGTAATCAGAAAAGTAAAGCTTGTTGTGACCCTATAGGGAAAGGAGAACAACTTGCAAATTTGGATCAGAATATTCTTGTTAACCTTTCTTTGTCGATAGAAAGAAAAATTACATGCACTTCACTGTAGATAGACAATCATAGTAATGAAGGTGTTAGGATCTAAAATAATCCTCTAGGTTATTTTCATTTTTTCCATACATTTTTTTCATTTAGTGCATTCCAATAGCTACATCAAGTCATTTCTGACTTACTGCAGTTTACAATTTGGTAACTATGTTGTTCATTTGGTTTTTACAGCCAATTCCCTATTTTGAAGTCTTCGCTGGTAAGGATATTCTATCAGGCATAACCTTTTGTGTAACATCCTTATATGCAAATTATAACAGTTTCATTAGCTTTAGAATATTAATTCTAGGTTGTGGGACGTATGATTATGGTCTCTAAGCCTCTAGACATAATTCATGATATTCGTTGGAATTTGATAAAGTAGCCTATCGGTGTGGACCCTCTATTTTGTTAAAATGACCACTAATGGATGTTTTAATGGTCTCATTGAGTTACGAATGTCGATTTTTATATTGTAGAGTAGTTCATTTCTATTAATAGGATTCCAGATAAATCCTAAGGGTTCAGTGGAAACTTTGAAGTTAACAAGTTTTGACTGATTCGTCACTTAGCAGGTGCATCTACTTTAGTGGACAAAGTTCTCTTAAGCAGAGGATTCTTAAATGATTAGCTAGTTTCTTTAATGACCAATGTTTGCCTAGCTGGGTAATCCTGGGTGTATTAATGCAGTTTAGTGTTGATATCCTAGCATATTTAGCCTTAATTTAGGACAATTAGTGTGATTACTACATTAATAATGATACAAACAAGCATCTAAGTTTTTATTTATGTGATTACAATGTTTGTATTCAAACAAGTATGGATTCAAATCCATCATTTAGAGTATAGACATGAACACTAGTTTTACTAGCTTGAGCTATGTGTTGTTCTATTCTATCAGAAGGGATTCTAATGTTTCAATTTTGTTCCTAATGCCATTATTGTGGATTTATTAGAGGAAAAACTTGTTTATAATTTGCAAAGTTCAATTGGAATTATCCAATGTCAAGGATAAGTTAAAATGTAAAATTATCAAGACTAGTAATGCGTTTGAGTTTATAGCTAGTAGTTCCCGATGTTGTATTCTGTTGAACTCTAATGTGCGGTGTTTTATCATATATGATTCTTGAGGATTAGATATAGACGATATTTTGATGTTGAAAAAGTTGTAATTCAAAGGAAAATAATACCACAAGGCAAGGATGGACGATGAACACTTAGACTATATTTTGAAAGCAATTTATAGTGAGGACATTAAGATACCCACAGAACCCCCTTTATCATGGAACCAAAAGCCCCATGCAGTCTTCCTTAGATTGGTGCAATGGATCCCATGACACACCTTCCAGTCCGGTGCTTCAAAGCCAACAATACCCTACACTCCTACACGGCCTAGGCTTTCTTCTACTATATATATACACCTTAAATTTTGTATATATTTGGAAGGCTTGTAGCATTTAGAGGATCCAATATAAACTTTATTTAGTGTTTTTATTCTTTCAATTTGTTTTTTTAATTGATTTTATCATTTATTCCATTAGTTGGACCATTATGTTGATTAGTGGATAAATGCTCTCTTTCCGAGTCTAAAGCCAAGATCATGAATACTATCATTTTGAATTGAATTTGTTGGATTTTCTTATCATATTTGTTTTTTTTTCATCATTTTTAGTTATTTTTAGGAGTATCTAACCTTAGAATACATATATTATCAACCTTGTGATATCGAGAGGGGGAATAGAAATATAAAATACAGGGAGAAACAAAGTAAGGTTCTTATTCACTTATGAAATAAGGAATGTGAATTAGCATCTAGGACAGTGATCTACCTAGGACGCCCTTGTTTGGTTCACATGTAGGGAGATAACTTTAAGCACTTAATTTGATTATTATATCCCCGATCAAGGATGTAGTTATAATGTTCCAGTTAGGTAGACGATTCGAGGTTGAGAGACCATGATTATGCGATAAACCCTATGTATCAACAATCAAGATAATCAATTTAATTAATAAAGTTCAACATTGTAGTATGACTGTTTGAAGTGTTTTAAACCTGAGTTTTACTCTATTGATTGTCTCAAGTCTTTTACATTATACGTTGTTTACTTTATTTTTAGTTTACCAATAACAAACTTTGTTTCACTACCTCAAATCAAGTTAACCTCAATAAGTGAACTAGAATTTGAATATTTGTTAGAACTAGTCCTTCTGGGATCTATATTTGGCTTTCTTTAAGGCTACTATATTACATGGTAGAATACGTACACTTTAGTAAGCGCTTGGGAGCTGTCAAGCTTTTGGCACCATTGCCGGGGACTTATAATTTGCCAACTGTTTTATTCTTAGTTTTTCTTTTGCAATTACTTTTGTGCTTTACTCTTGGTCTTGGTTATGTATTTTCAGTACAAAGGTTTTTAAAGTAGTAAGCTGGGAAGGGATCGGGAATTTCTTGGACCAAGCTTCGAGCCCGAGCAGTGCTTCCATTAATGGAGAGAAGCAATCCTTCTCCACCGTATTTTGTAATTTGAAGATGATCAAGTTAATCCTACTATCATGGATGAAGAACAACTAGCCCACAGACAGTTATTGAAGTGGCAATCTTATTTCCGACAAATTTAACCTCCCCTTTTGAGATGCCAATTGATAGAGGTACTTTTGAGCTGAAATAGAATATAGTGCATCTTTTGATTAGTTGTGGACTATTTATGGGGCTTTCATATGAAGATCCACTAGTCTATCTACAAAACTTTTTGGAGATTAGTGACACATTCTTCTCTACGGGTGTGTCAACTTATTATGTTAGGCTTACTATATTCCTCTTTTGTACTATTGGGGAAGCGAAGAAATGGTTGAATGTTAAGCTGGCAAATTCAATCATAACATGGGACAACTTAGCCAAGAAATTCTTCATTTGATTATTTTTATTCTGGTAAGATTGTGAGACTTTGTAATGATATTATGTGATTCAAATAAAAGCCTGATAAGAATTTATATCATGCTTAGGATCAGTTCAAAGCACTTCTTTGGGAATGCCCACATTACCAACAGTCCAAGAAGGTATAACTCATACTATTATTGAGGCACTTGACCATAACATTAGGATTTTGCTACATTTAGCTGTAGGTGGTCAATCTCTGGAGATGACATATGATGAGTAGTATACTTTATTAAACTGGATTGCATAAGGAAATCCAGAGTTACATTCACACTAAAAGAGCGCTACTAAAAATATTGTAGGTGTTTTGGAGGTGGATCAATTTACCAAAATATATGCTCAGATTGTTTAGTTGACTACATAGCTCAGCAACATGAAATTGGGTATTACATTGCCTAGCAGTAGTGAATACAATTTATTATACCAACACTTTGTGGGTGGTGTGTAGAAATAGTGGTCATTCAATAGATATGTGTGCTGCAAATCCTGTTTCTGTGATATTTGTGGGAAATTTTCAAAGGCCTAATTATGGGAATACCTACAACATAAAGTGGTATACTTAGCAACTAAATGAATAAGGAACGCCTAACTACAATAGTTTCAGCAATTAAAAGCTCAAGCAAATCAGGACACAAATATCATTCTGGAATAGATGATGAAACAAATTTTAGTTGCTCAAGAATAATTGACAGTAGATATAAAAACTCATCAAGTAGCTACAAGGAGTTTGGAGTAGTAGGTAGGTCAGATAGCAGCAGCATAGATCACCAGGCCTCAAGATAGGTTGCCAAGTGATACTGAAAAGCCTAAGCAAGTCATGGATATAACTTTGAGGAGTGGGAAAGAGTTGTGAAAAAAACTCAAAATAAAACTAAGGAGGTTGGTGTAGATTTGATTCCCTAATCAGTTGTAGATAAAGTTGCAGAAAATTTGAGGAAGTCAAAGTACTCAAATAGGAAAGTTGAAGAATCAATAATGTAGAGTACCACGACTTTTCCCGCAAGTGCTAAGAAAAAAGAAGGAGGATTCATGCTTCAAGAAGTTCGTTGAGACGTTCATAGAGCATCACATTAATTTTCCTCTATTAGATATTTATTGGGAAATTACTAAGTATACTATATACTTGAGGTATGTGGTTGCTAACAAGGTTAAGATGCAGTATATTAAGATAGTAGTAGTACTAACTAAGAAGTATAGCTCTGTGGTGACATTAAAGATGCCCAAAAAGCTCAAGAACCGTGGGAAGTTCACTCTCTCCATTCAAATTGGTAAAACTGAGGTGGTATACCCACTCAGTTACTTAGTGGCTGGCATAAAATTTATGCCCTTATCCTTGTTCAACACATTGTGCTTGGGAAATCCTAGTCCGAGCTTTGATCTACTGCATTTGATAAATAGGACCATAACCCATCCTGAGGAGTCATAGAGGATGTTCTTATAAGGGTTGGTAAATTTATTATTCCTACTGAATATATTGTTTTTGATTTTTTGTCAGATTAACAAGTACCGATCATTTTAGGACGTCCATTATTGGCAAAGAGTGGAGTTTTGATTGATTTAAGAGAGGGCACCCTCACAATTATATTGTAGGAGGAAAAGACGGTTTTTAAAGTTTACACACCGCTCAACACACTATCCCACTATAAATATTTGTGAATGATTAATGTGATTGAAGGGGATAGGCATAGGATGGTGGAGCCTATTCCAAGAAAAAACTTTTCAGACTTTCTCATTAAGCATCCTAAGCCACAACCAGCTATGCCCGACATGATACAAATTGATGAACCTGAAAAGGCTATTGTTGAATAAGCCATCGGCCTTGAGAGTTCACACATAAAAGGTGAAAAATGAATAAAAATATAAAACCCATGTGTGGGGAAAATGATGACAGAATTCAGTTGAGTTAACGTAGCTCGTGCCGCGACACTAAATTAGGCACTGCTTTGGAGAAAACCCGAGTTATGGTAGATTTTATTTTTAGTATTTTAGTTTTTGCTTTACGTTGTTTTTGTTTTTATTGAGTCACAGGTTTATGGGAAGTCTAAGTACAAGAAAACCTGAGCTAAGTAGCCTAGCAAAGACTATGTGTGGGGCCCCCAAACCCGCTTGACGTTTAATAGTGCTACTAGCTAGTCCTAGAGGCCTCAAGAAGAATTTATAACTCTACTTTTAAAGTATACTTTGGGGAAAAAGTAGATTTTTAAGTGTGGGGTGGAAAATTCCACATTTTTAAGGTAATTATAATATATTTTGCAGTTGGAATAAGTAAATTATTCTTTTTGGTGCTATGTTTGACCGGATGATGCAAGTTTTTTAGTTTCAAAAGCATGTTGATTTTGTAAATTACTATTTTTAAGACTCCTATCCTCATGATTATGACTCGTGTACTTGTAGGCTTAAAGTTGAATTCATATGATTATTTAGTTAAGAGTTTATGATGATCCTACTTGACATGAGCATGTGCCATATGTGATGTATGGTTGTTGTGTGTTCCATGTTGCGTGTGATGTCTAGAACTTTCTTAGTGTGTGTGCAAAGTAAAATAAAAATTTTGGGTATAGGTGATGATTTAGGCATTTTTTGGTAGCCTTGTTTTGTACCTTCTTTTGACCTACCCTTGTACATTATGTTAGTTAAACCCCTATTGAGCCTTTAGCCGTTGCTTTGGCATCCTTATTTATAGCCTAATCTCTTTCCTTAATTGACCTTAATCTGATCCAAAGCACCTAAGTACTTTAGTGTAAAATTAATTGAGTTAAGGAGTTTGAGATTCAATAAGGAAAAGGTGAAATTAAAGCCCCTAAGTAATAGCTAATGGTATTTAAAAAATCATTATGTGTTATGGCTGGGAGTTAGAGAAATCTGTGATTGAAAAGTTTACATTTTTAGCCTTGTTAAGCTACAATAAATTAGTTTTGGCCCTGTTCCTTCTTAGACATTATGCATCTCAATTAAGGCAAATTGCTTAAGTTGAAGGTGGTTATCATCGGGGTGCATCGTATAAAATGGGTGTGAAAAAGGGAAAATTTGAATAATATGTACATAGTATACTCCTAGTATAATATATGTGAATGTGCTTAATGAGATGGGGCAATACCGAAGATCTGGTAGATGAAACTAGTGTACATGGGTTTTTAAAGATTGGTCTCATTTTTCAAAAATGATGTATTAAAGGGCTTAGGGAAGTTCATAATATTACTTGTCTAAAATAGTTCCTACCCGCCCCTTAGCCTATATTACAAATATTAAAGATATATTTGATCTTAATATTGATTGTAAGCTTCATCATTATGATATTACTGGAGTACAACACTAATGGCAAAAATATGGTTCATCTTGTGTAACTTGTGAATTCCTTGTGAAAGTGAGAGTAACTTAATTCTTGTACCCATTGTGTTATAAATTGCATTTATGTGAGTGTTTATGCATAACTCTTTTGTGCTAGGGGCACATGTTTGATGAATGTGGATGATTCACATAATGTCTTTTATTGAACAATATGCATGAGTTTGCCAACTAGGTAAGTCAACTCTTGAGGCTAGGATGTTTTTAAGTTGTGTTATTGAACTCTCAATTGTGTACATAATATGCTTAGTGTAGAAACTTGCATTCTATGTATTCATAGTAGTACTAGCTAGAGTGCATTGCATGTAGTACAAGTTTAGAGTCTCCTCACCTTATGATTCTTAGTGTAAAGAGTTGTTTGAGGATGAAAAAGGCTTTAAGTGTAGGGTGGTGATGTTGGATGTCTTTATGCTCTTTAGTGTTGTTATCCAAACTTATTTATCCTTATTTTTAGGAAGATTTGAGTGATTAATGTGTTAATAATGATATAAATAAGCATAAAAGTGTTTAACTATGTGATTACAAAGTTTAAAGTTGTATTTAAACAAGTTGGGATTTAAATCGATAATTTAAAGTCTAGATGATAAAGGTAGTTTTCCTAGCTTGAGCAATGTGTTGTTCTAGTCTATCACAAGGGTTTCTAATGTGTCAGATGAGTTCCCAATGTCATTATTTTTTATTTATGAGAGTAACTACTTTCTTATAATGTGCAATGTTCAATTGGAATGTGCCAAGAGTCAACAATAAATTAAAGCATAAAGTGGTTGAGACTAGTGGTTCATTTGAGTTTCTAGCTTGTAGTTCTCGACGTTGTGTTGTGTTGAACTCTGATGTGTCATGTTTGACTATGTAGGATGCTTGAAGAGTTGATGTAGATGGTATTTTAATGTTGAACAATCTTGAATTCAAAGAAAAATAATCCCATAAGGAAAGGATGGATTTTTAACATAGACAAATTTTTTTAACCAATTTCAGGTGAGGGCATGAAGATAAACCCGCGGTGCCCCTTTTATCTGGGTGCCATGAAGTCCATGCTGCCTTTCCTGGAGAAATGTAATGGATCCCATGACTCCCCTGCCAGTCCGATGCTCTCAAGTTTGTGACGCCATACACGCCTACACGGCCTAGGCTTCCTTTTACTATACATACACACCTTAAACACTTTGTAATGATCTTTTGAAGTCTGAGCATTGAGAGAGGATGATAAATGCTTTATTTAGGGTTTTTACTCTTTAAATTTAGCCTTACAATTGGTTTGGTTATGTATTCTATTAGTTGGATTATGATTATCTAAATTAGTGGCTAAACGTCCCTTTTCTGGGGTTAAATCCAAGATCATGAATACTAGCATTTTGAATTGATTTCTTTAGATTTTCTTATCATATTTTGGTTGTTTTTTCATCCTTGTTTTTATTATTATAAGGAGTAGCTAAACTTAGAATACATATATTGTTGACCTTGTGAGCTTGGGAGGGGGAATAGGATGATAGAATGCGGGGATGAACAAAGTAAGGTTCTTATTCCTTTATGAGATAAATAATTTGAATTAGCATCTAGGACAGGAATGTAACTATAATCCTTGGTTAGTTCACATGTAGGAGGATAGCTTTAAGAACTTAATTAGATGATTACATCCCTACTCAATGATGTAGTTGTAATGTCCATGTTAGATAGACAATTACAGGTGGTGAAACCATGATCATGTGATAAACCCTATGAATCAACACCAAGATAAATAATTTAATGAAAAAGTTCAATAGTGTAGTATGATTGTTTGATTTTTTTTAACCCTGGGATCTATTCTATTGATTATCTCAAGTATTTTACTTTATGCACTATTTACTTTCTTTTTTATTTACCAAATGCAAACTCTGTTTGGTTACCTCTAATTAATTTAATCTCCATAAGTTAACTAGACTTTGAATAGTTGTTAGAACTAGTCCCAGTGGGATTGATATTCAGCTTTCTTTATGGATATTATATTACGTGGAGACAACATATACTTGTGTGTGTGCTTGCGCGCT
Organism: Capsicum chinense; assembly: GCA_026120095.1. NCBI lineage: Eukaryota > Viridiplantae > Streptophyta > Magnoliopsida > Solanales > Solanaceae > Capsicum > Capsicum chinense. Next base: position 161,974,258 of record JAPEIP010000005.1, on the reverse strand, counting down.
TTCACTGAGTCAATTAAGTAGTGGTTTGTATGATAATCCAATGCCACTAACCTTACGCGGTATTAGGCTGTGTTAGTACTGATAGCTTAAGTGGTCATATGGCCACTTAAGCGGCATCTAGGATATCATTAAATCCCACTATTCCCCAATTTTCTCAAAATATTTAATAAGTCTCAAATGCTAGAAGCCCTAGAGATATGGAAAATCAGGATACTATTTCATTGAGATACTTTGGGGGGTTTGTGACCGTGGATAATCATTTCTTCATCGAAAAATTATAACTTTCTAATTTTAATTTCCCAATTTAGTCATAAATCCCTAAATTATTGTTGGGTTAATTTGACTATCGTTCGAGCTCAAAATTTACTCATTCCTTAAAGTAAATATTCATTGAGCATAGATGGATGTGCAATTCCACAAATAGGACATACATTGCATTTTCACTTCATTTTGGACCCAAAGAATAAAAATTAAATATATACACCATTATCACATGTAGTGTTATTCATATATTAATGCATATATTACTATTTTTATAGTGTAGTATGGTGCGGAAGCTTCTTGGAAGGGGAAATAATTAATTTAGTAGACTTCAGCGAGTTTTCTTCGGCGTCTAGGTAGGCTAGGTTTACTTTTCGCTTAGATTGGTTTTAGTTGTAGTATCGATATGATGATATGCTAGTCTCACTTCTTAGAGATAGTTGTACTACAAACTTAACTATTTAGCCAATTGAGGGAACATAATTAGGTGTAATGGACTTAACAACTTATTCTTCAAGTAGAATTTTTATTTTAAAACCCAAAGAGGCTTATTTAGTATCTTGCAGACGAATTTAACAAACTAGTCTATTTTGTGTAGAATTTTCATTATAATGGATTATTGTTGTTAGAAGTGGGCCCATCCGACCTATCATAGGTTGAGATTGCTATTAGATTCTGACAAATTTAATTGATCATGCATATTATTCTTATTATATTGTTGATACTGAGGAGGTTTTCGGTATATGATGGTTTATTCTAGATTCATGATTGGGAGATTGTATTAGTTTCAGTTTGAGTCTGGTTATTTCAATATTAAGATTAGGTTAATTCTGACATTTTTCAAGATATGAGTTTCTTTGTGTGTCCGGCAAATAGATATATAATTCTTGCTCAAGTCAATTAGTGAGAGGCAATTATGATAGTTATGGGACCGATTCGAGTCTGGTGTTTTTGGTATGGAAGAATACACGATTAAAATTTTGGAATATGGTTATAATTAGTATAATTCCTATTCCTACTTCTCTTTGATTGCACCTTACGGGCTTATGGGGAACCGTGTTGGTTTATTTACATTATTGGACCTTCTGAGTGTATGGCCCCCCAATTATGTAGTGATATCTATTTCCTTTAATCTAATTATCTTGATTATTTACTTTCAGTATTTAGAGAATTATTCCAACTTTTCTTTCCATGGAATATAAGATAAACGGGTGAATATATGAAAAATCAATAGCGAAAAAAATTTCTCTCGCTAAAATTTCTCTCCTGACAATTACAGTTAGGTACTTCCCGCCATTTACAACTGGTACTCTGGCTTCTCAGCCATTGGCAGAGTTTCTCTGACCGCCGAACAATTCCCCACAGGACCGACATGCCTGCATCTGGTAGCCACAGAAAACTCCACCCATATATTTGCCACACTTCTCTCAGCAGGTTCTCCAGTCGGATGGTTATTTAGCTTGAATTTCAAAAAATCAGTTTCGATGGGCTCAAGCAATCATCAATCAAGCTCAATCTAAACAACATGGCACGCTGGGGGAGGTGATGCAGAATATAATGCAATTTACACCAGCATTCATTTCAGAACAAGCTCAATCGGAGGTAGTATTAACATTGAAGTTATATTTAGTTCAAATTCAACCACAATTCATTCTAACTTACCCAAAATATAAGGATGGCGGTAAGCTCCCTATCCAATCTACTCACCCATCCTGTTAGAAACCTACTATGGTGAATCCCCTTGTATCGCTCAATAAGAAGTCCGATGTGGATAATCGAATGTCCATGCCGGGGACTAGAATTCCTTTACTTGTAGGGGTGCCAGGTACTACTATTGTTTAAACCAAACCTAATCATGTTCATGATCCTCCCATTCCTAGGGTTACACTCTCTTTCGCAATGAAATTGAGAGCACAAGAAACTATTAAAGTGCAGCTTATTCAAATTGAGCCTCAAGAATAACAACCAAACAAGGTCTCCCAACAATTTTGTATAGATCTGAGGATTATAGTGTCAAATTAGCAAAGAGATGCAGGTTTACCCTGATTCGGAAATTTGAACACAACATGCCCAAGTTGGAGGTAATTAGGAGACTACTTATTTTGCAAACAGAGTTAAAAGGGAAGGTCAAACTTACTCATTTTAACACCAGGCATCAATTCATTAACCTGGATAATGAATATGATCATTCAACCGCGTGGTCAAAAGGGAAGATGTACATCTAAGGACAGATGATACATTTTCAATTATGGACTCCCACCTTTAACCCTGAAGAAGAAACTTCATTGGTCCATGTATGTGTTAGCCTACCTGAGATCCCCTGGAACTGTTATTGTATGGAGGTAGTGACACCTCTCTTATCCTATATTGGCTTGGTATTATTTCTTGGGTTGGCAACTTACAAGAAAACCATGGGTAGTGTGGCTAAGGTCAAGTTGCAGATTGACATCAACATGTTTGGTTGGGATATAATAATGATGAACATAGGGAAGGTAGATGTCAACCATTATGTAGGGAGGTTCTTGAGTACTGTTCATATTGCAAATATCATGGGCATACTGCAAGATCCTGTTTTGTCAAAGGAAAAGATGAGGTTGCTAGGAAAAAAATAGCTTTTATCGAGGGGAGGTAAACAAGAAAAAAAATGGTAAAATAGGTCAAAGGATGCAGACTTCACCTGATATAATGTAGCAGCATAATGCAGATAAAGTCAAGGCATCTATCAATAAGTGGAAGAACAAAAAAAAAAGAGGGGTAGGAACAACCAAAGAATTATATTCAAGCCAATGTCTCCAAATAAGAATACCCGGTGTCAACAAGATAAATTTGCACCATCTATATTTAATTCATTTACTGCCCTTCAACATTACCAGGGTAGAACTGAGCACAACTGTCCAATCAATACTGAAAAGGTTATCAAAGATATGCCACTGCCTAATGAACCTAGTTATGCAAAGAGTGTTGAGGGAAGCAATAAGAATTTGTCAATTACTATTGATTAGGTGAAACAACTAAACAACTCAACTAATATTGATCAGGAGAATTTCAATCAGAATGTGATTGCATCAGAGATGGTCCAAGGAAATCTTCTAACAAAGAAATTGTTCTCAAGAGTAAGCGGTTCTTGAATGGGTGATTACTTTTGATAGTAGGGATCAACACAATGTAAACATAGACATGGGGACATCTCATGACACTTCTCAAGAGATAGAAGATTAATACAGAGTGATTCATTCCAAAGTTGAAGTGGATGATAGCAAACTAGAACGCATAAAGGATATTGATGACAATTTGAATAATGAATTTTATATTGGGGACCAAGTATATTATGATATGGAGGTAAATCAACATGCTAGCCAATAAGGTCTTTACTAAAAGCCAAGAAGGGTACAAAACAAACTATTTCCATGTTTTAGCTGGTGCTTCCTCTTAAGTGGACAAAGTTCGCTTATCCAAAGACTTCATATAAAACTAATCACATCACTTTACTTTTGGTATATCCAATAAAGTAGATGCCTCTTAAGTGGGAGACCATCCATTAAAGTTAAAAGGACAGACCCATCAAGTACCTCTTTAGTTGTATTAGGTCGTTTTGACAGTAACTTCTTAAGTGATTAAGTGGATGATTAATAAATACCTGGGAGGTTATTAGATCCCACTCTTTCTCGATTTCCTCACAATTTTATCTCAAGAGCTTAAATCTGTAGAGTTTTAGGAAAATTAGAAGAGTGTTCACTGAGATATTTTGGGGTGTTTATGAGCTCGGATTACTTATTTATTATTTGAAAACATTGAATATTTCTTATTAATTCATGGTTTAATTTCCCAATATAGTCATAAGTCCCTAGATGGGATTTTGTAATGATTTTAGAATCGACATATAAATATACAATGTGGGTACTATTGTTCTTGTATTAATTTAAAAATTAATATTTGATACAAAGGCATTATTAAAAAGATTTTTGAAAGCGTAAATCATTGATTTAGCATACTTCTCAAGGCTTTATTGAGCGTTCAGGTAGGCGAGGTTTACTTTTCTCATTGATTGAGCTTGGTTATAGTATCAATATGATTATATTCTAGTTTTTGGTAGAGTATTAGGTATTGGAGATACTTGTAGCATAAATTGAATTATTTAGCTAATTAAGGAACTATAATTATGCGTAAATAACTTGACAACTCATTCTTTAGCTTGAATTGTTATTTTAGAACCCAACGAGGCTTATTTTATATCATGTGGTAAAACTTGGCATCCTAGTTTAGTTTGGCTTGAATTTGCCTTAGAATGGATTATTGTAGTTAGAAGTGTTCCCCTTCGACCCACCTTATGCTGAGATTGTTATTAGCTTCTTGTAGATTCAATAAGCGTTGTGTATTAATATCATTACACTATTGATACCAAGGAGGTTTTCAATATATGATGGTTCTTTCAAGATTTATGCTTGGGATATGGTATTAGTTCCAGTTCAAGTCTGATAGTTAAGATTTAAGACTGTTTCGATGCCAACACTATTTATGATATGAGTTTCAGTTCAAGTTTGGCAAATGATGATATGAGTTTTTGATTATGTCCAAAATTGAGAGGTTATTTATAATGGATATGGAATAAATTTGAGTAAAGTGTTTATAGTATGTAAGGATCAATAATTAATATTTTGAGATATGGTTAGTCAGTATAATTCCTGTTATCACTTCTCCTATATTGAACCCTTCATGCTTATGGTGGCCCACATTGTTTTAGTTACTTTACTGAACCTTATTGTCTTATTGGGGTTGAATTATGTAGTAATAGCTATTTTTTCTATAATATTAATATCCTGGTTATTTACTTGTAGTATTTGGAGTATTATTCATAGTTTTCCTTCTTTCCTTGACTTTACGTATTTATGTTGCCTTTTATCATATTTATGTTATAATTTAGCTTAGTCAAATGATAATTCAGACGAAGTACCCATTGGTTTGGTACTCAAAAGTATTCTTTTGTACCTTTTTGGTAAAAATTCAAGTACTAGCTGCCACTGTTAACATTTTGATTTTGCATGTAAGAGTTGAAAGATATGGTGAGCTCTCAGAACCAGAGTTGACTGTTTCTCCATCTTATGTTTTTGAACAGTCTTTCTATTTTAAAAACTATTATATAATTGATTGAGATAGTGCTCTAGTTCTTTTGATTAGTGGCTTTTGTACCGATTTTATTAAGTCATGGGATAATATGACTTTCCTCTTTTCCCTCTTCATTTATGCTATTATCTTTATAATTTATTTCTTGTAATTTAGTTAATTGTATAATTGCTTGCAGCGCTTATACTATTTTCCACTATTTAACCCATTTCTTATATATCTGAGCAATGATTTGTCTTAGCTATTGGTGGGATAATGTAGATGTCATTATGAATTTTGAAGTCGGGTCATGACATAGGAATAGTCGAGTAGGCATAACATTGTTTGCAAAGATGCTCAACATCCTGAATATCAAGTAGTAGTCAGTAACCCAGGAAATTAAGTATACTAATTAAAGGTAACTAAAGTGGATTGTCAAACCAACACAATTCTATATCATTAATCTCCACTAAAATTATATGCAATTATGATTTTCTCTTAACTTCTATAATTATAAATAGTTATGTGCTTATAATCCCTTAATCTATTATAACTTCATCTTTAATCACTAAATAGTTAATTCTAAATTCAAACCAATAGTTAATTCATCATTTTCCTATAGGATCTATATCTAGACTCGCAAGTCCAATATTACTGTATGATCATGTTTACTTGCATTTGTGAAATTCAGCAATAAGTTTAGGCATCGTTGTCATAAAATTTTTAAAAATCGATACACTATATTGTGTTTGTTATCTATTCTATATTCAACTTTAGTGTTGTTTTTGTTACATTATTGGTTTTAATTACCTTTTACCATTACTCATAGTCAAGGTCATCCTTTGATTCCCTATGATACTGAAATCAAAAGAATAGTTAGAGGTCTAGATCTATTCTAGAAAAGGTGCATTGAAACCTAAAATTTCATGGACTTAAGATCTTGTTAGGGTTGAATGACAAATCCTTGTTACTTCAATTGAGTAGGCCAAATTGTGAGGATGCCTTTAAGTTGATAGTAAAGTCAAGCCAGCAATAACGAAAAAACTTCGAGTTGAAAGAAGGAATGGTACGACTATTTCAGAATACTTTGGAATTTAAGGGTAAACTATCACGACCCAAATAAGGACAGTGGTCGTGACGAGCATCTCAAGTCCACCGAGGACCAGAGACCACCCGATTAGCCTAGTTAACCGTATTTCAATACAATATAATAGAGGAACACCAACACATATTGAGATAGATGAATATGATTCAGACTCAAAGAAGTCTATAACTTCAACAACCAATCCCAAGTCCAGAGCAATCCATAAAAACCTCTAAAAAACGAGTGCATATAATAACCGAGATGTTCCCCCGACAATAGAAAAATAGGTGCAAAGGAAGGAGACAATAACACAAATAGAATCGAATAATGAAATGAGGTCTTCCGAGTATGGATGATCAACACTTCAAATGAACTCATGGGCTTTCCCACTATAACGTAGTCACTGTGTAGGAGAAGTAGAAGTATCACCAATTCCTACATCACGTGGAGAGAGAACATCAGAAGATGGTTAGCGGTTGAAATGCTAGCATGTAACTCTGGAATATATGGTAACATAATGCTGTATTTAATAGTTCAAAATCATTCAATTCTATTCATATTAGGAAATGCAAATATATATATATATATATATATATATAAATATATATCACATAATGCGGTAGGGAACAAGGCTTAACATAAATTTATAAAACCTTAGCATGAATGGTACAGCTTAACCATCATTTAATAGAACCCACGCCGTATATGGGACCCTACTCTAACCCCTGATTGAGCCCTAATATGTGTCGCCGCACGAACCAGATAATAATCACATATATAAGCACGGGGGAATCAAACCTTTAATCATATACTAAGGTGACTTAAGAACCCGATCAAGTAATGTAATATGGGTGACTCGAACCTCCCAATCATATAATAAGGATGAGTAAAACCACCTGGTCATAAGCAAGGGGACCCAAAACCAAGGCCATTTTAAGATTAATTGTAATACAACCATCTTTTAAGACTACTTGTAAAATTTATTAAACACCCCGATTCATCAAACAATTTACACATTTAGGCATTCACTGCTGGTACCATCTAACAACTACACTTTCAAGTTAACATAAACATGTCAAACCAATTGTCATTACTGAGGGGATTTCACAACCCCCCCCCTCCTTGTTCAATTTAAAAATCATAATGTTTCATTAGTTTTTCCATTATGCAGTAGTTTAAGAATAGTTAAATGAACATACTTTTCACATTCAAAACTAATTTCACAATATGGGATTGAGAGAATTAACAATTAAATTGTAGTTATTCAAAAATTGGGGGAAATCCCAATCCCCTATTTTATTCACCATACCTATGCATCCCATAAGTTCAAAATTGTCAATAAAGCATGAATAATTTCATAGAAACCAAGGGAAAGCAATTACATCAACAATATTTCTAAAGTCCTCAACCCATATTGAAAATAATTAATGAAATCACATGGATACTATTATAAAACAAGCTTCTATTAAAATAATAATTTGGTAACAGTAACATGACTTAGACACACAAAGATTTCTGAGCAATTGAGAAATTTGAACATGAACAAGGAATGTTACTTGAAACCCTTGTGGTATCTTGCGATTTGGTGTTTGAGAAGGAAATAATAGATTTTGTGTCATAAAAAATGATTGGAATATGTCTTTTTAATGTTTAAAGTTCTTTTATAAGTGAAAAGACCTTAGTACCCCTTCACCCATTTAAAATAGAACAAAACTGCTGAAATTTTATGTAGTTACATGGCATGGACCTTAGCTCGCAGACTAACCTTCGTCCTGTGGACCTTAACAAAGAGACTAACCTCCATGTCACGAAAGCTGTCACAAAAATCCAGACTATATGCCTCGTCGATATCGCGGAGGCTTACTGCCTCCTTGACCCAAAACCCATCCAAAAATTCTGAAACTCTTTCTAGATACCCCTTTAGGATACTCAAGTATAATTGAAGTCAAAAATTGACGTTTTAAACATAGATAGGAAAAAAATAAAAATTCTCAAATTTGGAGGGGGTAATATTATCCACTTTAGGATCATTAGTTTCTGAATAACAAGCTAGGACGCCTTTTGTTCGAGTATTTAAAGATTACACCAGAATAAAATGATAAACCCTAATAATAAAAAGGAAACACGAAATTAATACCTTGAGCTCTTCCATACGACACATGAAAAAAGGATGTGTGCTTAGCCATCATGTCATCGCCTGCTTCCTAAGTGGATTCTTCTACCTTATGATTCCTCCAAAGGATATTTACTGAAGGTACTTATTTAATTCACCATTTACGAAATTGCTTATCCAAGATTTCCACCGGGACATCCTAATATGATGGGGAATTCGACATACCAACACTCTCAATAGGTTTCACTAAATAAGGATCACCCACACATTTTATCAACATGGACACTTGAAACACAGAGTGTATGGAAGCAAACTTGTAGGAAATTCTACTTCATAGTCAACATTGCCTACTCTCTTGTTAATAAGATAGAGGCTAACAAAAAATAGTGACTGAGCTTCCCCTTCTGACCAAATCACATCACTCCTTTTAGGGCAGAAACATTTAAGAACACCTAATCACCCATTTTTAACTTCAACTCTCTTTACCTCATAGCCACATAGGACTTTGGAAACTCAGGGTGATCTTAAGCCCATCCTGAATTAGATTCAGCTTCTCCATAGCTTGATGAACTAAATCATGAACGAACAACCTCGTTTCAGCAACTTTAAACCACCCAATAAGGGATATGAGCCTTCTACAATACAATAACTTACTCTACCAATGCTAGACTGATGGTTGTTATTGTATGCAAATTCTATAAGAGACAAATGGTAAACCTAGCTACCACCAAAGTCAATTTCACAAGTTCAAAGCATATCCTCCAAAGTTTGAATAGTCCTTTCCACTGGCCCATCTAGCTGCATGTGGAAAGTGGTACTAAGGCTCACCTTAGTCCCCATACCACTATGAAAGAAGTGCAAAAACTATGATGAGAACTGAGTACCATGATCGAAAATAATGGAAATGGGAGCACCATGCAACTTCACGGTCTCTTGAATAAAAAACCTAACATAGTACTCCATAAAATAACTTGTCCTCACCAATAAGAAGTGAGATGACTTAGTCATCCTACCCATGATGACCAAAATAGAATTGAACTTCTTTCAAGTCTACAGAAACCAGTAACAAAATCTATATTTACCACTTTCCATTTCAATAAAGTCATCTCAATTTCTTGAGACAACCCACTAGGCCTCAAGTTCTCCACCTTCACTTGTTAACACACCATGCTCTTAGCCACATAATTAGCAACATCTCTCTTTAAGTTATTCCACTAATACATCTCCTTAAGGTTATGATACATATTTGATGAACCAAGATAAACCGAATAACGAAACTAATGAGCTTCCTCTAAAATTCTACCTCACAACCTATCACTATCGAGATCACACAACCTTTCTTGGTGCCTCAAGATACCACCATCCCTAATCCTGAAAGCCATTACTTAATGCTTTCCTGCATCATCCTTGATTTGCATCAAGGTAGGGTCCATTACCTGCTTCTTCTTTACCTCAACACAGAGAGATGACTTCAACACCTCATGAAATAATATACTACTATTTTTAGAATCTAAGAGACTAATCCCAAGATTTTCCAAATGTTGAATCTCCTATACCAAGTCCCGATTCTTCTCATCCACATGGGATAGACACCCAAAGATAATATGCTAAGAGTATCAGAACAATGTTAGCCTTACCAGGGTGATAGTGGAGACTCATGTCATAGTGCTTGAATAATTTAAACCATCTCCTGTGCCTGACATTCAAATCCTTCTGGGTGAACACTTATTGCTGGCTCTTTTGAGCTCAATAGATGTCGACATGGACTACATAGGGATAGTAATTCAAAATCTTCAATGCAAATACCACATGTAACAATTCCAAATCATAAGTCAGATAATTCATTACATGAACATTCAATTTTCTAGAAGCATATGTAACCACCATGTCGTGCTGTATGAATGCACTACCCAGTCCCAACCAGTACATATCATAATAGACTATAAATCTGCTAGTACCCTCAGGTAGAGTTAGGACCAAGGCTAAAGTTAACTTAATATTAAACTCCTCAAAAGTCCCCATATACTTATTGAAAAACAAAAACTTTACCTTATTATGAGTTAACTAAGTTAAAGGTTCAACGATCGAGAAGAAAAACTCTTCAAACCTCCTATTATAACTAGCTAACCTAAGAAGCTCTGAATATCATTTGGAGTCATGGGTCTAGGCCACTTCTGAACAACCACAACTTTATACGAATACACCCTAATCCCCTTGCTAGAAACAATATGACCCAAAAAAGTAATAGAATTTAGCTGAAATTCAAACTTTGAAATATAAGCACACAAACACTAATCTTTTAGGGTCAAGAACACACCATGGAGGTGATTGGAATGATACACCACAATTCTCAAATAAACTAAATTATCATTTATAAAAACAATTGCGAACAAGTTCAAATACTGATGGGATAGCTGATTTATGAGATCCTTTAATGTTGAGCCATTGGTCAACCCATAAGATATGACAAAGAAATCAAATTGTCCATATCGCGTACGAAAAATAGTCTTACGGATATCCTCCTCCCTAATCTTTGACTGATGATAACCTGACCGTAGGTAAATCTTAGTTAAATACTTAGTACCCTGAAGTTTGTCAAAAATATCATCAATAGTAGGAAAAGGGTACTTATTCTTTACTGTTGCCTTTTTCAACTGACTGTAATCAATACATATCCAAAGAGAATCCTTACTTCTTAGGCATGAAAAGAACAGGAGAACCTTAAGAAGACACTCTAGGGTGGATAAAATCCTTGTTAAGAAAATCTTTCAAATTCTTCTTAAGTTTTGTCAACTTAGCCGAAGCCATTCTATAAGAAGGGTAAAGATAGGACGAGTTCCCAAAAGAAGATCGATTCAAAACTCAATTTACCTATCGGAAGGTACACCAGGGAGATCATTAGGGAAAACTACAAGAAATTCACTAACAACAGGAATGGATTGTTACAAAGGAACTTACAATCGGGAATCTTTAACCCAGACCAAATGATAAAGACACCCCTTGGAAATTAATTTTAAAGTTCTAACATATGGTATGAACCTTCCCTTAGGCACTAAGAAACTCTTTTCCCACTCAATAACTGGCTTGTTAGGGAATTTAAAAATGACTTTATGGGTTCCCACTCAATTTTTTTTATTTTGGTGAACCTTTTTTATGAATAACAATCATCATTGCCTTTATATTTTTTATGCTACATCTCTCTCTCTCTTTCTCATTTATCGCCTCTTTACCCTTTTATCTTCCCAAAACCATTCTTTTGTCCTGTCACATTAGAAGTTACATCTATTTATATTATATCTTTTCACCTTCCGCTTAGTTCAGTCAGCCCACCTTATTGACCAACCTCTTCACCTTCCTCTACGCCCCTTCAAAACCCTTGTTTAGTTTTTTTCTCTCTTAATGACCAGAACTAGCTCTATGGATAATCTTACAAAATCTATTACTGACCTCAACTCTAATACTTATGATCCTGTTCTCATCTCAGAATTTTTTGATGAGTCCTGTTTGTACCCTCGAAAGTCTGCTATCACTAAAAATTTATCTGCCTTAAGTCCCAGTTAAAAATTAAAGAAACCTTATTTAAACTCTCTAGATCCTTTTCATCCGAAGGGTCTGCATAATTTTTTAACCTTTTCACAAAAATACAAGTTTATCACATTCAAAAACTACTCAGTTATACTTGGTTGAGTAGTAGATCTTTACAAATTAAAAAAAGGATATTGTAAGGTAATTTTTTTTAACTTTCAATAATTATCTGTAGTGTTTTTCCTTTGTTGACTTGAAATGTATATGGACCCTATTCGATGTTTTACATAAATCTCAACCTCTCTCCCGACAGTGGAAAATTAGAAACTCTTATGCTTGGAACAAGAAACAAACTCAATGATTTTCTATTTGAAAAGATTTTTGATACAAATTTCTCTGAGGTAATTCCCTTTATGAATTGCTACTAGCCTAAAAATTTTAAAGTTAGCTTTGAGGAGGTGAAAAATGTTTTGTCCAACTTGGACACAATATCATCCTGCTTTTGTCCCCTGTCTCTCTATACTAAGTATCATATTATAGCTCAAATCATCACCACTGCACTAATCCATAGAAAAGGCTTTCTCAATAGTATAATCGTTGATGGTGTGTTTGTTTTATAATGTATGGTGAAAAAGTACAAGATTTATTGGGTTGATTGGTTTCGAGAATATTTGCTTGTAAGTATTGTAGATGCTCATGCCTTCACCAGCCTTCTGTATAGACTACTGATCACTAGGATCCTCCTATATTACTCTATTAATCTATTTGCATACCCAATGGTAGAAGTTTTTGCCACTTATTTCTCCAAGCCCTTAGCTAGCATGGGATACATCTTGGAAGATAATGAATTGTGCAAAAAGGACTCTGCCAGAGCAAGACCATAGTTGTCTATGGTAAGAAAGTCAATTTTTAACCCCATGTATCCTGTGTTGAAGGAATTGGACGAGTTCAAGGACTAAATAAAGACTATTGAGGAAGAATTGTTGATGATTCAGTAGTTTACTTCCAAACAGTTGTTGCTGGGGAATGACACAAGTACTGATGTAGGGAAAGTAAGGATGACTATTGATAGATTAAAGTAGAAAGGTGCCAAGTTGTTCACTGGAATGGAATCTCTCAAGTCTAAAGTCAACTCCTCACATAAAGACTTTGTAATATCTGTGTTGAACTTGTATTCATCCTTTGCTAAGAATATTGAGAAATCCTATGAATGATTATGCCAGAATATGCATAATACCCTCACCTACATTCTTCCAAAGTGTTAAAATGATGAATAATATTTAATAAGGGGTCTTTTCCTTTTTTATTTGGATTGTAAAATGATTTCGAAATATTATCTTCCACAACTTTTCAATGATTTGGATTTTATTAATCAACATTACTATTTATCTTCTATGTACCTGCTATTTTTATTTTTATATCTGTGTGCTATGTTGCTGTTTTTATTATGCCAAAAGAATGAGAAAGCAAAAAACATTGGAGGCTCTTTCAAGCCAAGGTATCAAGTAAACTACAAAAGGATGGGAGTCAACTATTGCTCCAAGTCGAAAGAGTCGACAAGAAAGAGAGAGCAAATCGACTGCATGAATAGGAAAGTCAACTAATGTTGTTTATTTTTCATTGTCAAAAAAAGGGGCATTGTTAACCTTACGTTCTCATTATATGTTTCAATAGTGCCTAACTAATAAACAAGCATCTTTCAACACACACTGAAGATATAGAAGATAAAAACATACATAAGGAATAAATCTAGGATACCCATGAATATCTCATAAAAAGAAGCAACATCCACTCTTAAAGAAGGAAATGATAAACTTGTTAATAATATCAAACGTTTATCTTATTGATTCCCAAGTATAAGGAAGACAAATCAATCATGATGTAAGAAAAAAAAAATAAGACCACACATGTTACATGGATATATCATATATGGACATGTATTATTGTGTAAAGAAGGTTGCACAACGTATGGGCATACCTGATATGGACATACAATATGGTGACATCCCTCCTTTAAGGAATCAATTCAAATCCTTGATTGAGAAGAAATCCCTTGGGTTTCCTTATGAAGGAAAGAAGCCGAAGTAGCTGAAGTGTATAAAAGAGAAAACTGAAGGTCAAAACACTTATCCAACTTCACAATAGATATGAGTGTATCTCAATGTTAGTCTTGATAAGAATTTTGTACTCTTATTTTACAACAGTCATAAAATAAAGATTGAGCCAACTTAGTTATAACAGTTAAAGTTGTGTCATAAGTTCTGAATATAATAAAAGGCTTTAAACTTGTTTCTTTCACATCTATATTCATACGTTACATTGATGAATTGAAAGAGAACTCTTGAGACCCAAGGGGATGGGAAAAAGGAACCACTTTTGTTAACCAAACTAGTATAAATTGTTGTGTTGTTGCTTTCTCTACTTATTTACTTTTCTGCATCTTTAATTCTAAAATATATTTTGTTCCTGTATATTTATATGTAGTATGTTGACTATCTAACCTAATTAGTTGACTCAGAAAATTTTTAATTCACTCCCTTTTGACTTTTAATATACTCATGTAATAAAAAATTATGACTTGAACTTATCAAAAATCTTCTCAATTAAATCTTACTAAAACTATCATAACTCAAATGATCATTAGTGGCACCCACGGTAATCCTCTGGTGGGAGAACTATCCTACACAACCATTAACCAAACTTTTAATGCATTTTTGAATAGCATTGGGTGGTCTAACTCAATAAACACAAAATCTAAATTAATTAATCAATTAATGAAAGAAACTAGCAAACTATCCACTACAACTCCCAAGATTCAAAAGTAACTGTACAAGAACAATCTAGAAATCATAAAATTGAAGTCTGAATAAACAACCCAAAATAATTAATAATAGTATAACATTTTTTGGAAGAGTTGGCATGATCAAGAGACGATCAAATGGTAGCTTGAAGATAGTACTCACACTTGAATTGTTAAGCGATTGGTCGCAAACTGGACCTAACACTACCAGAAATTGGGTCTATTGGAACAAAATTTTTAGCGATAGTTGCAAATGCATTGCTATAGACTATCTACAGCAACACTTTTAATTTTTGCCCAAAAGAATTGTTGTACTATTATAATTTAGTGCTATGACCATCTATACTAAACATAAATCATTGCTACCGGTATATGTATAGCAAAGCTATTGAAATTGGTTGTCAAAGTAGCATCTATGGCAACACTTACTAAAAAATAAACTATTGCTGTAGATTTATACATTATTTATTAATTTTCATCCCTAATATTTAACACAAGTCTACCAAAATATTTTTTATTTTATCAAAATATTGTTTTTCTTTCTCAATAGCAAAAACCTTATAATAGAACCTAATTGATTTACCCAAACAATCTTCAATTTAGGGACAAACCAAAAGCGAACAAGAAGAGACAAAGAACAAACATTCTTAAATTTAGGGTGAAGGTAAAGAATTCGATAATAAAATTTAAGAGATCTCAATGGTGATGGGTAAGGTAACAAATTAGTGAAGTAATGAATTAGAGCTCTTAATAGAGAACAACAATAGATCTCTTAGTAAAAATTTTAATAGTGAAATTTAGAGCTGTTAATCATCCTTCGACAACAATCTTGACATTAGATTAAGGCAATAACTTTCTTGCACAAAGTAAAATTTTGATACATTTTTATCTATCAATTTTTTAGTGAAAATTCGAACAACAATCAATTTTTTTAATTATGATTTATCTCTCAATCTCTTGGTGTTTTTTGTTTTTTCATACAAAACACACTTGTTGTTCTGGGGTTTTCTTCTTCAATTTGGGGTTTTCTTTAATTTAGGGATTTTATAGTTAGTGGATTTTTCTAGATTTTGACTAAAATTTTGATCTTGATTCTAATTTGGGTAGTCACTCTATTTTATATAGTCTCTCTACTAGTGTCCATGATGATTTTTATGAATAGATCATACCCCAAATGTTGACTCTGTGACAAATCATATAAAAACTATAAGAGAAAAAAAGGAAATAATATGAAAAATTTAACTAGTGGACAGGCATTTGTTGTACTGCTGATTAACAATAGCACATAAAGTATCACATGGTTTTGCTTCTTGTCCAATTCATTGTCAAGAATATATGATCCTAGCCATTGCTCGTAAATATTAGTAGACCCCAACATGTTTTATGATAAGATAGAGAACACAGGATCTTTACAGATAAAATTGATAAACTTACTCTAGAAATAGGTAACAACTTTTAGGATCAACTTTTCAAATTAGATTTTGGAAAGTGTTCTCAATTAGTAGATAACAAAAATGTATATTTGCTATAAACATGTCTGTATTTAGGAAATCTCTATTAAATTATGAGTCAGTCAAAACTTTATTATCGCCAGAAGTTTGAGTCCATAGATTAAAGAAAAGTATAGATTTTATATCATATGAAGAGTTAATTAATTTACATAGATTTCTTAATCCATACACTTGCACTCGTACTTCCACATTGCATCAAAATAGTAGACCTAGTACATGTTGAGTTATACTTCATTGTATGATAGCCACTAGCCAAATATGAAGTGCATCTAAATTCCTTTTTACGAACATCTTAGTGACCATGATGTCACAAATAGAATGATTTGTACCACTTAAGAATACGAGATTTTAGCTCTTTTTTATTAACAAAACCATGAGAGGTTCTGGTAGAATGAAGAAATAATCTGGTACTTTTTCTTTATGTATGGAATTTCAATCTTGGTCTTTCATGGCTTATCCCACTTTGGAGATGCTACCAAAATCACGAATAGAACAGAGTAATATAATGCAAAATATCTAATGGATTTATATATACATAACTATGATGTAGGAGAGTTAGTATTCTGCCTAAACTCTCCAATCCCTTCTGCATGATTTTCTTGTTTCAATGAAGAAGGTCGTTCTTAAATTCAAATTCAGTTGTAAGCTCCCCATTTTATAAGCTTATAAGGGTAAAAACTCAATAAGATATAACTAACCCTTCCGCATGATCTTAAATCATAGATGTAACTATTAGATATAATCTTATAAGCTCACCTTGATTTCCAAGAAGGTTAGTTACCAAGAATAAAGGTTGGGGGAATGTTCTCCATAGAAGTGCTAGACTCTGCCGAAAAAAATCTAGTATCTTATAGGGGTGGCAAACTCATTTAGATAAGATACTAATATACAAATCCTTTCTGAGCTTCTATCAAAGAGCTTTGGACGTTCTTCTGTAGATTCTAAACCCATCCCTACTGTTCTCCCAACACTATCTATTTGTTGATATCATTACTCATGATTCATACAAGCTATACTAGTCGAATTTTGTATTGTTGTTGTTGTTTTAAGACATTTGAGGAGCATAATCAAACACAAAATAGAGACTTCATCTATGAAAGCTTAAAAGAAGAATTTTGTTGTTAACATAGATTTTGCTATTAGCGGAAGTTATACACAACTGTTGTTATGCTGCTATTGTGCGTAAGTAATTGACACATAGTCTTGCAATCAAATGTTGTTTTTCTTGATAAATTTTTGATGAAGTGTTTCAATTTTTTCTTAATATGCAGGGAGTTGTTTTCCAATTTAATCTACTGGAGTTTTAATTGTGAAATTCTAATGTTACTAATGTTAAATATTGTAAGTTCAATTTGATATAAAAGTAATAGTTTCAAGAATCATGTTTCCAAAGCCAGTATTTCATCCTTCTATATTATAGCTACATATTGTGTGTGTTATAAGGGCAACTATTTCCAAGCATTCTGATCAAACAAGAATTTTTCTCGAATATCTTGAGCGCAGTTATATAGTTTAGCTTATTCCTGATCACTCAAATATTAAGTTTTTCAAAACTATAAGTATTGGTACTAGTTTGTTTGCAAGAAATGCATTTAATTAGTGATTTAACATAAAGGTTAAATAGAATTAGAAATTATCACCTTGTATGACTTTTACTTATTTTATGTGAGTTTTTGATTTTTTGAATTTGTCTTCTGCCGAGGGTTTATCATTTTACATAAAGCGAGAATCGATCATTTGAGTCTTTTGAGGTATTTGATAGTTAGTTATTCTGTTTTTATAGTTGTCCACAATGAAGAAAGAAATAAAGAAAGTGATGAAGTCATTGACCTTGCTTCAGAAGATTTTTGGGTTGTTGATAGGTGTTCTATTATCAATATTTTTAATATTAAATTTCTTAAAACTTATCGCAACTCGAACTTGATAATATATAAAAAATTAACTAATCATTTGGGTACTTAATTAACATTTTTCTTTTAGATTTGGTAACTAGTTTAATTTATTTCATATTTTGAATAATGTGATTATTAATGAATAATTTTGTTTTGTGATGTGTGTATAATTGTTTATTACAATTTATTGTGTATGTAAATGATAATTTACAATACGGGTGACTATTTTATATAAATAGTTGAAATTGATATTTGAACTAGTTACAACATATGCCAACAATCATTGTAATAGATCAATAAACCGTTACGAAAGTATTAGTAATTTTTTCAATAACTAGTCAATAATTATTGCAAAAGGTCAACAAAATCATTACAATAGGTAAGAAAAAAATGTTACAGTAGAGTAATAAAATATTGCAATATGCTTCAAAAATAGTTGCAATAGAAAAGAAGAAAAGGTTGTAATAGAACTATAAAACATCATTGTAATAGAATCTATTACAACAATTATGAACCGATGTTATAGGTGAAAAGAGGTCTCCCAATATTAGAAAAATATGTCTCTTTAGGTTTTTCTATGGCGATGATTTCTACGAAACCATTACATCATCCGTTGTGATAAATATATTTCAACGCTCAGATATTGGAAGGTTGTTTAACCATTGTAGTAATGCTATGGCGACAATTGTTATGCATATTGCAACTATTTTTGAACCATCGGCATAGGGATAATTTCAAGTACTATAATATCTTGTCCCAGTTAGTGGAATACAATCAACACTCAATAACATAATATAACAAGGATTATTCATATAAATACTATTTACAATTAGGTATCATCAGGTGACTTTAACGTGAAAAATAATACATAAGCATAAATCAAGGAAAAGTAACTAACATGGATACCATAAAAGCATTTTAAAGATTACTGCTATCCATAGAATAACCTCTTATAAAATCTGTCAAAACATTCATATATGGATTAGTCACTTACCTCATCATATCATCGTCTCCATGTAATTTAATTCTCAACACTGGAGAGGGTTTAACCCTGTAATTATCATCAAGTGTATCATACTAAGTTACATTACTCTATTCCTTTTAGAAGTAGTTTTATTCTACTTCTAACTGACACAATATTTATAAAACACTATTATCCAATAAATGAATAAATAATATAAATAATACATCATGACAACATCATGAGAGTGTACACACATACTAAGGATCTTATATGCAAGCTAGTCATGACCTGTAATAGGCGATCTTAGATTCATGTGTCGTACTGATGAGGTACCCACTCTGAAAATACCAAAATAAAATCAATATGTACTAGGGAGATACTAGACCCATCAAGCATAACAGTAAATGAATATTTCCATCAACATTGACTAAAATATGATAACATGCACTTATATGAAATTATACAGTTTCACAAAACACCATTCAACCTCATTGTTCATTATTAAGGTAAATATCAGCTATGAAGTCACTTCCCACATCATAAGTACGCATGAAATTACAAAACTTAAAAATAGTCATGGTGAATCTAATCAAGTATATAACTACAGTAAATCATAACCTACCTCAAATTTAAGCCCCGAAATGCACTCCTCCACTGGAGTCTTGCCCATTCTTGTAATTTTTTTTTGTTCTTTTTCTAGAAACAACAAAAAGGAACAATATATGATTAATTGCATATTCGAGCCAAAA
The DNA here is from genome assembly GCA_026120095.1 of Capsicum chinense. Classification (NCBI taxonomy): domain Eukaryota; kingdom Viridiplantae; phylum Streptophyta; class Magnoliopsida; order Solanales; family Solanaceae; genus Capsicum; species Capsicum chinense. The sequence continues at coordinate 161,954,259 of JAPEIP010000005.1, read as the reverse complement.
ATAACTTAAACAAACTAATTTCAATCCATGATCATAGCCTGATTCACTATTCTAGGGTTTGCACCCTTTAATATTAATTTTAATTTCTTATAATTCTTTAATGATAAAATCAATTCTACTCTGGGAAGTGTACTCTAGAAACCTAGAGTAATTAATAATTGATTATAATTCACCATGAACATTCCACATAAGATTACCAATCTAGGTTTAACCCTTAAATTCAACTATGAACACGATTCTAATCATCATGCAGATTAAAGGATGCAATTACTTGTTAGAATGGTGGAGAAACTATAATTCAAGGATGAAAGTTGGCCCTAACAGTAGAAAATCACCTCTCTACCTTTTAATAAGTTTTGGGATGAAATATAATGACTCTCTGATGTTATAGGTATTTATTCCCTAATACTGCTACAACGGTCCATTTTTTACTGAAGAGATTCCACTATAGTGTTCCCTTTCTCATTGCAATGAGAACCCTCTACTTAAAAAAGCCTACAGTGATGTGTCTTCCAATGAAGTGTTGTTCTTTCTACTATGGTGATGCCATTATTGCAAGACATTATGATTTTGTGGCAGTAACTTATAAGAAACCCGAGATCCTTTCCCAGTCTATTCCTTTTCACAATGTACTACATAATTTTTTACAATATGAAATTGCTTTATAATGCCAAACTCTATATTGGAGTTGTACAAACTCAATTTTTGCCCAAAAAAGTTTACATGAACTAATAAACCTTTTGAATAACATAGTATCATCCTAAATCCACAAAATACTAATCAACTATTCACCAAATTTCTATAGAACACATGATACTAAATGTAAAATAAAATAAAACCTAGCTTGAGATTTAAAAATTTTTGTCCAAGGGAAACTTAACATAGTTGTCGCATAATAACCAACACCATAATAACTAAAACAGTCATTATATTAGATACAAATTTACCCATTGTCCTTACCTGAATGGAAACAAGAGAAAAAGTACGAACAGTGATACTTGAATTCATGAATAACTTATGGTAGTGCTTGTGCATGTCCTCTTTAATCTCCCATTTGACCTTTTCTTCTACTAAACCTTACTAAAGAATCACTTTAGTCCTCTACTCTCGAGATCTCTTTAATGAATAACAATAGGTTCCTGCTCATAAGATGAGTTCTTATATAAAAACAAAATCATATTGAATGATGAGTCACTAACCCCATGATACTTATTAAGCATTAAAATATGAAACACCGAATGTAATCTCGACAAGATCAAAGGTATAGATAACTATGTATAGATAAACTATAAGTCATCGGCCCTACACCCTTCAACATTTCAAATGGCCCAAAGTACCTTAGTCTAAGCTTTCCCTTCTTTTCGAGTTGTATAATACGTTCAGGGGTGATACTTTGAGCAATACTTGCTCACCTTCCATAAAATTCATAACATGCACTTTTCTATCTACATACACATTCAACCTACTTTTGAGCTGCTACAAACTTCTCTTTTATAAATTTGACCTTCTTCATCGACTCATTTAGAAAATTTGTACCCCAAGTCTTTACCTTAAATACACAAAACACACAATAGGGGATATACACCTTCTCCCATAGAAGCACTCAAAAGGAGCCACGTCTATATTTTAAAGTAATTTGTTTTGTATATAAACTCATTCAATAATAAGAACTAGATCCAATGTCCAGCAAAGTTGATAGCACATACCTGTAGCATGTATTTTATAACATGCATTTTCAATTAGATTGCCTGTCAGTTTGAGGGTTAAAGGATGAGTTTAAACCAAAACTAGTTCCTTATTTTTCTTAAAATCTTTCCCTATAGCTAGAGGTAAACTGCATATTCTTATTTAAGAAAATAAAAAGTGGCATCCCATGCAGTCAACTAATATCCATAACATAATTTTTGCCTAATTTAGTTGCATTATAAGCCCCTTAAATAAGAATGAATCGTGTTGACTTAATCATTCAGTCCAGGATCACCCATATAGAGTCATAAATTTTCTAATGTCGCTAGCCACAAAATACATGGCTATGATATTTATTTCCATTAAGGAATAGGCATCCATTTAAGAGTACCAGTAGGCCTTTAATGCCTATACTTCACTTATTGGAAGTTCTAACACTTTGCCAAAAACTATACTATATTTCTCTTCATACACTACAACTAATAGTGTTGTCTCAAGTAATGATAAATCTTAGTTGGGACTATCTCAAACTATAAGCCTCTATAAAAATAGTTGGTATCAAATTGCTTGCACTAGACACACAAACTCATCTTCCAAGTCTCAACACCCCTTCTTCAATAATAATGGCCTATTTGGCCACACCATCGAACACTTTATCATAAATCTTACTCAACTTCATATCTGCAACTACTAAGCCTTAATTTGATCAATAAAGGTAGACCTTGCCTCAAGGATAAGTAACAGTCTTCCTATCTGAGTCATCAGAACCTTCCAAGACAACTTGCTAGGGTTTTATCCTCTCTAACTAATCCATGGATAAAAACCTCCAATCATGCCAAAATACCCATACTAATTATGTTTTGACTCAAAGTATCCACTACCACACTAGCCAATACTAAATGATAGAGAATCAAAATGTCAAAATGTTTGATTAGTTCCTTCCATCTATTTTCTCAAATTAAAGTCCCTTGAGTTAAAGGTATGTAGTAATCTACAAATTAGTAAATCTCTTACTTCACCCTATACAAGTAATGTCACAATATTATTAGAGCAAACACCACTATTCCAACTCCAAATCATAAGTGGGGTAATTCCTTTTATGAAATATTAGTTTCCCTTACGAATATGCAATCACACTCTCATCCTGCATCAACACATCACCTAAATCAGAACATGAATATCATAACACATAATAATGTCAAAACCTTTAAAGTGAAGGGAAAAATAGGAGCTAAAGTTAGAAAAATTCTTCTGATTTTAGAAGCTCTATTTACACTCATATGTCCATACTAAAGGTACTTCCTTCTTAGTCAACTGAGTTAAGTGTGAAGTAATAGAGGTAAACCCTTTGATGAAATTATAAAAATATATAATTAATCCTACAAAGATGCAAATTTTATTCATTTAGATGGGACTAGATAAACTTTTTATTCCCTGAATTTTTTGTGGGTCTATCATAATACCTTTCATAGAAATCATAAGCCCCCAAAAGGACAATAAAGATAATCCAAAACTAAAACTTTAAATATTCAGAATATAGTTGGTTCTCCCTTAGCAACCCCAAAAGAATGTGCAAGTGTGTAACGCCCCAAAGTCTCATCCCGAAGCGTCACATGGTGCTTAAGGCTATAAGTAACCCCGTGCTAACCCTTTGAGCCTATTACTACATAAAATAACTTATTTCGAGATGAAATAAAAAAACACTGGTACTATTATATCAAATTATAGGAAATATGAAGAAACTACTCGGCCCAAATGACCTCAGTACTGGAAATCTCAACATACTAACAATTTTATAACTAGTCTTACAAAGCCTCTACTACTCCATGACTAGAGAGCCATTAGGAGAGGCCCCCAACCGACTTAAACTGAACTGAAAGAAATAATATATCAACTAAAATACTGAAATATCTGAAGATAGGTCCTCTAACCATGAGGACTTACCACTTTAGAGATGTAGAAAAAGGTACTCAAAAATCACTGACGAGGCTGGGAATGAGCACGTGAACCAACATTATAAGAGAATGTACCACATAGACATATATGTAGATCAACACTTAGGAATATACTGAGTATATAGGGGTTTATGCATTCAAATAAATAGTATCATTACTCTTTATAAAATCATGCATGCATATATAAATGACTCACATGGCTTGAATAAATCTAAAATATAATTCTCATGAATCATGAATAGTGAAACATGAAATACAAATCTCGTGGGTCATTATACTGAACTTTAAAATCTCTAATTTCCTCTTATTCTCTAATGGCTAAAGAAACTTTAAATAGTACTTTTAAACTCCTACTTTTATCTCAATGAGAGTAAAACTTCTTTAAAACTCAAGGACTCAGAACTTTTAGGAACTTTCAACACTTGGAAACTCTAGAAATCTTTTAGAATTGGGACACTTAGAACTCGCGATTATATAACTTTGGACACCTGGGAGTTTCTCCTAACCGACATAAACCATGTGAGCTGCATGAATTCCAATGTCTTGTTCTCCTAAGAAAGAAACCTCATGTTGGGGAGAGGCATCATACTCTTGCTAGGGAGTATAACCTTAACTCAGTGATCACTATCTCAACCTCAGGACTATAAATCTTAGTCGTATAGTGGCACGTAGTTCTGGGGTATAAGATCTAGGAATAATACCCAACTCGGTGCTGAATACTAATTGCATACTCAGCTCAAAAATCATAGGAAATCTACTTCAAATAACTCAAGGGTCTATAATGAAGATAAAACTATATTACTATTTGTTTTAATAGAACATCATTATGGGTTCCAACTTTATTAGGACCAAAAAGGTCAAATATTTCTCAATAATCTCACAGTAATAAAAATCATATGTGCTTATAGCAAAGAAGTTCATAAAATTGCAATTCTCAAGTAGGGCTTAGTGGCCCACAGTTCAATCTCAAGTTAAGACTCATCAAATTGCATACTAGAGATCATAAGGATTCATAAATAATATAGAAATCTAGAATTTCAGAATTATCCCTTAAAATCTCAACGTACTCATGTATCTGTATTTCCAAAACATAGAAATTATTATAATCTTAAGAAAAACAACAAAGGGTACAAACCCTTGCTTCAATTTTCTTAAGAAAACATGAAAAATCATATATTCTTGTAATTTAAAAAAACTTCTGGGCACAAGAACGAATGGAGTGTCCTTGTTCAAACCACACATACCTTGATTTAGAAGCTTTGGATAAACTCTTTCTTTTGGGACTCTATTCGTACTCTTAAATTAGGGTTCCTGAAGCCCTGGACTTGGGAACTGTAAATCTTTACTAAATTTAGAAAATCTATGGTGGATTCTTGAGATTCTTGGAAGAGGTTTTGGATACTTAGGGTTTTTGTTGAGAGAAAACTTGACAAAAATTTCATAGAATGCTTGTAAATAAGTTTACTTTGGTGTGTGTATGGTTTAAGAGGCTTGGAAAAAAATCCAAATTATTCTTTTTAACTTTTGTATGAAGCTGGAAAAATTAAACTGGGAACCTAATTTTTTGGGCCACCGCGATGGGCCACTATCGTGGTCGCTCATTGTCAATTGACAAATGGAAATCTAGGAGTCACTGTGACACGGAGCCATCGCGTTGTCCTACTTGTTGGGATATAGAACTTCAGCGCGATGTGTTACAATCGTGTTAGGCCATTGGAAATTTACTATTGGGAAATTGGGGTCCTCCACGATGCGCCACTATCATGGAGTTCCACTGGAATATGACAATTGTCAAATAGACTATCTTTGGGATGCTCCAAGACCTAAAATGACATTGTTTTATGACTAGGACTTAAATTATCCATAACTTCTTGCTCGAGCATTGGATTTGGTTGAATCTTATATCGATGGAATAATTATCAAATTTCCCATATGATTAAAATTCGAAATTAGGGAAATTCTATGTGGTTAAAATGATACTCAAATAAGAAGTCACTTTTTAACTTTCTTGAGGAGAAATTGAGCTTAGGAAAAATTCAGGGTGTTACATTATCTCCCCCTTGAAAACATTCATCCACAAATATCACTACTTAAGCTAAGAGCACAGAGAAAATTGAGTACATAAAGCTAGAAGAACTCGCTAAACTGACTCTATGTCTTTCTAAACTCTTGAATAATTTAGAGAACAGTTGGACTTAATAAGGATAAAGATATAGATAAACTTTAGATTAGAAGGGCTGAATTACGGAAGAATATTACCTTCATCTTGATCTAAACTCGTGAAAAAGAGGTGCGGGTACTTGGCTCACATGTCTACCTTGGGTTCCCGAGTAGCGCCCTCAACTGAATAATTCCGCCATAAGAGCTTGACCAAGGGAACCTCTTTGTTCCTCAGTATACAGATCTAGTAATCTAGAATGTCAATGGGCATCTCATCAAATGAAAGACTAGTACAAATATCTATGCTCTCTAAAGGATCTACTACCACGAAATCACCAATGTGCTTATTAAGAATGGAGACATGAAAGATAAGATGAATGGCTAACAACTCTGTGGGAAACTCAACATCATAGGCTTCTATACCAATACGGCTCAAGAATCTATAAGGGCCAACATAATAGGGGCTAAGATTCCTTTTTCTACAAAACCTCTTCACCCCTTTCATGGGTGAAACTTCAAGTACACTAAATCACCCACCTCAAACTCAAGGTCTTTTCTTCTCACATCGGTATACGACTTTTGATGACTCTGAGCTGTCTTCAACCTTTCTCTAATTAACTTTACCTTCTCCATAGCCTCAAATACTACATTCGGCCCAATCATAGTAACCTCACCCACTTCAAACCAACCTATGGGGGATCTATATTTTTTACCATACAAAGCTTCAAATGATGCCATCTCGATGCTAGCATGGCAACTATTGTAATATTCATACTCGATCAGTGACAAATGCTTATCTCAAATAACTTTGAAATCAAGTGCACACGCCCTCAACATATCTTCTAGGGTCAGAATGGTTTCTTAGCCTAACTATTTATCTGTGGATGACAAGAGGAAATCAAAAGAATTTGGGTGGTAAGACCCTGTGGAAAGCTCTCCAAAACTGAGAAGTGAACTGAGTACCCCTATCTGAGATGGTAGACAAGGGAACTCCATGTAACCTGACCAACTCTCAATTATACAATCTAGCATAATCCTCAGCTGTCTAAGATGCATGCATTGGTAGGAAATGTGCTGACTTAGTCAATCAGGCTACAACAACCCAAATAGAATCATGATGAAACCGTGAAAGAGGTAAACCAGTCACAAAATTCATATTCACCCTTTCCCACTTCTAAGAGGTAATACTAAATTCTTAACATCATACCACCAGGTCTTTGGTGCTCTATTTTAACTTGTTCATATATTGTACACTTTTCTTCAAACCCAGCTATATCCTTCTTTATACCACTCCACCAATGGATTTCCCAAAAGTCGCGATACATTATGGTAGTGTAAGGATGAATAGAAGATCGTGCACCTTGCACTTCATCCATAATTCTCTGTCTTACATCAGTTACACAAAGAACTCACAATCTACCCTGCACACTCAGTATACTATCTATCTCTTAGGAGAAGACCTTGCCATTTGGTCCTTAACTGACCCCTTCAGTTTGATCAAACTATTATCTAAGTCTTGTTTCTCTTTCAGTTTTAAAACTAAAGAGGATTTGGAACTACTTTAAACCAGAGTACTTCCCTCAGCAAAATCAAGTAACCTAACATCCAGCCTATCCAAACGATGCATATCACGAGCTAACTCATTCTTATCTAGCTCTACATGAGTAACACTACCCATAGACAACCTACTAAGGGCATCTGCCAGTACATTGTCCTTGCCCAGGTGATACAACATACTCATATCATTTTTTTAACAAATCTAACCACCTCATCTGCCTAAGTGTAATACCCCGCATGTTTCTAAGCTAGGAAGTAAATAAGTATTCCTACGTATAAAATCTCCTATCCTATAATTCATACTTGAGTACATGACTTACCCTAAATATCTTAGTGATAGGATAGCTTATGATTCATTAAGCATTTTCATATGAGTCACATAAGCTAATACAAGCTAAGAGTTTTTGAATCCATCAAGTTTTAGATGGATTCCCAATGATACCAATTTTGCCTTAATCCAATACCCGAGCAAAAAGTTATGCCCAATTCGTGAGAGACAGTAAGCAGGGGGGATTGGTTCGGCGTCGTCCAACCCAAGAATATGCGATCACTTGGGCGATGCCTAAGTCAATTCCAGGTGTCAAAAACACTCCGTTTTGAGTTATTTTAAAGGTCATTAAGTCTTTAAATACTCCTTACACCCCCCTAAACATAACCCTACGAAATATATATCTTCTAAACATACTGCAACCCTATTTTCATCTCAAATCTCATCATCCAAGAGTACTAAAGGATAAAAACAACTAGGGTTGAATAATTATGCTTGAAGATCCAATTTTAAGGAAATTCCTCCATCAATAATTAAGAATCTTCCTTCTAAGGTATGCGTAGTGTTCATACACGGATTTATTTCGTCCGTGGAGTTCAAGAATCAATCTTTAAAATACAAAAGCTTGGTTGATTGTGGTGATATGATCATACACATGTTGATGCTTGTTTGTTTTCCTCTTTTTCATTATAAAGTTTGATTTCTATATTGTTGGGTGTTGATGATCATGTTGTTGATATCGGGTGATTCCCAAGATGGAATCTTTATATGTTTTTGTGAATTCATGATATCATATGAGTTGGAAACATGTAAATTTGGTTGTTCATGATATATAATTTGATGAAGTCACCCGTGCTTAAGATGTGCATGTAAGGTGTTTGATAAAATCCTAAGGAACTAGAAATCATGCAATATAGCTAAATTGTGACTAAGTGAAGGATTCATGATATGCCCTTACGTTCTAATGACATCTATAGTGTTAATGTGGCTTGTAAATGTTGTTGGAATACTCATGAACTATTCTTATGAGATTATTCTATGTTTACTTGCAAAGCCTACTTATGAACAAGATGTATGATAACCATGCAATCCACATGAACTTCCATGCTATTAGTATGTGTTGCCAATATGATTATGCAACAAACACAATTTTAAGATTGTGCAAGTGCTTCCATGTGATATGAAATCCTTTCCATGGAATACATTGTTGATAACTATACTTAGTACAAGATCCCTACTTATGATATTATAAATTGTGGACTCTACTCTTATAATCAAGTCAGTCATATGTGTCAGTTTCTATCCATCGAGTCCTGGGGGTACTTGTACTCGAAAACTATAGCTGTGTGCCTAGATCCATGTTATGTTTCATGATATCCGAACTCAAGCTATGATTCCATAGACTTCAGTCTTTCATGTAACTCAGGAAAACCTCATGATCTTAGTCAGTTGTCAGATATCAGCAATATGCTGTCAGTCATTGGAATCCAGTAAACTTAGTTTAGCTCTGCTAAATAATACCACTAGTATAAGTCTAGTTAATCAGTATCAGGTCAGCTAATCAGTTCAGTTCAGTTGTTTAGTTTAGCTTAGTTATTCAATTCAGTGTCCCTCCAGATAGGAGTAGAGGTTAGCACCGAGTGAACCCAAGGATGGGAACTCACCTGCCAGTTCATGGTGTGATTCTTAGTAGCAATCATTGTGTTCCAGAACTACATAGCCAGCGTAGGTTGAGACATCTTAACCCATCAGCTTAGGGTTGATTATGTCGCATAACCCATCAGTTTAGGGTTCCCACCATTCTCATTGAGTACCCGCCAGATAAGGTCACTCATAGCTGTCCTTACCAGTAGCGCGGTATTCACACTCTTTTAGTTGGGGCAGAGATTAGACCCCACAATGTTAGTAACAGTCTCAGTAAAAGAACTCAGGGCGTTCTTCAGATTTTAGTATATATAGGACAATCAGATACAATCATCCATGTTATCAGTTTCAGTAACAGTCTCAGTAAAAGAACTCAGGGCTTTCTTCAGATTTTAGTATATACAGGACTATCAGATACAGTCATCCATGGTATCAGTTTTAGTATTATTCTTAGTAAAAGAACTCAGAGGGTACTTTATATTTTACTATATACAGGACTGCCAGATACAGTCATCCATGTTATTAGTTTCAGTATCAGTCATGACAGTTATCAGTAAACCATGTATTAGCTTACAGGTCATGCCATCACGTATTCATAGTCCCAGTTCTATATGTGTGTGTTTGCACTCCCATGTTCATATTAGTCAGTCAGTGTTGTTTATGCATAAAACCCTTTATTTTTAGCCTACCTTCCTTATATACTCAGTACTCCGGTTGTACTGACGCATTTGTGTAATGGTGCTTTCTTTTAATGTTACACCATAGGTTCTAAGACACAAGCTCTAGCCCAGTAGTAGCGGTAGCATTCCAGTCGCAGAGACACAGTGAGTCCTTATTGATTCAAGGATAATATGATTTGATTCATTTATTTATTATTCAGTTTACTTTTATGGAGTTAGTTGGAGATATGTTCCTTCAACTCTTTATTTTGATTGTTTAGAGGCTTTCAGATTTACGTCCAGATTTAGTTATTTTGGGCATTTTCATCCACATAATTGTATTCAGTTGAACCTTATGGCATTACAGTTCCATGTATTCCGCATTATTATATTATGATTTGCAGTATATAGGTACAGATATTAGTCATGGGTTAGCTCGTTGTCCCACGGGGTCATGAGCACTGTGTAGCATTCAGATTTTGTAAATTGGGGTGCTACAACCTTGGTATCAGAGCCTAAGGTTCAATAGAGTCCTAGGAAGTCTGAAAGACGTATCTAGTAGAGTCTTGTACATAGGTGTGTTGCGCGCCACATTTATGTGCGGGAGGCTATAAGATGTTTTAGGAACAGTCCCCTTTCTTCATTATTCATGACATGCTAGTGAGTATAATTATAAGTTAAACTCTCAGTCTAATCCATTCTTCTCTTTTTCCAAAGTATGGCCCCAAAGATAAGAAACCAGCCAGCTCCTCTGCCCGAAGATCCTTTGGGCAAACATGTTTCCCATGCGAAGTTTAAAGCCACATTTAAAACATTTACCTTGTCCATGGCTGCACAAAATGAATGGCCACCAGTTATTCCGGCCGATACAGTGGCCACTTCGAAAGTAGCTAGGGTTCAGGACTTCACCCGAATGAACCCTCCATCTTTCCATGGGTCTAAGTCTGATGAGGACCCTCAAGAGTTCATTGACCAAGTCCAAAAGGTCATTAACATCATGGGTGCTACTTCTATTAAGAGTGCTAAGTTATCCGCCTAACAGTTATAAGATGTTGCTCATGATTGGTACAAATAGTAGAAGTCTGAGAGGTTAGATGATTCATGCCCTATCGAGTAGGAGGAATTCATCACAGCCTTCTTAAGTAGATTCCTTCTCCAAGAGCTAAGGAAAGCCAAAGTTCTTGAGTTCATCAACCTCGGGCAGGGGAATATGAAGGTTAGGGAGTATTCTCTCAAATTTACTTAGCTAGCTAGGTATGCTCTTCATGTGGTTGCAGATAATAGAGCTAAGATGAGCAAGTTTGTGTAAGGGGTCAACAATAGCATGGTAAATAAGTGTAGGTCTGTGATGTTGATCGGTGATATGACCTTAGCAAGACTCATCACCCATGCCCAGCAAGTAGAAGAGCAGAAGTTTAAGACTAGGGAGAGGTAGAATACAAGAGGAAGGTCAGGTAATTTCAAATTCGCTCACCCCAAATAAGATGAAGGAAACCATTCATAGTTTCCCTCTAAGTCAGTCATTCCAGTTGCTTTCTCCGCCAGTACTCCTGTGCCGATGTTCAGAAATGGTAATAGAAACAAAGAGCCAGGCTCTAAATCTCAGGGCAGTGTTAGCAGTGCCTGAACGAATTCCCTTTGTCAGACTTATGGTAAGAACCACAAGGGCATTTGCAGAGGTGGTAGTGATGTCTGTTTTGGTTGTGACAAGCCAGGCAACAAGATTATAGAGTGTCTGCAGTCAAATCTTTAGGGTCAGCAAAATCATTCTACAGCTAAGTCTAATCACCCGAATTAGCAGGGTTCCATTTCCAGTGCTACCAGTGGGCAATGCCCAAACAGACCCTATGCTCTTCAGTCCTGACAGGATCAGGAAAATTCTCCTGATGTCATTACTAGTACGTTACAGATTTTCCATGTTTATGTTTATGTTTTCCTAGACCCAGGTGCATCTTTATCTTTTGTTATTCCATACATAGCAAGAGATTTTAGAATCAGTCCTAAAGTCCTAGCAGAACCTTTCTCAGTCTCTACCCCAGTGGGTAAAACTATCATAGCTCGGCGGGTATGCAGGAACTGCCCGGTTATGATATCTCAGAAATCCTCATCAGCAGATTTAGTAGAGTGAGAGATGATTGATTTTAATGTAATTTTTGACATGGATTGGCTTCATTCTTGCTATGCCACAGTCTACTGTAGAAACAGGAAAGTTCAGTTTCAGTTCTCGAATGAGCCTGTCCTAGAGTGGAAGAGTAGCATTTCAGTGTTCAGGGCTCAACTTATTTCCTACCTTCGGGCAAGGAAAATAATTTCTAAGGGGTGTGTGTATTATCTCGTGCATGTTAAAGATTCTAGTTCTGAATACCCCAGCCTCAAAATAGTCCCTGTTGTTAATTAAAACTCAGATGTCTTTCCCAAAGATCTTCTAGGCATTCCTCCCAAAAGGGAAATAGACTTCGGCATACACCTTTTTCTGGATACTTATCCTATTTCTATTCCACCGTACAAAATGGCACCAGCAGAACTCAAGGAACTAAAAGATCAGTTAAAGGATCTCTTAGATAAGGGATTCATCAGACCCAATATTTCCCTATGGATATGTATTGATTACTGTCAACTTAACAAGGTCACGGTCAAGAACAAATATCCTCTTCGTAGGATTGATGATCTATTTGACAACCTTCAGGGTGCTATTTACTTCTCTAAGATAGAGCTCAGATCAGGCTATTATCACCTCAGAGTTAGAGAATGTGACATTTCAAAGACAGCTTTCCGTACTCGGTATAGTCACTTTGAATTTTTAGTCATGTCATTTGGTCTTACCAATGCCCCTGCAGCTTTTATGGTCTTGATGAACCGTGTGTTCAAGCAGTACTTGAACATGTTTTTCATAGTCTTTATAGATGATATTCTAGTCTATTTTCGCACAGAGTGTGATCATGCAGACCAACTCAGGATTGTTCTTCAGACTCTCAGGGATCGCCAATTATTCGCTAAGTTTAGAAAGTGCAAATTTTGGTTAAGATCAGTAGCATTCCTTGGCCATATTATTTCCGGTGATGGCATTAAAGTAGATCCTCAGAAAACTGAGGCAGTAAGAAACTGGCCCAGACACGTAGCTCCATCAGATATTAGGATTTTCTTTGGTTTGGCTGGCTATTACAGATGGTTTATCAAGGGATTTTCTTCAATTTCATCTCCCATGCTAGATTGACTCAGAAAAATATTAATTTTAAGTGGTCAAATTCATGCGAGAAGAACTTTCAAAAGTTGAAGACTCGACTCACCTCCACTCTAGTTTAGATGGTTTTATAGTCTACTGTGATCCATCCAGAGTGGGTTTAGGTTGTGTCCTCGTGCAGCATGGTAAGGTCACAACCTACGTCTCCAGACAGTTAAATCCATATGAGAAGAATTATCCTACTCATGATCTTGAGTTAGCAGTGGTAGTTTTTACCTTGAAGATTTGGATGTATTATCTCTATGGAGTTCATGTACATGTCTTCACAGACCATAAAAGCCTCCAGTATGTCTTTTCCCAGAAAGATCTCAATCTTCACCAGAGAAGGTGGTTAGAGCTCTTGAAGGATTACAAAATGAGTGTTCTTTATCATCCGGGCAAGGCCAATGTTGTGGCTAACGCTCTCAGTCGACTCTCCATGGGTTGTATTTCTCACGTTGAGGATAGTAAGAAAAAGATGGCTCAGGAGATCCATCAGCTTGCCAGACTAGGCGTTCGCATAGTCGATTCTTCAGAGGATGGTGTATGTGTTCATAGTAGTTCAGATTCATCTCTAGATTCTAAGGTGAAAGAGAAATAACAAAGGGATCGTAGCATTGTCAAGCTCAAAGAGTCAGTTCAGAATTAGAAATTTGAGGTTTTCTCCCAAGGGTAAGATGGTATTCTTCGTTTTTAGGGTCATCTATGTGTTCCAGGTGTCGATGAATTGAGGCAGCGAATTCTTGCAGAATCGCATGGTGTACGATACTCTATTTATCTAGGGGACACTAAGATGTACCGCAACATGCGGGAGATCTATTGGTGGAGTGGGATGAAGAGAGTTCTTGCAGTGTTTATGGGTAGGTGCTCTACATGTTAGAAGGTTAAGATAGAGCATCAGAAACCTAGTGGTTCCCTGGAAGATTTCACCATTCCTACTTAGAAGTGGCAAGAAGTTAACATGGACTTCGTGATGGGTTTGCCTAAAAATCATCATCAGCATGATTTAGTCTGGGTCATTGTATATAGAATAACCAAGTCGGCTTATTTCCTTCCCGTTCATACTTCTTATTCTGCAGAAGATTATGCCAAACTCTATATAAGTATCACCTCAGACAGAGGTACCCAGCTCACTTCTCACTTTTGGAAAGCATTCTAAAAGGGTCTCGGTAACCAAGTCCAACTCAGTATAGTATTTCATCCTCAGAAAGATGGTCAAGCAGAGAGGACTATTTAGACTCTTCAAGATATGCTAAGGGCGTGTGCAATTGACTTCAAGGGAAGTTGGGATGACCACTTGCCTTTGATTGAGTTTGCATACAACAATCCGATAGCTCCATTCGAAGCTCTCTA
>JAPEIP010000005.1:161909475-161934417 GCA_026120095.1 Capsicum chinense | reverse complement strand
AGGACTCACCACTGTGGAGATGTAGACAAATGTAATTGAAAATCACTAACGAGGTTGGGACTGAGCACCTTAACCTACATTATAAGAAAATGTAGCACATAGACCTATATATGGGTTAGCACTTGGGAATATATTGAGTATATAGGGGTGTATGAATTGAAATAAACATTATAGTTACTTATTATAAAATCATACAAGCATATATGAATGACTCACATGGCTTGAATAAATCTGAAATATAATTCTCATGAATCGTGAATAGTGAAACATGAAATACAAACTCGTGGGTTATTATACTTTACTTTAAAATCTCTACTATTTGTTTATTCTCAATACTTGATAGCTAAAGCAACTTTAAAAAATATTTTTAAACTCATACTTTTATCTCATTGAGAGTAAATGTAATGCCCCAAAATTTCATCCAGAGACTCCACACGATGCTTATGGTTACACATAGCCCCAACCTAACCCTCAGAGACAGACACTACCTCAAGGAATTCAATTCAATAATAGTAATGCACAACAAAGAGATATACCACATCGAGTTCAAGAGATATACTGGAGAATACTAGATTGTACAACCAAAATATATTGAATGTCTGTACATACCAACCCTCTAGTATGACAAAGCCTCTATACATAAAAATCAAGGAGCCATTGGGAAATACCCCCAACTGACTCAAATAGTACTGAAAGCCATAAGGAAAAAATAATATCAAAAAAATATAGACATGGTCCTCGAACAATAAGGAATCACCACTGAGGGAACGTAGTTTAGGCACTCGAATGTCCCTAATGCGGCATGGCTGAGTACCTGAACCTACATTACGAGAAAATATAGTCAATAGGAAAATATGTGGATCAGCACTTTGGAATGTACTGAGTATGTGGGGGTGCATGTAATAAGGTAATATCATCATCAATTTCATAAAAATATGCATATGTACAATGATGGCTCAATTGGCTTGAGTTAGAATGAAACAAACTTTTCACTATCTCAAAGTAAACAAATCATATGATAAAAACCTCATAAATCATCATAAATAACTAAACTCTTCAACTCAAGATTCGGAGTGACTCGATAATTCAAGAAATCAGCTCTTATGGACATGGGAGGTTCTTATAACTGACATAAACCATGTGAGCTATATGGAGTCCAATATTTTGCTCTCCTATGGAGAGAACCCCAGATTGATGGGAGCGTCACTCTTTCCAGGGATTACAACCTAAATTTAGTGATCACAATCTCATACTCAACCTCTGGCTCACAAATATCAATACCAATCCTACGGTGGCACGTAGTTTTGGGAGAAATACCATATTTATTCCTCGGTGCTAAATACTACTCCCAGACACAAGCTCAGAACGCATTAGGAAATCTACCACAAATATCACAACGGTCTATCATTAAGACCAAACCAAATATCTTTCTCATTTATCAAATCTTAATCAGTTTGTGGATTCCTAACTCAACTCAACTCAAATCATCTTTCTCAATATCAAAATGTATCAATTCATTAAATCATGGCAACATCAATAGCTTTGAGGAAATGTTCAGATTCATTGTAACAACTCAATCTTATGAATCAATATACTCAATAATCCAATTTGTCATAAGGAAGATAAAAGCTTGACGCATATCTTGAAAGCACTTGAAATATCAACTCATGATAGAAATATGAAATTCACAAAATTAAATATCAAGTCATAATTTGAAAATAGCAAAATAATCATGTATAATAAATCTTGAACAACTTATATTCTCATAATCTTATGATGATGTAATTTGGGTATAAACCCACTTGCAAAATCATATAAATCCCTGATAGAAATCAAAGATTTAGGCATAAGAACGAAACAATTTCTCTTGTTCAAATCTACATACGACTTCTGACAACTTTTAGCAATCTTTAATCTTTCTCGAATCAACTTAACTTTTTTCGTAGCGTCGAACACAACATCAGGACCAATCACAGCTACTTCTCCTACTTCAAACCAACCAATAGGTGATTACATCTTCTCCAATAAATAGCTTCGAATGGGGCCATGTCAATACAAGCTCAGAAACTATTGTTATACGCAAATTCGATCAATGACAAGTGCTCATCCCAACTACCTTTAAAATCAAGCGCACATGCCCTCAACATATCTTCTAAAGTTTGAATGCTCCACTTAGCCTAACCATCTGTTTGTGGATGGAAACCAGAACTTAGACGAACTTGGGTACCGAGACCCTTATGAAAAGCTCTCCAAAATAGGGAAGTAAACTAAGTACCCCTATCAGAGATAATAGCCAACAGAACTCTATAAAATCTAATGAATTCTCGAATACAAAATCTAACATAATCCTCACCTGTATAAGATGAATGCACTGGCAAGAAATGAGCTTATTTAGTCAACAAATCTACAATAACACAAATTAAATCATGATGACGATGAGAAGGAGGCAAACTAATTACGAAATCCATATTCACTTCTTCCCAATTCCAAGTAGGAATGCTAAACTCTTCCATTACACCACCGGGCTTTTGGTGCTTTACCTTAACCTGTTGACAAGTAGAACACTTTGCCACAAATCTGGTTATATCTTTTCTCATACCGTTCTACCAAAAGATTTCCTGTAAATTGTGGTACATCTTGATAGCACCGGGATGAATAAAATATCGTGCGCCATGTGCTTCAACCATAATTCTTTGCCTTGTATCATAAACATCGGGAACACACCATCTACCCTTAAATCTCAATACACCATCTCTCCTTTGGAAGAAAACCTCTACCTTTCAGTCCTTAACTGACTCCTTTAGTCTGACTAAACTAAGATCCCTGTCTTGCTTCTCCTTTACCTCCGAGACCAAACAGGACTCAAAACTACTCTGAACTAACATACTCCCTTCAGCGGAATCAGGAAATCTAACATCCAACCTAGAGAAACGACGCACATCACGAGATAATTCTTTCCTATCATTCTCTACATGACCTATACTACCCATAGACAACCTGCTAACAACATCTACCATAATATTGGTCTTGCTCGGGTGATACAACACACTCATAGCGTAGTCTTTTAGAAACTCTAACCATTTTTTTGTGTAAGATTTAACTCCCTCAGAGTAAACACATGTTCCAGGCTTTTGTGATTAGTAAACACATCAACATGAACACTATAAAAATAATGTCTCCAGATTTTCAAAGCAAAAGCTACAGCTACGAATTCAAGATCATGGGTTAGGTAATTCTTCTCATGAGGCTTCAACTATCTAGAGGCATAAGCTATAAATTTACACCTCTGCATCAACACACAACCCAAAATAACTCTAGAAGCATCAGTATACACCATAAAACCATCAGTACCATAGGGTAAAGCTAACACTGGGGCTGAAGTGAGCCGAGTCTTCAACTCCTGAAAACTCTTCTCATAGGCATCTGTCCACTGGAACTAAACTTTCTTTTGGGTCAACCGATTCATGGGAGATGCAATGGAAGAGAAGACCGCAACAAAATGATGGTAGTAACCAGCTAGACCTAAGAAACTCCTGATGTCAGATAGGGAGATAGATCTAGGCCAATTATTTATAGCTTCTGTCTTTTGGGATCGACTCTAATGCCTTCGGCGGAAACAATGGGGCCCAGAAAAGCAACTGACCTTAGCCAAAATTCACACTTGCTAAATTTAGCGAATAATTAATGATGTCTAAGAGTTTGCAAGACAATTATAAGATGGTCGACATGATTATCCTCACTTCGAGAATATACAAGAATATAGTCTATGAATACATTGACAAACATATCAAGATATAGCTTGAACCCTCAATTCATAAGGTCTATAAAGGTTGTTGGAGCATTGGATAACCCAAAGGATATGACAAAAAACTTAAAGTAACCATAACGGGTTCGGAAGGTTGTCTTTGGAATTTTAAACTCTCTTACTTTAAGTTGATTATTGCCGGATCTAAGGTCTATCTTTGAGAAATAACTCTCACCCTATAGCTGATCAAACAAATCATCGATTCTAGGGAGAGGGTACTTTTTCTTGATAGTTACCTTAAAGAGTTGACTGTAGTCAATGCACATACGAAACGTACCATTTTTCTTATGTACGCATAGAACAGGTGAACCCCATGGGGGAAACACTGGGTTTGATAAAGATTTTGTCTAAGAGATCTTTGAGTTTCTTCTTCAACCCTTTAAGTTTGGTAAGAGCCATACGGTATAGAGGAATGGAAATAGGCTGAGTGCTGGGAAGGATATCAATCCCAAATTCTATTTCTCTATTAGGTAGGACCACTGGGAGATCTTATGGGAAAACATTGAGAAACTCATTAACAATGGTAACTAACTGAATAGTCGGAGTCTTAGACTTGAGCTCTTTAACTCGAACTAGGTGATAGATACAACCCTTGAAAATCAACTTCCTATCTTTGAGGTAGGATATGAAATGGCTTTTCTGAGTTACAGAACTGTCGGACCACTCAAAAACAGGCTCATTAGGAAACTAAAACTTGATCACTCAGGTATGACAATCTATAAACGCATAGCACGAGTGAAGCCAATCTATACCCTGAATGACATCAAAATCTACCATATCTAGCTCAATCAAATCAGCACATATGACCCGATTATGGACAGTGAGAGGACACTTGTTATACATTCTCTTAGCCATAACAAATTCTCCTACCAAGGTAGAAACTAGAATCGACTAAGGAATCCATTCAGTGTCCATCTCAAAATTTACAGCAACCAGATGTGTCACATAAGAGAAACTCAAACGCAGAGCATACCAGTGACAACATCTGGAGAGTTCTCTTACTCCTAGCGAAGTGGTATAGCATAGAATCAATTTTGGCGTAAACCGCCAACAGTACTAGAAGAGGTACCCTAAAGAGAAACTATGCAAACTATGAGAGTGGGGGAACTAGTACCTTCAGTCTGGGGATGAGCATCTCGACTCCCCTGTCTCGCATATGAACAATATCTAAGTTTGTTGGCCTACTTTCCACAACCAAAGAAAACTCTCTGATCAATAAAACACTCGCCAAAATAATCTCTACCATACTTGGTACAGGAAGGAGGATGAGGTCTGTTACTTAAAATTTCCTGAAACCTAGACGGGATAGGCCTGTTCCCCTACTGCTGCCTATTTCTAGGTGTGGGAGCACTAACTAAGAAAGGCGCAGGAATAAATAGACATCCCTGAAATTAAGAGCGGTTCCCTCTATGTAATCTAGACTAACCAAATACCTGCTACTCTAATCTAGCTCTTTTATTCTCTCTTACTCTCTCCCTCTCTTTCACCTTATTATCTTCAATCTATTGGGTATGTATCATCAATCGAGAAAGGTCCATCTCCCTATTAAGTACAGCAGATCTACACTCTTTCACAACATAACTCAACACACCAGTCATGAACTTACTAATGATGGTCCTGGAGTCAGCCATTATACTAGGAGCATATTTTGATAAATGATTGAATCTAAGATAATACTCCTTAACAGTCATGGAGCCTTGTCTCAAATTCATGAATTCTACTATCATTGCTTCCCTTATTTAAATGGGAAAGAATCTATCCAAGAACATATCCTAGAATAACTACCAAGTCATGGGAGCGACATCCTCTCCTCTACTTATCCTCCACATCTCCACCCTATCATATGAAAAATTTTTCATTTGATAGGCAACCAATTAAACACTCTCCTCCTTAGTCACATGCATAATCTGGGTGATATTTCTCACTTTAGCCAAGTACATCTGTGGGTCTTTACCGATCTTTGACCCATAGAACTCAAGCGGATTCATCTGCATAAAGTCACAAACTCAAGTTGCAGTAGAATTATTCTCTTATGAAGGCCAAATAGTAGCCTGGGTCTTAGCTTGAGCATGGGCAGTAACTGCCTGGGCTAGTGCCTGAAAAGCTGCTTGAAATTCCGCATCAGTCACATGCTCGTTCGAGGGATCAATGGGTGAAGGTTTCTCTTTATTTATACAACCTCGACGAGGAGGCATTTTTAGTTATAAGAGAGCACCAGTTAAATGCCGATAAAGAGAAAGTTGCAGAACGATAAATTTTAGAAAAAAAGATATGACTTTTCCTAAAACATTCCGTAGCTGCTTTGTCTTAGACGTAGTGTGCTACACACTGATGAAAAATACTCTAAGTAACAAGGCTTGTCAGATTCCCTAGGACTCCTTAAACCTTAGGCTCTGATACCAGGCTTTATAACATCCCAATATTTGATCCCAAGATGCCACACGGTGGTTAGGGCTACATGTAGCCCTAAGCGAACCCTCGGAGCTAGACACTACCTCAAGGAATTCAATTTAACAAAAGTCATGCACAACAAAGAGATATACCACATCGATTTAAAGAGAAATACCGAAGAATACTAGACTATACAACCGAAATATATTGAATGTACATACCAACCCTCTAGTCTGACAAAGCCTCTATACATGAAAATCAAGGAGCCATTGGGACAAACCCCCAACTGACTCAAACAGTACCGAAAGCCAAAACAAAAAAATAATATCACAAAAATATTGACACGGTCCTCAAACCATGAGGACTCACCACTAATGAAATGTAGTTGAGGAACTCGAATATCACTAACGCGGCTGTGGCTAAGTACCTGAACCTACATTACAAGAATATATAGCCCATAGGAAAATATGTGGGTCAGCACTTTGGAATATACTGAGTATGTGGGAGTTCATGCAACAATGCAAATATCATCATCAATTTCATAAAAATATGCATATGTACAATGATGGCTCACTTGGCATGAGTTAAATTGCAACATACTTTTATGATCTCATAGTAAATAAATTATATGATAAAAACCTCATAAATCATCACAAATAACTCAACTCTTCAACTCAAGACTCGGAGTGACTCGGTAATTCAAGGAACTCAAATCTTATGGACATGAGAGGTTTATTTAATTGAGATAAACCATGTTAGCTACATGGAGTCCAACGTTTTTCCCTCCTAAGGAGAGAACCCCATATTAGACGGAGCATCGTACTCTTGCCAGGGAGTACAACCTAAATTTAGTGATCATAATCTTATACTCGACCTCTGGCCCACAAAAATCAAAACCAATCCTACAGTGGTATATAATTTTGGGGGAAATACCATATTTGCCGCTCGACGCTAAATGCTACTCTGAGACACAAGCTCAGAATGCGTTAGGAAATCCATCACAAACATCACAAGGGTCTATCATAAAGATCAAATCAAATCTCTTTCTCATTTATCAAATCATAATCAATTTGTGGATTCCTAACTCTACTTAAATCAAATCAATTTTTTTCAATATCAATATGTATTAATTCATTAAATCATGACCACATCAATAACTTTGAGTAAATATCGAGACTCATTGTAACAACTCAATCTCATGAATCAATATACTCATTAATCTAATTTTTCATATGGAAGCTTAAAGCTTGTCACATATCTTGAAAGCACTTGAAATATCAACTCCTGGTAGAAATATGAAATTCACAATATTAAATATAAAGTCATAACTTAGGAATAGCAAAATAATCATCTATAACAAAGCATGAACAATTTATATTTTGATAATGTCATGACAATGTAATTTGGCTATAAACCCACTTGCAAAATCATATATATCCCTGATACAAATCAAAGCTTTGGGTATAAGAACAAAAGAATTACTCTTGTTCAAAGCCCCACTTACCTTAATCTTTGAAATAGGATGAATTCTAGTGCGTAAGACTCTATCCGCACTTGTCATAAATGATTCTCGAAGCCCACATTATGAGGAACATGATTCTTGAAGAAATCTTAAAGATTTATGGATGATTTTTTGAAGATTAATGTTCTTAAATAAAAACCCTAGATATATTTCTTAAGAAAATTAGAAGAGAGAACGAAGAAATTAGGATTTAGATGGGGATTCTCATATACATAAGGGCCACTAAAAGATGGGAAAAGACCAAAATGTCCTTTAATTGCTGAAAAAATAGCTGACAACATTTGTGACAAGCCATCTAACTTTTGACAAGTCGTCACAAAAAGGTAGATTTTATGATTTTCTGCTTAAGGTTGACGACATTAGTTATAAGTCGTCACACTTGTGATGACTTGTCACAAATGTCATCACTGGGGGTGGAAATCTACCTAAGGCTGACGACATTGGTGACAAGTCATCACATTTGTGATGGCTTATTACCAAATGTCGTCACTCAGTTATCCAGCCTAACATACTCGAGTAAAATAGTCATAACTCTTGGTTCCGATACCATATTTGGTTGAAATTGGTATAGTTTGAAAGCTAATTTAATTATCTATCTTTTGATAGGTCATGAGATCAATAATTCATATTATAGCGAGAGATATGCTCATTTAAAGTTGAATATGGAAATATCCTTCCCAAGAATTCAATCAGTAAGGAATGTTTTGATTCACCTAATTCCTAGGACATCTTTGAGGCCTTAATACACATCACCCTTGATCAAAAAACAATAAAAGCACTATAATTTACTTCTCATGAGCTTGATTCATGGTTGCACTATTGGCTAGAGTCTTGGGGTATTACAGTAAAACTTCTTTAAAACTCAGGGACTCAAAACTTTTAGGAACTTTCAACACTTAGGAACTATAATACTTTTTATACGTGGGTCACTTACAACTCCGTATTATACAACTTTGGATACTTAGGAGTTTCTTCTAACCGACATAAGCTATATGAGCTACTTATAGTACAATGTGTTGTCCTCCTAGGGAAAAAACCCCACATAGGGGAGAGGTGTCATACTCTTGCAAAGGAGTATAACCTTAACTAAGTGATCACTATCTAAGCCTCAGTCCCATAAATATCAGTCCAACGGTGGCATATAGTTCCAGTATATGAGACCTCAGAATTATACCCAACGCAGTGCTAAATACAACTCCCACACTCATCTCAGAACTCTTAGGAAATACATATCAAATAACTCAAGGGTCTACACTAAAGACCAAAATGTATTACTATTTATTTTAATAGAACATCATTCTGGATTCAAACTCTATTAGGACCAAAAAAGTCAAATATTTCTCAACAACATCAAAGTACTCAAATCATAGGGTCTTATAGCACAGAAGCTCATAAAATTGCAATTCTCAAGTAGGGCTTAGTGGCCCATAGTTCAATCTCAAGTTAAGACTCATGAAAATGCATACTAGAGATCATAAGGTTTCATAAATCATATAGAAATTTTGAATTTCACCTTATGCAATAAAATCTCATAATAATCTCTAGAGCAACAACCATCATTACAAACCCATACTTCAATTTTCATAAGAAAACATGTGAAACTATATAATCTTTAATTCAAAACAACTTCTTGGCACAAAGACGAAAGTAATTTCTTTGTTCAAACCACACATACCTTTCATTAGATGCTTTGGATAAACTCTCGCTTTTTGAACTCTATTTGTACTCTTGAATGAGGGTTCTTGAAGCCCTAGACTTGGGAACCTTGAATCTTGACTCAATTTAGAAAATCTATGATGGATTCTTTAGATTGTTTGGAAGAGCTTTTGGATACTTACGGTTTTTGTTGAGAGAAAACTTGAGAAAAACTTCATAGAATGCTTGTAAATGAGTTTAATTCGGTGTTTGTATGGTTTAAGAGGCTTGGAAAAAAGTCCAAAGTGCCATTTTTAACTTCTTTAGAAAGCTAGAAAAAATTTAACTGGGAACCCAATTTTATGGGCCACCGCGACGTGCCACTATCGCGCTGGCTCACTGGAAATTGATAGATGGGAAGCTGGGAGTCACCGCGATACGGAGCCATCGTGTTGTCCCACTAGTTTGGACCTGGAACTTCAGTGTGATCCGTTACAGTCGTGCTAGGCCACTGAAAATTGATTTTTGGGAAATTGGGGTCGTCCACAACACAGCACTATCGTGGAGTTCCACTGGAATTTGAGAATTGTCAAATAGAGCCTCTCCGCAATGAGCCAAGCACTAAAATGATGTTGTTTTATGACTAGGACTTAAATTAGCCATAACTTCCTTCCCAAGCATCGAATTTGGGCGAATCTTATATCGATGAAAATCTTAGCAAATTTCCCATGTGATAAAAGTAAAAATTAAGGAAATTCAATATGGTTAAAATAATACTCACATAGGAAGTCATTCTTACACCTTCTTGAGGAGACATTCAGCTTAGGAAAATTTTGGGGTATTACAAAGGTGTATCTCATACTTCTCTCAATTGTTAGAGCATACCAAAATATCATCAATGAATATTATAACAAGAAAATCCATAATTGGTTTAAACACCCCCGTTCATCAATCATATAAAGGAAGCTAGGGTGTTAAACATAAAAAAGACATCACCAAGAACTAATAATGACCATAACGAGTTCAAAAAGTTATTTTTGGCACGTGTATCTTAAGATAGTTTTAATCAAACCTAAAGTAAATTTTAGAGAACACTGAAGCACCATGTCATTGACCAAACTAGTCATCTATCTGGGGCAATGGATATATTAAAAATTTTAACCTTGTTCATTTGTCCATAATTTATACATATATTTAGATTACCATCCTTCTTCTAAACAACTAAGATTAAAGAACAATCATAACCCAAACCTATCATGAGTGGTACCCACACTAATCAGAATACAAAGATCATTTGTTAAATAATTCCATAAAGCAAACATATTTCATTAAAAGAGTGATACTCTAATATCCAAAAACTAAATACAGAAATAATATCATCATCTAAAACATCCCCCAAAATAGAAAGTCAACTTACAAAAATTCTAACTACTAAGTCTAATAAAAAACTAATAAATGTATTAAACCTCAAGAAACTAACATTTGAAATAAAATTATCTTCATCCAAAACAACAAGAATAAGATAAATAGGAGGATGATCCATGACCACCCAAAATATGGATGCTTACCTTTGGATCATAATTCATGTTATATTCTATAAATGAGGTCTGGTAGAAGTTAAAAAAATATTCTCTACACTCAACAAATAAAGAATGCATGGTAGTATCAGTACAAAACCACTAAGTACTGGTAGGTATCATATGTTGAGACAAGTTGATCAATATACATACTTTAGTAAATGTTTGTAAGAAAGTAACAAGAATTCCAAGAAATCCATCTATTTTCAATAGTTTATGAAAATGGTCATGTTAACATCAACCAAGACAATCATGTAACAAAGGCTCTAATATGGCATGTAATGATCAATTCAGTACCAACAAATATGAATAAGTTATAACTTACTCAATTGCCATTTACATTAAGATAAATATCACTATCTTATTCAAACCTTAAGAAACTTTCCCTATGAAATACTATCAATAGATATGAAGTTAAGAACAACACAAGTAGTTCATACAAGGAACCTAAATAAAATATATGTAATAGAAAACCAGGTCATTTAAGGAACCATAAAACTCTCTATATTGCCATGAACACAGTAGTTATAGGGATTATGGTTGCCAACTATCCATGACCTATGTGGGAAATGCTTAGTCCATATGACAATATCACAGTCAACCAATAATATTGTCAATCTTTATAATGACCCTTTGAGGTCATTTTCTGTATTTCTACACTATTTCATAATTAAGAATATTCCCATAGTTGCCCTAAGTCATTTATTACTTACTGGAGCTAACAATTTGGTTATCAAGGAGTTCATTTGGTTTTTATACACAATTCTCTATTCGAAAGTTCTTATTGTCAAGAATTAGGTATTAGGCCTAAACTATCGGTAAACAGTCATTTATGCTAATACTGAATGCTCCATTAGCTTCAAAATATTATTTTTATGCTAATGGGATATTTGTATTAGGAACAGTCTTTTCTAAACTTATTTTACGCTATTGGGTGGATATTTGTTAAAATAACCATTTATGTGTGGGACTTACATTCCATCAAAATGGCCTTGAGTGAAAATTTTGATGGCGTCATTAAGTCTGAAATATCAATTTTAGTATGATATCATAGTTAATTTTCACTCATAGCATTTTGAATGAATTTCACGGGTCGGATCATAGTGATACACTTAAGGAAAATTTCAAATGCATGCTTCAACTGGTGTAGGCCAAAAATGGCATTTCCATTTGTGAGACCCTTGGCTTGATTCGTGGAGGCTAATATAAATGGCTATTACGAGCATGATGACCTGGCTGTATTTATGGAGGCTAAGTTCATTATCTAATTCTATCAGGGGCTGGCCTCAGTGCTTGCAAAGGGTAATCATGGTTGAGTGTCACATTCATGACGGCGTCAGCATAATGGCAGAGAAAGGACCCCTAGTACGTTTTTAAGATGTGGAACCCAAACCTTTTTATATTTATTTAATTTCCCAATTCCATAATACCCTATGAAGCTTGGAAAATTATAGAATACGATCATTGGGTATTCGGGCTGAGATAGAGGGTTTGTTGGGATTATTATCACATCTAAATTTCCATAATTTTTCACTTGTTTTTTAATTAATTTTTTGATTTAGACCCAAATCCCTAATACTTCCTGGGCTTATTTAGTAAGTGTTTGTGCTTAGATTCCACCCATTTTAAGGGTACATAATCCTTAAGTTTAGAGAGCCATTTAAGTGATTTCAGAGTTTTGATTCGATAAGTAGGCCCCACATGATATTTTTAGCTTACTTTTGGACCCAAAGCTTTCATTTAAGAATTGGGTATCGTTATTCTTATATTAATTTAAAGATTATTATTTTGATAGTATGGCATCATGAGGAGGTTTCTATAAAGGTAAAAACTTTGATCCAATGGACTTTCTTTAGATTTATCAGTGTCCAGGTAATCTACACTTACTACCCTTATAGATTATGCTTTATAATGGAAACAATGTAGCATTGTGCTAGATTGGGGATGGTATTTACAATTTGCTTGCATGTTTAGGTAGATTTAGAATATCAAACTGGTTAGAGAGTCATTTTTATGAAGAATTGGTCTATTCCCCTTTTTCATGTGATAGAATATTACTTTAGAACTTAATTGGAATTATTTAACACTTAGTGGTAGAACCTAAAAACCTTTGTCTAGTTTTGGGTAAAAATTTCCTTAGTATGGACTTTTTTGGTTAGTCGCGGGCCCTGTTGGAACCTTATTGGTCAAACATATTTATTAGCTCCTTGTAGACATAGGAAGCCTTCTTTTTTCTCCTTTCAAATGTTCATGAGCTATTGTATAATATATAGATCTTTTCAACTCTTGACTATACTTGTTACCTTGTTCTAACTTTAATGGCCTATTTGAGTCTGACATATACTATTCATTTATGATATTTATAGATCGATACGAATCAAACACGTACTATTTACTCATGATATTTATAGATAGATTTAAGGCTAGTATTTACTATTCACTTATGATATTAGAGGTTGGTTTTAGGCGTACAATTATGGTTCATTTACGAGGTTTAAGAATCTGATTTTAGTCCAATGGTTATGATACAAAAGGGATTCATAGCTATGATTTTTGTTGTCGATTACTTTATAACTATTTTTATCATTAATTGTTCCCTCTTTCTTGTATCCATTTGGCTAATGCGAACTTAGTTGGATTGTCTTTCTCTTTTTTATTCCTTCTAATTTTATTAGGAAAATTTACGTTTTACTTACATTGTATTCCTTGGAGCTTATATACTACATTATTTATTATTTATCAAATTGAGTAGTATTTTAGCTATCCCCTTTATCTCTAACTTTAGGTTTTATTCTCACATTTTACTATGCTTTTGTTATTATTTAGCTCGACCAACAAATGATGCTAATTGAGTACCCATTACTTTTGTATTCATACTACACTTCTACATGATTTTCAGATATTGATATAAGAACTCATCACTATCACTGAAGATACATCCAATCTTCTTTTGGGACACAAAGATATGGTAAGATTTCAAAGTAGGAGCTGATTTTCTCTTCTTCTTCTTTGTTAGGAAAATCATTACATTCGAGACTATCTATATATTAACGTTATTTAGTATTCAACTTTTGTATTAGTGTCTTTTATATTGGCCTTACTAGGTCATGGGATATTTTTTTGCTCTTTTTCCTTCTCTTTTATATATATATATATACATGCAAATCAATATATATTGCTGTGCAGATATTTATCACCTACTATCTTATTGGATTGTTAATTTTTCTATTTATTATACCTTGTACTAATTATGCCATTATATGTAAATTTAAGCTACGATTTAGCTTACCTACTAGTGGGTCAAAGTTTTTGCCATAATGACTTAAAAAAATTAGTCTTGATAAATTATTATTAGAGCTAGGATCACTGATATTTTTTGTATAGGGTAAAGTATCTATTAGAGTCCCGTTGATCAGAGTGACGACAATTATTTCTTATATTTGAGAGGTTATAGGACATTCTTAGGAGAACATCACTTTCTTCGTTCATTTTATGTGTTGAGTCTGTGTTGGATTCTAAGGTTAACTTGTTTTACTCTTTTGTACATTGTCATGATGTGAGCTATAATACTAAAAAAATAAGAACCCTAATTCTGAAGCCAGGGCTCTAGCTAAAGGTGATGACGACCTAAAGGCTGAGGTTAGGCGAGGACTGTAACCTCAACTAAGGTTCATGATACAAATCCTTCACAAAATCCTACTATTTCTTCCAAGCTAGATATTTTTTTCGAATCCATATATTGTTGATCTAGGGGCAGCCTAGGATCCATAAAGATTTGTTTCTTCTTTATTGCTCGGAGATCCCTTGGTTCAATAATTATATTTTTTTGCTAGTGCACCATTTGATGGTACTCAGTCTGAAGATCAAAGTGGTACAAATATAGGGGTTAAGCCTATAGCTTTGGCTCCCAGAATTAAGGTCCCTCAATTTCTAGTAATTGCTAAGTCGGTAGATTTCTCAGCCAGCTATGTCTGCTGAGGAGCACAAGCTATTGGGTATATTTTTAAGATTGAATCAGTCTAGATTTATGTGGTCTCTGAGTAAGGATTCTTTTGAGTTCCTGATTTCTTATGATAATAAGCTCCATAATTCAGTCTTAGTTATTACTCATGAGGTTTACTACATTAGTTTTCAATTGGACTTGGTAGCAATTTATTGGTAGAGAGGTTATTTTGATTCCAATCTAGTTTGATTTACCGTTTTACATAGACACAATCCTCAAAGGTTTTCTTTGAGGAGTTTATGCCCCATAGCCTTTGACATTATTTGGGAGATCGGTTCTAAAATTAGTAAAGGGTTTTATGACCATTCTAGAGTATATGGCATTTTTCATGAGTTAGCAAAGTATGCTACAGTTATCTTACCGACTGAGTATGAGTAGGTTCGTGATTTGTTAGATAGTTAAGACATACTCTTCATATGTATACTTTAAATATATTATAGCTAGTAGGTATTTTGCTAAGGTTTCTAATTATGCCTACTCCATGAAGGGGATGCATTGTGAGGCCCAAAGAGGAAGTTTCATATGGGAGGTAAAGAGGCTCAGTATTTAGAGAAAGGTTCTTAGAGTGAGTAACCTCTACATTTGTAATATAAGCACCAAGGTCTGTTTAGTTGCCTCATTCATGTTGCACTCCAGATTACTTATGAAGGACAACCCAACTATAATGATTATACTAGTCAAACCAGTGGTCATACTTCAAGAGTCATGTACCCTAGGTTTTTAGTTGAGGTGGCTATTTTGATTTAGCTAGATATTTTACTCTGAGTAGAGTGGTTAGGGTATGCGATAATTATGGGTTCATAGTCTATTATTCTAGATAGTGACCCCTACATGAGGTAGTTTTGCCTACAACATTGAGTTTTTAGTCGATTAGGGTAGTGCTACCCCCGATTGAGGTGGTATGTAGAGTTCAAAAGGGTGGTCCCCAAGTTTCTTGAGAAGGTCCCCAAGCAGGTACGACAGGTGGCCAATTAGGAATCCAATTAGGTGGTGAGCATTGTCACTTGTAAGTTGTACCTGGTAGGCTAGAGGTAGAGTCAGTTGATTTTATTATTACAGGTAAAATTTTAGTAAGCTATTGGCTAGCTACTACCTTATTTGATCTAGGATCCATTAATTTAAATTTGTTTTTTGTTTATCTACCATGGTTAGAGTTGTCTTAGGATTCTTTATGTGTGCCATTTTATATATCTACACTGTGGGTGATTCTATTATAGTGGATTGGGTTTATAGATCATGTTTTATGAACTTTTGAGAGTTTGATACTCAAGATAATCTAATAATATTAGATATGGTAGACTTTGATGTGATTCTATGCATATACTAGTTATCCTTTTATCATGTGATGTTGGTTTATTTTACCAGGACCATGACCTTGGTTGAAATACCCCGAGACTCTAACCAATAGTGCAACCTTTAATCAAGATCATGAGAAATAAATTATAATGTTTTGGGTTTTTTTCTGATCAAGTATAGTGTGATTAAGGCTTTAAAGATGTCCTAACGATTTGGTGAATCAAAATATTTCTTACCAATTGAATTCTTTAGAAAGATATTGGTATAGGCCACTTCAAATGATTATATCTCTAGTTATACTTGCACATTTTTAGCTCGTGACCTACCCACAGATAGATAATTGAATTAGCTTTCCAACGATATGAATTTCGCCAAAATTTGATGCCGGATCAAAGAGTTATAACCATTATACTATAGCGTGTAAATCTGGAAAAGGGTGACGATGTTTCTGATGGCCTGTCACGTTTCTGATGACATTTCAGACAACGTTGTCATATTTCTGATGACATTTTTGATGATGTCATCATTCTTAGGAAGAAAATCATAAAATTCGATGCTTTTGTGATGACATTTCATGACATCACAGGTGTGACGGCCTATCACGGATGTCGTCAGCTACTTTTTTCAGCAATTTTGAGACGTTTTTGCAAGGGTATTTTGGTCTTTTCTCATATTTTTGAGGCCTCTATAAAAATAAGAATCCCATCTAAACCCTAATTCCAACATTTTCTCTTCCAATTCTTTTGAGATAATATATCTAGGGTTATATCAAGAACATAAATCTTCCAAGAATGATTCATAAATCTTCAAAATTTCTACAAGAACCAAGTTCCTCATAGTGTGGGCTTCAAGGATTATTTATTTCAAGTGTGGATAAAGTCTCAAGCACTAAAGTTCGTCCAATTTCAAAGATTAAAGTATGTGGGGTTCTGAACAGGAACACTTCTTTCGTTCTTATGCCCAAAGATTTAATTCTATTGAATTTAATGAATTTTACAAAGTGGGTTTACACCCAAATTACTCTATCAAGGATTTATGAGATTTGACCTATACAAAATTGACACATATGACTATTCATTGTCTTATTTCTTAAATTAAGAATTTATGTCATGAGTTATATATTGTTATAATGAAATGATAATTTCTAAGCGATTTATGATAAGTGTCATTGTTTTTGTTTTCCAAGAGGAGTTTTCCTATTGAATTTATATTGATATTGAGCTTGAGAGTCAAGAACAAGTTGTATGATATTTTTTGGAAGACTTGATAATTGATATGATTTGATTAGTAAGTATACTTGATGATGAGAAAGATTATTTTGAGATTTATTCGAGTTAGGAATCCACAAGTTGATTATTATTTACAAGTGAGATATATATTTATATTTTGGTCTTTATGATAGACTCTTGAGTTGATTAATGTGGATTTCCTAATGCGTTCTGCGCTTAAGTCTGGGAGTGGT
The DNA here is from genome assembly GCA_026120095.1 of Capsicum chinense. NCBI lineage: Eukaryota > Viridiplantae > Streptophyta > Magnoliopsida > Solanales > Solanaceae > Capsicum > Capsicum chinense. Next base: position 161,916,726 of record JAPEIP010000005.1, on the reverse strand, counting down.
ATTTAGCACTGAGTGGGAAGTATGGGTTTAGTGCATCCTACTTCCTCAGAAGTACGTGCCACTGTAGGGTTAAGATTAAGGGCCAAAGGCCAAGACAATTATAACTAAAGTTAAGTTCTACTCCGATGGCGGGGATAGAACAACTCTCCCTAACATGGGTAAGATGTTGGACTCCATGTAAGCTCACATAGTTTATATCGGTTACAAGAAACTCCCACGTCCATAATAGTCCAAGTTTCATAAGTTACCGAGTCACTCTAAGTCATGAGTCAAAGAGTTTGAGTTGAGTCCAACAGTTTGTGAGATTTATAAAGCATGTGTTATTATTGATGATTTATGTAAAATATGTTTCAGGTAACTCAAACAAAGAGAGTCATTATTATCAACATGCATGATTTTCTTATACATTTATGATATTATTTAAATGTTTTCTGCACCCCCACATACTCAGTACATTCCCAAGTACTGATTCCTATACCCTTCTATGTTCTATATTATATTGTGATGTAGGTTTAGGTGCTCAGTCTCAGCAGCGACAGTGATCTTCGAGTACCTCCATCTATATTCGTACAATTGGCGAGTCCTCATGGTTTGAGGACCTATGTCCTTGATTTTTGTCTTGATAGTAGATGGTTGTTTATTTTGAATTCAGTATGGGTCAGTTGGGGATCTGTCCCAATGGCTCCTCAGTCTTATGTAGTAGAGGCTTTGTCAAACTAGAGAACCAGTATGTACAGAAATTCAATATTTTAATTATACACGATAGTATTTCTTTGTATTCTAGTATGTTCATGACATGATTATTTTTCTTTATTACAGCTTAATTACAGTCATAGTGAGTTATAGAGGTAATGATAGGCTCAGAGGGTTAGCTTGAGGTCGCGTGTGGCCTTAAGTATCGTGTGACATCTTAGGATTGGATCTAGGGGCATTGCAAGCTTTTTATCAGAGCCTAAGGTTTAAAAGAGTCCTAGGTAGTCTGACAAGCCGTGTTACATAGAGTATTGATCATCGATGTGTAGCGTGCCACATCTATGAGCAAGAGGCTACAGGATGTTTTAGGAAAAGTCATTTCTTTCATTGAGAAGTCTTTCGTGCCTATGATTGTTTCTCTCTACTATTAATTCTTGCTCTCTTAATACAGAAAATGCCTTCTTGTAGAGCTCATAGAAATAACAAACGACCTGAACCCATTTATCCTTTAAATAAGATGGTGACTCATGTCGAATTTCAGGTAGCTTTTTAGGCGCTAGCCCAGGAAGTTACCGGCAATGCTCAAGACAATGTTCAGGCTGCTGTTCCACCTCTACAAGAAGGTAATTCTATAGTAGCTTGTGTTTGGAATTTTATGCGACTAAATCCATAAGAGTTTTATGGGTAAAAGGTAGGTGAGGACCCACATATGTATCTTGATGAGGTGAAAAAGATCACCTAAATTATGAATATAATAGAGGAAGAAAGTATGGAGCTAGTTTCCTATCGCTTGAAAGAGGTTACTTATGAATGGGTGGAGTTGTGGAAGAAGAGTAGAGGGGAGGATGTCGCTCCCATGACTTGGCAGTTATTCCACGACGTATTCTTAGACCGATTCTTTCCCTCGAAGATGAGGGAAGAAAAACTAGAAGAATTTAGGAACTTGAGACACGGTTCCATGACAGTTAAGGAGTATTGTCTTAAAATTAACCAGTGGTCTAAGTATGCTCATGGTATGATGGTTGATTCTAGGACCAGTATGAGTAAGTTTTTGACTGGCGTATCTAGTTTTTTTGTGAAAGAGTATAGGTCCGCTCTGCTCAATAGGGACATAGATCTTTGTAAATTGATGATACATGCCTAGCATATTAAAAAGGACAAGGTGAAAGAGGGAGAGAGAGTGAGAGGTAGTAAGAAAGTTAGATCAGAGCAGCAGGGGTATAGTCGGAGTAGATTTTTTAGAGGGATCCGCCCTCAGTTTTAGAGCCATTCTTTTGTGCCAGGACAGTCAATAGCTAGTACTCCTATATCAAGAGTCAAGCAAGAGCAGGATAATATGCCTACTGTGTCTAGGTCTCAGGACAGTATGAGTAATAGAATCAACTATCCCCATGTGCTAAGTATGGTAGGACACATCTTAGAGAGTGTATGTCTACGCAAAGAGGTTGTTTTGGTTGTGGTAAGTTGGGCCATAAATTTAGGGATTGCCCATATGCTAGATAGGGTAGCCGTGATGTTCATCCCAGAGTCAGGCTATTAGTGCTCCATCCCCTTGGGTTAGTCCTAATCCTCCTTAGGGTTCCTCATCTAGTACTGTTGGTGGTCAGCACTAGAATCGCTTTTATGCTATACCACCCTACCAAGAGCAAGAGAATTCAGTAGATGTTATTAATGGTACACTCCATGTATTTCACTTTGATGTGTATGTGTTGATTAACCCTGGGTCAAGTCCTTCTTATGTGACTCTGTTAGTGGCTGTGAATTTTGAGATTAATACTGAAAAGATTCCTGAGCCTTTTGTAGTTTCTACACCATTAGGTGAACCTATTGTTGCTAAGCAGGTATATAAGAAGTGTCCTATCACTGTTTTTCACAAAGTTAAGTTTGCATATTTGATTGATCTAGACATGGTTGATTTTGACATTATTATGGGTATGGATTGGCTTCACTCTTATTATGTAACTATAGACTATCGTAGTCGTGTAGTCAAGTTTCAATTTCCCAATGAGCTAGCCTTTGAGTGGTTCGAAAATTCTGTATACCCCAAGATTCATTTCATATCTTACCTTAAAGCTAGGAAATTGATATCCAAGTGTTGCATCTATCATTTGGTTCGAGTTAAAGATACTAAGTTCGAGATTCCGACCATTCAGTCTATCCTTATTGTTAATGAGTTTTGTGATATTTTTCTAGAAGATCTCCCTTGGGTACCTCTTAATAGAGATATAGAATTTGCGATTGATCTTCTCCCCGACACGCTACCTATTTCTATTCCTCCATATCGTATGGCCACCACAAAACTTAAGGATTTGAAAGAGAAACTCAAAGATTTTCTAGATAAGGTCTTAATAAGGCCTAGCATATCTCTTTAGAGTATACCCATTTTGTTCGTGCAAAAGAAGGATGGTTCATTGCGGATCTGCATTGGTTATCATTAGCTTAACAAGGTCACATTCAAGAACAAGTACTCTCTTCCTAGAATTGATAACCTATTTAATCTGCTGAAAGGTGCTAACTATTTCTCATAAATAGACTTAAGATCCGGTTATCACCAGCTTAAAGTTAGGGATAGTGATATTCCAAAGATAGCTTTTCGTACCCGATATGGTCATTTTGAATACTTGGTCATGTCCTTTGCGCTAACAAATGCCCCAGCACCCTTTATGGATCTTATGAATCCGGTGTTCAGATAGTACCTGGATATATTTGTTATTGTGTTCATAGATGATATTCTTGTATACTCCCAAAGTGAGAACGACCATGCAGATTATCTCCGAATAGTGTTGCAAACCCTTAGAGATAATCAACTATTTGCCCAATTTAGCAAGTGTGAATATTTGCTAAGGTCAGTTTCTTTTCTGGGTCATATTGTTTGTTTTGAAGGTATTCGAGTTGACCCCCAAAAGATAGAAGGTGTGAAAAATTGGCCTAGACCTATTTCCCCATCTGATATTAGGATTTTCTTGGGTCTAGCTGGCTACTACCATCATTTTGTTAAGGGTTTCTCTTCCATTACGTCTCCTTTGACTCGATTTACCCAAAGGAAAATTAAATTCCTGTGGTCTGACTCTTGCGAGAAGAATTTTTAGGAGTTGAAGACTCGACTCACTTCGGCCCCTGCGTTAACCCTTACAAATTGTATAGATGATTTTATGGTGTACAGTGATGCTTCTAGAGTTTGGTTAGGTTGCGTGATGATGCAGAAAGGTAAGGTTATAGCCTATGCCTCCAGAAAGTTGAAACCGCATGAGAAGAACTAGCCGACCCATGACCACGAGTTAGTTGCAGTGGTTTTCGCCTTGAAAATTTAGAGACACCATTTGTATGGTGTTCATGTTGATGTCTTTACGGATCACAAGTGTTTGCAGTATGTCTTTACTCAGAAAGAGTTTAATCTTTGTCAGAGGCGATGGTTAGAATTGTTAAAGTACTATGATATGAATGTGTTGTATCACCTGGGCAAGGCCAATATAGTGGCAGATGCCCTTAGCAGGTCATCCATGCATAGTGTAGCACAGGTCGAGGAAGATAGAAAGGAGTTAGCTCATGAGGTGCATCGCCTAGCTAGGTTGGGAGTTAGGTTTCTTGATTCAGCTGAGGGTAATGTTTGGGTCCAGAGTAGTTCTGAGTCTTCTCTAGTTTCGAACGTAAAGGAGATGAAAGATATGGATCCTAGTTTGGTCAGACTGAAGGAGTCAGTTATAGACCAAAAGGTGGAGGTTTTCTCCCAAGGCAGAGATTGTGTATTGAGATTTTAGAATAGATTATGTGTGCCTAATATTAAAGATTTAAGGCAGAGAATTATGTCTGAAGCGTATGGCACGTGATATTCTATTCATCTCGGTGCTACCAAGATGTACCGCAATTTGCGATAAATTTATTGGTGGAATGGTATGAAAAAGGATATAGCAAAATTCATAGAGAAGTGTACAACTTGCCAACAGGCTAAGATAGAACACCAAAGACCCGATGGAATGATGCAAGAATTCAGTATTCCTACTTAGAAGTGGGAGGAAGTAAATATGGATTTTGTAGACATGTTGACTAAGTCTGTACATTTTTTGCCAATGCATACATGTTTCACCTCTGAGGACTATGCGAAGCTGTACATTCGATAGTTAGTCAGGTCGCATGGAGTTCCTTTGTCTATTATCTCCGACAGGGGTACTCAATTTACTTCTTATTTTTGGATGGCTTTCCAGAAGGGTCTTGGTACCCAAGTTCATCTTAACTCCGTTTTTCATCCGTAGACCGATGGTCGGGTTGAGAGGACCATCCAGACCTTGGAGGATATGTTGAGGGCATGTGTTCTTAATTTAAAAGGAAGTTGGGATGAACATTTGCCACTGATTGAATTTTCTTACAACAATATTTTTCATTTTAGTATTGGAATGGCTCCATTTGAGGCTTTATACAGAAGGCGATGTAGATCACCCATAGGTTAGTTTAAAGTAGGTGAAGCCGCTGTGAGTAGACCTGATGTTGTATTTGAGGCTATGGAGAAAGTTAAGCTGATTTGAGAAAGGTTGAAGACAACCTAGAGTCATCAGAATTCAAATGCAGATGTGAGAAGAAGAGCCTTTGATTTTGAGGTTAATGATCTTGTGTACTTACAGATTTCACCCATGAAGGGGGTGAAAAGATTTGATAAGAAAGGGAAGATTAGTCCCAGATACGTTGGTCCTTATAGAGTTTTGAATTGTGTTGGGAAAGAAGCTTACAAAATTGAATTACCTGAGAAGATGTAAGCTGTCCATCCCATCTTTCACGTTTCTATGCTCAAGAAGCACATTGGTGATTCTATTGTTGTTAATCCATCATAAAGTTTTGATGTTCAGGATAGCCTTTCGTATGATGACTTTTTTGTTGAAATCCTAGATTATCAAGTTCGTAGACTAAGAAATAAGGAAGTTTTCTTGGTCAAAGTTATGTGGCAAAATCAATCAGTTGAGGGTGCTACCTAGGAAGAAGAAGAAGATTTGTGAACCAGATACCCTCATCTCTTCTCCGCGAGTTCAAATTAAGTAGAAGGTACTATTCTTCCCTAATCAAGTTTCCTTCTAATCCAGTGTATTCAGCTATATGGTTATTCTCCCTATTATTCATGCATTTTTTTAAGTACTCAACAGTTTAGAATGAAGTAAGCCCTTTTAGTGAGTTGTTCCAGCTATATGTCCTCATTTTCTCTTGTTCTTCGCCTATCTAGCCATATTCGAGGATGAATGTTTCCAAGGGGGAGATACTGTACGACCCCGAGACTCTAACCAATAGTGCAACCATGAATCAAGCTCATGAGAAATATATTATAATGTTTTGAGTTGTTTTCTGATCAAGGATATTGTGTATTAAGGCATTAAAGATGTCGTAACGGTTGGGTGAATCAAAACATTCCTTACCGATTGAATTCTTAGGAAGGATATTAGTATAGTCAACTTCAAATGAGGATATATCTCATTATACTTTGAATTTTTCAGATCATCACATATCAACAGATAGATAATTGAATTTTCTTTTAAACGATATGAATTTCACCAAACTCCAATAACGGAGTAAAGAGTTATAGCCATTTTACTCCAGCATATCAATCTAGAAAAGGGTGACGATGATTCTGACGGCCAGTCACATTTTTGAAGACATTTCTGACAATGTCGTCAAGTTTTTGATGACATTTCTTAGGACGTCGTCAGCCTTAGGCAGAAAATCATAAAATTCGACCCTTTTGTAATGACATTTCGTGACAGCCTATCACGGTTCTGACAGCCTATCACGAATGTCGTCAACTATTTGTTTTCAGCAATTTAGAGAAGTTTTTACAAGGGTATTTTGGTCTTTTTCCATCTTTTGTAGGCCTCTATAAATATGACAATCCCATCCAAAGCCTAATTCCATCATTTTCTCTTCCAATTCTCTTGAGATAATATATCTAGGGTTATATCAGGAATATAAATCTTCCAAGAATCATTCATAAATCTTCAAAATTTCTTCAAGTACCAGGTTCCTTATAGTGTGGGCTTCAAGAATTATTTATTTCAAGTGTAGATAAAGTCTCAAGCACTAAAGTTCATCCAATTTTAAAGATTAAGGTATGTGGGATTTTGAACAAGAACACTTCTTTCGTTCTTGTACCCAAAGATTTAATTTCTATTGAATTTCATGAATTTCGCAAAGTGGGTTTACACCCAAATTAATTTATCAAGGATTTATGAGATTTGAGCTATACAAGACTGACACATATGACTAGTTCATTATCTTATTTTTGAAATTGAGAATTTATGTCATGAGTTGTATAATGTTATCATGAAATGATACTTTCTAAGCGATTTATGATAAGTGTCATGATTTATGTTTTTCCATGAGGAGTTTGCCTATTTAATATATATTGATATTGATCTTGAGAGTCAAGAACGAGTTCTTTGATGCTTTCTGGAAGATTTGATACTTGATATGATTTGATAAGCAAGTGTACTTGATGATGAGAAAGATTATTTTGAGATTTAGTCTAGTTAGGAATCCACAAGTTGATTATGATTTACAAGTGAGATATATATTTATATTTTG
>JAPEIP010000005.1:161889594-161909375 GCA_026120095.1 Capsicum chinense | reverse complement strand
ATTATTTTGAGATTTAGTCTAGTTAGGAATCCACAAGTTGATTATGATTTACAAGTGAGATATATATTTATATTTTGGTCTTCATGATAGACCCTTGATTTGATTAGGGTGGATTTCCTAACGCATTCTGAGTTTATGTCTACGAGTAGTATTTACCACCGAGCAGAAAGTATGGGTTAGTGCATCCTACTTTCCCAGAACTACGTACCACTGTAGGATTAATATTAAAGGCAAAAGACCAAGAAAGTTATCACTAAAGTTAAGGTTCTACTCTAATGACATGGATAGAACAACACTCACCAACGTGGGTAAGGCGTTGGACTCCATGTCACATGGTTTATGTCGGTTATAAGAAGCTCCCTAGTCCATAATAGTCCAAGTTTCATGAGTTACCGAGTCACTATAAGTCATGATTCAAAGATTTTTTGTTGATTCCAATGGTTTGTAAGATTTATGAAGTATGTGTTATTATTGATGATTTATGGAAAATAAGTTTCAGGTAACTCAAGCAAAGAGTCATTATTATCAGCATGCATGATTTTCTTATACATTTATGATATTATTTAAATGTTGTCTGCATCCCCACATACTCAGTACATTCCCAAGTACTGATTCCCATATCCTTCTGTGTTCTAGATTTTCTCATGATGTAGGTTCAGGAGCTCAGTATCAGCAGCGACAGTGATCATCAAGTACCTCTATCTACATTCGTACAGTTGGTGAGTCCTCATGATTCGAGGACCTACATCCTCAATTTTTGTCTTGATAGTACATGGTTTTTTAATTCCAGTTCAGTATGGGTCAGTTGGGGATCTGTCCTAATGGTTCCTCAGTCTTATATAGTACAGACTTTGTCAGACTAGAGAACTAGTAGGTACAGAACTTTAGTATTTTGATTGTACAGGATAGTATTTCTTTGTATTCAAGTATGCTCATGACGTGATTCTTCTTCTTTATTACATTTTGATTATTGTCATAGGTAGTTATAGAGATGATGATAGGCTCAGAGGGTTATCTTGGGTTTGCATGTGGCCTTAAGCACCGTGTGATGTCTTGGTATTGGATCTTAGGGCATTACATTAGCCATCATAGCATAACCCTTATTTTGTGGTTGGATTCTATTTGTCGCGCGTCGACAAGGATTATTTCTTATATTTTTCCTAGGATATTGATATTGAGTAGTTGCAAGTCTTGTATTGCTTATATTTTTTATGTTAATGCAAAGAGTACTTTTCCTGATTCTGTTCCCATAGTGCATGATTTTTCTAAAAAATTTCCTTATGATCTTACTAGCCTTCCTCTAGAGCATGATATTGATTTTATTATTGATGTTGAGATGGGCACCTAACCTATTTCTATGGCATCTCATAGTATGGCTCTTGTAAATTCTAAGAACCTGAATTATCTTTAAGATTTTTTTGGTAGGTGTTTTATAGATCTAGTGTTTTACCTTGGTTACTGCCATCTTGTTCGTTACATGAAAAGATGGCTCTATGTGTATGTGTATTGACTACAGCTAGCTGAATAATATGAAAGTGAAGAATAAGTATCTTATGCCTTATATTGATAATTTATTTGACCAGTATCCCGGAGTAGGTGTGTTTTCTACGATAGACTTTAGGACTCGCTATGGCCATTATGAGTTTTGGTGATATCTTTTGGGTAGACCAATGCTCCAGCCACATTTATAAATTTGAAAAACAAAGTGTTCAGGCCCTATTTTGACTCATTCAGGATAATTTTCATTGATGATATCCTTGTGTATTCGAGAAGATGGGAGGAGCACGAGTAGTATTTGAGGATTGTGCTCGGGACATTGAATGATCATATTATTTATGCCAAATTCTTAAATATGAGTTTTGTCTCAAGTCTATTACATTCCAATGAAATATGGTTCTTATTTGTGGTAGTATGGTGGATCCAGCAATGACTAATGCTATTTGTGATTGGGCGAAACCTACATCTCTAACTGAGGCTCGTAGCTTTATTTGTTTAGTAGGTTACTACAGGTAGTTTATTAAGTTTTTTGCTACTATCATAACACCAAATACTAGGTTCACTTGACAAAAGGGTTTATTTTTAGTGGTCCAAAGAGTGCAAGTCGAGTTTTCTTATGCTCAAGGGATTGCTCACTTCAACACTTATTTGGACCCTTCTTATTTAGAGCCACGGATTTACCATATATTGTGATACTTATGGTGTTGGTTTAGGTTGTAATATAATACAGTAAGTCTAGGTTATTGCTTATGCATTAAAGTAGTTGAACGTGCACGAGCACGACTATCCTACTTATTTTTTAGAGTCGGTGGTAATAATACGCGTGCTCATGACTTGGACGCATTACTTGTATGGTGTTTCTTGCAAGATCTATTGTGACCATCATAGTCTTTAGTACTTTATGACTTAAAGGGAGATTAATTTAAGATAGCCAAGTATATTAAGTTGCTGAAGGACTATGATATTTCTATTCTATACCATTCGGGCAAGGAAAATGTGATAACAGACACCTTGAGCCATAAGGCAGTGAGTATACATAGCCTTGCCATCATTTTAGCTTTGAAGTGTATATTAGCTTGGGAAGTTTAGTCCTTAGCCAACTTGATAGTCTAAATTAAACTTTCAAACTACAGGAGGATCATTACTAGTGTTGAGGCTAGATCTACCTTATTTGAGCAGATTCAAAGATTCCAGTTTTAGAATAATACACATTGTTGCATTCATGATCAGCTTATAAGGGGAGAGTCCAGTAGGGCTACATTGAATTTAGAGGTTATTTGAGAAATAACGGCTATATTTGTGTTTTAAGGGATAGATATATGATTCCGTTGATATTGCAAGAGTCTCACAACTCGATAAATTCTTTTCAACTTGGTACGACTAAGACAAATAGGGATTTGAGGAAGCATTATTGGTGGAATGGAATAAAGTGTGATTTAGCAAAATTTGAAGATTTTTGCTGCCATTTTGCTCATGTAAGGCCGAGAATCAGACACCTGGTGGCTTGATTCAAAGATTACCTATTATCAAGTGGAATTAGGAGTTGAACTTGAAGGTCTTTTTAGTGGGTTGCCTCGCACTTCCCCTGCTTTCGATGGAAATTTGATCATTGTAGACCAACCGACCAAATTAACCCATTTTATCAATATTGAGATGTCTTTCAGCGTTGAGAGGTCTGTTCGTATCTATGATCCTAAGATAGTTCCCCTACATCGAGTACACATATCTATTATTTTAGAAATAGGCTTAGTGCTCACTTCTAGACTCTTGAGGATTTTCAGGAGGATTTAGGTACTAAGGTGTCACGACCTAATCCAGGGCCTTGATGTGATAGGTATCTCAAGTCCCACATAGACCTGAGTTCACCCCCGTCACTTAATGAAACCAACACAAAATCCCCAACTATCGGATGAATTCCAGATATATAACAAGATAGAACATAATAAAACTAATGATAATTCATGATATGTCTAAACATAACGCCAATAATTGGATAAACACACGGCACCAAACAATCAACGAAACCAAACAAGGCCAAAGTGATCACACAAAGACTCTACAAACCTATGGTCAATGAAATATCAGGACATACCCCAGACAATAGCCGAATCATAAATAAAAAAGATAGTCAAAACATACAAAGAAAACGATAAAATGAACTGTGCTATTCCAAAGGAAGGAAGCTCACCATTTCAATCTGAATCGTTACCTTATACCGAATCCAAGCCACTAAGCAGGAGATGTCAAATTATGTAAAGTTCCTACATAGCATAGGGATACATCGTCTGAATATGGTAATCTATTTTAGCGCTACTATGTAATTCAGGGATAGAGGAACAAAATAATGCCACGATAATAGTTCAAAACCAATAAAGAATTCAATGCATAGTATCATATGAAGTACATATACATATATAATACCATATGGTAGGGTAGGGGCAAGGCTTAGCATGAACTATGAAAATCTTAAATTTGGTTGGTTTAGCATTACCATCATATAACAAAGAACACACGGGATATAAGGGCCTAACTGTCCCTTAGATGTAAGGGCCCCGATGCATGTAGTTGCACGGTTAAGAGAATATCATTATCCATTTATGACTTTATAGAGCACTTGAACCTCCTAACATAGTTAAATTTACTTAAGAACCATTGTATATAGCATGGCAGACTCTAACCTCCAATTTATATCACTAATATTGGGGAGTTGAACCTCCCGGTAATTTAGACGCGCACACTGGCTAATGCGGTTTCCACTGGTAGTACTTTGGACCCCCACTTTCATGGCTCGGCTACATAACCCTCTCTTAAGCACAATTTAAAACATTTAGCAATCATCGATATTTATTAACCGATTATACATATAGGTACCCCAGTTGTATCTCATACCAACACCACTTGAAAGCATTTACTATGCCATAACAATAATTTCATCGTTTAGGACTCGAACCCATTGTTCAAACATGAACATTAATTTAATTTAACATTTGGGACTCAAACCCATTTAGCTAACTAAACCCCAAGGGTACAACGTAAATCAATATAGAGCCATCAAGGCCTTTACAAAGTCCTACATCAATCATTACCAGGAATATGCTAAAGCTTGAGTTCAAAAACACAATTCAATTTGTGACAAAATCATTCTCATTAACTATTTTAGAAATAGGTTTAGGGCATGATATTATCAAAGAAAAAAATCATCAAATTTGGGGTTCACCATGGAACCTCAATTAAATAACGATTCCCATGCACCCATATGTGCAAAACCATAGTAAAAACATGCATAATCATAATTTAAACCATTGAAAACAATATTCAATGATATGGATTCAAACCCCTAAACCTTGGTTTCAAAACTAGCGTTAATAATTAATGAATTATGCTTTTAGTGCATTCTTTTATTAAACTAACATTGAGGGAATAGTCATATGCTTTAATTATGAATATTCATAGAGAGAAATTTACTCTTGAACCATTAGATGGCCACTTTGGAGAAATACTAGCCAATTTCGCTTGAGAGGATTTTGAGAGAGTAAAGAGGATGTTTTGATCTTCTAATGTGTAGAATGAATGCCCAAAAGTGTTTTAGGGACACAGGGCCTAAAGGGTTTTAAATGGGAAATGTCCAAATCACCCTCAACTAAAATTGTGAAAAGGTTGTCCTTGGTTAAGAGTCGACCCATCGACTCATCATAACATTACATTACTCGTAGGCATGAGTAATATCCAAAATAGTGTGTTTGACAATCATACACTGTCCATCTTATGACTCCATGATACCACTCGTGACCTGACCATATGTCTTGTATGGTCTAGTCATATCCTAGGCATAACCCAAAGGGTTTACACACTGAAAAACATACAACTCAACCCTACCACTCGTATCATGGTCTTACGACTTTTAGTGAGCCACTCTTACCCTGAGTAGAACCTATCCAATTCCACACTAGTTTTGTTACTTGCGTCTCTTGACCAGTAACAAAACCATACGACTCATACGATTAGTCATCAATAGGGATGTGAGCTCAAAGACTTTTTAAGGATAAAAATCTAAGGTGTTTCAGTCCACCCACCCCCCCAGGATCATTCATCCTTTAATGATAGGAAAGGAAATTGACTAGCATGATTATACTCCAAACATCTCTACTCTTACCTTTAACTATGTTAGAGAACAAAGATTCCAAGAAATTAACCTTCCCAATTATGAATTCAAAAAATAAAGATGTTAAGAACAACACATACCATAAGAAAATTTTTTAAGAGTGGGGAACAGGAATGGATACTTACACTTCATGTCCTCTTTATCATCCTAAGTAGGTTCTTGAAATTTTGGTTTCTCATAGAACCTTTTTCGAAGCCACGTCCTTTGTTCGCAATCGGTGAACTTTCCTATCCAAGATCCTCACTGGGACCTCCTAAGTGAACAAAGAATCCAAAATACTATTGTTCTCCAAGGGAAAAACCAATGAAGGATCACCCACACATTTCTGTAACATGGACACATTGAATACCGAGTGAAAAGAAATCATGCTGAAGGGCGAATCCAACTCATATAAAATATTTCAAAACCATGTATGGGCCAACGTATTGGGTACTGATCCCTTCTTTCCAAATTGGATTACTCCGATCATAGGAGACATCTTCAAGAATACCCCATCTCCAACCTCAAATTCAAAGTCCTTTCATCATTCTTTTTTATATGAATTTTTGCGAATTTGGGCATTCATAACCCTATGTCGAATCACCTTCACCTTCTATATTTCTTGGTAAACAAAATCTAAGTCAAATATCTCCACCTCACCAACCTCAAAATAACCCAATAGGAGATCTACACCTATCGTACAATGCCTTAAAAGGAGCGATACCAATGCAAGAATGGTAACTATTGTTATAGGAAAATTTAATGAAAGGAAAGTGGTCAAACCAACAACCACCAAAGTCAATTACTCATGCTCGCAATATATCTTCCAAAGTCTTAATGGTTCTTTCCGCTTGCCTATTCACCTGTGTCTGAAAGGCGGTGGTAAGGCGCACTTTGGTCACCAAACCATACTGTAATGAGTGGCAAAAATTCAATGAGAATAGATTTCCAAGAACTAAAGTGATTGAGACAGGAGTACCATTCAAATCTACTGCCTCCTAAAGGAACAACATTTCATAGTTCTGGCAGAATAATTATTCTTCACTAGCAAGAAGTAAATAGTTAGTCATCCGATCCATGATGAACCAAATGGAGTCATAGTTATTCCGCAACCACAAAAGTCTAGTAATGAAATACCTATTAAATATCTTCCATTTCAATACCTGTAATTTAATCTCTTGGATTGTCCTACCAGGCCTTAGGTGTTTCACCTTTCTTTGCTGGTACACAATACACTTAGCCACTAATATGTCTACATCTTATTTCATGTTATTACACTAATAAATCCCTTTATGGTCATGATACATCTTTGTCAAACTGGGATGAACTATATACTGCTATTCATAGGACTCTGCAAAGATCCTACCTCACAACCCGTCAACATAGGGAACACACAACCTCTCTTAGAACTTGTAGACATTATCACTACCGATCAAAAAGGCCATCACCTTATGCTTACCCACATCATCATTAATATTCATCAACAGAGGTTCTAATACTTATTTATCCTTTATTTTAGAACCAAGAGATGATCGTGCCACCTGTTTCACAAACATACCACCGTTTTAAGAGTACAAGAGATGAACTCCAAGGTTAGGTAAAAGGTTAATATCCTTCCCCAGTTCTCGCTTATCCTTATCTACATTAGAAAAGCTACCCATTGACAACCTGCTAAAAGAATCAATAGCCACATTAGCTTTACCTGGATGGTAGTGAAGGCTCACGTCATTATCCTTGAGTAGCTTAAGAGGTTCTTTCCATGAGATTATGCTCTTTCAAGGTTAACACCTATTGTAGGCTCTTATGATTAAAAATATATCAACATAGATCTAATACAGATAGTGATGCTAGATTTTCCACGAGAATACCATGACTAACTACTCCAAGTCATGATTCAGATAGTTTTCTCATGAACGTTCTACTGTATAGAGGCATAAGCAACCAATATGCCATGAAGCATCAAAAGACAACCCAAACCAACTCGGGCTGGATCACATTAGATGACAAAACCCTAGGTGCCTCCAGGTAAAGTCAAGACTGGAGTTGAAGTTAACTTAACTTTCATCAACTCAAATATACCCTCAAATGCATCAGACTATAAGAACTTTACCTTCTTCTGATTCAACTTAGTTAATGTAGTATCAATAGAAGAAAAGCTTTCCACGAACCTCATATAGTGTCCATCCAAACCTAAAAATCTTTGAATATCAATTAGAGTCATTGGTCGAGGATAATTCTAAATTACTACAACTATCTGAGAATCAACCATGATCCCCTCACTAGGTATAATATGACCTAGATTAGTTAGAATATTAAACCCGAACACACATTTAAAGAAATTAGCATACAACTTCTAATCTTTCAAGGTCTACAACACTAGGAAAAGTTCATCAGCATAATCCTCCTTACTCTTAGAGTACACTAAGATGTCATCAATGAATACAATCATGAATGATTCTAAAAACTAACGAAACACCCGATTCATCAAGTCTATGAATGTAGAAGGAGTATTAGTCATGCCAAAAAATGTAAACATTAACTCAAAATGCCCAATCGAGTGTAGAAAGTTTTCTTAGGGATATGTACCTCTCTAATCTTTAACTGATGATATCTGGACTAAAAATCAATTTTAGAAAATAATTTGGCACACTGAATCTAATCAAACAGATAATCAATTCTCAGAAGTGGATACTTATTCTTTACAGTCACCATGTGCAACTGTCGATAATCAATGCACATACGAAGGGAAACATCCTTCTTACAAACGAGTAAGACTGCTGAAACCCACGGGGACACACTAGAATGGATAAAACCCTTGTCTAAGAGGTCTTTCAACTCATGTGGAGCCAATTTTTAAACTGGAATAGAAATTTGATGAGTGTCCAGACTAAGGTTAATCCAAAAATCATTCTCCCAATCGAGACCGACACTAGGAAGATCACTAAGGGTGACTTTAGGAAATTCATTTACCACTAGGAAAGAATGTAAGAAATGACCCTCAAAGTTAGAATCGTTAACCCAGAACAAATGATAGAGACAATCCTTGGAAATTAATTTTTGTGCTCTATGATATGATATGAACCTTCTCTTAGGCACTAAGCAACTCCCTCTAATTCAACAATTCGCTCATTAGGGAGATTAAACATGACCTCAAAGGTCCGACAATTTAGAGAAGTATAGTATGAGTAAAACCAATCTATCTCTAATATAAATTCAAAATCAACCATGTCAAACTATTTCAATCCCACAAGAGTTTCTCTATTAACCAACAGATATCACACAAGCTCTATGCACCCTTCTAGGAATCATAGAGTCACCCACCAGGGTAAAAACATAAAAAAGGTCCAAAATACACTTATGATCGAAACCAAAATGCATAACTACAAATAAATTCACATAAGAAAAGTGGACTACGGATCAAGTAAACATTATACATAATGTGAAAAGAGTTTCAACATACCAGTAACAACATAAGTAGATGCCTCTGACTCTGAACGAGTAATGAGAGCATTAAGATAGTTCCAACTAGTGACAAAGCAAGAAGTTGCAACCTTTGAAGTTGGAGCTAATGAAAAGGAAGCAGGAACCTTGTTCACCCAGAAGCAACTTTAGAGGGACAGTCCCATTTCATTGTCTTATCTCACCACACATAAAACAGTAGTTCATCCCTTCTTACATTAACAATGGTGGTGCTGACCATCAAATTTATAAGGAGGGTAGGAGGGTACTGATTGGGCTTAACTAGCTTAAGATTTAGAAGCATGTGCCTGGGAAGCCTCACCATCCTTAAAATGTTGGTCACCAGATAACCTTGGGAAAAGAGCACTAGCCCTTGAATATGAGTTAGGACACCTCTAGCAAATATTCTTAGACCACCTTCCACTCTACCGCTGACCTATATTATATTATGAATACTAAAATTTATTACTCTACCTCTCTCTTATCTGTTTCTGCTTCTTTTATACCTTAACTTGTTATATATACACAACTAATCTAGAGATATCAATGTCTTTGTTCAACAGGGCTACCTTATTTTCAAGGATTGACTTATGGCATAAACCAAAAGAAAACTTTTACATTCTAGACCTCATGCTAGACACCAACTCTGGAGCATACCTAGACAACAAATGTAATTTCAACGCATACTCCTTGACTATCATTCTTCTTTGTTTTAAGCTAACAAATTTTTCTGCCTATGCCTCCATTGGTTCCTGAGGAACAAAGAAAACAAGAAATGAACTAGAGAAATCAACCCACTAGGTAAAACCTGCCTCTTCACCTCTCAACTATTCCTATTTTTCATAACACTAGTACACCACATCTTTTAGTAGATAGGCATCAAACTATACCTCACCAATGAATCCTTGAGAATTCTCCTCAACCGTAGTACTAATAAGCATTAGAGGATATAACCTCATAAATTGGACAACTCTAGTATCCTCAGATAAACCCATAGTAGTACTAGCATATCCCAACTATTATGACTTTGATTCCACCAACTAGGTCAATGGATTAATTGAACAAAAAAACTCAGTATTAGTAGCCTCCATTTGAGGTAACTGAGTACGTGTGTTTCCCTCAATAGTAGGATCAGTAGGGATAGATAAGACTCCATGAGGATAAATAGATGCAGTGATATTTGAGCGAGTATAGACCCAAGAAGTTGGATAAGCTCCATCCAAATTATCCTAGGATGGGATAAAAGAATTTCTAGACATAAGATTTTCTTGGATAAATTATCTGAAAGACAAATAGATGAAAATCAAAAGAATCCAAGACCTTAGACTCTACAGCCTAAATTATGAAAGGAAAATAGTCCTAAATATATCACAGCTTCTCCCTTATAAGTATGGTGTGCTACACACCCATAAAATATTCTCTACTTAACACGGCTTTATGGGAACCCAATTGACCAAAAACATAGGCTCTGATACCACCTTTTTCAGAACCCAAACCAGGGCTTGGTAATGAAAGGTATGTCAAGTCCCATGTGGACTGGAGATTACCCCCTTCACCGATTTCAACCAACACAACATACTCAAAATTTAAAGGAATTTTAAACTAATAATAAGAATGAACATAATAAAATAAATGATAATTAATGATATGTCCACACAAATAATTAATAATGGACAACCTGATGAGTGATGATTTTACCACCTATTCTCACAAACATTCTTGTACATTACCTTGTTTTGAATGAATAAATAAGACATATGTGTGAGAAAATACACCAATATCCATTCATTAAAGAAATAGAGTTTAAGAGATCAAAAGATGTGGAATAGAGCTTAAAATGATAAAAAAGAGTAAGGAAGAGTGTAATTGAAGACCTGGACCATATAGTCGTCAGTTACTATGACCGCGGACTTCAGTCAACATCGGGGTCAGTAAAGATAATTAGTATAATACGTTTGTGAAACATAACCACGGTGGCGGTCAAACTTGTATGATCATGGTTCAGCTGGATAATGCCCTAAGTCAATTTTGTAAAACTACATAAACGAATCCCAAATCATATATTGGAAAAAACATTTCTTCTTCGGGGTGTTGCTTACCTCATAGTTATTTTTTATTTGAAAGATACAAACCCAAATTGGGCAAGTGTGTAACTACTCTTGGATGCTTAATTTCTTAGTAATTTTATGAAGAATGAATGATTTGGATAATCCCCATGATATATCTATTTTTACTTTCTTAATGTGTAGCTAAGTAATTTAGTCTTGGTATTGTGTTGAACTAAAGTGTAATTGTGTGTGGGTGTTGTTGTGTTTGCATGATTTTTAGTTGTTGAGTATGAATTCCACCATTGCTTAGGTTAATGAGTTGAAATTTTATTGGTGAAAATCCTAAATCTCCAAATGTGTTTGATGGAGAAAACCACAAAAACTAAAATCCTTTTGTCATCCTTGAAAGAAGGTTGAAGATGAACTTTAGATAACGCATAACATCCTTAAAAGATGTTAGGGGGACAAAGTAATGGTGGACAATTAAGTCTATGGTTTACTGCCTTTTTCAATCTTAAAAATAAGTGTGATTAGAGTGTAGATATGTCGAAAGAGACAATGGGTGAAATCGTTGTAGTTTTATTGAAAGACTGACTACAATAACTTTAGACCTAGCCTATCTTTTAATCAATAACTAAACTTCAAACTAAACCATTAGCAACCCACACGCTTTACCATTTGGTAGACCGAATCCTTAGACTCTCTCTATTTTTGATTTTAAATTAAAAGCATCATATTCGTGCATCGGTAGTAAAAAATCATTACAAACCAATCCCCCATTACATTTTACATATCTTGTTTATTATCACTTTGGGTAACCTTTTAATAAGGAGAATACCTATAGGATTTGAAGTCTATAATTTGCTCCTTCTGGATCTGACCCTAACTCTAGTTTGGTTATTGATAATGACTGACTTACCCCTTATTAATGGAAGTGAGTTGAGCATTTTTAAAATTATGTCATTGCTAGGGAGTGATAGTATATTTCACTTGTGTGGTGTACTTCTTACTTGGGTATTTCTAGGGTAGTGTATTTTATTAAATGTATTGTATTTGGATTTGTTACAGTTAATCCTAATGTGAACGGATTTTTGAGTGAAAGCACTAATGATATGGAGTTATTTTGTGTTCTCCTTGATGGAGAGAACCAAAAAAAGTGTATAGGACAAATGGGATCAACCCGTCTCCCACCTCGTAGGAATGGGACTCTCCACATGACGAGCGACATGCTTCATTTTATTACAAATTACGGGGTTGTATGGGATCTTGCGTTTGAGGACCCGTATGTTTACTTAAAGAATTTATTTGAGGTGTGTGCACCATTAAACATTGTGCACACCACTAAAGAAGCCTTTTGGCTCAATATTTTCCTATTTTCACAAATAGAAAAAGCATTGTTATGGCATCATTTTCTCCTTACCGCTTTAATCACTTCATGGATTGAGTTTACAATTTTTTTTTGGATAAATACTCTCTTTCCCCATGGTGTGCCACACAAGAGATGAGATAATCAACTTTAGAAAAAGGAGTGAGGAGCCTCTTTATGAATTATGAGAGGGATTTAATAAAAATTTAGTCAAATGCCCAAACCACAAGATTCCATGGAGGATACTTCTCCAAATATTCTATCGGGTGCTACACCCTTGGAACAAAACTATGGTAAACAATTCACTGGAAGGTTCTATCATAACATGCCTTATAATGTTACTACAAAATAAGTTAGAGTGGTGACTAAACAAAAATGAGAATGGCATACCCAAGGCACTGAAGTCTTGAATAGTTCTCCATCGATACCCATGGTCAATATAGAACAAAGAAAGGGGGATGACGAACATAAGGAGACTATGGCAAGCATTTTTACCCAAATTAAGATTGTAACCAAATATATTATGAGTGCACATGTGGAAACTGGAAATGTCATAGCATCAAGAGCCTATGGTGAGAAAGCTGAAAATTTAGAGGAAGAGATCTATTGTTTGAAAAACCATTGGAGGGGTTTTCACTCATCCAATCAATGACTTGGTGAAAATCAAGGTTGAAGGTAGATTTTGCAGGGATTGTGAATAAGCTTTTTGTCATTTTGTTCCCCACTATGACTGAGTTTTTAATAAAGAGTCAAGCCAAAATGATCCAACAACATTAAGGATCAAAGATGTACTAGAAAAACCTTGAATAGAGTAGAAGGTACAGATAAAATGGTCGGTGAATTAAAAGGGGACTTCTCTCAACTCTCTAAAACTATGGTGTCCCACTCTACTTCTATTATGAAATTCGAGACCCAAATTGGATAAATCTTTGCACGATTAAAGGTTAAGCCTAGAAGTGGTCCCTCTTGTGACAAAATTTCCAATATGAAAAGTAATGATCAAGTCTTGGAAATATGTGCATTGAGCAAGAAGAAAAAGGAAGAGTTACCCCAAATTCAAGACGAAGAAGGGAATAAAAAGATGGCAAACATGGCCACAAAACAAATTGATGATGGAGAGGTTGATAAGCGGGGACTTACAAAACTCCCTTGAATGTTTAAAAAGAATAGTGTCGTGCCACAATTATAACTAAGGTGCTATGTGAGAGGCAACCCACAAATGGCATAAAAGTGGCTCATATCATTATTTGATATATTTTTATAGTGTTAATGCTAGGTTTTGAGTATGAAAATCTCATGCAAGTATGGATCTGTTGAGCGCATTAGGTATGTTTTGAAAGAGGTAAGTATGTAGAAATGTTCATCACAAATTGAACTGGGATCAAATAGGTGTAAAATGAAAAGAAGCTGAATAGGTTAAAAATGTGGAGTAGAAATGCTCTTAGGTACCGTGATAACGGCACCTAGGATACCTGATTATATCTCAATAATAAGCTATGATGAAGTAAATATCTTATCTGGAACCCTCGAACTCCTAGCTTGACGGCTTGACAAACTATTCGACATAGGACAGACCTAGCTGATTGATGTCATAAGCAATCTTTCTGGTCTAAGAGCAGCCCCAAATTGGAAGTTCACACTTAGTGTGAAGGAAAGTGCTTATACTCTCTATGAGCCCTCCATACAGTGGCACATCAATAGCCTCTTTTTCAGCTTGAGAACCAATGAAAACCATGAAAAAAAAGAATGTCCTAGAGGGTTTTTATGGATAGTAGTGCACCGAGGAAGATGTTGAATAAATGAGGATGTTTAATGTTTTATATTTTCTAAAGATTCAATGTTTAACGAAGGAAAATTAAGGGTTGTGCAATCGTGATCATCCGTGTGCCAGTTTAGTCTTGATTGTCGTCATTTCAATCACTTATCCCCTTATTTTCCTCTCATTTTCTACACACTCCTTTTTAAGTCTTCAACAGTGGAATTAATCCAACCTTAAGGAGAATGAGGGTGATGTAAAATTTGAGAGCACTGTTAGCCCTTGATATGGTTCTAGGGAAAACACTAAGCCCTTTTATCCTTGATTATCTTTATATTGGGGAAACTTCTACTCTATCAAGTTGGGGGTGTCTCCTCATTAATTTTATTTTGGGCTTGTATTAATGATATTTCTACATAATTTTCTGCTCTTCTGGTAAGTTCTTATTTGGTTTGTAATATTCATACACTATGATGGTGCACACATTTATATAGATTAGTTACTATGTTCTTAATTTGTCTCCCTATTTTATTTCTAATAGACATACTTTTCCATTGCGATTGGGTGTCTAACAGTAGGTGTATAGGAAGTCTGAGTACCTATGGCATCGAGGCCTTAAAATGAAAGGGACTTTTGAGTACCTATAGCATTGATGATTTGGGATCGCATTCATATCCATTGGGGAAATCTGAGTAACCACCTGGGTGGTTTGCCTGTACTATAGTTTGCAATGTGAGACTATTTTTTTGGTTGATTCCACGATTAGGAAATTTTTCATGGTGCAGATACAAAAGAAAACAACCCCCTCTGTCTGAAAATTTAGTAAAATTCAAAGGCATGGACGTGAGAAACCTTGTGATGAAATTTTCCCTCTTTCTATGATTCAAAAATTTGACTTTGGAAAATTAGTGAATACTCCATCTTTGTCTTGAGTGAGTCAAACAATTGAACCCCCTTGACAATATTTCCATGCCATGTGTGTGAGTTTAATTATCTTCTTGTCTTGCGTACACTGATCATCTAGAACTTGGCCATTAGTCTTGCAAAGAAATATTTTTACTATGATTGGTTGGTAAAATTATCATATTCCATCTTGTGATTTTGGAAGCCCACTTTAGCCTAAAAATCCTACCAATACATAAAAATTACCCCTAGTCACCCTCTTTGAGCCTTTGGACTTTTCCTTGGAAAAACGCATTACAAACCATGACCCTTCTATTCATCCACTCTTGAACCATATCCTCCTTGAACATAAGAAATCAAATTGAGGCTAAAACCATAAGTTGGGTGTGGTAGAAAGAGAAAGAAGTGTAGTTAAGCCAAAAAGTCATAAGAAAGTGTCTATGAGCGTAAACAAGTAAGCATATAGCTTTGAAGAAAAATAAAATCCATTAAAAGAATGAAAAGCATAAATTTTAAATGAATGAAAAAAGAGTGAATATAAAGAGGTGAAGAGAATGTGAGTAAAAAAAAGGATCAAAGTAGGCAAATTTGTAAAGAAAAAAGAAGTGGCCTGAATATCAATGGATAAAAGAATTGTGATGTAGAAGTTCAAGGAGGGTTTATCCTTATCATCCAAAGTTAATACCCTACCCTAACCTAAACCTACATTACATGCTCAAAAAGTCCTTTTGTGATTCCCAACCGAATGTGGTCATTGTAGTGGTGACCGAAAATAGGGGCAAACCTATGGCATTGTACTTGTTAACATGGAGAATTTCTTTAGCTATTGAGTGTTTGCACTTAAAATTCCTTGTTTCATGATTGGTAAATAGGTGTGTGAATTTGTCTTTTCTCGTTAAGAGGCATGTGAACTTATTAAGGTTGGTGATTTGGTCATCTTCTGTAGAATGAGATAAACGGAAGTATAATATGATTTTAGTCAATATGTTATTAATTTCTAGAGTGTAAGTAGTTGTTACATAGTTACTCCTTGAAGTCTATTTCATCTTTCACTACTCCATTTTATGATGAGGGGAGTCTTCAAAAGCCTATTTGCCCATGTGTGAAATGCTTTTGGTCATAGTAATAAAGTTTAAGTCATCATGATCATTGGGAGATAGAATGAGGGCATACATATGAAATTGTCTCATAGAAAGAGGTGGTGATGTTGAGGACAAGAAAGGTCTTATGTTGGGGTGGTTGATGTGTGGAGATTTTACCACCTATTTTCACTAAACTTCCTGCATATTACCTTGTTTTTAATGAATAAATTAGACATATTTGTGGATAAATGCACTAATATCTACTCAGTGTAGGCATAGAGTTGAGGAGATAAAAAGATGTGGAATGGAGCTTAAAATGATAAAAAGGGAGCAAGGAAGAGTGCAATTGAAGACCTGGACGATATCAACCTCAGTTACCGTGAACTCGGTCCTCAATCTGCGATTACGGTTAGTTAAGATTGTCAGCACAGCGTGGTCATGGAATACAACTTTGATTGCATAGCTGCAGTAGCAGTCAAACTTACACGATCGCGGTTCATAGAGATTATACCCCAGGGCAGTTTTGTAAAACTATAAGTATGAATCCAAGGTCATTTATAGGCAAAAACCCTGTGTTCTTTATGGCATTTCTTACCTCATAGATATTTTTGATTTGAAAGTAAGAAACCCTAATTGGGCAAGTGTGTAACTATTCTTGGAGGATTAATTTCTTAGTAATTTTGTGAAGAATGAATGTTTTGGATAATCCTCATGGTATATATCTTTTTTCATTCTTCATGAGTAGCTAAGTAATTTAGTCTTGGGATTGTATTGAACCAAAGTATAATTGTGTATGGGTGTTTTTGTATTTGCTTGATATTTAGTTATTGAGTATGGATTCCATAATTCTTCAAGTTAATGAGTTGGAATTTTATAGGTGTAAACCCCAAATCTCTAAATGGATTTGATGGGTAAGAACCACAAACTCAAAAAACCTTTTTTCATCCTTGAAAGATTGATGAAAGTGAGCTTTAGGTAACACATAACATCCTTGAATAAGGGTTATAGGGGGACAAAGTAATGATGGATAATTAAGTCTATGGCTTACTACCTTTTGGAATCTATGAAATAAGTATGATTGAAGTGGAAGCCATTTAAAGAGCATCTAACTAGAAATTGGGATGCTTGATTGAGGTTTTGGGTGATTATAAATTAACAGTTGTTAGGTGCTCGAAAGAGCCAATGGGTGAAATCATTGTAGTTTTACTGAAAGATTGGCTGCAATGACTTTAGACCTATCCTATCCTTTGATCAACATCTAAACTTCGTGCTAAACCATTATCAACCCACACGTTTTACCTTTAGGTTGACATAATCCCAAGACCCTCTCTATTTTTTATTTTAAATCAAAAGTGTCTTATTCGTGCATTGGTAGTCAAAAATCGATACAATCCAATCCCCTCATTTTATTTTACATGCCTTGTTTATTATCATTCTGGATAACCTTTTAGTAACATGAATACCCATAGGATTTGAAGTCTATAATTCATTCCTTATGGATTCGACCCCAACTCTAGTTCGGTTAATGACACTGACCGCCTCAGTATTTTCCTAACCGTCCATCATCAAACAATCAACCAAACCACCTAAGTCCAAAATAATCCGACAAAGCCTCCGCATAGTAATGGTAACTAAAATGTTGGGAAATGCCTTGATAATTACCAAAAAAAATATCCTGAAGATAGTAAAAACATAAAAAGGAAACCACAAATTGAATTAGATCTTTCAAAGAATAAAAACTCACAACTTCAATCTAACTCACTAGCTGATCCTGAATCTAAGTCACTGAGAAGGAGATATGGAAGAATGACAGTTGTTTCATCGCATAGGGATATTACGACTGAAGATAGTTAGCGGTTATAGCAATAGCATATAACTCAGGGATAGAGGAACAAGATAATTGCATGATAAAAGTTTGTAAGAAATACAGGATTCAATGCGTAGTATCATATAAAGTACATATGCATATATAATACCACATTTTGGGGTAGGGAGAATGACCTAGCATTAAATTTGAAAACCTTCACCCGGGGGTTTATAGCATAAATGTCATATAACATGACATCCACCAGCTAGATGGTCTCAATTCTCCCCTAGCCATACGGGCCCTAGTCCATATAGCTGCACGAACTACATAACATCCATATCCATATATGCCTTTATAAGTGAGTCGAACCTCCTGATATATTCAAGCTGCATTAAGCACCAATGTATAAAATATGGGGGACTTTAACTTCCCATTCATATAACCAATAAAGGGGACTCAAACCTCCTAGACATTTCGACACCTACACAGACTAGCGTGGTTTCAAGTACTAGTCCTTTGGACTTCCTATAATGCCCCAAGTATTGTACCTCAGATGCTACACGATGCTAACAATCAAGAAGGACCACTACCTAACCCATGACTGATATCTATAACTGAGCACTAGATAATAGTAATATTGTATTAACAATATAACTGAAATAAATGCAGAAATCTGGTGAAAAATATGCCATAAGGTTTAAACACTAAACAATACTGAATAAAACAACGTCTGAACAAGGTATGATAATACCAAGACTAAAATGTTTGTCTGAACATGCTATAGTCTGAAATCCTCTAAACTGTCTAAATAATGAGTTGAACAGACATGTCCCCGACTAACTCTATCTACTGAAAGTAACTAAGTACGGAAATACTAAAAGAGTGAAATAATCATATCCTCAAAAGATAAGGACTCACCACTGACTCTGACTGCTGATATCTGAGCTAATAAGCACAATCGGTAAGTTGACCATCCTAACCTATGGTATAAATACCATAGCATAAAAGAAAAGTATGTATCAGTATATGTGAATATACTGGTATGCAAAGTAAGGTAACGATGAATGCAAGGGTTCATATGCATAAACTAAACTTACTGAATAGTATAAACATAAATACATGAGGATACATGCATGAATACATAATCCAACTGAATTCATAAGGATTTTGAATATTGAGTTTACTAATTACATGGATTACCAATAATTGATATACTTGATATCTCTGTGACTGTATTTACAATCCTTATTCTAATAGAACTAGCTCAGTTCTGTGCTGAACTAAGTGACTATATCTGGCAATCCTAAAATTTGTTGAAATATTTATGTTCTTTACTGAGGACTGAGATGAAGACTTAGGGAGATAGTCAACTATACGATATTACCTAAATAAGATATTATAACTGAGTTGGGGTCCAATCTGTAACCCCAATTGGAATTGTGTCAATATTGCGCCACTGATAAGGACAAGCAGTGAGTGACCCGCATCTATCAGGTACTCTAATGAGATTGGTTGGACCCTCATCTGACTTGCTAAGACTACTCACCATCCCTTATCTAATGGTCTCTTATGTCTCTACCTATGCTGGCTACGATGTTCTAGAATGCAAGGACTTCTTTTAAGAATCACATCCTCTACTGGCAGGTGAGTTCCTATCCTTGGGTTCACTCAGTGCTGAATCATACTCCTAACTGAATAAACATTGAACTGTGTATACTAGAA
>JAPEIP010000005.1:161852788-161879431 GCA_026120095.1 Capsicum chinense | reverse complement strand
CTGAACATAGGGGAGGCAATAGATGAAAATCCCTCAACAAAAAATATATAATAGAAATCCAAACCCATGATACTCCTAATAATTAATAGAGTGATGGGTCTAGGCCAGCTTCTTACTGCTTCGGTCTTTTGAGAATCAACTCTAATTCCATCACCAAATATGATATGACTAAGGAATGCTACTAACCTTAGCCAAAACATGCACTTACTAAATTTGGAAAATAATTGATAATTTTTTAGAGTCTTCAATACTGTTTTGAGATGGTTTGCATGATAATGCTCACTGTGGAAATAGATAAAAATGCCATCCATGAAGTCTATGATGAACATGTCTAAGTACAA
The DNA here is from genome assembly GCA_026120095.1 of Capsicum chinense. Classification (NCBI taxonomy): domain Eukaryota; kingdom Viridiplantae; phylum Streptophyta; class Magnoliopsida; order Solanales; family Solanaceae; genus Capsicum; species Capsicum chinense. The sequence continues at coordinate 161,879,090 of JAPEIP010000005.1, read as the reverse complement.
CTTGAACACATGGTTCATTAAGTCTATGAAATTAGTTGGGACATTGGTAGCACCAAGTGACATAACTAAGAATTTGAAGTGACCATACCGAGTATGAAAGGCTATTTTTGGAATGTCACATTCTCTGACTCTAAGCTGACGATATCCTGATCTGAGGTCTAACTTAGAGAATTAACTGGCACCCTAGAGTTGGTCAAATAAATCATCGATTCTGGGAAGTGGATACCTATTATTTACTATGACCTTATTGAGGTTATGGTAGTCTATGAACATTATGAGAGAATTGTCTTTCTTTCTCATGAATAGAACTGGTGTACCCCAAAGGGACACACTGGGTCTAATAAACCCCTTGTCTAGGAGATTCTTCAACTATTCTTTTAGTTCTTTGAGATCTGATGGTGCCATTCTGTATGGTGGAATAGATATGGACTGAGTATTTGGGAGAAGGTCTATGTCGATGCCTATTTCTCTTTCAGGAGGAAGGAACATAGTTGAATATTTATTCACTACTGGGACTGATTCAAGAATAGGAGTATCAGAACAAGAGTCCTTAACACCAACAAGATTATAGACACATCCATTGGATACCATTTTCCTTGCCCTTAGGTTGGAAACAAGCTGACGCCTAAAGGCTGAAGTGTTACCCCTCCACTCTAGGATGGGTATATTCAAAAATTAAAACTATAAAATTCTATTTCTATAGTCGACTGTAGTATAGAAGGAATGAAGTCAATCCATACTAATAATAACATCAAAATTAGTCATCTCTAATTCGACTAAGCTTGTGCTGAAGTGACTTTCTTGAATACCATAATCGGATAGTTCCTGTATACCTGCCGGGCTAAAATAGTTTTACCTATTGGGGTAGAGATGGAGAATGGCTCTGCTAGAATTTGGGGACTCACTCCAAAATCAACCTCTATATAAGGAGTAGTAAAAGACAAGGAAGTTCTTGGATCTAGGAAAGAATAAACATGTATATGAAAGATTTATAACTTTTCGATGACCATATCAGGAGAATTTTCCTGGTCCTATCAGGATTGAAAAGGATAAATTATGGTTAGGCATTGCCCACTGGTGACGCTGGAGATGGAACTCTATTGTTTTGGAAGGCTAGACTAAGATGAGGAACGATTAGGCTGACCTTGAAAAAGTAACTGGGATAATCTTTGACGCTATGACCTGGCTTGCCACATCCCAAAAAAACATCACTGGTAGCTCTACAAATACCCTAATGGTGCTTACCACAAGTTTGACAAAAAGGATGAGTTCGGGCACTTCTAACACTGGTTTAAGACATAGAGATTGGTGCCCTATCTGTGCTACCATTCCTAAACTTTGGAACTGGAGCACTGGTTGAGGAAGGATCAAGAACTCAAGACTTTGGGTAGCACTAAGAACTATTCCCAACCTCTACCTGAGGTTAACTAAAAGCTACCTATTCTAGCTCTATTATTCTGCTTTTCTCTTTCCTTATTCTTCTGCTAGTCTATCTGCTAAGCATGGATCATTAGCCTGGATAAGACCATCTAACTAATGAGCATGGAAGTCCTGCATTTCTTGACCATACTATCATCCACTCCAGACATAAACTTACTCATTTAGGATCTACTATCTGCCACCATAAGAGGAACATATCTAGCTAGTTGAGTAAACTAGAGAGATTACTCTTTCACTATCATGTTCCCGCGCATGAGGTTGATAAATTCTAACACCTTAGCTTCTCTCAGCTCTAGGAGAAAAAATCTATCTGAAAAAGCATTGGCAAACTCCTCCCAATATATATGCCCTATATCTATATCCCTCTCTGCTTTCTACTATTTGAACCAAATGTAAGCCATATCCTCTAACTGATATGCATCTAGCTCAACACTCTGGATAATAGTTACTCCCATAATGTAAGTAATCATCTACACCTGATAAAGATACTCCGAAGGATCCTCGTTTAACTTTAACATGGTAAAAAAAAGAGGATTTATTTGGGTGAAGTCTTGAATTCTAGGTACAGCAGAATTGGCCACTAGGTTGGTCAGAACAGTAGCTGGCCATTCATTTTGAGAAGCAAATGAATTAGCAAGAGTAGTGAATGCAACTCTAAATTTTACATGGGAGACATATTCGCCTAAAGTATTAGGCTGATCGGGCTGAGGGGTTGGCTGATCTCCTGTTCCTCTTCCCTGAGTCCTTTTTGGAGGCATTTTTCTATGGATGGAAGAGAAAAAAGGATTAGACTAAGAGTTTAAGTGGAGCTCATTCTCACTCATATGACATGAATACTTAAGGAAGGAAAACTGTTCCTAAAATATCTTATAGCCTTTTGTACATAAATGTGGTGTGCTATAAACCTATGCACAAGACTTTACTAGATGTGACTTTCAGACTTCCTAGGACTCTATTGAACCTTAGGTTTTGATACCAAGTTTGTAACGCCCTAAGTCTAGTACCCCGGATGCTACACAATGCTAACAGTCCAAAATAACCACTAGCTAACCCATCACTGATATTTGTAACTAAACACAGGATAATAGTAATATTGTAATAACAAAATAAATAAAATAAATGGGGAAATCTAGCGTAAAACTTTCCATAAGGTTCAAAAACTAAACAATACCAAATAAAATAATGTCTGAACAAGGTATGACAAAACCAAGACTAATATAACCATCTCAACATACTATAGTCTGAAAGCCTCTAAACTATCTGAATAAGGAGTTGATGGGACATGTCCCCAACTAACTATATCAACTGAAAGTAACAAAGTACTAAAATATTGAAATAGTGAAATAATCATATTCTCAAAATATGAGGACTCACCACTTACTCTGATTACTGATATTTGAGCTGCTAAGCATGATCGAGAACCTAAGCGCCCAAACCTATGGTATAAAACACCATAGCATAAAAGAAAAGTATACATCAATACATATGAATATATAGGTACACAAAGTGAGGTAAGGCTAAATGAATGGGTTCATATGCATGAACTAAACTGACTGGATAATATGAATATGACTACGTAACGATACATGCATGAATACATAATTGTAATTGAAATCATAAGGATTTTGAATACTAAGTTTACTGATAATATAGATTACTGGTAATTGACATACTTGATATTTGGGTGATTATATCTGATAGTCCTAAGTCTAATGGAACTAGCTCATTTCTGTACTCAGCTTACTGACTGTATCTGACAGTTCTAAATTTTATAAAAATATCTTAGTTCTTTACTGAGGACTGAGACTGAGACTGTAGAAGGTAGTCATCTATCCGACATACCCTACATAAGATATTACAATGGAGATGGGGTCAACTATGTAACCCTAATTAGAAGATCTTCAATACCGCACCATCGGTAAGGAAAAGCTATGAGTGAGCCTTATCTGTCAGGTACTCTAATGAGAATAGTGGGACCCATATCTGATAGGTTAAATAACCTCATCAACCCTCATCTGATAGGTTTTTATGTCTGAACCTACGGTGGCTATGTAGTCCTGGAATGCAAGGACTGCTTCTAAGAATTACACCCTCTGCTGGTAGGTTTGTTCCCATCCTTGGGTTCACTCAGTGCTGAATCCAACTCCCAAATGAATAGACACTAAACTGAGTATACAGTACTGAACTAGACGGTGTCCACTGAATTCCATTTACTGATGGAATATTATTGAATTCTGTTAATTGGCTGAGTTATAGAGGACTAAACTAAATACTACTGAGTATTCCTGAGTTTTGAGACTGACTGAATTCTACTAATCATGGCTTAACTGAAGTTATCTTGAAAACTAACATTGTCTTTAGGCACACAGCTAAATTATTGGGTATTAACTACCCCTAGGACTCGATAGCATGAAAATAAATGAGACATGACACTACTTGAATACATGACCATAGTCAACAATTCATAATACTATCATTGAAGGATATCATGAAGCATTCGCAAGTCATATTCTTACACATAATATAAAATAATTTCACAAATCCTTACTTATGAGAATCCCCCTAAATCATTAAAATACGTAGCTTTAGAATGAGAGTCATTTTGAACATGTGGGTACATCATAATTTAATCATATAGCTCACAAATAGGTCATAATGCACAAGTCTTATTCACTTAGGCATTTTAACAAACATGTGGAAGGCATAACTTTTTCTAGGGCATGAATCAACAACTAATACATCATGTCTATATCAAGCACTTCTAGTGTAAGTATTTCAATCCACATACTAACATGAAATCATTAGAATTGAATAAATATTCAACCTTGGGAATCACATCACAATGTAAACATGCGTATAATCAAACCCACAAAAGGGAATTCAAAATTCATAGTTCAAAAATTGTTTGTTGAGCTCCAAAGGTGAAAAGTGAGCCTTGAATGAACACTTTATATACCTTAGATGACAGTTTCTTCATGATTGATGGAACAAAGCTTGAGTTCTTGAATTAAAATTAATCACCTAGGGTTTCTTATTCTTGAGCACCTATGAAATAAAGAATGTATTTAGCTAAAAGAGGTCTAAATTTTATGTTATGAGGACTGACAGTTGGGTTAAAATTACCTAATTACCCTTAAGGACATGGTCATTTGATTATAGAAATTAGGCACTAACTCATTTGGCGATGCAGTGTATCGATAGCATCAACACGATACTCAAAGTATCGCTCATGATCACACCGTGTCTCAGGATTTTTGAGTGGCAGTCTGGTAATAATATTAACCAACATGATAGGTAATGCGGTGTTCCAAGATCACATTGGTCCACTATTTTGGAATTTCAAACATGGTCTAAATGAGGTCTAGAAAATAAAAAACTTATCTGAGAACACCTCTTGATAATCCTGATCATGAATTATCAAAATTATAGACCATTAAAGGATGTTAAGTTTACAAAATGAGATTTCTAACTTTTGAAGGCTAAATAAACTAAGTCTGGAAGCTTAGATACAATTTTCTAAGTTTGGGACCCCTTAACAAGCTTAAAGGACTAAATCAAGCTTAGAAATTTTGTGGGCTCTTACATGTCCACTTTTAGTTTGTGCAACAACTAGAATTAGTAGAGTGTTCCAATAATGGTGGCTAGTATTTGAGTATTGAGATGGAATAATTTGAGGCATTATATGGTAGATATTATCAATATTTGATATGTTGGTTTGAAATCTTTGAGGTTGGGCCATATGGTACTGGCTTTCTTTGTTAGTCATTAAATAGGGTCTAGGTGATTTAGGTTAGGTTGAGGGTAGATCAGAGTAGGTGAAAAAGTTATGCGGATCATAGGCTGTGGAGTTTGTCACTAAGTTTTCCGTTAAGTATAGCCTATGAAGGGAGTGATGAGGTTTGAAAAGAGGAGAAAGCTTGGCCCTAGGTATATTGAGCCATTTGAGATACTCTCGATAGCTAGAGAGGTAACTTAAGAGTTAGCCTTGCCTCAATATTTTCTAGATTTTTTGCTATTTTTTCACATCTCTATGTGGAGATATTATATCGCTAATAATTGAAACATGCTTTTATGGGACTCAGTTCAGTTGACAAACATGAGCAAATTCTTATATTAGCTAGGGATGTCAGCTGGTTTCACTTAAAGAGATTCCAGTGGTTAAGGTTCAGTGGAGACACCACCAATTTTAGAAATTTATGTTGGAGATTAAGAGTAAGATACATGCCTAGTATACTAACCTTTTTGAGCCTTAGGTATACCAAGATCATTTAATTCAAATACGAAAGTTTTTCTAGTAATAGATATTGTAATGAACCTCAAGGTCATTTATGATATTTGTGTACAATATCACTATTTAGAGATTTCAAATAGTTACTTTAATTTTCTTATGACATACTTGAGCTGATAGTTTGGTTACCAAGTAGTTCATTTGGTTTTATAGCTAATTTCTTATTTTAATGTTTGTACTGTCAAAGATTGGGTACTGTGCCTAAACTATAGGTAAACAATCAAGTTTGCCAATTTTGACCACTCCATTAGTTCCCAAATGTCAATTTTACGTTTGACGGACCTTTTGTTTAAGTCTTGTAATTTTTAAACTCATTTTGAGCTATTGAGTGTATGATAGTTAAAAAGTCAACTTACGTGCGTGATCCATATTTCAACAAAGTAGCCTCAGATGGAAACTTCAATGGCGTAGTTAATTCTTGGATGTTCAATTAAGTAGTGTAGAATAGTTCATTTTTATTCATGGCATTCTAAACAAATCTCGAGGGTCTATTTAGAATTTTTGCACATGGCCAATACTCCATTAGTGCAAGCTTGAGTTGGTGCAGTCCAAAAATGGGCTTCATATTTGCTAGACCTTTAGCCTCATTGATGATATCCAAATTAAATGGTAATTATGATTATGATGACCTGGATGCATTCGTGAATGCAAAGTTCATTGGCTATCGTAATTATTGGCAGATCTCTGCTTTCATGAAAATTAATAAAAGGGAGAAAGGAAATAGGAGAGTTAGGATGGGTAGTTTTAATTTCAATCAGCCAAAGTCAAACGGTGGTAACCATCCTCGGTTTGATCAGATATCTTCATCCCTATTACCTTCTTCAGCCAGTACCTCAGTACCAAAATTTAGAAATGACAATAGGGACAGATTAGTAGCCTCTAAGTCCCAGGTCAGTGTTAATAGTGTCGTACCAATCCATTATGTTAGAAGTGTGGTAGACACCATTAGGATGAGTGTAGAGCAGGTTGTGATATGTGCTTCAGGTGTTGAAATCAAGGATATTAGATTTTGGAGTGTCGGGTAGTTGCTCAAAAAGGTAGGGATGCACGCCAATATGGCTAGTCTCATCAGTCGTTAGTTCTATTCGGCCGCCCAAATAAGCAGGGTGCCACTTCTAGTGGTACTAGTGGTCAGTATCCGAATAAATTATATTTTCTTTAGTCTTGTCAAGATCAAGAAAATTCTCCAAACATAGTTACTTGTACATTGCAGGTCTTTTAGCTATATGTTTATGCTTTACTAGACCCTAGACCTTTTTATCTTTTGTATCTCCATATATAGCTATCTTTTGCAGTCCCAAAACTCTAACATATCCCTTTTCAATGTCTACCCTAGTAGATGTTTTCATTATAGCCAGACAAGTATAGAGGAACTGTTCGGTCTCAATATTTCAAAAAGTTACCTTAGTTGATCTCGTGAAGTTAGATATGATGAATTTTGATGTCATTCTTAACATGGATTGGCTTTAGTCATGGTATGCCTCAACTGATTGTAGAAATAGAATAGTTCATTTTCAGCTCCCAAATGAACATGTCCTTGAATGTTGGGGTAGTAATACAACTCTTAAGGGATAATTGATCTCGTACCTTAGAGCCAGAAAGATGATATCGAAGGGGTGTATCTACAATCTTGTACGAGAGAAAGACTCTAACTCAGAAACTACAACTCTTTAGTCAGTTCCAGTAGTAAATAAATTTTCAGATGTATTTCCTAAAAATATTCTTGGAGTTCCTCCCGAAAGGGAAATTGACTTTTGAATAGACTATCTCCCTGATACTCAATCTACATCTATTCTGCCATATAGAATTGATCTAGCTGAACTCAATGAATTGAAAGAACAGTTGAAGGATCTCCTAGAGAAGGGATTCATCAGACCCAGTATCTCCCCCTGGGGTGCTATTATTCTATTCATTTGTAAGAAAGATTGTTCTCTTAGAATGTGCATAGACTACCATCAGTTGAACAAGGTCAGAGTAAACAATAAATATCCGCTTCCCAGAATTGATGATTTGTTCGACCAACTTAAAGGTGCTAGATATATTTCAAAGATAGTCCTTAGATTAGGCTACCATCAATTTAGAGTCAGAGAATGTAATATCCCAAAAATAGCTTCCAAACTCTGTATGGTCACTTCGAGTTTCTAGTATTGTCCTTTGGTCTTACCATTGCCCCAGAAGCCTCCATGGACTTGATGAACCAAGTGTTTAGAAAGTACTAGGACATGTTCATTAGTCTTCATTGATGATATTCTAGTGTATTCGCATAGCAAAATCATTCATGAAGACTATCTTAGAGTAGTGTTTCAGAATCTTAGAGCCTATCAATTATTTGTTGAATTCAATAAGTGTGAATTCTGGCAAAGATCAGTAGTTTTCCTTCGCCATATTATTTCTTATGATGGCATTAGAGTCGAGATTGAAGTAGTCAGAAACTTCCCTAGGCCCATCTCTCCATCAAATATCAAGAATTTCTTGAGTTTATCTAGCTATTCTAAATTGTTTGTTGAAGGGTTTTCTTGTATTACATCCCCTATGTCCAAATTGACTCAGAAGAAAGTTAAGTTTTAATGGTCAGATTCATGCGCAAAGAGTTTTCAGAATTTGAAGACTCGACTCACCTCAGCCTCAAATCTTGATCTACCAAATGATTCAAATCATTTTTTCATGCACTCTAATACATCGAGAGTATGTTTGGTTTGTTTCCTCATGCAGAGAGATAAGGTCATAGCCTACGCCTCCAGACATCTTAAGCCTCATGAGAGAAATCATTCGACTTATGACCTTAAGCTAGCAGTGGTAGAATTTGCCTTAAAGATTTTGAGGTATTACTTGTATGTGGTACATGTAGATGTGTTCACAGATCATAAAAGCCTTCACTATGTGTTCTCTCATAAAGATTTGAATTTGCATTGGATAAAGTGGGTAGAGTTATTGAAATATTATGAAAAGAGTGTTTTGTATCCTTCAAGCAAGGCCAATGTAGTAGTTAATGCTTTCAGTAGAATGTCTATGGGTAGTGTAGCTCATGTTGAGGATGGTAAAAAAAGTTAGCTCAGGAAGTCCATTATCTTGCCCGACTAGGTGTCCGTTTACTCAATTCAGAAGAAGGTAGTGTATGGGCACAGAGTAACTCAGAGTCATCTCTAGTTTACTAGGTTAAGGAGAAGTAGGGTAGAGATTCCAGTCTCATTAAGTTGTAAGAAATAGTTAGCGATCAGAACGTAGAGTTTTTTTCTTAAGGGGGAGATGGTGTCTTGCGTTGTCAGGGAAGATTTTGTGTGCTTGGTGTAGGTGATTTGAGGCAATGAATTCTTGCAAAAATGTTTGGTGTGCGTTACATTATTCATCTATGGGCCACAAAGATATACCATGATTTGTGGGAGATCTATTGTTAGAGTGGGATAAAGAGATATATTGTAGAGTTTGTAACTAAGTACTCTACATGCCAGTAAGTTAAGATTGGGCACCAGAAGCCTGGTAGGTCCATAAAGGAGTTTAGTATTCCAATATGGAAATAGGAGGAAGTGAACATGGACTTTGTGATAGGTTTGCCTCATACTGGTCAAATGCATGACTCTGTTTGGGTTATCATAGATAGGATGACCAAATTAGCCCATTTCTTCCCAGTCCATACCTCTTACTTAGTTGAGGACTATGACAATTTCCATCTCACAGAGTTGGTTAGGTGGTTTAGTGTTCCCTTATCTATCATCTCAGATATAGGTACTTAATTTACCTCTCACTTTTGGAAAGTCTTCCAAAAGGTTCTTGGTACCCAAGTCTACCTTAGTATAGCCTTCCATCCTCAGATAGGTGGTCAAGCAAAACAAACCATTCAGACTCTTGAGGATATACTGAGAGCATGCGTTATTGATTTCATGGATAGTTGAGATGACCATTTGCCTTTGATTGAATTTACATACAATAATAGTATCATTGCATATATATGTATGGCTCTATTTGACGCTCTCTATGGTAGGATATGTAGATCTCCTATTTGTTGGCTTTAAGTAGGTAAGGCCGTAGTAGTAGGGCCTGACATGGTGTTATATGTGTTAGAGAAGGTTCAATTTATTAGAGGAAGACATAGGGATACCTAGAGCCAAAAGAAATCATATGCAAATGTGAGGAGAAAGGATCTCGGGTTTGAGGTATGTTTTCTTGTGTTGTTGAAAATCTCTCCTATGAAGGGAGGGAGGAGATTTGGCAAGAATAGGAAACTTAGTCACTGATATGTCGATCCCTTTCAAATCCTCAGTCATTTAGGAAATATCATTTACGAGCTAGAGTTACCTTCAGATTTAGCCTCGATAAGCCCTGTGTTCTATGTCTCATTGGTTAAAAATTTATTGGTGATCCAGTTGTAGTTGTTCCCTTAGAAAGTGTAGATATTCAGAACAGTCTTTTCTTTAAGGAAGTTACAGTCAAAATTCTTGATCATCAAGTTCGTATATTAAGGAACAAAGAAGTCCCACTAGTCAAAGTTCTTTGGTGGAATCAGTCTATTGAAGGAGCCACTTAGGAAGCAGAGGAAGATATGCTGACCAATTATTCTTATCTCTTCTCCATGAATCCAAATTTAGTATAAGGTTCTAAATCTTCTTAAGATTTTTCTCTATCATGCTCAATTTCAATGCTCATCATATTCATGTCAGTCGTACATTCATGAATTAGTTCTAGCATTTATTCCATGCATCAGACAAGCATATTCAGTTTGTAAGCTCAGTGCCTCAGTTCCCTCAGCTTAACTAGTTTCATTCGAGAATGAATGATCCCAAGGGGGAGATATAGTAAAACCCCATATATCCCTAGCATTATCTAACTCCAAGTGCATTAGTATTTGTATATGAAATTTTTGAAAAACTCATTATTTTTCAGTTTAGAGCCTTCCATTGCGTAGGAAATTCTATTAGCTTTCCAATGATATAAAATTCCACCAAATCGGATAACTGTGTAAAAAGTTATGGTGATTTTAAGTTTCAGTTGAAAAACCTTGTCATTTTAACATCTAGTGCATCGCAGAGTAGGCCAATCTCCTATTTGCCAAAATCCAGTAAGGGTCTGTGATCCTAGCGTATCACGCCATAGGTTAATTTGATAGTTGTCAATTTCTAGTGTGACTCAGTGATAAGGGCGCATCGTTGTGCAGACTAATTTCTCGTTTGTCAGTTTCCTGTGGGCCTCCACGATCAAGGAGCTTCGTGCAGAAGGACAAAATGGCATCCACAGGCTTACAACAATGGTGGCGCATCGCGACAATTCTCCAGGTCCTAGTTGTCCCTTTTCCAGTGGCTTGGCGTGATAGTAGTGCATCGCTCCAAGGCCAAAAATTGGGATTTAAGTTTTCTACTTGTGTTTTTATATTTCTTTAATGGTATTTGGGTCTTTTTACAAAGTCATAAATTAGCCATAATCACGAAATTTAACCCCTAATTTACCTAAATACTCATTATTATTTACTTTATCTTGAATTAAAAATCCCCTCTTTCAAGAACAAGAAACCCCTGCTCTCAAGAATCAAGGTCAAATCTCAAAAATCTCCATCAATCCTTCCAATGTCATCATCCCAGGTATGTTAGATGTTCATTCATGGATTCCTCTCATCCATGGAATCCAAGTATATATTTTAATTACAAATCTATTATCTTTTCAAGATTTATGATATTAAATAGTGATTTAAAAATGGTGACTCTCCACGAACTTCCTTGAATACCGATTTTATACCATAATTTAATGGAATTATCATTGTTATCAATTCCCCCATGTTTTAATATTTTTATTTTTTGAATTAGATCATGATTTAGTGTTATAAATGTTGAAGTCATGCTATTATTTTAAGTTTTCTACTATTTCCATGAATTGACTAAACTATGAAGTTCAAGTGTTTGATAAAATGCCTACAAGAGTGATTTATTAAATAAGAGCCTTCATGTTTTGGCCTTCAAGATTTGGTGTTTTTCTAGTATTATTGTTTTGAGTCCTGGGGTATTGAATCCCCAAAAACCATAGTTGTTTATTTAGTCTAGTCTCAGTTAATTACAAAATAGTTTTCAGATTATATTATGACAATTATCAGAATAGTCAGATATCAGTTATTCAACTCAGAATAGTCTAGTAACTTGGTGTCATTCATCTAGGAGTAGGATTTAGCATCAAGAGAGTGTAAGGATAGAGGCTTCCCCATCTGTTAGGCAACATCATTAGTAGCAGTCCCTCTACTCTAGAACTATGTAGCAAACGTAGTATATGAGTAGTCAGCCATCATATTAGGCTTGACTATCTCGCAGGGGTCACCCGTCAGTTCATCCTTTACATCCATAGTCCATTGGTCATTATATTAGTTTAGTGGATCCACACAATAATGTTTATTACTCGTGGTTCGGTATTAATATCCTTCCTACTAGGGAAATAGGTTGGACCCCTATCTGCTCAAATTGGGGAATGTCAATTAGATTATACCTTACACGTTCTCAGATATAGTTTCAGTTATAGTCTTAGCTCTATTATTCAGTCTTAGCATTGTTTGATCAAAGCAAACAAATTATAGTTATCACAGTATATCAGTTTACAGATTTTACTCAATTCATATTATATGATTGGTCATGCATCCATAGTATTAATAGATTTTCCTGTATTTTCAGTATCTACAGATTCTATGATCTCTATTCACTACTCCATGCTTTATCTATATGTCCAGTTAATTATTACGGTTCCTATTTATGAGACCATGCAAATCACCCTACCTCATTTAGCATACTAGTATATTCAAAGAACTGATAGTATTCTTTTTCTTTTGTGCTATGATGTCTCACATCATAAGTGTTGGTGCTCAGTTCCCGGATCGCACCTAGATTCTCAAATTTATCAGTAGTACAGTAGCAATGGTGATTCCTCATCATCCAAGGGTAAATTATATTACTTCATTTCTTTATCTCAATAGTTAGTAGAGTTAGTTGGGGCCCGTCCTATCAAATCATAGTATCTACTTTAGAGGCTTTTCAAACACTACAATTAGCTAGACAGACTATTCAAATTTCAGTATTTTTATCAGATTCATAACTCAGTAGTTATTTCATTATTAAAACATTATGGCATTTAAGTTATTCATCTGCATTCATGATTATATTATTCAATTCTCACAGCAGGTACCAGCTTATAGGTTAGCTTGTGGTCCGTCTAGATCGTAAGAACTGTGTAACGACTAGGGAGTAGTCTCAGGTTTTTACAAAGTTAGTATTAAAGCCTTATATTTTAAAGTATCCCAGGAAGTCTCAAAGCTGCTTTGATTAGAGTCTTGTGCATAGGTGTGTAGCACACCACAATTATGGACGATAGGAAACAAGACATTTAGGAAAAGTTTCCCTTGTTTTAAGTATTTATGTTGTTCAATTGATCTGGAGCTCAAGTTAAAATCTAAGTCTAATCTGTTTTCTCCCTCCGTTTATAGAACATGCCTTCCAAGAAGAATGGAAGAAGAATAGGAACTCAGCCAGCCCGTAGCCCAACTTGGCAGATCCTCTGGATGAGCATGTCTCTCATATAGAATTCAAGGCTACGTTCACTACTTTAGTAAACTCTATAGTAGCACATAATGAACGACCAACTATTTTTACAGCTAACTCAGTGGCCAATAATATTGTAACTAGAATTTTGGATTTTACACAGATGAATCTTTCTTCTTTCATGCGATCCAAGTCTGAAGAGGATCCACGAGAATTCTTAGATATGGTTTAGAAGTACACATATGCTATGGGGGTGACGTCTAGTCACAATGCCGAGTTGGCTACCTAGCAATTATAGGATGTAGCCCATACATGCTTTAAGTAGTGGAAAGTTGATAGTGGTATTGATGCAGGGCCTACAAAATGAGAATAGTTTTCCATGACTTTTTTGGACAAATTCTTTCTATTAGAGTTGAGGGAGGCCAAAGTGTTAGAATTTATTAATTTGAGGCAAGGCTACATGAGTGTGAGGGATTATTCTCTCAAGTTCACTCAGTTAGCTAGATATACTCCTCATGTGGTAGCTGATAGTAGGTCTAAGATGAGTAAGTTTGTGTCTATCTTGTCTGATAGTGTGGTCAAGGATTGTAGGACTACAATGCTTATTAGTGAGATGGATTTGTCTTGGCTGATGGTCTATGCTCAACTAATAGAGGAGTAAAAGATTTAGGAGAGACTGCGAGGAAATTAGAGAGCTAGGATGGGTAGTTTTAATATCAATCAACAAACGTCAGAAGGTGGTAACCGTTCTCGATTTCATCTGAGGTCTTCAACCCCAGTACCTTTTTCAAACAACGCCCCAGTACCCAAATTAAGAAACGACAATAGGAATATGGCACCAGGATCTAAGTCCCAGGTGAGTTTTAGCCGTTCTTGTTCCAATCCCTAATGTCAAAAGTATGGTAGACACCATTAGGGTGAGTGTACAGTGGGTTATGATGTGTGCTTTAGGTGTGGCAAGGTAGGCCATCAGATTTGGGAGTGTCGGGTAGTTTCTCAAAAAGGTAGGGATGCGTGCCAACAGGGCTAGTCTGATATGTCATCAATTCTATCTGGCCGCTCAACTCAACAGGGTACTTCTTCCAATGAGATTAATGGTCAACGTCTGAATAGATTATATTCTCTTCAGTCCCTCTAAGATAACAAAAATTTTCCTGACGTAGTTACTGGTACGTTACAGGTCTTTCAATTATATGTTTATGCTTTACTAGACCCTGGAGCTTCTTTTTCTTTTGTAACTCCATATATAGCTGTCAATATCAGAGACAGTCCCAAAACTCTACCAAAGCCCTTTTCAGTGTCTACCCCAGTAGGCATTTCCAGTATAGCCAAGTAAGTATACAGGAACTATCCGATCAGAATATTAATGAAAGTTACCTCAGTTGATCTCGTGGAGTTAGACAAGATGGATTTTGATATCATTCTCGGTATGAAGGGTTATTACTACAGCTCTTAGGGGTCAATTGATCTCCTAATTTAGAGCCAGAATGATAATATCCAAGGGGTGTGTCTACCATCTTGTACCAGTGAAGGACTCTAACATAGAAACTCCAACTCTTTAGTTAGTTCCAGCTGCAAGTGAATTCTCAAATGTATTTCTTGAAGATCTTCTTTGAGTTCCTCTCAAAGGGGAAATTAACTTCGAGATAGAATTTCTCCCAGATACTCAGCCTATATCTATTCTGCCATACAGAATAGCTCCAACTGAACTCAAAGAATTGAAAGAATAGTTGAAGGATCTCAAAGATAAGGTATTCATCAGACCCAGTATCTCCTCATGGGGTGCACCTGTTTTATTCGGGCGTAAGAAAGATGATTCACTTAAAATTTGCATAGACTATCGTCAGTTGAACAAGGTCACAGCCAAGAATAAATATCCACTTCCTAGAATCAATGATTTATTCGATCAACTTTAAGGTTCTAGTTACTTTTCCAAGATAGACCTAAGATCAGGCTATCATCATCTTAGAGTAACAGAATATGACATCCCAAAAACAGCTTTTCTAGCTCGGTATGGTCACTTCAAATTTCTAGTCATGTCCTTTGTTCTTACTAATGCCCATAACCCTTCATAGACTTGATAAACTGAGTGTTCAAGCAGTACTTGGACATATTATTCATAGTCTTCATTGATGAAATTCTTGTCTATTTACGTAGCAAAAATGATCATGCAGACCATCTCAGACTATTACTTCAGACTCTTAGAGTCCATCAGTTTTTCATTAAATTCAGTAAGTGTGAATTCTAGCTAAGATTAGTAGCGTTCCTTGGCCATATTATTTTTGGTGATGGAATTAGAGTCAATCCTTCATAGACCGAAGGGGTGAGAAACTTGCCTAGACCCATCTCTCCATCAGATATCAGAAGTTTCTTGGGTTTAGTTGGCTATTAACATTGGCATGTTAAAGGGTTTTCTTTTATTA
Source organism: Capsicum chinense (assembly GCA_026120095.1). Classification (NCBI taxonomy): domain Eukaryota; kingdom Viridiplantae; phylum Streptophyta; class Magnoliopsida; order Solanales; family Solanaceae; genus Capsicum; species Capsicum chinense. Next base: position 161,863,437 of record JAPEIP010000005.1, on the reverse strand, counting down.
CGTACCCCATATCCAGTTTGACTTAGAAGAAAGTTAATCTTCAGTGGTTAGATTCATGAAAGAAGAGTTTTTTGACGTTGAATACTCGACTTACCCTAGCCCCAGTTTTTACTCTACTAGATAGTTCAGATTGTTTTGTCATGTACGGTCATGCATCCAGAGTAGGTTTGGCTTGTGTTCTCATGCAGAATGGTAAGGTCATAACCTATGCCTCCAGACAGCATAAGGCTCATAAAAAGAATTATCCAACTCATAATCTTGAGCTAGCAGCGGTAGTATTTTCCTTAAAGATTTGGAGGCATTACTTGTATGTGGTTAAAGTAGATGTGTTCACAGATCATAAAAGCCTTTAGTATGTATTCTCTCAAAGATATTTGAATTTGTGTTAGCGAAAGTGGTTAGATTTATTGAAATATTACGAAATGAGTGTTCTGTATCATCCGAGCAAGGCCAATATAGTGGATAATGCTCTAATTAAAATGTCTATGGTTAGTGTAGCTTATGTTAAGGATAGTAAGAAAAAGTTAGCTCAGTAAGTCCATCATCTTGCCCGACTAGGTGTCTGCTTACTCGATTCAATAGAAGGTAGTGTATGGAAGTAGAGTACCTTAGAGTTATCTCTAGTATTTGAGGTGAATGAGAAGCAAGATTAAGATCCCAGTAAAGTTAAGTTGACTGAAACAGTCAGAGATCAGAAAGTGCAGGTTTTCTCCCAAGGGGGAGATAATGTTTTGCGTTATCCGGGTAGATTATGTGTGCCTGGTATAGATGAGTTGAGTCATCGAATTCTCACAGAAATGCATGGTGTGCGTTACTCTATTCATCCATAGGCCAAAAAGTTATACCGCAATATTGGAAGATCTACTGGTAGAGTGGGACAAAGAGATATATTGTAAAGTTTACATCTAAGTTCTCAACATGCCAGCAAGTGAAGATTTGGCACCAGAAGCCTAGTGGGTCAATGCAGGAGTTCAGTGTTCAAATATCAAAATGGGAGAAAGTGAACATGGATTTTGTGACAGGTTTTCCTCGTACCCATCATCAGCATGACTCTATTTGGGTTATCGTAGGCAAGATGACCAAATTATCCCATTTCTTGCTAGTGCATACCTCTTACTCAGTCCAGGACTATGCTAATCTCTATCATAGAGAGTTAGTTAGGTTGCACAGTGTTCCCTTATCTATCATCTCAAATAGGGGTACTTAGTTTACCTTTCACTTCTAAAAAGCATTCCAAAAGGGTCTTGGTACCCGTGTCCACCTCAGTACAGCCATCCACCCTCAGACAGACGGTCAAGAATAATGGATAATTCAGACTCTTGAGGATATAAGAAGAGCATGCATTATTGGGATGACCATTTACCTTTGATTGAATTCACATAAAATAATAGTTATCATTCTAGTATAAGTATGGCCTAATTTGAGGCTTTATATTATAGGAGATATAGATATCCTATTGGTTTGTTTGAGGTAGGTGAGCCCATAGTAGTAGTGCCTGACTTGGTGTTTAATGCGTTAGAGAAGGTTCAATTGATTAGAGAAAGACTTAGGGATGCTTAGAGATGATAGAAATCAAATGCAGATATGAGGAGAAAGGATCTCGAGTTTGAGGTTGGTTGTGTTGTGTTCTTAAAAATCACTCCCATGAAGGGAGTGAGGAGATTTGGCAAGAAAGGGAGACTCAGTCGCCAATGTGATTGTCCCTTTAGAATCCTCAGTTGTTTTAGAAAGGTAGCTTATGAGCTAGAGTTTCCTTCAGATTTAGCCTCATTAAACCCTATGTTCTATGTCTTATTGTTAAAAATGTATATTGGTGATCTAGCTGTAGTTATTCCCTTAGAAAGCATAGATATTCAGAACAGTCTTTCCTTTGGGGAAGTTTTAATCAAAATTCTTGATCATCAAGTTCATACACTAAGGAATAAAGAAGTTCCACTAGTCAAAGTTCTTTCGCAGAATCAGTCGGTTGAGGGAGCCACTTGGGAAGCAGAGGCAGATATACGGACCAGGTACCCTCATCTCTTCTCCATAAATCCAAATTCAGTATAAGGTAACAAATATTCTTAAAATCTTTCTCTATCATGCTCAGCTTTAATGCACATCATTTTCATGCCAATTCTGCATTCACGAATCTTCTTTGTCATACATTCCATGCATCAGACATGCATATTTGGTGTGTAAGATCAGTCTATCAATTCCATCAGCTTAACCAGTTTCATTCGAGAATGAATGATCCCATGGGTGAGATATTGTAACACCTTGCATTTCCGTAGCATAATCTAAGTCCTAGTCCATGAGTATTTGTATATGAAATTTTTGAATCACTCATTATTTTTCAGTTTATATCCTTTCATTGCATAGGAAATTAAATTATCTTTCCAACGATATAAAATTCACCCAAATTCAATAATCGGGTAAGAACTTATGGTGATTTTAAGTTTCAGTCCAAAAACCCTATCATTCTAAACTCTAGCGCAAAGCGGAGCAGGCCAATCTTCCATTTGGCTAAATCCAGTACTGGTTCGCAATCCTGGAACATCGCGTCATAGGTCAATTTGACTGTTTTCAATTTCCAGTGTGACTCCACGATAATAGTGCATCACAAAGCAGGTTAATTTCCCTTTAGTCAATTTCCAGCGGGCCTTCGCGATCATGGCGCATCGTGGATATTAACAAAATGGCATCCAATGTCTTACCGTGATGTTGGTGAATCATGGCATTTGTCTAGTTCCCAGTAGTCCTTTTTCCAATTGCTTGGCGCGATATTGGCGTGTCGCACTAAGGCCAAAAATAAGGATTTCAGTTTTCATCTTGTGTTTTTAAATTCATTTGAGGGTATTTGGATCTTTTTCCAAAATATTAAACTCGCCCTAAACATGAAATTCAAACCCTAATTGATCTAAATACTCATAATTATTCTCTTTCTCTCAAATTAAAAATCTCCTCTTACAAGAACAAGAAACCCTAGCTCTCAATAATCAAGGTCAAATCTCAAGAACTCTCCATCAATCCTTCCAAATTCATCATCCCAAGTATGTTAGATGTTCATTCATAGATTCTTTTTATCCATGGAGTCCAATTATCCATTTTAATTATAAATTTATAATCTTTTCAAAAATTATGTAATTAAATTGTGTTTTAAAGCTATGAATCTCCATGAACTTCCTCGAATATTGATTTTATACCATACTTTAATGGAATTATCATTCTTATCAAATCCCTCATGTTTTGATATTGTCATTCTTCGATTTAGATCATGATTTAGTGTTATAAATGTTGAAGTCATGTTTTCATTTCAATTTTTATACTATTCCCATGAATTGAATAAACTATGATGTACAAGTGTTTGATAAAATGTCTACAAGAGTGATTTATTTAATAAGATCCTTCATGATTTAGCCTTCAAGATTTAGTGTCTTTCAATTATTATTGATTTGAGTCTTGGGGGTATTGAATACCAAATAACCATATCTGTTTTTTAGCCTTGTCTCAGTACATTACAAAATAGTCTTCAGACTATATTATGAGCATTATAAGAAATAGCCAGATTTCAGCTATTCAACTCAAAATAGTCTAGTATCACAGTGTCTTTTAGTTGGGAATAGGATTTAATATCGAGTGATTTGTAGGAATGGCAGCTTCCCTATTAGTTAGGCAGATTCGTTTGTAGCAGTCCCTATACTATAGAACTACGTAGCTAGTGTAGGATATGGGTAGTCACTCATCAGATTAGGCTTTACTATTTTGCAGGGGTCACCTGTCAATAGAGACTTGACACGTTTAGTCCTTTGGATATTATATTAGCTTAGTGGATCAACATAACCATTGTTATTACCCGTGGCACAATATTAATACCCTTCCAACTAGGGTTATAGGTTTGACCTCGATCAGCTTAATTGGGGAATGCTAGTAAAATGATACCTCCCCCAGTCTCAGATATTGTCTCAGTTATTCATTCTGAGTGTTGTTTGACCAAAGCATATAGATTTTAGTTATCTTAGTATATCAGTTTTTTATTTTGCTCAATTCATGTTCTATGCTTGGTCTTTCTTCCATAGTATTAATAGATTTTCCTGCATTTTTAGTATCGACAGATGTTATGCTCTTTGATCACTACTCTATCGTTTACGTGTATGTCCAGTTAATTATTATCATTTCTATTTATGAGACCATACATATTAGCCTACCTCATTTAGCATACAAGTACATTCAAAGTACTGATCGCATACCTTTTCTTTTGCACTATGACGTCTCATATCATAGTTCTCGAATTACACCTAGATTCTCATATTTATTAGCAGTATAGTAGCATGGTGAGTCTTTATCATCTGAGGATAGATTATATTACTTCATGTTTTTATCTTAGTAGGTACAATAGTTAGTTAGGGTCTATCCCATCAACTCACAGTATCCAGTTTAGAGGCTTTTCATACACTACAGTTAGCTATTCAGGCTATTCAGATTTTAGTATTTTCATCAAATTCATAACTCAGTAGTTATTTCATTATTAAAACCTTATGGAAATTCAGTTATTCTTCTGCATTCATGATTATATTATTCAGTGCTCATAGCAGGTACCTGCTAATGGGTAAGCTTGTGGTCCCTCAGGATTGTAAGCACAATGTAACAACTAGGGGGTAGTCTCAAGTCATTACCGTAGATCAAGAGGTAGAGCTTGTATAACTGCTACCCGGAGTTAATCGCTGAGCATACCTTGGCATAAATTGAGGAAAATATAGAAGGGTGTCAGCTCAAGTAATCCCCACTTACCAGTACTTACAACCATATAATAATCAAGACAAGCACTCGGGTTATGTTTAGCCTAAGAAGATAGGACCTATCATTCCTTAAATTTACCAATTAGGTTTGAAGTTCTACATTACTAGTGCTATGATCTTGCAGGTAAATATTAAAGGTGTATTTGCTGGCTTATTGACTAACGATAAAAACATGCACCTTACAAACTTTATTGCGATCTGGACTCATAAACTTTACCGAGGGTAAAGTAGGAAGCACTGACCCTCAAATCTTTCCTACTTCTTTTGACTGGTGAAGCTACATTATGCTTAGGGGAACATTCACAAGAATTGATCATTACTTGTACTGAGTTGGGGAGGTAGTTTTTAGATCATTTCTTCCACTATCCGGAATGCTTCAGTTGAAGAAAGAGATATATAATTTAAAGCAATTACACTCTAATTCAATGTATAAGGCATAGTTTTGATTTAAAAAGATGTTAATAATGGTGCCTAACCACAAGGATTTTTTGAAGTGGTTTCTTGAGATTTTCTATTGAACCCTTAACACTTATTCGAGATCTATAAAAGACACTTTTACTGGTGGAGCATTTATGCATTTGCACTGGAGATAATATCAGATATATTAGATCAAATCTCTCTCATAAACAAAGGATGGCATAGTCGAGAGGCAAAAAGTGGAATTGACACACATGCTATTGCTGCTTCCAGCAAGCACAAAGTTGTTGATCTAGTAGCATAAGAAGTTGCTAAGCTAAGGACGGAAGTTTGGCTTTTGATAATATAGTTCATGATGATGAATTTTATGAAAGTGAATGTAATAGACTCATATGGTAAGTCCTCTAGGTCATCTGATTCACATTTAGAAAAAGATGTAAAATACATAGATAGAGATTTAGTGGATTTCCAATCCAAGGGGAAAGGAAACCAAGATTGAAACAACCGTAAGGAAAGGTACAGAGATAGGAGCATAGAGTGGGATGGTAACTAGAGATGCAACAATAATTATAAAGAGAAGGGTGTTGTGTATATTCTACAGGGCAGTCGTGACACTATGTAGAGGATGTAGGCTATGTTGTTCAAGTTAGTAAAGTCTCAGGAAAATTGCCTTAAGGATATTATGTCATAATTATAAGGGTTGACCCAAAACGTAGAGGCTCATGTTAGTACGATAAAGCAATTAGGGCAATATTTTGGACTAATGTCTGAAGCTTGTATCAGAGGAAGCCAAGCTCCCTTCCAAAAAAAAGTGTGATATCCTAAGAGTGATGGTTATTTTTTGGCCATCATTACTTGAAGTGGTAAGAAAATTATTGATCCCCTTATACACTTTGCTGATGAGCCAAGTAATGATACTGCTAAGGTTGATGAGACAACTAAGTAGAGTGGAAAAGCTAATAAGTGATTATTATAATGATAAAATGGACAAAGGTAAGATAAAGGCCGATGGGCCGAAAGTGAAAACAATACCAAACTTTTTCCTCAAAGGCTGAGAAAAAAGAAAGAGAAAGCAAATATGAAAAGTTTTTATCAATATTAAAGGAATGATCAATTAATATTGCTTTTGTAGAATCTTTAGAGAAATTCCTGATTATAGAATCTTATGAAAGACTTGGTCACTAACAAGCAAAAAGTAAGTTTTGAGACCACTGATAACGTGCACCATTGAAGCATTGTGTTGGATAAAAAAAAAGAATCGGAATCATTCATTATACCATGCAATATTAGGTCTTTCAACTTCTCTTGGGCTTTGTGTGATTTGGGAGCAAGTATAACTCTTATTCGATTGGTGGGTTACAAATATTTTGGGTTGGAAGCTCCCAAACCACAATATATAAGGCTATCGATGGCTAGACAGACTATTAAGAAATTAATTGGTACTATGTGTGATGTATTATTGAGGGTTGCATCTATTATATGTCCACCTCATTTCATGATCTTGGACTATGAGGTGGACTTTATAGCCTCTATGATCTTAGAATGACCTTTCCTAGCTATGGACAGAGCCTTGGTTGACATAGAGATGGGGCAGATGAAGTTCAAACTAAATATTCAGCAAGTCAATTTTAATGTGTTTTAGATGAAAAGTCAACCAAAGGATATGAGAGTGGTGTCTGTGATTGATATTATTGCAGATAATGATAAGATGATTCCTTTTAAAGAGAGTCTTGGGGTTGAGGCAGTACCAACAGTCTTTATGAATTTCGACTGTAATGATATTAAAGAATATAAATAGATAGTCAAAGAATTGTATGCTAGAGGTTCTTACAATTATACTCAATAAAATTAGGATCTCAGTTTGAATAATAAAACCACTCTACCTACTTGACCATTTATTGAGGATACATCGGTATTTGAATTGAAGTCCCTCTCACCTCGTTTGTGATATGCATTCTTAGGGGCTAACACTACCTTATCAATGATTATTATTATAGATATGGTAGAGAAAAAGGTTAAACTAATAATATTGGTGTTTAAGAGGTTCAAGAGAGCCATTGGATTAACCATAATAGATATTATGGGGATTACACCCAGTATTTTGCACTTATAAGATACAGCTTGAGCCGAATTACATTCCTAACATTTAAGATTAATAATGATAAAATCTCGTTATAAAAGATGTTGTAAATATATAAATTATCAAGTAGTTAGATACTGAAGTACTTTACCCCATTACAGATAAGAAGTGAGTTATTCGATTCAATGTGTTTCAAAAAAAGTGGAATCACAGTGGTTCCCAACAAAAAGAGAAACTTGTAACTATGAGATCGGTCACTGGTTGGAGAATTTTGATAGATTATAGAAAGATGAATACTTGGACCCAGAAGGACCATTTACCTATGCCATATATGGATCAGATGCTCAACAGACTACTAGGTAGGGGTTGGTATTATTTTTTGGACAAGTACTCGAGATACAATCAAATTCCTATTATTCGCAATGTTCAGGAAACTATGACTTATTCTTGTATGTATGGGACTTTTGTGTTCAAAAGAATGCAAATAGATTATGCAACACTCTCTCCACCATTCAGCGATGCATGATATCAATATTTCCTAACATGGTTGAGGACATGGTTAAGGTATTCATGGATGATTTTTTGTCATTCAGGTCTTCTTTGACGATTGTTTGGCCATTCTGGCCAACGCACCGCAGAGATATTAAGATTGTAATCTGGTATTAAATTGGGAGAAATGCCTTTTAATGGTAAATGAACGTATTATTCTCGGGAACAAAATCTCAAAATGGGGAATTGAGGTGGGCAAAATAAAGATTGACGTAATTGAAAAATTACCACCTCCAATCTTAGTTTAAGGTATCCAAATCTTTTTGGACCATGCAGGCTTTTATAGGCTTTTTATTAAGGACTTCTCTAAAATTGCTAACCATGTATGCAATCTTTTAGACAAGGAGGTTTAATTTGTATTTGAAAAGTGCTATAGGTAGTTTTCATGATGAGAAGGATAACTGAGAGGGACTAGTCCCTAGATTTACGAGTGGCAGTGCAGCTGGCACCTAGCATCTGTATAGTTTTGTTATCTTTTGTAACAAAATTAAAGGTTTTTTTTGTGGTCATTTTGTACTTACTTGTACGGTTGGTCAAATTATCTTTAAAGAACTAATCATCACCCAGCTATAAAAGGAAAGAGATCTTCTTGAACAATTGGTTTTTGCCAATCCAAAAGAGTGAAGAGAGGTAAAAACTGTATTTCAAGACTAGTCAATCATTGCACATATTTTTAACTTTGTACTTTTCTTAAAGAGTGAGTGAGTGAGTGTTTTTAATGTTTATTTGTGAAAGAACTACGTATGTTATAAGATTAGTGTTTTCTTGTTGAGAGTGTTTCTTAGGTATAGTTTCCTAATCTTGAGGGAAGTCCTTGGTAGAGTTACCAAGATCAGCAGGTAGTAGAGCTGCTACTAGTGCAAGGATCCTAGATTTAGGATAAAATCTATACTAAAATTAAGAGGTGGATTCTAGTATATTTAATTGGTGCTTGTAAGGGAAAGTCGTGGTTTTTCCCATACTAGGATTCCACATCAAAATTATGTGCCTATTACTCTTTCTCAACTATCTTTTGTTATCCTATAGTCTATTATTAGATTACCCATGTTTGATTCTGAGGGACCTGGTCAATTACTGTAGAGAGTAACCCTAACGGGTTTCAACAATTGGTATTAAAGCCTGGTCAGTCTAATTTCTACTCCTCCTAAACTAGATGAATGACATTCTACAACTAGAGAATAAAGATTAAATGGAGAGTACTATCGGTGGTGGGACAAAATAATGTTTTAATTTATTTAAAATGCCTAGACTTTGAACTATTGAAAAACAACTTTTTATGTCTTTGAGTTGGGTACGACTTGGAACATTGAGTCATATCCTTGGTCATGATTCATACCCTTATCCCCCTCTCTTTTCATATCCTAGGAAGTATGTTAGAGTAGTATACTTTCATCTATACAACAAGGCCATCCCTTGGTCGTAACAATGCATATGACTCATACACTACTCAATCGTATAGTGTGAAGTCTCTAAAGCAAGTGGACTATTTCTGTTATGGATGGAGGTCATGATTGGGGTAGGAGTCATACCCTTAGTTATGATTCAAGGGTGCCCACTCATACATAAAATAGTGTGGTTGAACTAGGATTGTTCTAGGGTATAAGTTAGGGTACCACTTATACCCTAGGGTACGATTGCTTAAGAATAGTAAAAGGGAGTCGTACCCCAACATGAGTGAGGTTTTAATCCTTTAACCAAGGACCTTTTTGTGATTTCCCATACCTAAAACCCTAAACCCTCTCACTATATATGGGATTTTAGCCTCCTTTGTCCTTATTTTACTAGACTTAAAAGTTCAGAAACACTCTAAAGGCTTCTTAGAGCAAGATTAAAGGCAAGGATTTGGAGGTTTTCATCTAGTGGTAAAACAGAGTTAAGTTCCTTGTGATTCAAGTTGTTTAATGCATGTTCCTCTTGCACTCTTTAATTATTTCTAAAAACCAGATATTTCTCACTTTGATTAGTAAGTGTACATGTTGGTTTTGAATTAAAGGATAAGGGATTTGTTACCTACTAATGAATAGTTATAATTCTTTTTTTATATGTGTAGATAAATGTTATTGATGGTAGATTGTATCTTCGGGTCTTATTTGTATGTTTTTTAACATAAGCATCTTGAGTAGCCTTATTCTAAATGACATCTACTATGAGAATCTCCTTGTTAGAGGTATACACCTAAGATGTTTGTAAAAATGTCTAAGTTAAATGACTAGTTGTATGTTGACAATGTGTTGGCTAAGGTAATGGACTAAATGAATATGTATCATTGATGAATGATACTGTGAAGGTATTATGAGATATGTATTGTAAAATTGATAACCTCATTGGTTCATGGATAATGAAGGATAAAACTCTAGACATGAAAATAAACTTAAATTATGTATGGAACAAGGTGTGGGGAAAATAAGATATAATATGTTTAATGATATGTGAAAATGTTGGTTTGGGTCTTGAGGACCACAAATTGAAATATATGATGAATTGAATTAAGCATTGTCTTATTAAGACAGTTGAGCAACGGAGGCCCCTATAAGGACCATGTGGTCATGTGTGATGATTGAATTGTATAAATGAGCCAAAGCCCTTAAATGAGACATACATTGTATGAATATGAATACATGAGCCAATTGGTTAAGAGTCCAACGTAGACAATTGATGCTAATTAAATAATGAGTAATTCCAGTTCCTCATCTAAAGACAGTACTGGTGATTGGAGTTACTAGTCCCTCGAAACGACGAGTGATTTGAGTTCCTCGTCAATGACATGGCTAGTGATTCGAGTTCTTAGAAAGTTAATATGACTAGAGATTTGAGTTCCTAGTTCG
>JAPEIP010000005.1:161812867-161847562 GCA_026120095.1 Capsicum chinense | reverse complement strand
TGATATCTTTTGGTAGTACGGATACTCTTGTTGGTTTGATAGGGTTGGACATGGCCAATTTTGATGTAATTTCAGGAATGGATTGGTTCCACTATTTCTATACTTCCTTGGATTTTTTGACCTATAGTGTCATATTTTGATTTTGTAATGAGCAGTTCATTGTATGTGAAGGTGGTTCCTTAGTGCCTAAGGAAAGGTTTATTTGCAATATTAAATCCTAAAAGTTTATTGCATTGGGTTTCTTATCTCATTTGGTTTGATTAAAAGAGTATTACTCGAAAGAGCCTCCTCTAGAGTCTGTTCTCATAATGAATGTCTTCCTTGATGTGTTTCTTGATGATCTTCCCAGTGTTCCTCCCGATAAGGAAATTGATATTGGGATTGATCTTGTTTTGGACATACGTTCGATCTCTATTCCTCCTTATAGAATGGCTCTGATGGAGCTTAAAGAACTTAAGGAGCAAATGAAATACCTCTTATAAATTTTTTTATCCATCCTAGCGTGTCTCCATGGGGTGTTTTCTTGTTGTTCGTGCAAAAAAAGGATGCTTCTCTTTGTATATACATAGATTATTGCCAGTTGTACAAAATGATCATAAATAACAAGTATCCTCTTCCTAGGATTGATGATTTTTTTGATCAACTTCAAAGTGAAAAGTGTTTTTCTAAGATTCATCTTAGATCTGATTATCATAAGCTTAAGATTACCTATGCAGATATCCCTAAGAATTTCTTTTGAACTTGATATGATCACTATGAGTTTCTGGGCATGTCCATTTGGTTGTTAATGCCCTTGTGGCATTAATGGATTTGATGAATATGGTCTTCTGTCTATTCTTTAATATATTTGTCATTATCTTTATTGATGATATCTTGATATATTCTAAAATTAAGGTGGACCACGTAGATTGTCTCTGTGTAATGTGACAAACTTTGAAGGATGATCGTTTCTATACGAAGTTCTCCAAGTGTGAATTTTGGCTGAAAACGAAAGCTTTTCTTGGTCATGTCATCTCTAGTGAAGGGACTAAGGTAGATCCCCAAAAAATTGTTGCAGTTTAGATGTGGCCTAGACCTACAACTCTAATCGATATTTAGAGCTTCTTAGGTCTACTTAGTTATTATAGAAGGTTTGTTGAGAGTTTTTGCACTATAGCTTCCCCATTGACTAAGTTAACACCAAATAAGATCAAGTTCTTATAGTTTAATGTGTGTGAGGGTAGTTTCGAGAAGTTTAATGACAAATTAACTTCGTCTGCAATTTTTACCTTGCCCAAGGGTAGTGATGGTTTTATGGTTTATTATGATAGATCTCATGTATGTCTATGTTGCATGTTAATGCAACAAGGTAGGGTGGTTGCCTATGCTTTTAGGAAGTTGAAAGTTCATGAAAAGAACTACCTGACCCATGACTTAGAATTGTTAGTTGTGGTCTTTGCTTTGAAAATTTAGCGGCATTATCTCTATGGTGTTCACATTGATATATTTTCCAATCATAAGAGCCTCCAATATGTGTTTACCTAAAAGGATTTGAATCTCCAGCAAAGAAAGTGGTTCGAGTTATTGAAAGACTATGATATGAGTCTTCATTACCATCCTAGCAAGGCGAATGTAGTCGCCGATGCTCTTAGTAGATTATCTATGGGTAGTTTGGTCCAAGTTGATAAGGATAAGCGGGAGTTGGTGAAAGATATTCATTGTTTGGATAGTCTTGGAGTTTGACTTGCAGAATCCAAGGATAGTGATGCATTTTTGCATCCGATATCTCAATTGTCTCTCGTTGTTGAGATAAAGAAAAATCAAGTAATGAACTCCAACTTTATGAAGCTCAAGGGTAATGTAGGTCAGCATAACGCCGTGGACTTTGTGATTGGTGGTGATGGTATCTTGATGTAACAAAGTAGGCTATTTGTTCCCAACGATAGTGGATTAAGGGAAAGAGGCATGGCAGAGGGTCATGGAGCCAATTATGCTATTCATCCCTATTTCACAAAAATGTATCATAAGCTTAGGGAGTTTTATTAGTGGAATAATATAATGTGCGATGTTGCTAGCTATGTGGACAAGTTTACGGTGTGTTAACAAGTGAAAGTTGAGCATATGAGGACCGATGGTTTGTACTAAGAGATTGTGTTGCCCGAGTGGAACTGGGAGGTAATTAATATGGATTTCATTATATGTCTTCCATGGTCTAAGAATCAATGTGATTCTATTTTTGTCATTGTTGATAGAAAGACCAAGTCCGCCCATTTCTTTCTCGTGAGAACTAATTTCTCTGTGGAAGATTATGCTAAGTTGTATCTTATGGTGATTGTGAAGTTGTATGGTTATCTGGTGTCTATTATCTTGGATCATGGTCCTTAATTTTTATCCCACTTTAGGACGTCATTCCAAAGAGGGTTGGGAACTAAGGTGTGCCTTAGTACCGCTTTACACCTAAAAATGGATGGTCAGGTGGAGAGAATTATCCAAATATTAGGAGATATATTGCAGGCTTGTGTAATTGATTATGATGGTAGTTTGTGTGACCACTTGCCTTTGATTGATTTTTCCTATAATAATAGTTATCACTCTAGTATTGGCATGGTACCATTTGAAGCATTGTATGGTAGGAGATGATGATCTCTTATTGGGTGGTACAAAGTTAGAGAGGGTAAGTTTCTTGGGCCCAGTTTTGTTAACCAAGCTTTGGAGAAGGTGAAGGTGATTCGCGATAGATTGAAAATCTCTCAAAGTGGCCAAAAGTCTTATGCAGAAGTGAGGCATAGGGACTTGGAGTTTATTGTAGGCTATTGGATATTCTTTAAAGTATCTCCCATGAAGAGAGTGATGCGGTTCAGTAAAAAGGGAAAGCTTAGTCCCCTTTATGTTAGACCTTACTTGATTTTGAAGAGAGTTGACAATGGTTCCTATGAGTTGGAGTTTCCTCCTAGTATGGACTCCAATCACTCATTTTTCCATGTTTCTATGTTATGGAAATGTGTAGCTGATATTTCCTTGGTTTTCCCCTACAAAGATGTTAGTATCTCAGAATCTTTGACCTATGCAGATATCCTGGTGAGGATCTTAGATTAGTAAGTTCGCTGGTTGCGAACAAAAGAAGTGGCTTCGGTAAAGTTTCTATGGAGGAATCAAAAGTCAGAAGAAGCTACATGGGAGGTGGGTGAGGACATGAAATCCAAGTATGCACATTTGTTTTCCTTTCTAGAAAGTCGTTATTGAGGTATGTGTTAACCTTCTTGACTTTACTTGTGCATTGTATTTATAAAGGTTTTGCGTCTATAATCTTTAATCGAGCCATGTGGCCTTGATAAATGATAGGATTGAATTCCCTAGTGAATGAAATAAAGTGGTTAATCGATGATGATCTTAATACCTGTTGTGTTGTATCCTTGTTGTCTGCTTATTTCTAACTAGTGTAAGAGTTTATTTGATGTATGTTTATATGTTAACTTGTGTTTGTTCTTGCCTTACACTTCATTCGCAAATGAATGATCCCAAGTAAGGGAGAATTGAAACACCTAAACTTTGAACCATTGAAAAACAATAACTTTTGGTGTCCCTTAGTTGGGTACGACTTGGCGCATTGAGTCATACCCTTTATCATGATTCGTACCAGTATCCCCCTCCCTTTTCACATCCTAGGCAGCATGTTTGGGTAGCATACTGTCCTCCATACGACAAGGAAATCCCTTGGTCTTAACCATGTATATGAGTCATACATTACTGAACTGTATAGATTGAAGTCTATAAACTAAGTGGACTATTTTTGGTACGGATGGAGCTCAAAAATAGGGAATGATTCGTACTATTGGTTATGACTCAAGGCTTCCCACTCATACCAACAATACAGTGGTTGACTAGGAGGGGCCTAGGGTACGATTGCTCAAGAAATCGTAAGGGGGAGTTGTACCCATGCATGATTGAGCTTTTCAGCTTTCAACCAAGGACCTTTTGGTCATTTCCCATGTCTAAAACCCTAAAACCTCTGACTATATAAGGCATGGTAGCCTCCTAAGTCATTATTTTACAAAACATAATCATTGCCAAACACTCTAAAGGTTTCTTGAATAAAGATTGGAGGCCAGGGTTATGAGGTGTTCATCTAATGGGAAGAGAGAGTCATGTTATTGATGATTCAAGTTGTTTAAGGCATGTATCTCTTCCCTTTTTTAAATATCTCTAAAACCCATGGATTTCACACATGGATTAATAAGTGTACATGGTGGTTTTAGATCAAATGAAAAGGGTATTGTTACCTAATAATGAATAATGATGATTCTTCCTTTTATGTGTGTTTATACATGTTATTGATGGTAGATTATATATGTGGATGTTAGTTATATGTTGTTTAACATGAGGCTCTTGTGCAACCCTTCTCTTAATGATTTCTACCCCAAGAATGGCCTTGTTAGAGGTATTCACCCAAGGTGTTTGTAAAACTATCTAAGTGAAATAACTAGTTGTATGCTGACAATGTGTTAGATTGGGGCAATGGACGAAATGAGTAAGAATAATTGATGAATGATAATATGAAGTTAATATGAGCCATGTATTGTATAATATATTACCTTGTTAGTTGATGGATAATGAAAGGGTAAAGCCCCTAAACATGAAAATGAACATAAATTGGGTATGGAATCAAGTGTGGTAAAAATGTTACATAATATTGTTAATGATATGTTAATAATTTTGTGTGGGTCTTAAAGACCACAAATCGAGTTATATGATGAATTTAATGAAGGCATTAGCCTATTGAGATGGTTTAGCAATGAAGGCTCCTATAAGGACCCTGTGGTCACGTATGATGATTAAAATAGATAAATGAGCCAAAGCCATTAAATATGTCATACATGGTATGAATGTGAATTCGTGAGCTAATGGGTCAAGAGTAGTGTTGACATATCATGCCAATGAAACAATGACTCATTTGAGTTCCTCGTCTAACTATATGAGTATCAATTTGAGTTCCTAGTCCCATGAAACAATGTGTGATTCAAGTTCCTCATCAATGACAGAACTAGTGATTCGAGTTCCTAGACTGGGGATATGACTAGAGATTTGAGCTCCTTGTCCAAAGATATCTCTTGAGATTTCAATACCTTATCTAATGACATGACTAGCAATTTGAGTTCCTAGTCAAATCAAATAACACGGCTATTGATTTGAGTCCCTAGACTAGTGAAGTGACTAGTTATTCGAGTTCCTAGTCCAATGAAATTAAAATTAGATTGGTTGAATGGGCTAAATTGGTGGAAAGTATTTCATCCCTTGTGTTATGAATGAATGACTTTAGGATACATGATAAGCCTTGTCTCCCTTTGTTGCAAAATATGATCATGTTATGTATGTACATGTGTATGAGCTTTGTGCAGGGACTAGTGTATGAATGTAAATAGTGATATATCTATATTGACTTATTGATGTGTTATGATGATATATAGACTTGTTGTTAAATGATGATGTTATTTTATCCTTACTATTGAGTTACATGCTAGCATTTCAAGCACTAATCATTTTTAAAAACTACGTCCCCATACGATGTGGGGGCTGCAGAATCTTCTTCTTTACCTGCGCAGTGATTAGACGGTCAAGAAGTTCATACATTGACTTTAACGGGTGAGCTTCCTTACATGAATAACACATTCATCTCTTAGTCGTTATCTTTAGTCTTACTCCTTTAAAACTCGGGTTGGATTTTATTGGGGGCTTGTCCCGACATATATACTTATGACTTTGGTTTTGTATAAAGGTATTGTGAACAACTGTGAACTTGGGTGTAGTTATTATTAATACGAATCTAATGTTGACTGATGATATTATTCCATGATCTTAACTTGTGAATTGGAGTTCCTTCTACTCGTATGATCTGATGAGGTGCTTAGGTTGGATTATGGGGCGACCTACCATACTTGTGTGATTTGGGTGCCCATACTACATGGCATGAAGTTCAGGATGTGTCATTATTATGGTTGAGGATAATGAGTTTATGGACATTATTCTTGACTGACGTCATATGCCTCTTAGAGAATTCAAATAAGGAGAGGTTACAAAGATGGTTGTCAAAAGCAGGAGAGAGTACACTGATGAAGATCGGAAAAAGATAGAAAAGAATTACAAAGCAAAAAATTGCTTTTCTGTGGCATAGAACCGGATGAATACAATAGGATTTCAACTTTTGAAACAGTTAAGGAAATCATGAATAGATTAAAGAAACCTTATGAAGGCATCACTAATGTGAAGTATTCAAAACTTGATATGTTGAAAACTCAGTCTCAATGAAATAAGGAGAAACTATTCATGAGAAATACATAAGGTTAACCTCTATTACCAATGAGTTACACTGCTTAGGTGAAGTAATTCCCTTGTAAAAACCAGTGAGTAAAATTGTTGGGGTTCTTCCTAAATCCTGTGAAAGCAAAATAGGTGCTATCACTTAGGCTAGGAACTTAAAAATTGTCCCCATGGATGACCTCATTGGGAATCTGAAACCTCATAAACTTAAAAGAAAGCAAGGGCATAAGAAAATAGAGGTAAAAGGGATAAATATCTGGCATTAAAAGCTTTAAGATCAGGCCCAAATGAAGATGACACTAATGTTGCCTACTTAGTAAAAAGAATTTTTAAAGCCATAGGGAAAATGGGTTGGTTCCAGATAAGTAGAAGCAACATAAGAAAAGGAGCCACTATGGATATTCATCACAACTGTGGAAGTCCTAGACACTTTATTAAGGATTGTACAATGCACAAAATAGAAGATCATGATTATCGAAATACTGGAATTGACAAAGGAATATACAAGGAAAAGGTTCTTATAAGATTAAGAAGACAGGTTGCAGCTGTTCTTGTAGTTAAACAAGCATTAGCTGGATGTGGTGATTCCTCCAGTGATCGGATGAAGTCAAGAAGTCAACATATGTTTCCATTCTTGTATTAAAAGATGAGAAATTAACCTTTGATTCTATGTTTGACTTCATAGAAGACACTGAATGGAAAGAAGAAAATGAGGTAACTATCTCTGACATTACGAAAAAGCTTGAAAATTGTTTTGGTAGGAAGATAAAGAATCTAGAAAATGTATTAATTGATATTATGTGTAAAATGTGTATAAAGAAAAATTATCTAAAAGAGAAGATAGAGAATTGTGAGCTTGAATTTATTACATTAACTCAACAGATCCCTAAAATTGAAGAACAATGTGCTAGGCTAAAATTTAACAATTTATTATTGGTAAGCCAATTAAAATAAGTAGATGCTTCTAATAGCAAAAGGAAGAAAGAGGTCTCATAATTTCATATTGAGCTGAAAAAGAGAAAAAAAATTATCAAGACCATCTCATGACTGCGTTAGAAGAATGAGAAGTTAGAAAGGAACCTAGCCAGTTTGAAGGAAAAACTCAAAAATTCTCTTCATTGTACTTCATCCTCTCAAGTTCTCTCTAATTTCACTGGTCATGGAGTCTATAATGACAAGCGTCTTAGATATCACTTAAATTTAAATCTTATGGGTCACATGACAAGGTCTTTCAAGATGTAAAAAATAAAGTCCATTAACCATTGTGCACTCATTATGGAAGAGATGGGCAGTTAAAGTAAAACTGTCAAAGCTAGATAAAAACTAAAATGAAAGGTTCTAGGTATATTCAGGAAGGGAATGTACATTCTAATTAAGGGTTTCAATCCATAAAAATTGTGAAATAAACCTCTCTACCTAGATAGGCCAAAAGGTATTTGATCATACCATTTTCCTCTTACTGGGATCTCAAACTCAAGTAGGTTCCCAAATTCAACTAGTGTTCATGTATCAAGGAATTATATATGGGATTCTAGTAAGAAATGGTTCGTTGGTAAAGCCTCCAATTTTAACACTAGAATATCTGACTAGCCCCTGTCTTAGGATATTTCATTTAGAGATGTCATATATTGTAAAGGTTAATTTTTAAGGATCAGGTACTTGGTGAAACAAAGTTGAAACTTTCAGAGTAAGAAGTGTATGTAGCTATTGAACCTTAGTGGTAGTAAGGCCTCTAAAATTAAAGAAAGAAGTGATGAAAATGATAATGGTTAAAACCATAATAATACAAATGAGAGTGGTATCATACAGTGCAATGATTCTAATAAGCTAATGCTAAAGATTATCAAATCAGCCTAATATACTATCAAGTGAATAAGTGAATCTTCAAAAAATTAGATATTTTTAGGAGGCAGGTATCTTTTGAAAATTAGGTAGATATTAGTCTAACTCCGTACGATATCCTTGTAGGTATACACCCATGTGAATAACTTTAGAGGTGGACAAATATAACAAGCACATAGATGGAGATTCAATCAAATTAGAAAAGGGACCTAGTCCCATCTCTCAGTTAGTATCTTATATGTGAAAATTTTATCTATTCTATCATGAAAAAGTCGTGTCCTCCTATCCTTGTTTCAGAATAAAGTTGTCCTAATCCAAAATGGGAAGGTGAGTTACCCAAAAATCTGATATAGGTCAAATCTTGTTCCCCTAGAAAACCCTTCATTGTACCTATTTACTCCTTTAAAAACTTGATGCACCCGCTCCTTCTTCTACAAAAAAGGGAAAATCCAAATTTCAAATTGCCCTTCTAAGAAAAAGACCTTCTTGATGGCAGCAATTCTTTGAGTTTCTCATCGTTCAAAAGGATTTAAACTTTGTATTGTGAAAATTCCTTTACAAACCTTCTTAAAAACATCATTCTTTTCTTACTTTTACAAATCTTAACTCCATCATCACTCTACCTAGCAATGAAGAATAAACCTTGAATCTTCAAAACTATTCAGAAAATGTTGTGATGGATGATATCTGGGTTGCTAAAAGTATCATCTTGTTGTTAAATAGCCCTGGAAAGATCTTGGATGATAACTAGAAAACCAATGTAAATAAAACACCCAAAATTTATGAAGAATTGTCTACAGGTTTTACTGATAAGAAACTTGACTCTTGAGGGACCTGATCTCATGAAGAGAAAAGTAGCTAAAAAATAATTTTTTATCACTTACACCAGAATGAATATTGCAAAGAAAAATAAGGATGTATCCAAGAAGGAAAGAAATAGGTTCTTAAAGAATCAAAAGGTTTTAACTAGAAGGATTTTTTATTCAAACATGCTAGCATAACCTAGTATGGTGAAACTTGTTGAGCTGGTTAAACGTCAAGGGTGGATGCATCTCATGGAAGGACATATTCCAACTATTTTTTATGATATAGTCAGGGAATTCTATCACTTTGGAATTCTTAGAAGATTAAAAGCATCTAACAACACAACTCTATGGAAAAAAGATTAAATTGAATTAGGAAACAATAAGAAGGATTTCTGAAGTTCCTATCTATGGGGTTAGAACTACCACCAAGAAACTTCCTTCAATATAATTCATACAAAATTCATCCAAAATTAATGGGAAATCTATGGCTACAATGTATAGGAAATCACTCAAGAGTGATTTTCAATTGGTCTTTGACTTTGTGAACAAGGTGATTCTGCCTAGATCATACAAGAAAAACCTTTCCTCGTCCACTAATTTGTTTATAATTGAATAATTCGGTAGATTTAAATTCATTAGTCACCTTCATTAATGATGGAACGCATTCGCAATGTGGTTGTTAGAAAGAATGAAAACTATGGCATACCTTAAGGATATTGGCTGAACAAGGTATTTAACTAGTTTAGTATAGTCTGTGAAAATTAAACCAAAGGTATTGCTCTGTAAATGCTTGGCATGAAAACATTGGTCAAGAATAAATGTGTCAAGCTAGGCAAAATATCTCAAAAAGAACTCAGAAAGTAAATAGCGAATCTAAATAGAAATCTAGATACCAAGGATGAAAAAATCAGCAAGCTTCAAGAGATAATTAAGAATCTATCCAAAGGAATCCCATATGACAATAAAATGCAAAGAACTGAGAATATCGAACTGAAGAAGGGGGTTTCAATCTTAAATGATAAGTTCCTTAAGCCAAATGTAGAGATAAGGCATCTCAACAATAATCTGACCTTACTCTTTCAACCTCTTCATCAATGTTCTTCCCTTGTTAATCATTCTTGATTCCTGTGGATTTTCCCTAAGAGACTTAATTTATGCAATGCTACGATACTTATCCTATTTATGAATGAATATTTTCTTTGTGTATTATATTTGTTCTCTTTGAATTGCATAATTATTCTTCATGTTAGTGTTGTCCCAGTGTCCATAAGTTAACTAATTTGTTCTTATCTTTACTCATGTGTTACTATTATTCTTTTTCAATGATACATAAATAGGGAATACTGAGTTCATATAGTAGGGACCAGGCACTAGGTAAATTGAGATGCAGATGCATACCCAATAAGAGTCACACTGATAGGGGAAAGTGTGTAAATACAAAAAATTAAATAAACGTGCACAATGAGAGGGGGAAGTTTTTGCTGCAAGATGACAACAAGGGACAAGTTTTATGTGTTGCATGATAGATAAAGCATGATGATAGGGGGGACATTCATCTTTGGTTGGTAATCACTTAATTAAATATGATAAATGTGCAGTAATGCTCAAATTGTATGGTTGATTTGTCACTATCAAAATGGGGAAAATTACAATATATAGTTTTGATGATGAGCAACTAAACTATGAGGGAACAAGTCCTTAAATGTACAAGTTATAGTACCGTTGGCACACACCTTCTGTATAGTTTTGTCATTTTGTGTAACAAACTTTCATGGACAATTTAGTGATATGTTTTGCTGACTTAGACAACTAGTCCAATGATCTTTCAAGCCCTAATCATCGGCCAGTAATAAAAGGATAGAGATGCCTCTTTAATAATTAGTTTTTGCCAATCCATATGATTTAAAAGAAGCAGCAAAAAAGCCATTTCAAGACTACTCAAGCATTTCTCAACTTCTTAGCTTTGTACTTTGAGAAACGAGTGAGTGAGTGTTTTTGAGTATTGATTTGTAAAATAACTAATCATGTAATAAAAGTAGTATTTTGTTGTTGAGATTGTTTCAATGGGATAGTTGACTATGCTTGATAGTGATTAGAGCTAATCAGTGTGGGGGGAGTCCTTCGTAGAGTTACCAATCTGATCTAGTAGTATAGATCATTCTAGATCAAGAAGTGCAGAGTTAGACTAAACTCTAGACTATAATCAGAATGTTTATTATAGTAGATTTCATTGGTTCTTTTGAGAGGCAGTTGTGTTTTTTCCCATTCTAGATTTCCACGTAAAATTCTTGTGTCTTTTTTACTCTTTCTGCAATGTCTTTAGTTTTCCTACATTCTATTGTTTGATTACATGTGTTTTATTCTGAGGGACTTGGTCCATTATTATAGAGCAGCCCTACAGGGTTTCAACATGAGTTATGTCTCAAGTCATTTAAGTTCCTTTGGGAGCGCTTGATCTCAACTACTATTATTATGTCTCTGATTGGTCTTTATTGTTTAAGGTTATGTATGATACTATTGGAGTAGACATGGGTGCTGTCTTAGGCAAAATACAAATTTTGGGTCACTGAGTAGGAGTTCATCAATTTATTATGCTTAGAATGAATTAAACCCCGCACAGAAGAACTTTATAGTCACTGAGTAGGAGTTTCTTGCAGTGGATGTTGCTTTTAAGAAATTCTAATCATATTTGATAAAGAAAAAAGTCATAGTTCACATAGATCATGCAGCTTTGAGGTACCTAATTTCAAAGAAAGATGCAAAACTGAGGGTGATATTTTGGGTCCTCTTATTGCAATACATTCACTTTGAGGTGAAAAACCAAAAGATAACAGAGAATCAGGTGGCTAATCACTCATCTCGTCTCGCTATGCATAAGTTACGGTATAAGCTTGACATTGATGATACTTTTCTAGATGAGCGGGTCTTAGTAACATCTCAAGATTTAATCCCCTGGTTTTCATATTTTCCCAAGTATTTCTCAAGTGATCTTATTCTAGAAGACCTATTCTTCAAGCAGCATAAGAAATTCATTCATAAGGTGAGAAAGTTTCCTAAAGATGAACCATATTTTTTTTGGATTTTTGTGGATGGTGTTATTAAATGATGTATACCTAAGGTGGAAAATAATGAGCATTTTTTAAACTTGTCATTCATCACTAGTTGGGGGTAATCATAATAGTACCTGCACAACCCACAAAATCCTGCAGTGAGGATATTATTGACCTACTATATTTAATTAACACTTGATTGTACCTTATCCTGTGACTAGTGTCACTATTAAAACAATATTTCATGAAAACATGAACTCCCCGTGACACTTATTTTAGAGATGGAGTTTTTTGATTTATTAGGGATTTATTTCATGGGTCCATTTGTGAGCTCCTTTTGCATAAAGTATATTCTAGTAGTGTTTGACTATGTTTTGAAGTGTGTTTATGTTATTGCTCTTATAATAATGAAGGAATAATTGTCATCACATTTCTAAAGAAAAACAACTTTTCTTGATTTGGCACTTTACGTGATATTATTAGTGATGGTGGGTCTCACTTTTGCAACTATTTATTTAAGGTCCTTCTGGATAACTTTGGTGTAAAGCATAAGGTATAAACATCTTATCATCCATAGACAAGCTGGTAGGCTAAGGTCTCCATAGAGAGATCAAGTCCATAATGAACAGGATTGACTTGCCAAGAAATTTAGATGATCTTTGTGCGCCTACCGAACAACTTTTAATATAACCATAGGTGACTCTCTATATCAGCTTGGGTATGATAAGGCATACCACTTGCCGATCGAACTTAAGCACAAGGGGCACTGGGTGTTAAAAAAGCTAAGATGAATTCTTAGTAATATAATGCAACTAAGTTGATATTAAGAAAGGTGAACGAGTTGGTTGAATTCTGGCTCTATTCTTATGAGTTTTCTACAATATACAAAGAAAGAATGAATCTATATCATGATACTAAAAATTGATAAAATACTGTTTAAAACTTGTGATTTGGACCTATTGTATAATTCAAGTATTTTCTTATTTCCCATCACGTTGAAGTGTTGGTGCTCAGTACCATTCATCGTGGTTAGGGTATTCCCTCAAGGTGCTATAGAACAGAAGAGAGAAGGTTAAAACTCATTCAAAGTGAATTGGCTGCGTGTGAAGCTATAATACCCCATAATATTCTAAGCTAGATTCATCTCTTACTTGAATGCTTAAGGGGTCCAAGTCTTGAAAATTTCACTAAGAGTTGAGGACTTAGACAATTTCATGACCCCTAAACCTTACAAATTTTTATTTTTGCCTTCCAACCCTAAAATGTTGCTTTTTAATTTGATTCATGGTTAGGGAGGTTAAAAGTATGCCTGGAGTGATTTTTAGGATTTTTTTATGAGGTTCGGGTTGTGTTTGGATAGCCAAAATGGTGAGGAATTGTAATTTAGCCGGGATGCATTTCTCTTTCCTATAGTGAGGAGCTCCACAATGCATTGCCATCACACTGGAGTAAGCTTCGCAGTGCGTCTCTCTCTTTTGTTAGGAGAGAGGTGCAACGCGGGGCTATATCCCGCACAGTATTATTATTTAAATTCCCAAGGGGCATTTGGAATTTTTCTATCATCCTATTTAGTCCATAACATGAATTGGGGCTTACCCAAGGGCATTATTTGCCTTTGTCACCCCAAATTGCTCTCCGAAAAACCTCCTTCTCATCCAAGAAAAAACCCAAGCTTCATTCTAAAGAAATAAAGAGTTCAAGCTTCTAAGTTCAAGTAAACTTCAGGACTATAGCTATGAAGGTGTATGGGAGTTCATCAATGGGTACCTTTTACCCAATGAGCCCAAAACCCTTCTTTTCAATTCAAATATGGATCTTTCCCTTTTCTATGGAATTTTATATGTTTAAGATGGGTTGAATTCATGGATTCCCTAGAAATTTAAACGCAATTCATGTTCATTTATGATTCTATAAAAAAATTAGGTTATGTCATTATTTAAATTTCTATTTTCCCATGTCACATTCAAGGCGATTCATGTTAAATCCCCAATTTATTAATTTAACCCTGTAAGAATTTTATTTAGCTCATACCTAACACATTTCCATGTTCAAATTCATGATTCTCACAAGTTTCATAAATTGTTTATGTTTTGGATCTTTGAAACCATGATCCTTTACTATAGTTTTAAGGTTTAATATTGAATTTTATGATCATTCAATGTTGGAGGGTTATTTTTATGACCCGACACTAGGCCTTGGCCACGACTGGCATCCTGAACCACTAAGGCCCAAGAGACCACTCTAACTCCCTAAACCACTAGTGATATTGTCTGGTTTAAGTCAAAGCCTGCACGACTTTAAAATGGATCTCTAGGGAGTAAGGCTTTCTTACTTATATACCCAGTATCCCTCCGGTGTTTTGCCTATGTGGGACTCCTTCCTAAGTTAGGGTGTTACATGTACCCCCCCTTATGGACTCACCGTCCTCACTATAGTTTGCCCTACCGAATGGGATTTTCCTAGACTCAGGATTGAGGTTTGCCCCGTCTTATCAGGATTTATCTTCACTCAATTTGAACTCTGGCCCACATCGATAGGGATGACACAGTAGCATCTCTGATACTATTCTGCCATGACTCGACCTGAGGCCCTAGCCGAGATGAGCATCCTGAACCATGAAGGATTGAGAGACCACTCTAACTCTCCAACCCATTAGTGATATTGTCCACTTTGGGCCCAGGCCTGCACAGCTTTAAAATACATCACTAGGGAGTACTGCTTTCTTACTTATATACCCATCATCTCTCATATGTTTTGCCTATGTGGGACTCCTTTCTATGTTTGTAATGCCCCTAATCTGGTACCCGAAATACTATACAGTGCTCATGACGTCGCAAGATCACAAGTTAACCCATGACTAATATCTGTACCTATATACTGCATGATATACTGTATAAATGTGGATACATGAACTGAAAGGCCATAAGGTTCAAAATAGTAACATAACTGATAAAAACATAACATCTGGGTTGGGGTATAAATACCCAAAACAAAACTATCTAAACATACTGTAGTATGAAAAGCCTCTAAAACATGACAGTCTGCATAGGGAGTTGATGGGACATATCCCCAACTAACTCCAACTACTGAAATAACCAAGTACTAAAATAATAAAATAACTAATCATATCGTCCTCAAAGGATAAGGACTCACTGCTGACTGACTTCTGATATTTGGAATCTACTGATATTTTGAAGCTCATTTCTCTTAACCTATGGTATAAAATACCATAGTGCAAATGCGTCAGTATGATTGAATGTACTGGTATGCTTGTGAGGTAGGACAAATGGATGGGGTTCATATGCGTGAACAATACTGACTAACTGACTGACATGAATGTGAGAATACACACATAAATACATAGTAACTGTAACTAAGATCGTGGTAACATGATTACTTAGTCTAAGTACTGATAACATGAGTTCTGATAACTGGCACAAGTGACAACATGAGTGATTGTATCTGACAGTCCTAAATCTGATGGAACTTGCTGAGTTCCGTACTGTATCTGAGTTGACTGTATTTGACTATCCTAAATTTTGTACAACTATCTAAGTTTGATTACTGAGAATGAATAACTATATCTGATAGTCTTGATTCTATAACTGAAACTGTGGGAAGTAGTTATCTAACCGACATGCCCCTAATACTCTATTATGGCTGAGTTGGGGTCCAATTTGTAACCCCAACTAGAAGGGTGTGATTCTATGAGTAACCCTCATATAATAGGTAACTCTAGTGAGAATGGTGGGAACCCTCATATAACTGGTTATGCCACCAGATCTACCCTCAGATAGTAGGAAATGATGTCCCAACCTATACTAGCTACATAGTTCTGGAACACAAGGATTGCTTTTAAGAATCACACCCTCATATAACAGCTGAGTTCCCATTCTTGGGTTCACTCGATTAAGGACATTGTTAAATAGCTCAGTAGCAGTTACGGTGATTCCTCATCCATTAAGCACATAATATATTTATTTTTGTTATTTTAGCATTTTCTTATGTTCAGTTAGTTGGAGTTAGTTGTGGGTTTGTCCCATCAACTCCTCATAATGTTTAAAGGCTTTCAGATATTCTGCTTTATAGCTAGTCTGTAATTTGAGTGTGATCAGTTGTTATTAGATATTTCAGACACGTTCTGATTCATATTTTTGTATCCAATTTTACAGTATCTTATTAGCTTACCTTCCGTACATGTGCTGTATTACTATTTTTTCCAGTGCTTACAGTAGGTAACATCTCATAGGTTAGCTTGTGGTCAGTTGTGGTCGTAAGCACCTCAAAGCTTCACTTTCTTTTGTAACTCCTTATATAGTTGTCAATTTTAGTATCAGTTATGAAATGTTAGCAAAGACTTTCTCAATGTCTACCCCAGTGGGTAAATGTATTATTAGCAGACGGGTATACATAAATTTCCCAGTCATAATATCTCAGGAAATCACCTCAGTTGATCTTGTGGAGTTAGTGATGATTATTTTTTATGTCACTATCGACATTGATTGGCTCCAATCATATTATACCTCAATTAACTAAAGAAATAGTGCGATTTAGTTTTAGTTTTGTCAGAACCTGAGTCTACCCTATAGTCACGACAACGGTACTGACGGTCACAGGTGACCACAAGAAAACTCATGTGCTGGTACCTATTGTGAGCACTGAGTAACTAATAATAAAAACATATGAGGAAAACAACTGATCAATGCCATAAGGTTTTAAATACTAAAAATATAGTTGAATATGAAACTCTAAATACATCTGCGAAAATACTAAAATCCGACTGGTAACACTTATAAACTAACTAATTTTCAGAATGTCTAAAAAGCCTCTAACTGATGGTATGTGAAGTTGATGGGACAAACCCACAACTAACTCCAACTGACCTAAATAGAGGAATACTGAAATAATGCAATGAAACATAAACTTGTCCTTGAATGGTAAGGACTCACCACTGTTATTGCTTCTCTAATGTTGAACTATCTAAGTGAGCTTATGAAACTGTGCATGTAAACCTAATATATTAGACATAATAGCATGAAATAAGCATGTGGTCAGTTCCTTGTAATATACTGGAATATACAATGATGTTAGGATTAAATACATGGGTTAACTGTGCATAAAGTAATGGTTGATTAAATAATATGAGATGTCTAAGTAAGCATGTATAAAAATTGAAATACTTAGAATGCAAGACAAATCATATATACATATCTAAAATAATCTATAAACTAAAATACTGAAATCTAATAACTGAATAGCCAAAAATCTATATGCTTTGGTCAAGCAAACCTCAACTAAAACTATACTATATACTGTACTGAGACTGTGGGAACTAGTTATAACCGATATGCCCTAAATCTATTATTGGAATCCAACCTGTAACCCCAGTTGGAAAGGTATGAGTAATGTGCCATAGGTACTAATGTTAGCTATGTGGATCTACTAATCTGATGTGCCAAAAGACAAGGGTGTAAAGCCTAACTGACGATGGGGGGCCTCAAAGTCTACGGTGGCACCGTAGGTCAGGAACTAAGGGACTGCCCTTAATGTCTCATGCCTAACTAATGGGGGAGACAAGTCCCTTATGCCTAAATGATGGGGGAGACTCAATCCCAACATACACCCGGGGCTAAGATTTACTCACAACTAAAAGACACTGATTACTAGACTGAACTAAGCTTAAGTGGACAAACAACTTATTATAATAACTGACTAAATTATAATGCTTATGGTATATCTACAATCATTTAGAAGATACTGAAATTATGTAAATAACTAAGTATTTGGTGTCCATAACCCTCAAGCACTGAATGAAAATAACAATATGGACATATTAAGCTTTAAATACCACAATAAAGAATTATTGCTCAAAACCCCACATTTAGAAATTTCATCAAACACATGGCGGTCGTGAATTTAAGCATGGGAATGGGTAAAACAAGTGATGGAAAGCATAGTCATAATACTAAAACCATAAGTTAGGGATTTAACATAAGGATTTCAATACTCAAATCATATAAGGGCTCATTCCATTGAAAAACACTTCTAACATAACTTTTAATCAAAAATCAATAACAACATGATGGAAAAAATTCATCATAGATATGTAAAAACTCATAATTTGATATCAAAAGGGTATTCTTGGATTCCCTAGGTCAAAAGGGCCACGTATGAACATAATACACACCTTAAATCCGTAATCTTGAAAGTGAAACACAATATTGATGCTTTTCTTTGAAATTTCTTGGATTTGGGAGCTGATTTCTTGATTTTCTTGATGGAAAAGTAATCGAATTTAATGAATTTACGAGATGGTTAAGGTTTCTTCGAGAGGAAAATTGGTAAAATATAGGCATATAATTCCCTAACCAATGTTTTACTTCATGTTTTTACTAAGTGGATTAAGGGTAATAGACTCAATTTCCCCTCGAAGTATTAAATTCACAATGGGGAGTAGATTATTGGGCCACCGTGAGGTGGTATGGATTCAACCTCTATAGCCACCTCGACACACCAATATCATGGTGAGCTGCTAGATTAAAAATCCAAACATGCCTTAATCCTCATCCAAAAAAAATTGAAATTTCCCCAAGACATGCTCCTTACACCCCTGAACATGAATTACCTCAAAAACCTATGTCTCAGAGTTGGGAAGACCAATTTAAAAATCCTTGAAGTTAAGAGGAAAAAAATTAGATTAAGCCCCCAACACTTCGTTAATTTTTCAGGATTTAAGCCTTTTATTCATGCAACTAGGAGGTGAATTAAGCTAAGAAAAATATGGAGTATTACAATATCTCCCCCTTGATAACATTCATCTTTAAATGAGATGGGTTCAGCTGAGAATACTGAGGAAACTAAAATCATATACTGAACATGCATAACTGAAAAAACGATTACATGACTTAGTCTAAAGCATGATAAATGATTGAACTTAATTTATGAATGCATATAAAGACATGAGAATGATTATGTGGCTGCGATTGAGAATGGAAAAGAGTCAATCTAAGATGAACTATTACCTTCAGCTATGTCTAAGTTTTCAGAGAAAAGATAAGGGTACTTGGTACACATATCTGCTTCTTCTTCCTAAGTAGCTCCCTCAACAGACTAATTGCTCAAAAGAATTTGGCCAAGGAAACATCTTTGTTCCTTAGTCTATGAATCTAGCGATTGAGGATCTCGACTGGGATTTCTTCATAAGAAAGGCTATCCTGAACATTTGTTCTTTCTAAAGGGACTATAACAGCTGGGTCATCAATACACTGCTTAAACAATATGATATGGAACACTGGATTCACTGGTGCCAAATCTGCAGAAAACTCAAGCTCCTAAGCTACCTTCCAAAAATGGCTTAAGATTTTGTAAGGGCGAACATATTGGGGATTTAGTTTCACATTCTTGCTAAATATATTCACTCCCTTCATGGGCGAGACTTTCAAATACACCACATCCCCAACTTCCAACTCAAGATCCCTTCTACTCACATTTACATAGGATTTTTTTTTATTATGGGTTGTATTAAGCCTCTACTTCGTAAAATAAACCTTCTATATTGCATCACATACCGAATCTGGTCCTATTAAAGCATTGTCTCGTGCTTCAGACCAACCAATAGGAGATCTACATCTTCTTCTAAAGAGAGCCTTAAATGGAGCCATCTAAATACTGGAGTGATAAATGTCATTGTAGGCAAACTTGATTAAAGTAAAGTGATCATCCAAACTATAATTAAAATAAAGAACATAAGCCCTTAACATATCCTCTAGGGTAAAAATGGTCCTCTCTACCCGACCGTCTATCAATGAATGAAAAGTGATACAAAGGTGAACTTGGGTACCAAGACCTCTCTAAAAAGCTCTCTAAAAGTTACAGGTAAATTGAGTACCTCTACCTAAAATGATAGACAGTGGGACTCCATGCAATCTATCTAACTCTCTAATATAGAGCTTAGCATAATCCTCGGTTGAATAAGAAGTATGAACTGGCAAGAAATTGGATAATTTGGCCATTGTATGTATAATGACCCATTATCAAATCATGATGAAGATGCATGCTAGGCAAACCCATCAAAAAATCCATGTTCATATCTTCCTACTACCAAGTGGGAATACTAAACTCCTTTAATATGCCACTAGGTCTCTCGTGCTCAACCTTAACCTGCTGACAATTAGAAAACTTTGCTATAAACTCTATAATATCGCTATTCATACCACTCTACAAATAAATTTCCCTCAAATCATGGTATATCTTACTGGCTCCTGGGTGCAAAGAGTTACGCGCACCATGCATATGTTCTAAAATCCGTTGTCTCAAACCATTATTACACAAGACACACAACCTACCCTGGTATTGCAACACATTATCTTCCCTTTTGGAGAAAACCTTTATTTCTTGATCTTAAATTTATTCCTTCAATAAAACCAAACTGTAATCCCTATCTTTCATTTCTTTAACTTCGTCAACCAAAGAATATTATGCGCTATTCTGAACCCAAACACTACCTTCAACTGAATCCACTAACCCAATAACTAATCTAGCAAGCTGATGAACCTCCTGACCTGACCTCTTCTTATAATTTTAAACATAATCAACTCTACTCATATATAATTTACGAAGGGCGTCTTCCACAATATTGGCCTTGGCCGGATGATACAACACACTCATATTATAATCTTTAAGCAATTATAACCACCTTCTTCAATGAAGATTTAAATCTTTCAGCAAAAATAATTACTATAAACTTTTATGATTCGTGATCACATCAACATGAACTCCATAAAGATAATGCCTTCCAATTTTCAAGGAAAAAACAACTACTGACAATTCAAGATCATGGGTAGGGCAATTCATTTCATGGGGTTTAAGTTGTCTAGTGGCATAGGTTATGACCTTACCTCTCTACATCAATACACAAACAAGACAAACTCTGGAAGTATCATAGTAAACAACAATTCCTTCTGAACCATCTAGCAAAGACAAGATGGGAATGAGGTGAGTCAAGTCTTTAACTCCTGAAAAATCTTTTCACAAGAATCTAACCACTAAAACTTGACCTTTGTCTATTTCAATCAAGACATGGGGGATTTAATAGAACAAAACCCTTTAAGAAACCATCAGTAATAGAAAACAAAACTTAAGAAACTCTTGATATCTGATAGAAAAATGGATCTGGGCTAGTTTCTCACTTCTTTGGTCTTTTAGGGATCAACTCTAATGCCATCACCAAACACAATATGCCAATGTAAAACTACTAATCTTAGCCAAAACACGCACTTACTTAATTTGTTATGCAATAGATGAATTGTAAGAGTCTGCAATATAATTTTTAGAAGGTCTACATGATCATTTTCACTACGGGAGTAGACAAGAATATCAATAATGAAAACTATGAAGAACACGCCTAAGTAGTCCTTGAACACTCTATTAATCAAGTCCAAGAAAGGTGCTAG
Organism: Capsicum chinense; assembly: GCA_026120095.1. Classification (NCBI taxonomy): domain Eukaryota; kingdom Viridiplantae; phylum Streptophyta; class Magnoliopsida; order Solanales; family Solanaceae; genus Capsicum; species Capsicum chinense. Next base: position 161,826,118 of record JAPEIP010000005.1, on the reverse strand, counting down.
AACATTCGTTAGTCCAAAAGACATAACTATAAATTCAAAGAAACCATACCAAGTTTTGAAGGATGCCTTTAGAATGTCATATTCTATGACTCTGAGCTAATTATTGTCGGATATGAGGTCTATCTTAGAGTAATAACTGGCACCTTAAAGTTGGTTGAACAAGACATCAATACTGAGGAGTGGGTATTTAATATTATTTAAGATTTTGTTCAACTGATGGTAAGTGATGCATATTATTAGAAAATCATCTATCTTCTGCACGAAAAGGATAGAGTGCCCCATAGGGAAACACTGGGCCTGATGAATACCTTCTCTAAGGAATTATTCAACTATTCTTTCAAATCCCTAAGCTTAGCTGAAGCTATTTTGTAGGGAAGAATAGAGATAGGTTGGGTATCTAGAAGGAGATTTATTTGGAAGTCAATTTCTCTTTTCAAGATGACCTCCAAGAAGATATTTAGGGAACACATCTAGAAATTCTCTTACTACTGAAACTAACTCGAGACATAGAGCCTCAGAACTAGAGTTTTTGACTCGAACAAGATGGTACATGGCTACCTTCGATATTATTTTTCTTGACTTAAGATATGACACAATTTGCACCCTAAGAACTGAAGTACTACCCCTCTATTAAATAACTGGTTTATTAGAAAACTAAAATTGAATTAATATATTTCTGTAATCAACTGAGACATAAAATGAGTGGAGCCAATCCATACTGAGACTGATGTCAAAATTATTCATCTCTAACTCTACAAAGTAAACTGAGGTGACTTTCAGGGATATTATTACCGGATAGTTCCTATATACCTGCCTAGCTACAATAGAGACACCTACTGGAGTAGTCACTAAAAAGGTTTTTTCTAAATATTTAGGACTAACACTAAAATTAATAGCTATATAGGGGATTAGAAAAGAAAGTGAAGCCCCGGGATGTAACAAAGCATAAACATAAAGGTGAAAGACATGTAACATACCTGTAACCACATAAGGAGAACTTTCGAGATCATGTTGGGATTAAAGTGCATATAGCATGTTTTGTTGTTGTCCATTGGTGACAATGGAAGTAGAACCTTGTTGAGTCAAACAACCGATTAGCGCTGCTGAAGAGTTAGCCGGACCTTTCTGGCAATCATTCCTACCCTTCTACATACTTACAGGACACTCTCTCATATTGTCGCCTAGCTTGCCTATCCAAAAAACACATCACTACTAGATCTACATAAACCCTAATGATTCCTGCCACACTTCCCGCAGAGTAGATTAGTACAACCATTATTCATGCTACCTAGAGATTTAGAGCCTGGTTCTCTATCCTAACAATTATTCCTAAACTATCACATTGGCACACTAGCTAAAAATAGATATGGGGCTGAATATTTATGATGGAACTGAGAATAGTTACGACCCTCTTACCTTGTCTGAGCAAAATTAAAACTACTTATTTTGGACCTTTTATTCTCTCTCTCTCTTATATTTTTGTTCTTCTATCTATTGAGGATAGACCTTAAGCCTAGCTATGTACATCTTATTAATCAACATAGTTATCCTACACTCCTTGACCACACTATCAGCTACACTACAAAAAACATACTCATTCTAGACCTATTATCAAGCACCATCAAAGAAGCATACCTCGCTAATTGAGTAAACTTACGTGGGTATTCCTTTACACTCATATTGACTTGCCTCATATTAATAAACTCTAGAACCTTAGATTTCCTCAACTCCAAAGGAAAGAACCTATCTAAAAAGGTTATAGCAAACTCCTCCCACTTTACAAGACCTATCTTAGCACCCCTATCCTTCTTCAATTTCTTAATCCAGGTGTGAGCAACATCCTGAAACTAGTGTGCATCCAACTCTAACCTCACACACAAAGTGACACCCATGATATTTGACACCTTTTAAACCATATCAAGAAACTCCTTTGGATTCTCCTTAGACTTGTATCCCAAAAAGATGGATTCTTTTGGGTGAAGTCCTAAATTCTAGCTGTAGCTGAATTTTCCACTAGATTAGCTGGGAAAATAATCTGTTGATTATTCTAAAATGCTACCAAATGAGAAAAGGTAGTGCAGGCAACTCTGAACTTGGCGTGAGAGCCATGCTCATTTAAGGGATCATCCTGAATAGGAAAAGGTAAAGTCTGATTTCCATTTCATCTTTCATTATTTCTTTTTGGAGTCATTATCTGTAAACGTAAGTAAAAATGATTTAGAAAGAGAGTTTTATGTTGATATTGTACTCATTCGTATGGCATGAATACTGGAAGAAGGGAAACGTTTCCTAAAACATCTTGTAGCCTCTTGTCCACAAATATGCCGTGCTTCACACCCGTGCACAAGGCTCTACTTAATATTGCTTTTCAGACTCCCTAGGACACTATAAAACCTTAGAATCAGATACCAAGTTTTTTCACAATCTGAGGCTACCCCATACTTGCGACAGTAGTGCTTACGGTCATATATGACCACAAGCTAACCCATGAGTTAGTACCTACTATTAGCATTGACTAACTAATAATAAAGACATATGTGAAAGCTAACTGATAAATGCCATAAGGCTTTAAGTAATGAAAATATAGATGAATCTTCAAGTCTAAAATCATCTGCAAAAATACTAAAAACTTACTAATAACACTGATAAATTAATTGACTGTCTGAATGTCTAAAAAGCCTCTAACTGACTGATTTTGGAGTTAATGGGATAAAACCCCAACTAAATCCAACTAAATGAAATAGAAGAATACTAAAATAATGGAATGAAAGATAAACTTGTCCTCAAAAGATGAGGACTCACCGCTTCAGTTGCTATAATGTTGAACTACCTAAGCATGGTGTAATATCCCAAAAATCCAAACCAATGCTAGAGTTATGTTTCAAGCTCAAGCATAGTATATTATGGTTCTTTAGTTGCTTTATGAGTGAGTTTGATGTATGTTAATGTCCCAAATAACACCCAGCTATTCGGTGAATCAAAATATCTCATAGCGATTGAGTTTTTGACAAGAATGTTTCTTTAGTCAAATTCAAATGATCATAACTTTTTCTCTACTAATAATTTTCCGGATAAATACCCATCAGATTTTAGAAAGTTGAATAGGCTTTCCAATGATACCAATTTCTCCCAAATACGATACTCGGGTGAGAAGTTATTGCACTTTTAGTGAAGGGAGCAGCTCAATAAAGGAAACACTGCATCATGGTGACCCTAAGAATGTAGCTCATCAGTTTCCAAAGAATAACTATGATAGTACCGTGTCTCGATGAAGTTCTAATTCCAAATTGGCATTTTTCAGTGAAGCACCACGATAAGTATTGCATCGTGGAGTAGTGCCAATTAGAACTCATCAATATCTAGAGATGCAACGCGATCCCCACCGCATCGCGCCTAAGTAATTTTTTTCTCTTGGACATAGGATACACATGCATTCAATATCCAGTGGCTCACCACGATGGCAATACATCACGGTGATGGCCAAAATAAAGATTTTCAGTGACAAAAATTTAATTTATTCTAGGGGCAGTTAGGTCTTTTTCCATGACCCTAATCAGTCCAAAGCATAAGATTAATACCCTAATAGTCTAATTTGTAATTTTTTTAAGCAAATTCCCTCAAATTAAGAACATTCTCTCTCAAATATAAAACCCTAGCCTTCAAGATTCAACATCAATTCCTATGAAAATTTTGAAGAAACTACAAGAATTCAACTACTATGTTGTGTTCGATGTTCATCCTTGGGTTTCCTTCCACCCTTGGAGTTCAGGAACCCCTTTAAAAGATTTAAATTTTTATTTATATTCTTAAATTTAATTGTGTTCACATATATGTTAATTTTATGGATTTTAAACAATGAAGATTGTGAATTTCAAGTAAATAAACTAGTATGTGTGTTGATTTATGTACTTCTCATGTCATAACCCATGAATTATGAATCGAATATTGTAATCATGATAATCCCAAGTGCTTGAAAAAATGCCTATGAGAATGATTTGTGAATGACATACTAAATATAATTATTTCGAGTCTTGAGTGTATTGTATACCCAAAAATTAGCTGCTTACTTAGTTTCAAGTCATACTAGAATGATCTCGTAGTATTCCAAATAGTCACATTTAATTATTTTATAAAATCAACTTTTGTTCAGTCAATCATAGTACAATATAGTGATCAATGTCGATTCAGTTGGGAGTAAAAATGAACACTGAGTGAACCCAAGAATGGGGGCATTCCTTCCAGTAAAGTGTTTGACCCTAAGTAGCAATCCATGAGTTATTAAACTACATAGCTAGCATAGGGTAAGTCATCCTCGTTCCATACTAGGGTAGACACAATCATATATATATATTATGAGTCTTCCTACCAGATTAGGTTGACACAGCATTGTTAATATCCCATGGCAATGTTCTTACAACCTTCAAACTGGGGTCACAGGTTTCACCCTAAATCAACCTATAATCAGGGTATGTATGTTAGTTGAACACTTCTATAGTTACAGTTTTAGTCTCTGTAATCAGTAAAGCACTCAGTCAGTTCTACATGACCACATCTATAAGTTATCAATTACTCAATCATCAGAATTCAGTACTCAGTCTCAGAATAATCTTAGATACACAATGTATACGTATGTGTGTAGTATTTTATGTTTAATATATTCAGTAGTTATAGTTTTGCATGTACTCTCATCTAGTTACTTTATGATATTCATTTAGTCAGTTATCATGACATACACATGAGCCCATGAATATCAACCTAACCTCACCTAACATACTAGTTCCTTCAAAGTACTGACGCATACTCTCTCATTGCACTATGATGTCTCATATCATAGGTTCAGATTCTTGAGTTCCTGACCATACATAACCAGAGCAGTCTATCAGTTGCAACTATAGTAGTGAGTCCTTATTCATAGAGGATCTGATATTTATTTTACCATTACATTATTTCTGTAATTCAATTATTTCAGATAGTAGTTTTAAGTTAGTTAAGGCCTACCACATCAACTCTTTTATTTCAGATATTTAGAGGTTTTTTAGACATTATCAGTTAGCAGTTATTCTATAGATGTACTCTATTCTGATTAAGTATTATGAACCTTATCTCACTATTAGTTTTACTCTGGTATATGTTTCATGAATATTATTTATAGCTCACAGCAGGTATTAATCATGGGTTAGCTTGTGGTCTTTCAAGGTCGTAAGCACCGTGTAATGCAAGGGTACAGTCTCGGGGAATTACAAACTTTGTATCAAAGCCTAAGTTTCTAAAGTGTCCTAGGATATCTTTAACCAGTATCAAGTAGAGTCTTATACATAGGTGTGTGGCACGTCACACTTATGGGCAAGAGGCTACAAGGCATTTAATAAATTTTCCCTACTTTTAGTGTTCATATCATTTGAGTGCACATTAGCTCAAGTAAAACTCACTGTCTAATTTAACTGTCCTTTCCATTAACAAAACATGCCTCCTATAAAGACTAATGGTAGAAGAACTAGAACAACCCAGCACCTCCGCCCATTTAGGAAGATCCCCTGAATTAGCATGTTTCTTACCCAAAATTCAGAGCTGCATTAAACACCCTAGCCTATTTTTTTTAATGCTCAGAATGTTTGAACAGCTACTGTTCAGGATAATCCAGTGGCCAATATTGCTGCAGCTAGAATTTGAGACTTTACCCAAATAGACCCTCCTCTTTTTTATGGTCTATATTTGAGGAGGACCTATAGGAATTCCTTAACATTGTGTAAAAGGTAGTAGATATTATGGGGGTAACTGCTAGCTAGTGTGCTGAGTTAGCTACCTATATGTTGCAAGATGTACCTCATACATGGTTTAAGCAGTGAAAGGTAGAGAGAGGTGCGGATGTAGGACCTATATAATAAGAAGAGTTTGCAATTGCTTTCAAAGATAGGTTTTATTTATTAGAGTTGAGAGAGACAAAGGTGTTAGAGTTCATCAACATGAAGCAGGGAAACATTAGTGTGAAAGAATATTCGCTTAAGTTTACCCACTTTGCCAGGTATGCTCCACATGTGGTAGATAACAGTAGGTCTAAGATAAGTCAGTTTGTGTTGGGCATATCTAATAGTGTGTTAAGGAGTATAGGATTGTAATTCTTATTGATAAGATACACTTGTCCAGGTTGATGGTCCATGCTCAATAGATTGAGAAATAGAAGACTAAGGAAAAGAGGGGAAGGGCAAGATGGCTAGAATAGGTAGTTTTATTTTTGCTCAATTGAATTTAGAGGGAGGTAATCATTCTCAATTTTGCCAAAAATCTTCAATCCAAGCTTTGTATTTAGATAGTGTGCTGATTCCCAAGTACAAGAATGATAATAAGGATAGGGCGCGAGGCTCTAAAACTCATAGGAGTGTAAATAGTGCTCTAACAAATCCTCTTTGTCAGAAATATGGTAGAAAACATCAGGGTATTTGTAGAGGAGGTAGTGATGTTAGTTTTGGGTATGGTAATTCAAGCCATAGGATCAAAGAGTGTCCTTAGTTGGGTTCACAAAGTCAGCATAGTCATCCCCCATTTTAGTCCAGTCGTCAATCTCAGCAGGGTATCGCTTCCAGTTCCACCAGTGGGCAGCACCCAAATAGGCTCAATGCACTTCAGTACCAGCAAGATCAATAGAGTTCTAATGTGATGCCTAATACATTACAAATCTATCATTTTCATGTTTACGCTTTGTTAGATCTTACATCTTCTCTATTTTTGTAACTCCTTATATAGCTTTCAACTTTGGAGTCAGTACCGATATATTAGTTGAGCCTTTCTTAGTCTCTACCCTAAATGGTAAGTCTATCAAAGCCCGACAGGTATACAGGAACTGTCCGATTATGGTATCTTAGAAAGTTACTTTAGCAGATCGTGTAGAGCTAGTGATGATGAATTTTGATCTGATTCTCAATATGGATTGGCTCTATTCATGCTATGTTTCAGTTGATTGTCTAAATAGAGTAGTTCATTTTCAGTTTCCAATTGAACCGATCCTTTATTGGAGGGGTAGTACCACAATACTTAAAGGACAACTTATTTTTTACCTTAGAGCGAGAAGAATGATATCTAAGGGGTGTATTTACAATCTGGTATGAGTGTAAGATTCAAATTCTTAGACTTTTAATCTTGAGTCTATTCCAGTAGTGAGGGAATTTATAGATGTATTCCCTTAAGATCTTCCCGGAGTCAGGATGACCAATTTAAAAATCCTTGAAGTTGTAAGGCCAAAAATAATACTTAATCACCAACAATTAGTAAAATTTTCAAGATTTAAGCCTCTTATGGATGCAACTAGGAGCTGAATTAAGCTAAGAAAAGAATGGGGTATTACAAGTTTCCTAATAAATCTACCATTGAATAGAGAGATAGTACTTTAGTGTTAAGGAGTCCGATTGTGTCCTATCTTAGAGTAAGAAAGATAATATCTAAGAGATGTATTTATCATCCTATCTGAGTTAAGGACTCTAGGTCTGAGACTCCAAGTCTTTAGTCAATTTTAGTAGTAAGAAAATTTCCAGATATGTTTCCTAAAGATCTTCCCGGAGTTCCTCTCGAAAAGAAAATTTAATTTTGAATAGATCTTCTTCCAGACACCCAACGTATCTCTATTCTACCTAAACTCATGACTCCAGTTAAGATTATGAATTTGAAAGAATGGTGAAAAGATCTCTTAGATAAGGGAATCACCAGGTTTAGTATTTGTTTATGGGATGCTTCAGTCTTGTTCTTGCATAAGAAAGATGGTTTTCTCAGAATGTGCATCGATTATCGTTAGTTGAACAAAGTCACATTCATGATTAAGTATCCACTCCATAGAATTGATGGCTTCTTTGACAAACTTTAGAGAACCAGTTATTTCTCTAGGATAGACCTTATATTTAGCTATTATCAGCTTAGAGTTAGAGAATGTGACATTTTAAAGAGAGACTTTAGAACTCTGTATGGTCACTTTAAATTTCTTTTTATGTATTTCAGACTAAAGAATGCCCATATAGCTTTCAAGAACTTGATGAATAGGGTGTTCAACCAATACTTGTATATGCTCATCATAGACTTCATTTATGACATCCTTGTCTATTTCGGTAGTAAGAATAATCACGCAGACCATCTGAGAATTGTGTTATAAACCCTTAAAGCTCATTATTTTCTCTCTAAATTAAGTAAGTGTGAATTTTGGCTAAGATCAATAGCTTTTCTTGGCCCAAATTTCTCTGGTGATGTTATTAAGTTAACCCTCAAAAGATTAAAGAAACTAGACCAGACCTATCTCTCCATTAGATATCAAAAGTTTCTTGGGTTTGTTTACATATTATTTATTATTTTCCGAAATATTTTCTTTTATTTCATCCCCCATTTCTCAATTAACTTAGAAAAAAGTTAAATTTCACTGGCCAGATTCCTACAAGAAGTGTTTTACGAGTTAAAGACTCGACTCACTTCTGTTTCGGTCTTGACTTAGCTTGATAGTTTTGATAGATTTGTAATTTACTGTGATGCTTCAAGAGGTGGTCTTTGTTTCATTTTGATGCAAAGGGGAAAGTTCATAGCCTATGTCTCTAGACAACTTTAACCCAATGAAAAGACTTATCCTACATATGATCTTAAGTTGGTAGTTGTTTTCTTTTCCTTGAAAATTTTGAGGAACTATCTTTATGGGGTTCATGTTGATGTGTTCACAGACCATAAGAGTCTACAGTATGTGTTCACAAAAAAAGATCTAAATATTCGCTAGAGAAGGTGGCTTAAATTATTAAAAAATTATGATACCAGTGTGTTGTATCTTTCGTCCAAGTCCAATATAGTGGCAGATACCATCAAGAGATTTTCTATGGATAGTGTTTCTCATGTACAAAATAATAAGAAGAAGTTTGTTCATGAGGTTAATCATCTTGCTAGATTACGTATTTGATTGGTTGATTTGGCTGAAGGTAGTATATGGGTCTAGTGGTACATTGCTGGAGATTAGCATCCCCACTTTGAAGAGGGAAGTTGTAAACATGGATTTTGTAATTGGGTTTCCTCATATGCATAGTCATCATGATTTGTTATGGATAATTGTGGATAACATGACCAAATCAGCTTATTTCGTGCTAGTTCATACTTTATATTAAGCTGATGACTATGTTGAGCTTTATCTTAAGGAGTTAGTTAAGTTGTATAGGATTCCATTGTCTATTATTTCAGATAGAGGTACTCAATTTCCCTCTCAATTTTAGAAGGCTGTTGAAAAGGATCTTGGTACCTAAGTTCATCTCAGTACAACTTTTCACCCTTAGATAGATGGTCAGGCAGAGAGGATAATTCATACCCTAGAGGACATGTTGAGGTCATGTGTTAGTGACTTTAAAGGCACCTTGGATGGCCACTTACCTTTGATTGAGTTTATCTATTATAATAGTTATCATTTTAATATTTACATGACTACGGCTGAGGCTCTCTATAGGAGGAGATGTAGATCTCCTATTTGTTGGATTGAGGCAGGTGAGGATGCTTTGATAGGTCCAAATAAAATGCATAAGGCAATGGAGAAAATTTAGTTTATTCAAGAAAGGATGAAGACAGCCCAAACCCACCAGAAATGTTATGCAGGCGTGCAAAGAAGAGATCTAGAGTTTGATATTGGTGATTTGGTCTATTTGAAGATTTAACCTATGAAGGTAATGAAGAGATTTGGAAAGAAGGGGAAATTCAGTCCCTGCTATATTGGCCCTTGTAGAATCTTAAATTAATTTTGAAAGGTAGCCTATGAGCTTGAGTTACCTATAGATTTGGCATTAGTACATCCAGTGTTCCACGTCTCTTTGCTAAAGAAATGTATTGGTGATTTTGCAGTTGTTGTTCCTCTAGAAAGTATGAGCATTAAAAATAGCCTTCCCTTTAAGAAAGTCCTAGTTGAGATTCTTGATAATCAAATTCATAGACTAAGGAACAAAGAATTTCCATTGGTTAAAGTTTTATGGTAGAACTAGCCTAATGAGGGAGATACTTGGGAAGAGAAAGAAAACATGCAAACCAAATACCCTCATCTTTCCTCTACAAATTCAAATTCAGTTTAAGGTAATAATTTTCCTTAGATGACTCTTTTCCATTTTCAATTAAGTTATGTAACCATTCTTATGTCATTGAATGCATTCATGAAATCTGTTTAGTTTATGTACCATACTTTAGGCTCAGATATGTAATCTTGTCCCATGTCATGCATGTTTAGTATATGATCTCAGTTTCTTCTATATTCTAAACTAAACCAATCTTATTCAAGGATGAATGTTCCAGACGTAGAGATATTGTAATACCCCGTAATATTCTAAGATTGATTCATCTCTTATTTTAATGCTTAAGGGGTCATGGCTTGAAAATTTCACTAAGTGTTGAGGACTTAGACATTTTAAAGACCCCTAAACTTTATAGATTTTTCCCGACCACAAAATGTTGGTTTAAAGTTAATTCATAGTTAGGGAGGTTAAAAGTATGTCTCAGGAACTGATACCAACTTTGTAAGTGAAATCTAAACATAAAACTGAATAAGCATAAGGAAAACTATTACCTTGAGCTTAATCTAAGTTTGCGGAGAGGAGGTGAGGATACTTGGTCTTCATATCTACTTCTGCTTCCTACATATCTCCCTCAACAAATTAATTCTGCCAAAGAACTTTGAATAGAGGGACTTCTTTGTTCCTCAGTCTGCGAATCTGATTATTAAGGTTATCGATTGGAATGTCTTCATAATAGTGGCTATTCTGAACATCAATTCCCTCTATAGGGATTACAGTTGATAGGTCACCTATTACTACTTTAGCAAGGATACATGAAATACTGGATGGACTGAACAAAGATCTGAAGGAAACTCAAGCTCGTAAGCTACCTTTTTGATATGGCTGAGAATTCAGTAAGGACCGACCTATCGGGGACTAAGTTTTCCCTTCTTTCCAAACCACTTCACTCCTTTAATAAGAGAGATTTTTACACATAGTCACTAATCTCGAACTCGAGATCTTTTCTGCACACATCTAGGTACATTTTTTGCCAGCTCTGAGGTATCATATGTCTTTCCCCAATCAATTGGACTTTCTCTAACGTATCAAAAACTAAGTTAGTCCCTACCACTTCAAACCAACTAATGGGAGATCTACACCTCCTTCTATAAAAAGCCTCAAATAGAGCCATCTGAATACTGGAGTGATAGTTGTTCTTATATACTAACTTAATCAAAGGTAAGTGGTCATCCAAACTACCTTTAAAGTTCATCAAACATGCTCACAGTATATCCTCTAAAGTCTAAATGGTCCTTTCTACTTGACCATCTGTTTGAGGATGAAAAGTTGTACTGAGGTAAAATCAGGTACTAAGACCCTTTTAGAACGCTTTCCTGATATGAGTGGTGAACTGGGTACCTCTATATGAGATAATGGACAATGGAACACCATGCAATCTAACCAACTCCCTGATATAGAGTTTGGCATTATCCTAGGCTAAGTAAGAGGTATGGACTTATAGGAAATGAACTGATTTGGTTATCCTATCTACACTGACATAAACCGAAGCATACTGACGATGAGTACGAGGCAAACCCATTAGAATGTCCATGTTCACTTCTTTGCATTTCTAGGTGGGAATGTTGAACTCATGCATAGACGCACTAGGAATCCAATGCTTAATCTTTACCTGCTGATATATTGAGCAATTAGCTACAAACTCTGCAATATTTCTCTTCATCCCACTCAACCAATAGATCTCTCGCATATCATGGTACATCTTAGTAGACCATGGATGAATAGAGTAGCATGCTCTATACAATTCTAGAAGAATTCACTACTTCAATTCATCTACGCCTAGCACACATAGTTGACTCTGACAATGAAAAACACCATCTTCCCCTAGGGAGAAAACCTTTAATTTTTTATCTCTGACTGATTTCTTTAACTTGACTAAACTGGGATCCTTATCCTGCTTTTCATTTACCTCAAAAACCAGGGATGATTCTAAACTACTCTGCAGCCGTACACTACCTTCTGCTAAATCGACTAAGAGGAAACCTAGTCGGGCTAGCTGATCAACTTTCTGAGCTAACTTTTTCTTATTATCCTCGACTTGAGTAATACTACCCATAGACATCATACTGAGAGCATTGAACAGTACATTGGCCTTGGCCGAATGATATAGGACACTCATGTCATAGACTTTCAACAACTTCAACCACCTTCTCTTATGGAGATTTAAATATTTTCGGAGAGAACACATACGGTAGGTTCTTATGACCAGTGAACACATCAGCGTGCACCCCATACAAATAGTGCCTCCTAATCTTTAAGGCAAAAACTACTGCTGCCAACTCAATATCATGAGTAGGGTAATTCTTTTCATAGGGCTCAAGCTCCCTTGAGGTATAGGCTATGAGCTTAGCTCTCTGTATTAGAAAACACCCCAAGCCCACTCTGGAGGCATCACAAGACATAACAATGTTGTCTGAACCATTTCGTAAGTTCAAAACTGGAGTTGTAGTGAGTCGAGTCTTAAGCTCCTAAAGTACTTTTCCCAAGAAACTGACCACTAGAATTTGACTTTTTTTCTGAGTCAATCTGGACATAAGGGATGTAGTAGACTAAAATCACTCAACGAAATGTCTGTAGTAGCTTGGCAAACCCAAGAAACCCTTGATGTCTAATGGAGGGATGGGCAGAGGCCAGTTTTTCACTGCTTTGATCTTTTATGGATCAAATCTAATGCCAGCACTAGAAATTATATGGCAAAGAAAGGCTACTAACCTTAGCAAAAATTCGCACTTATTCAATTTGGTGAATGGATGATGGTTTCTTACAGTCTTTAATACTATTTTGAGATGGTCTGCATGATTATGTTCACTGCGGGAGTAGACGAGAATGTCATCTATGAAGGCAATGACAAATATGTCCAAGTACTGCTTGAACACATGGTTCATCAAGTCTATGAAAGCTGCTTGGGCATTGGTAGGATCAAAGAACATGAATAAGAATTCAAAGAGACCATACTAAGTTTTGAAAGCTATTTTGGGGATGTCACACTCCATGACTCTAAGATAATGATCGCCTGATCTGAGGTCTATCTTGGAGAAATAGCTGGCACCCTAAAGCTGGTCAAACAAGTCATCGATTCTCGGAAGTGGATACTTTTTCTTGACCATGACTTTATTTATCTGAGGATAGTCAATATATATTATCATAGAACCATCTTTCTTATGAACAAATAAAACTAGTGCGCCCTATGGGG
>JAPEIP010000005.1:161802402-161812767 GCA_026120095.1 Capsicum chinense | reverse complement strand
ATACTGGAGTGATAGTTGTTCTTATATACTAACTTAATCAAAGGTAAGTGGTCATCCAAACTACCTTTAAAGTTCATCAAACATGCTCACAGTATATCCTCTAAAGTCTAAATGGTCCTTTCTACTTGACCATCTGTTTGAGGATGAAAAGTTGTACTGAGGTAAAATCAGGTACTAAGACCCTTTTAGAACGCTTTCCTGATATGAGTGGTGAACTGGGTACCTCTATATGAGATAATGGACAATGGAACACCATGCAATCTAACCAACTCCCTGATATAGAGTTTGGCATTATCCTAGGCTAAGTAAGAGGTATGGACTTATAGGAAATGAACTGATTTGGTTATCCTATCTACACTGACATAAACCGAAGCATACTGACGATGAGTACGAGGCAAACCCATTAGAATGTCCATGTTCACTTCTTTGCATTTCTAGGTGGGAATGTTGAACTCATGCATAGACGCACTAGGAATCCAATGCTTAATCTTTACCTGCTGATATATTGAGCAATTAGCTACAAACTCTGCAATATTTCTCTTCATCCCACTCAACCAATAGATCTCTCGCATATCATGGTACATCTTAGTAGACCATGGATGAATAGAGTAGCATGCTCTATACAATTCTAGAAGAATTCACTACTTCAATTCATCTACGCCTAGCACACATAGTTGACTCTGACAATGAAAAACACCATCTTCCCCTAGGGAGAAAACCTTTAATTTTTTATCTCTGACTGATTTCTTTAACTTGACTAAACTGGGATCCTTATCCTGCTTTTCATTTACCTCAAAAACCAGGGATGATTCTAAACTACTCTGCAGCCGTACACTACCTTCTGCTAAATCGACTAAGAGGAAACCTAGTCGGGCTAGCTGATCAACTTTCTGAGCTAACTTTTTCTTATTATCCTCGACTTGAGTAATACTACCCATAGACATCATACTGAGAGCATTGAACAGTACATTGGCCTTGGCCGAATGATATAGGACACTCATGTCATAGACTTTCAACAACTTCAACCACCTTCTCTTATGGAGATTTAAATATTTTCGGAGAGAACACATACGGTAGGTTCTTATGACCAGTGAACACATCAGCGTGCACCCCATACAAATAGTGCCTCCTAATCTTTAAGGCAAAAACTACTGCTGCCAACTCAATATCATGAGTAGGGTAATTCTTTTCATAGGGCTCAAGCTCCCTTGAGGTATAGGCTATGAGCTTAGCTCTCTGTATTAGAAAACACCCCAAGCCCACTCTGGAGGCATCACAAGACATAACAATGTTGTCTGAACCATTTCGTAAGTTCAAAACTGGAGTTGTAGTGAGTCGAGTCTTAAGCTCCTAAAGTACTTTTCCCAAGAAACTGACCACTAGAATTTGACTTTTTTTCTGAGTCAATCTGGACATAAGGGATGTAGTAGACTAAAATCACTCAACGAAATGTCTGTAGTAGCTTGGCAAACCCAAGAAACCCTTGATGTCTAATGGAGGGATGGGCAGAGGCCAGTTTTTCACTGCTTTGATCTTTTATGGATCAAATCTAATGCCAGCACTAGAAATTATATGGCAAAGAAAGGCTACTAACCTTAGCAAAAATTCGCACTTATTCAATTTGGTGAATGGATGATGGTTTCTTACAGTCTTTAATACTATTTTGAGATGGTCTGCATGATTATGTTCACTGCGGGAGTAGACGAGAATGTCATCTATGAAGGCAATGACAAATATGTCCAAGTACTGCTTGAACACATGGTTCATCAAGTCTATGAAAGCTGCTTGGGCATTGGTAGGATCAAAGAACATGAATAAGAATTCAAAGAGACCATACTAAGTTTTGAAAGCTATTTTGGGGATGTCACACTCCATGACTCTAAGATAATGATCGCCTGATCTGAGGTCTATCTTGGAGAAATAGCTGGCACCCTAAAGCTGGTCAAACAAGTCATCGATTCTCGGAAGTGGATACTTTTTCTTGACCATGACTTTATTTATCTGAGGATAGTCAATATATATTATCATAGAACCATCTTTCTTATGAACAAATAAAACTAGTGCGCCCTATGGGGACACATTGGGTCAGATGAATCCTAATCTAGGTGATCTTTTAACAATTTCTTCAATTCTTTGAGTTCTACTGGAGCCATTATGTAGGGAGGTATATATATGGGTTGAGTATCTGGCAGAAGATAGATTCAAAAATAAATTTTCCTTTTGGAAGGAACTGCAAGAAGGTATTTGGGAAACACTTCTGGGAATTCACATGCTACTGATACTGATTCAAAAGTAGGGTATTCTTATCTAGAGTCCTGGACTCGAACGAGATGGTAGGCACATCCCTTAGCTATCATTTTTCTATCCTAATAGTAAGAAACAATCTTACCCCTAAGTGCTTAAGTATTACCCCTCCACTCTAGGACAGGTTTATTTGGAAACTAAAACTGAACAATTCAACTTCTATAGTCGATTGAGGAATAGCAGGAATGAAGCTAATCCATGCTGAGAATGATATCAAAATAAGTCATCACTAATTCGACTAGGTCTGCTGAAGTGACTTTATAAGATACCATAACCGGATAGTTCCTGTACACTCATTGGGCTATGATAGATTTACCCACTGGGGTAAAGACACAAAAAGGCTCTTTTAGGATTTTGGGACCGACTCCAAAGTCAACAAATATATAATAAGTAACAAAGGACAAAGAGGCTTATTGATCTATCAAAACATAAATATGCAAATGATAAACTTGTAATGTACCAGTAGCCATATCAAGAAAACTCTCCTGATCCTGTCGGTATTGAAGAGCATAGTGTCTATTTGGGTGTTTTCCACTTGTGGCACTGGAAGCGGCACTCTGCTATTTTGGGTGGTTGCTAACTCTGTGGCCTGGCTTTCCATACTCGAAACACACATCACTTCCTACTTTATAGATACCCTGGTCATTTTTGCCATATTTTTAACAAAAGAGATTCGTTCAGGCACTAATAAAACTTCCCTGGTGTTTAGGGCTAGTTCCCTATCCCTATTGCTGTCTCTAAATTTTGGCACAGGGGCACTGGCTAAGGACAGAGCTAGAATGAAGATTTTGGGTAGAACTTAGGATGATTCCCACCCTTTTACTTAGACTGAGCAAAGTTAAAACTACTTATTCTCACTTTTTTTTCTCCCTCTCCTTCTCCCTATTCTTAGCCCTATCTATATGTTAAGCATGGACCATGAACCTGGATATGCCTATCTTCTTATCAATATTGTGGTCCTACACTCCTTGACTACACTGCTAGACATCCCTGACATAAACTTACTCATTCGAGATCTGTTGTTAGCCACTACAAGAGGATCGTATCTAGCAAATTGAGAAAACTTGTGAATATACTCTTTCATTGTCATATTACTCTTCTTTAGATTGATAAATTCCAGAACTTTCACTTTCCTCCACTCCAGTGGGGAGAACCTATCCAGAAAAGCAGTGGTAAACTCCTCCTACTCTATGGGCCCTTCTTCTATTGCCTTCTTTGCTTGCCACTATTTAAACCATGGGTGAGCCATATCCTACAAAAAATATGTGGCCAAGTCATCACTGTCAATAGCAGTCACCCCCATAATATCAGTAACCTTTTGCACCTAATAAAGAAATTCCTAAGGATCTTTATCTAACTTAGACCTAGTAAATAATAGAGGGTTCATTCGGATGAAGTTTTGAATCCTGTCAGCAATATTATTGACCACTGGGTTGGCCAAAAAGGTAGCTGGGAATTTATTCTGGGCTACCACAGTATGAGCTAGGGTGGTGAAGGCTTCTCTAAACTCAGCGTGGGAGACGTATTAATCCAGTGGATCTGGCTGGATGGGCTGGGGTTCTGGCTGGTCTCATGTTCCTTTTCCCTTAGTCCTCTTTAGAGGCATATTTCTGTAAACAAAAGAGAAAGTATTAGAAGGAAAAGAGTTCAGTAGGACTTCATGCTCACTCACACGATATGAATACTGAAAGAAGGAAAACTTTTCCTTAAACATCATGTAGCCTCTTGTCCATAAGTATGGTGCACTACACACTTATGCACAAAACTCTACTAGATATGGCTTTCAGACTTTCTATTACTCTACTTAACCTGGCTATGATACTAAGTTTGTAACGCCTCGAGTTTGTACCTCAGATGTTACATGATGCTTATAATTCTGAAGGACCACAAGCTAACCCATGACTTGTACCTTCTGTAATAACTATGTAATAAATATTGTAATGATTACAAAAATAGGAGAAACATATGTGATAAAGTTCAAATTTGTAACTACTAAAAGGAAAATTGAAAAACTATCTAAAAATACTATAGATTGAAAAGCCTCCAATTTATCTGAACTATGGAGTTGATGGGACAAGTCCCTGACTGACTCTGACTACTTAAAATAATACTGATAAAAACCATGTCCTTGAACTATTAGGACTCACCACTATGCTGACTTTAGAAAATTTAAGTTGCTAAGGGTGCTTTGGAGCTCATGCGTCTGAACCTATGACATAAGATATCGTAGGGTAAAATAAAAACATGTGTTAGCATTATAAATGTACTGGTATGCACAGTGAGGTAAGCTAAAATACATGGGTTCATATGCTTGATTAATAATAACTGAATAACATGAGTATGGCTGAATAAGATTACATCCATAAATACGTATATTGTAACTGAGATCGTGATAGTACTGAGTACTGAATATGAATACCAACTTACTAATGTCTGAGTTTACTAATACCGTATTTCTTATAACTGAATACCAATATCAAACAGACCTAATTTTATGGGAGTATTCTAAGTTTTGTACTGAGCTGAGTAACTATACTTAACAGTCCTGAATCTGTAGAACTTAACAGAGATCTATTATGAGATCATGACTGAAACTGAGATTGTGGGAAGTAATCATCTAATTTATATGTCCCTTCTCTAACTGATTTGGGGACCAACCTGTAACCCTAATTAGAAGGGTGTCTATATCGTGCCACGGGTAAGGACAAATATTGAGTCACCCTTATCTTGTAGGTACTCTAAACGAGAATGGTGGTACCCTCAACTAGAAGGTAGATCACCTTATTAACCCTTAAATGGTAGGTTGATGTCTCAACCTACGCTGGCTACGAAGTTTTTGAATGTAAGGACTACGGCTAAAGATTTCACCCTCTAATGGCGGGTGAGCCCCCATCCTTCTATTCACTTGGTGCAGAATCCTACTCCCAACTAAATAGACACTGGACTGAATTCTACACTATACTAGCCTCGACTGGACTGTTAGTGATCGTACTATATAACTGAACTGAACTGATTTTACTAAACTGAACAAGACTGATTCTGAGTTCACTAAATTTTCCAAAGTTCTGTATTGACTGAATTCTACTAATTGTGGCATGACTAATTCTACTCTATAACTGACTATGGCTCTAAACAAGCAGCAATATTGTCGAGTATTAAATATCCCCAGTCCTCGATAGCATAAACTTAAAAGATATGGCATAATTCTAGAGACATGGTAACTAACTACTTTGTCATCATTTATTCATTTGGGCATTCAAGCAAACACTTGATTACATGCTAAACGTGGTATAATTTTACTATTCAATTCATCAAACACTTCTGGAGGATAATACATGCACATAATACTAAAATAATATGTAGACAATGATGTATGAGCTGACACTAACACATTTGAGGCTGTTAACTGAGAATTATTACAAGGCCTTAAGCTAGTTTTGTCATTTTTTATTATTTTATATTTGATGTTGTAGTAGAAGCCAAGATGAAAGAGAACAAACAAGGATGAAAACAAAAGAGTTGAAATCTGAAGTAAACAGAAGAGAAGTGTGTTTGATGATATTCCTTATAAGTCATCAGCCATGTGATAAGTTATTAGAGATACCATCAGCTTTAGATAGAGAATGCACCTCAGTTGAAAGTTGTGATGACATTCTATGATAAATCGTCAAAGAGTTGATAAGTCATTAGGTTTCATCGTCAACCTTAAGCAGGAAGTGCTAAAACTAAAGAAGGAGCTAATGACATTTGTGATAAGTCATCAGACTCCTGATAAGGTGTCACAAATCTCGTCATCTAATCTGAGTAATTACTGAACTCGGTGATTTTGTTTCCATAATTAGGGTAAACTATTTAAAGCATATTTTAATGTTTTCTAAGATGGGGGAACATATTTTGGGACACACGTATAATGTTTCTTTTCTCTCTAGTCTCTTGGCTAGAAAAACAATTAACTTTGAAGAGATTTTCATCAATATTTTAGGATTTCTATTGTGATCTAATATGAGAATTACTAGTTACTATTCATCTTATGGTAAGTTCAACTTTCAAATTATGAATATATGTAGTTTTAACGATTATTACATTATGAGTGGCTAAATTTCTTTAACCCAAATTATGGGGTGTATGGGTTAGATCGTGGAAAGTTGCTAAGTGTTCAATAATCTAAAGGTAATAGGACTATTTGATAATTCTGAGGTTTTAATTATTGTCTATTGGTTGCAAACGATAGATAACACCTATTTTAATTTTCTTGAGATAAGAAATCAACTATAGTAGGAAGTGAATTATTGTCAGGGACTTGGAAGCTACCAACCTTCTATTTAATAATTGACGTTGTAACAAGGTTAATTAACCTGAGGTGAAGTCTGGTCAGTGAATATAAATTTCCTATGTCCGAAAGGATTAGGTAATTAAATGCTTAGGTAGGTTGAGAGACATTTAGGCATAACTTTGATAAAGATAATCTGTTGTTCCTACCTATCGTGACAATCTTGAATCACTATTAGCATTTGTCAAGTACCAAAACCCATAGTGAACTTAATTCTAGCTTTCCATAAACTCTTGATTAAAAACATTGAAACTAAAGTCACCAACAATTACTTGTTGATCATCAAAAAACCCCATTTTATCTTTTTGTATCATTTGTTTGAATTTAAATTGTAGCTTTATTTTCAAACTAGTTTAATTGCCACTCGCATTATTCCCTGTGGATTCGACCCTGACTCCAATGTTGGGTAAATATATTGATGATGACCGCCTTGCACTAAATTGATGTGTAATTTGATCATTATCAAAAATGGCGCCGTTGTCGGGGAATAATTTGGCGTATTGAGTTGGTTTGGAATTTTAGTCTACTTTCTTGAATTCAAACTTTTAAATATTTCTATAGTTTATTTTTTAATATCTTTTATTTTTATCACACCTTTATTGAGATGTCAACCTGGATAGATGGTTTTTTGAGTAATGACAATTCTTGTGATGATTCTTTTTATTAATGTGGGGGATCATATTTTAAGGCTTGTTGTCTAGATTTACCAAGAATTGCATGGACTGGATCTTCACAATATGATATGGATATTGTCCTACTGAAGATATATGTGTTGTTATAATTCAAGCGAACAAATTGATGAAATGAATTTGAGAGAATCAAGAACAGTTTTGGGAAGAACTAAAGGAGTTACCACTCTCACCATGTTTACAACGGCTAAACAAAGAAGAATATGAGAAGGACATTAGCCAATTTGAGGAGAAAACTCAAGATTCACAACCACTAAACTGTTATCTTGATCTTAAGACTGATATTGTGAAGGTGAATAAAAGTGAGAGTGTAGTAAATAGTACAACTTTTGAAGTAGAATTAATTAGGCCTCACTCGAAACATCTTTCCACGTTATGTTTAGATGATAACTTGTTTGTGAAATCATCTAAAATAGTGGAAGAGTGTGAATATGAGGAACAACAACCCTATATTATTTATTTTACACATGATAAGCAATATAAAAACACACCTCACTTTAAGGCCATGTGGTTTACCATGCTCAATCTATTACTCGACTTCTTAATTTTTGTGCCACCCCTTATGATTGAAGCAAGATGATAGACTCTAAGTTAGGGGTGAAATTCATATCCTTAAGGTAGAGGAAAAAGTTGAGTTGGGTCATACCACGATATTAAATCAGGCGTTGCTTGGGAGGAAACCCAATGTATTTTGTGGTTTGTATTCGTATTATATGATTGACATCAGATCTTCACACCCATGGTTTTATAAGTATGTTTCGAACTCTCTTTCTTTGGTTTGATGCATTGGGACATTGCATCATTTTAAGTTAAGGATGGGGCTACTTGTGGGTATTGATGTCCTCTTGGGGTTTTTGTTACCGTGCCTTTTTTCCCCAGAGTCTTGTTCCTAGTAGAACCGGCAAGATGATAGACTCTAAGTTGGGGGTGAAATTCATATCCTCAATATAGAGGAAAAAGTTGAGTTAGGTTATGCCGTGATATTAAATCAGGCGCTCCTTGGGAGGAAACCCAAGGTATTTTGTTGTTTGTATTCATATTATGTGATTGACATCAGATCTTCGCACCCATAGTTCCATAAATATGTTTCTAACTCTCTTCTTTTGGTTTGACGCACTGGGACATTGCATGATTTTAAGTTAAGGGTGGGGCTACTTGTGGTTGTTGATGTCCTCTTGGGGTTTTTATTACTGTGCCTCTTTTCCCTGGAGTCTTGTTCCTAGTAGAGCTGGCATGTTTAGGCTTATTGTGTTTGTTTTGTGTTGTGCTGTGATTAACTGGGGGAAAAACAAGTACCTTAGGCAGTTAACATATTTTTGTTGATTTTTGAACACCTTTCTAATGTTTTATTTTATAACTGTGTGATATGCATTTATGTTCGACCATTGTGCATCTTGTTATGGCATTAGAACTAGTTACATGATAAACACT
Organism: Capsicum chinense; assembly: GCA_026120095.1. Taxonomy (NCBI): domain Eukaryota; kingdom Viridiplantae; phylum Streptophyta; class Magnoliopsida; order Solanales; family Solanaceae; genus Capsicum; species Capsicum chinense. Next base: position 161,804,013 of record JAPEIP010000005.1, on the reverse strand, counting down.
GCCAAATAATTGCATGAACTGAATGGGCAATAGCATGTAATGTACCTTTGTGCCAAATCTGTGTGAGATACTACCTAGTTCTCGTTGTGTGTTAAATCCAAAACTTGCCTGGTTGGTCTTGCCTTGCTTATCAAATAGCGGTTAGGAAAAGATCATAGGCCATTATAGATATTAGCATACTTTTAGCCTAAATGACCTTCCCTGTATGAATAATATCTCTTAATCCCTATTTTGAGCCAAAATAGCATATTTCTTTTAATGAAACCTATCATCGTCCCATTTATATCATAATGATCCAGTTTGGGCCCTGGTCCTTCTTGGACACTGTGCACCTTCACTTAGGCAAACGGCCTAAGTTGTGGGATTCTATCATAGGGGTGCGTGATGTAAAATAAGTATGAAGAAAGGTAGAATAAAAGAAAAGAATAAAAAGCTAGGTGCAGTGGAAAAGAACAATAAAAGAAAAGTTGTGAAAGAAAAAAAAATGATTGCAAAAAAGACCGCACCCATCCTGAATATATGTGATCAAGAAAACAAAAGAATAGAAAATGGTTAATAAGTGAGAACCTAGAAGCTATTGTTATGTCAAGGAGGCTTAGTGACTTTAAATATCATCGATTATTATACCAACCCATAGCCTACATTACAACCCAAAGAGAAGATCTATCTTGGTAATGAAAATAAGGGCAAGCCTATGATACTTCGCATACATTGATTGGAACTTCATTCTGAGAGTGAGTGTCCTTTGATTGTCCCCATGGTTTCATATATGATTGTTGATTTGAGAAAAGGGGGATTTCTTTGTTGTGAGGGCACGCTAGATATATTGCTAGTTGCTATCTTGTTTGAATAGTGTAATACTAGTCTATGCATGGCTGTTATAGCTGAATTAATGTCATATCTTGATTCTTGTGTGTTGAATTATTGTTCTTCAATAATATACACAGTTGCTCTTGAATTGACTGACCATGGAGATGGTGAGCATATTTTGAGATAATATGGATGATTGACTGTCGAATGTACTTTGTATCCTCTTGGTTGTGTTTGAGTTACTTGGGGACAAATAATTTTTTAAGTTGAGGGTGTTGATCCGTGAGCAGATGCTAACACATTTGAGGCTGTTAAAAGAGAATAATTACAAGGTCTTAAGCATCTTTTGTCGTTTTTGATTGTTTTATCTTTGATTTTGCAGTAGAAGACAAGATGCAAGAGAACCAACAAGGATGGAAACAAAAGAGTTGAAATCTGTAGCAAATACAAGAGAAGTGTGTCTATGACATTCCTGATAAGTCGTCATCCATGTGATAAGTTATCAGAGATACCGTCACCTTAGATAGAGAATGGATCTCAACTAAAAGTTGTGATGACATTCCCTGATAAGCCATCAAGGAGTTGATAAGTCGCCAGGTTTCATTGTCAACCTTAAGCAGAAAGTGCGAAAACTGAAGAAAGAGCTGACGACATTTGTGATAAGTCATCAGACTCCTGATAAGGTGTCACCAATGTCATCATCTAATCAGAGAAATTGTTGAACTGGTGATTTTGTTTCCATAATTAAGGTGAACTATTTAAAGCATATTTTAGGGTTTTCTGGGCGGGGGGGGGGGGGGG
>JAPEIP010000005.1:161737984-161793680 GCA_026120095.1 Capsicum chinense | reverse complement strand
TCAGCATTGCCATAAATTTGGTGAACTTTATGTTATCAACATTGTTTTTCAATCGATGGGGGAAGGGTGGTGGTTTTGGGAGAGTAGTAACCACTGCCTCCTTCTTCTTTTCTTTTTCTTTTTCTAACTGATCAACGTACTGATGGTTAGATTTACACGCATTACCATCCAGTTTCTCAGACTCTACTAGACTAGTTTCATCATCATTTGCATCTTTCTCAATCAATCATTAATCATAGATTTGCCCATATAAGGGCTAGGTAATACTTTACCACTCTGAGTGGTAATTGTCATACAAGAGTCATCATTCTAAGGATTTTTCACATTATTGCTCGATAGTGTAACACTCTTCCTCTAATTAAATAATGTTGAGAGTTTACTCATCTGCTGCTCTAAATTTTTTATATAATTTGACTAAGAATTTACTCGCTGGCTCATGGAAGATAAGTCAGTCTTCATCATCGTAACCCCAATATTGGTTTGCTTAACTCTCTTTATTAGTTTATCCATCATGTCCTCTATGGATATTTTTCCTGAACCGGTGGTAGCATTATCACGGCTTTCCGGCGGTACATACAGTCCATTTCTGTCATTTTTTTTCTTCCAACTCCCTTGGTCCCTATCTTTGTTACCATCTTTGTCATAGTTGTTCCGACCAAGATTCACGTGGCTATTCTCGTGGAAACCCCCTTAATATTTAGATCATTGGACTCTTTCTCAGAATCAGAATGAGCTCTACTTTATGGCCTAACATCTTTCACCTTCTCAGTCTTCACAGACAATGAAATTTTGTAAGCAGATCCATCTGGGTTTTCATGTGTACCAAATCTTGGTCATATTTCTCCTCTTTCCAACGTTTCTCTGTAGTCATACCACCAGATATAGTAGGGTTTTCTACCACAGAATCACTGGTATTTAAAGCTCTACTTGTCTTAGTCAACTTTTCTAACATATCTACAACCTCAGTGAACAGAATCTACATGAATGCTCTTTTTGCAGCATTGTCTACAGTGGGTTTAGTGATGGAGTTTAAAGCTCTATAGAATGTCTCCATCAAATGTTCATCGATAATCTTGTGGTCGGGGCAATATGTCAGCTTCTTCTTGAATTGAAGCCAAGTCTCGTGTTGTGCCTACTTTGGTAACTGCTAGAAATTACTAATCTCATCCCTCAATGATAACTCCTGGAGGGCGAAAAGAATATTTCTAGGAAAGTTTCTTTCAATTGCCTCTAGTTTGTTATAGAATTGGGAACAAATTTATTCAGCCATAGAGTTGCCTCCCTAGAAAGAGACAATGGTATTATGCACAGATGGATTGCATTCTGCCCAACTCCAGTATTGTGAAAAGATTTGAAGGTGTTAATAAAATTCACCAAATGCATATTCAGGTCCCCTGGAAGTCCACCAGATAACCCTTTCAGGTTAATCTGTTGTATCATGGTGCTAGTGTTATTGAACTTCATGCCTGGTATTAGTGGTGGGTGAATAATTGCTCCTATAGCACCAACTTCATCCAAGTCAGCATCATCTTCAACATCAAATGCAAACTGCACAGCGGGCTGATAGTTTGGTGTTCTTCTAACAGGCCAGTTCTGATTCACTGGTGCAGCTACATTCCCAGTACACCTCATGTTTGCCAGCTCAATCAGATCAGCATCTCCGACTTCATCATCATCAGCATTAGGCACCCGACCTGGGTTATAAACATTTTGTTGATTAAGTTGTGCATTAGCCAGAGCGGTTAATCTCTCAGCTTCTTGTTTGTTAGCCATTCTACTGATCAAATGAAGTTATGAATTAATGGTTAATAGCGGTTCTTCCGACCTTCTAGTTCATGGCATTTACAACACACAATCTGTTAAAATAAAAAACAACAAATAAATGTAAAATTTAGAAAACGTTAACTATGAGTCAATTATTACAAATATACTCAATTGACGACCGTATTCCCGGCAATAGCGCAAAAATTTAATAAACCCAAATTACACCTCTCTTACGATAGAGTAAGTTGTCATCGTCAAATAAATAACCCACTAGGTTGGGTTTGAATACCACATGGAATATGGTGTTAATTTAAGTTATTCATGATTCAATCGACTAATAGCTAACAACTTCCTATAAATGGGGGTTTACTGAGATTAAACAAATTTTATTTTTCACTTTTTTTAATAGCTAGGAACTAATATTTCAATGTTTCAAATTAATGTTATGGAAAACCAGAGTTGTGTTCACTCTGAGTATTGGCACTTGATATAAACTCGTTATAGATCAATATTCTTATGACATGTAGAAACAACAGATTATCATTATCAAAGCGCTATCTAAATGTCTCTCGACCTATTCAGATATTAGATTACCTAATTCTTTAGAACTTAGGAGATTTCGTATTCTTATCCAGATCTTATTTTAAGCTAATTAACCATGCTACAACGTTAATCATTAGATGGAGTTTAATGCTTCCGAATCCACGTTGATAATTCACTTCCTATAAAATTGATTTCTTACTTCTAGTAAACAAAAAATTAGGTCTAATCTATTGTTTGAAACCAATAGACAACAAGCACAACAGAAGAATTATCAAGGAGTTTCTAATGCTTTGAGAATCTTTATTCAACTAATGAATTTACAAGATTCCACAGCTCGAGTTAAGAGAATTAGCTTCTCATAATATAGAAAGAAATAACATATATTGAATTCATAATTCAATGATAGTTAACTTACAAAGAATGAAGATATATGACCGTTCTTCCTTCTCAAACACAGAAGAATTCTCAAAACCACAATAAGAATCCCCAATACGTAATTCAAAAATTCAGAGAAAAATATCAAAAATGGTTGTTTCCAATAAGTTCAAGATGCTTCTAAAAACCTAAAACATTTCCTTAAATACTAAAACTAATGTTGGATTTAAATTTCAAATCACAGAAAATTTGCTCCATAGCTGGCGACAGGGGCTGATGACTTATCAGGTAGTTGACGACTTATCAGACCAAATCGTCAACTCTTATTTCAAAATCCATATTCTCTTCTTACAGGCAACAACCTGGGATGATGTCTTATCAAAAAGTTGATGACTTGTTAGATCTAGTCGTCAAGGATTCACTTCAGTTCTCATAAGTTGTTTTCAGCTGACGACTTCTTTTGATTCCTTATCACCAAGTTAAGGACTTATCAGGCAAGTCGTCAACTTACAAGCCTCCTATGTACTCCATCAAAATTTTTCATTCTTGATGTAGTTGTCTAAGGTTTTCATGCATCTTGACTTACCTGCAATATCACTAAGAATGTAATAGAAAAGACAAAAGTTACTTAAGAACTTACAATTATTCCGAGTCAAAAGCCTTAAATAGGCTAGCAAAAACCTCGCATATTACATGAACCCCATATAGGTAATGTCTCCAAATATTTAGTGTAAAGACCATGGTTAACAACTCTAAGTAATGAGTAGGGTAGTTCTTCTCATAAAATTTCAATTGCCTAAAAGAATAGGCTACCACCCTACCATGTTGCATATACACACAACTAAGACCGAGACAAGAAGCATCACAAAAAATAATAAAACCATCACTACCCTCAGGCAAGTTCAAAACAGGAGCCGAACTCAATTTATCTTTCAACTTCTCAAAACTACCCTTACATGCATTGGACCACAAGAACTTAACCGTCTATTGGATCAATTTGGTCTACGAGGCAACTATAGTAAAGAAACTCTCTACAAATCTTCTATAGTAATCGGCTAGACACAACAATTTTTGAATATCGGTTGGAGTCGTAGGTCTAGGCTTCTTCTTAAGTGCCGCAACATTTTGGGGATCTACCATGATCCCTTCACTAGATATGATATGACCAAGATAAGCTACAGCTTTCGAACAAAACTCACACTTGGAGAATTTGACATACAAATGATGATCCTTAAAATTTTGCAAGATGACACGGAGGTAATCTAGATGATCCATATCACTCTTAGACTACACTAAGATATCATTAATGAAGACAATTACAAAGATTTCCCGAAAGATATAAAAGACCCTATTCATCAAGCTGGTGAATGCCGACATGGTGTTTGTCAACCAAAAAGACATGACAAGAATCTCATAGTAACCATATCGGGGTCAAAAGGCCATCTTAAGGATATATGCATCCCAAATCATAATCTTATAATAACCCAATCTAAGATCAATCTTATAGAAACACTTCGCACCTTGATGTTGATAAAACAAATCATCGATCCTAGGAAGAAGGTATTTATTCCTTATGGTCACTTTGTTTAACTTATGAAAATAAAAGCACATATGAAGGGAACCATTCTTCTTCCGAACGAACAACACGGATGAACCCCAGAGGGGCATACTAGGGAGGATAAAACCTTTATCAAAAATGTGTTTCAATTGCTCCACAAGCTCTTTTTACTCCGCTGGAGCAACTCTATAAGGAGGAATAGAAATTGGATGGGTGTTCGAAACAAGATGAATCCCAAAATTAATTTCCTTATCGGGAGGAACATTAGGAAGATCATCAGAAAACACCTTGGGAAACTCATTAACCATGAGACCCGATTCTAGAGAAGGCTCTTTCGAATTAGAATCTTTAACTCTGACGAAATGATACAAACATCCCTTTGAAACCAACTTTTGGGCATTTAGATAAGAAATGAATCTTTCCTTAGGTATTGGGGAACAACCCTCCCATACTGTGATCGGCTCATTAAAGAATTGGAATATGACTCTACGGGTCCGAAAATCTAAACAAGCATAAAAAATGCATAAATACATCCACATAATGAAATCAAAGTCAACCATGTCAAACTCTAACAAGTCTACAAGAGTATCCCTACCATCAACCGATATCCTACACCCCTTATAGACCCTTCTAACAACCATGGGATCTTCAATCGAGGTAGAAACCAAAAAATATACTGGCAGAATCTCGGGACCACAATTAAGATGCATAGACATATATGGGGTCACAAAAGAAAGAGTCGACCCTGGATAGAGAAAATAATACATATCACAGGAGAAAAGTCTCAACATATCCATGAAAACATCAAGAAATGTATCAAAATCCTAGCAAGTAGTAAGTGTATACAAGCTGTTCCAGCCTGCACCAGTGCTAGAAACAGAAGCAAAGGCAAACATAGCACCCTTCAATGCAAGAGTAGATGGAGTAGCAATAGGGGCCCTATTGACAATGAAGAAAACATTTATTTCTCCTTTTCTCATACTAACCACGATGACCCTGACCATAAATTCTTTAAGAAAGGAGAGTTGGAGCCGACTGGGCACTACTAGCCTAGAATTGGGCACCCTGTTCTCAGGACCCACCACTAAACTGAGTCTGACAATCACCCAAAAACTTTAGGTAAGCAGAGAGAACACTATTCAAGGTGAATTAACTTTAAATCCCCCACTTCTTTCATGGCCACTTTCCACCATCACCACTACTAGGCTAAGAAGGCATAAATTTCTTTCCTAGCATCTCAATAAGCACAATTTGTTTCTTTTTCTCTTTTTGCATTTGGTGTGAATACACAATGGACCTAGAAATATCCCTGTTCTCAATCAACACAGCCAGTTTGCTCTCAATAACTAATTTAAGGGACAATCTCTAGACATAGTTATGCATTTTAGCCCTCATTCTAGGTACCATTATGGGAGGATATCCTAAACGGTCCGGCTAACCCAAGCATTTTAGTTCCAATAACCAACACCTAAAACCTATCCCAAATCTAACACAATATCATAAACATACTATGACATAGCTCCATCTAGTAAGAGGGAAAACCTAGACTACCAGAACATCGTAGAAAGCTTGAAGAATTTGATAAATCATTGACTTTCCCTTTCAAAAAGCTTCTGCAATTTGCCAAGCTATAAAAATCACAATTTACTCACCAACACGAGAACGATGTTACCCATATTTCAATATTGTGCTTCAAGTTAAAAAATACTCAAAAATTCCATATGGGTATCACTCATGGAATCGCATTTCTAAAGCTATCCCAATATTCCATCATGCTCAATGAGTAATTTCCCTAAAAAAAATAGGTGAAATTTGAGCTACATTGGTGCTAAAATCAAGACACCAAATTCTAGGGACTTTAAATAAGACATGAGAATATCCACCATGAAATTAGTGAAATCTTACCACAAATTAGAAGAACAATCACGTAAATAATTATTACCCAAAATCCATATAACCCACAAAAGTTAATCAGTACATTCCCCAATATTTAGGGTTTTAGACTCTTGAGAATAGATGAAAGAATGGAAAAAATAAGCTGAAAAGGGGTCTTTTTATACCTTTCCCAAAGGTTTTGTTATCGCAATCGCGACTTGACCCAAGCGATCGCTATATCTTAAGATTTGTAATGTAAGTTACATTTATGACATGTGAACTGCAATCATCGCACATGACGTCCTGCAAAGGTTATCACGATTGCAACCCCTAGCTCGCTATTAGGGAGTGCACCTGCATTACTAAAACCTGGAATTTTCCAGATTTTTGCTAACTCCTCGAGATTCATCCAAAATCTCATATAAGTAAATAGACTATGCTACCCTATCATATTCCGTATAACAGAAACAATGGCACTGTTAAAATTTAGATCTGTGGTCTTTTTGACTGAAAGTCGATCTGACACCCATATTTCATTTTCTCAACTTTCTGATTAATAGGTCAAAATGAGTCGGGTGCCTCCAGACTCAAACTAAATTCCACCTTTCCTAAAGTCAACATTTTAGAGTTGTTAAGGTAGTCAAAATTGAAATACAAAGTTATTTGACAAAAGGTTTTTCCTGGTGGCCATTTGGTACTTGCGACAATTTTAAAATAGGGAATTGGCTCTAAGAACAAAATAAACTAACTGGTAACGAATCTGTTTGTTCAAAAAAGTCATAAATAACTTAGAACAACTATCAAACACTCTCATGGCCAATCAAAGAAAGGGTCATTACCCTATCCACTACTAGAAGGTCTTTTGTTTGCAAAAGTCAAGGGTTAGAATGTAACTAAAGCCTCAAGAATGTGAGGAGACTGGGTCAGCATCTCACCCTGGATCACCCAAGTAGCCTCATCTGTTTGTTCGTTCCTCCACTAAACCTCAACTATAGGAATGTCCCTAGTGCACAATCCCCTAACATCTTTAGCAAAAATGAGCTCAGGCTTCTCCACAAAGGTCTATCGCTCATCCAACTAGACTAAATCCTACAAAGCACATAAGAAGGATCAGGAATGTATCATTGCAACATAAAAACATGGGAAATTGGATGGACAACAATAAAATCTAGGGGTAAGGCTACCTTAGAAGCCACCTCACCTAAAAAGTTAAGAATCTTGAAAGGTCCAATATATCTTGGGATGAGCTTTCCCTTCCTCCCGAACCTCATCACACTAGTCACATATGAAATACATAGGAATACTCGAATACTAACTCCAAAACTCAAGGTATAAAACCTACAGTCTGCATAATCCTTCTGCCTATTATGAACTGCTCTTAACCAGTCCTAAATTACCTTGACTCTATCCAATGACTCCTAAAGCAAATCAGTTCCACGGAGACTAATATTAGAAGTCTTAAACCATCCAATCAGGGAATGATATCTCCTACCATACAAAGCCTCAAAGGACTGCATCTCAATACTTGAATGATAATAGTTATTATATGCAAACTCTACAAAAGTAAAGTGTTGCTCCCACCTAGCTCCAAACTTAATAACATAATCTTAGAGCATATCCTTAAGAACCTAAAAAGTCTGCTCCAACTGGCCATTGATCGGCCAATGAAAGGCAGTATTAGGGTCCACATGAGTATCCAACTCCTCTTTGAAAGTTCTCAAGAAGATAGAAGTATACATGGAACCCCGATATGAAATAATATATATTGGTACACATATAATGAACTATCTCTCGCACATAGATATGGTCTAACCTCTCGAGACTAAAGGACATCTACATTTGAATGAAATATACCGACTTGGTCAACTGATCTATGATGACCTGAATGCCAACAGAATAATTGGAGTTTTGAGGCAACCCACTAACAAAATATAGGGTGATCTGCTCCTATTTCCACTCAATAATAGGTAATCTCTGATCAAACTACCAGATTGTCGATACTCGGAGACAATGGGATACAAATTATACCAAATCTTTATTCATTCCTCTTCACCAATAATGTTGTCTCAAATCTGTATATATCTTAGCTATACTTAGATGAATGGAGAAAAATCAACTGATTCAAGTAATCGATCCTTGAAACTCAAAAACATCTATCAAATCTCAGTACATTCTCAAAATCTATGGTATCCCTCTTTGACTCACCATACAACACCTGGCCATGGAGAATGCAAAGCCTAGGATCTTTAAACTAACGATCTTAAATTTTCTCAAATAGTGAGGACCTAGCCTCAACACTAGAGAGAATCCTTTTAGGGTCTAAAATATAAAAAGTAACCATCAAGTTGGCTAAGTGTTGAATGTCTGATTCCAATGGTCTCATAGAAACTGAAATATAAGTCGAGCTAACCATAAACACTTGCTTCCAACTCAAGGTGTCTGATGTCACATTCATCTTGCTCGAATAATACAAGATCAAGATATCATAGTCCTTAAGAAACACCATCAATCTATGATGCCCAGCATAAAGCTCCCTCTAGGTCAAAAGATACTGAAGACTGTGATGATTGGTGAAAATCTCATAATGCAAACCATAAAGATAATGCCTCAAAATCTTAATCACTAAAATGACCATCACTAACTACAAATCATAAGTAGGGCTGTTGTGCTCATGCACCTTAAGTTTCCTCAAAGAATAAGTGATAATACGACCCTACTTTATCAATACAAAATGAAAATCAACACTAAAAAAGTTGTAATACGCAGTGAATACCTCACCCTCAATAGGATGAGCCAAAACTGGAGCCGATAAAAGAAAATCCTTGAGCTTACTAAAGCTCGAATGACACTCCTCAAACCATCAGAAAGGAACCTTCTTTCGTGTTAATAATGTCATAGGAACTAAAATAGTAGAAAAACCCTAAACAAATTACCTATAATAACTTGGCAAGATAATAAAGTGGTGAAGGTCAGTCGGAGATGTAGGTCTTGATTAATCATGAATATCCTTAATCTTTATTGGATCTACTATAATCCCATTCTTAGACACCACAAGCCTAAGGAATGTCACGAAATTAAGCCAAAATTCATACTTGGAGAACTTGGAAAAAAGAACATGATCTCACAATGTCTAGAGCACAATCCTTAAATATTATGCATGCCCCTCTCTACTCCTTGAATGCACAAGGATGTTATTGCTATATATGATCATGAAGGAATCCAAATAAGGCATGAACACTAGATTCATAAAATCCAAAAATGTTGTTGGGAATTAGTCAACCCAAAGGACATCACTAGAAACTCAAAATGTCCATAATAGGTCCTAAAGGCTATCTCCAGGATATCTTTATCCTACATCCTCAAATTAATCTTAGAGAATACTGTTGCACTCTTAAAATAGTTAAATAAGTCATCAATGCAAGGCATAGGATAACGGTTCATCACAGTCCCTTTTTAAGCAGCCTATAATCAATACCAATCTGCATGGAGCAATCCTTCTTCTTTACAAAGAACATAGGAACTCCCCAAGAAGAGACACTCAATCTAATAAAACCCTTACTATGAAGATCCTAAAGTTGGGAATTCAATTACTTAAACTTGGAAGGATCCATATCATAAGATTCGATAGAAACAGGTTTGGTGACAGGCTTAGATCAATAATAAACTAAAAATCAAAGGTAGGAGGCATACTAGGTATATTGGTAGTGGAAACATTACAAATTCATGGACTACCAAATTAAAGTCAAGCAATAGACTCTCCACACTAACATCACAAATATAAGTGTAGCACACATATATGAAATAATCATCATCAGCTTGTGACTAACATTTCCTTGCCACATCATCGGGGGTACGCCGAGCATGGCCAAGTTAAAGGTCTTGGTAAAATAATCCATGATTGTATGATAGTGGGATAACCAATCCATGTATAGAATAAAATAAAAATCCAACATGTTCAATATAATAAGATAAGAAAAAGTATTAGCATCTCTAATAGTCACAACACAAGATATAAACACCTAATCCACTACTAAAGAATCTCCCATGAGAGTAGATACATATAATTCCATAGATAATAAATCCCAATATAACTCTAACCATGGAGAAAAATAAGTAGACACATCAGAATAAGTTGATCCTAGATAAAATAAATCATAGTCTGATTGACAGCACACCAAAATTGTACCTATAATAATAGCATCAGAGGACTCACCCTCGGCTTTAGCAGATACTCCATAAAAATGACTATGCTCACGACCTGGCTGGGCTCGTAACTGATTTTCTATCCTACCTACCTAAGAACCACCTCAATCACCCTAGGAACTACCCCATACTACCATGCATACCACCTCTGACTAAGGTATGAACTTCTCTAATTGAGCGAAGACTCTAAGCTGAAGTAATAATCATCCCACTACTTGGTGACTTTCGTGGATAATGACCGCAACCCTTACAACTATAACATGTCACCTATTCTAAACAAGAACTACAAGATTTAGCTAACTCTGAGTAATCACCACTGATAGAATAACTACAAGACAAGCCTCTCCATGATAGAGTGCTACTCTAGCTTGGATGGTAAGTAATACTAGACTACCCTCCATCAGTAATATAGATAACTACCTGAACGGGTCTACTAGGCTGACTATGAACTTTATACAATTAACGAGGAGTGTATCTCCATGAATACTGCCATCTCTAAACTTGGAACTACTATGGCTCCCACTGAAACTACCCTAATATCTAGGCCTTTTATCGCTATCACCTTGGCCCTTATGATGCATCTCCTCCATTACCTAACCATGGTCAATAACCTCAGTAAAAAACCTACCCATGAAAACCAAAATTTGAGTAGACATAGAAAAAGAAAGTCTTATTCTATGAATAAAGTAACGAACCTTCTTGTACTCAATTTCCAAAATAGAAATAGCATGCCCAGCAAACTCTTAAAGAAGAGACTCACAGTCGATAACTGTCATGGATCTTTTCTCCAATATCAATAAATGATCCCTCAAATGATCTCTATAGATGCGAGGTTTATACTTCTCAAAGAAAATCTAGGAGAAATAAGCTCATATAAGAACAAAAGCTCCAACTAGCCTAGAATAAAGATAACCTCTCCATCAATATCGAGTATCCAATTCAAACTAAAATTTAGTGCAGTCCACCCCATGAGTCTCAACTAGGCCCAAATTATGGAGCCTGTCCTCACAAGAAATCAAAACCTCTTGTGCATCCTAACCTGGTGCACTAGAAAACCTAGGCGAAGCCAATCTCAATAATTTACCCAATATCTTTGACACCTTAATAGACATAGTAGGCTAGGAAACTACTGCATGAGAAACTATTGATGCAGGAGATACCTAAACTCTAGGAGCTATAGTTACAGGTTGCGCCCTCCGCCTCAGTACCACTATAATTTGTAGACTTTCCATAAGAGATAGTGCACCACCAAACAACCACAGAAGCTAAACTAAATCATTCTTTAGCACTGAATAAGAGATAAACCCTAGTAGATCCAAGGCTGGTCCTTGACCCACCATTGGCTGAGGCAAAAGTACCTCTAGCTCAGGAGTGGGTATAAAGTATAGAGAAGGCCCCCTATCCTAGAACCTAGCTGGGTTATATCTCGAGATTGTCCATGATATATTTGTAATATATGAACAACAATAGGATCCCTAGGCTCGGTCATGAGACCTTTATCTCATATAGCGATAACACGTACCCTAACCATCTGCGATAGAATGAAGTCAAAGAAATTCCTATAAGCCAACTAAGACTCTTAGAATTAAATAAGTAAAAGAAGTGAAGAACTCCTAAGAATATCTCATAGACTACCTAAGACAAAAAATAGACGTCATCATTTCAATCTATAGGACTCTACTAGACACTTGCCCTTGTGCCAATAATATTGGTGAAACTAGGCTCTAATACCAATTTTTGACAACCTAATTTATGAATCATGATAGCACCTACAGAACCTTGGCACTAGGCAAGCCAGACCATAAATCGGAGCTATTCGCAATGGGCTAACATGGTGGAAATGCACCAAAAAAGTCAAAATAGACACTAAACATGGAAATAATCAAAATAATAAAATAGTTTAAGAGATAGTCATAACATAGAAAACCATCCTATGACCTGTTAGAGCTAGTATAACAACTATTATATATATACAACCCATGTTGTAAAATAGTCAATATAATCCATGTCTCAAAACTAAACATAGGATATATATAGACAGAAGAAAATAGGGAAACTCTTTCTCCAAGAGCTCAACCTTTCTCAAGAATCCAACACAACATGATCCTTGAAACAACGGTAGCAACTAGTACTCAAATCTACCCCTAAAAGGTACAGAATTATAGTATGAGTACCAGAATCCTAGGTACCCACTAAGCATCATCGGTCGACTAAGCTAATTCATGATATAAATATGATAAAATAGAAGATAACATAAATGAGTCAAGGTAATAAAGCAAAGCTGAGATAAATCCAACATTGTTGTACCTGAATAAGTAAATAACTGGAATAATAGTATAACATACAAAATCAAATACATACAATTATAACTAAAAAATTAACACCATCAGCCAATAAATGTAAAAAAGTAAATAACCCTACATAGGCCCCCATAAGCTTGGAGGGTAAAACTAATATAGTGTAATCCAAACCACCATCATTTATTTAACCCCAAAGTCCTTAATGTCTTATTATTAATGTCATGATCAATATCATAGTAATAGCTAAACTCGAACTAGGTATACATATATATGGATATATATAAGAAATGCTATAATTATCTTCCATACATAAACCAAGAATATACTTCATCAATATCCTTTTCAATATTTAGACTCAGATCAGTAATCATATATTCAATAACCATCATTAATATTCGAACTTAAATTAGTTGTCATATATATCATATCATAGTAAGTAGCATATTCTCTACCATAAACAATAATGTAATTGCCAGCATAATTTATAAGAATGATCAATAGCAAGATCAATAGCATATCCACTATCATAATTAATGGCACAATAAATGGTCACTATCATAATACATAAACATGAGGAATATCACAATCGCTAAGCATGAACTCACAATGCCAACCCATCATAACATTAAAATTCTTATGTTTCTCTATATTACTTCAATAATCATGTTCAATGCATACAATAATTTTATAAAACATTTCCAATAGCTAACAAAAATATTGGCCTAAGGTGGTTCAAGAGCCCACTTCTAAAATCCCAAAAATCCATTAATTATAAGACACATTCTACCTAGACTAGACTAATGTATATAAATCCATATTTAAATATTAACTAAGCCACAATCAACCCTATCATAGAGGTCATGCCTAAAGCATAAGAAACTAAATGAAGAAAACCTAATTTATGGGTTTCCAATAGCCTAAATGATCCAACTAACCCAAGTATTTCAATTTCCATCACCAGTACCTAAAACCCATCCTAAATCTAACATAATATCTCAAACATACTATGATATAGCTCCATTTAAGAAGAGGGAAAACCTATCCTACCTGGATGTCATAAAAAGCTCAAATAGCAGCTCAATAACTGGCTTTCCTTTTGAGGAGCTTTTATATTATGCCACACTATCAATGTCACAATCTACTCATCAACACATGAATGATTATACTCATATTGCATTGTTATGCTTTGGATCCAAAAATACATAAAAATCCCATATGGGTCCCACTTACCAAAATCCTATTTCTAAAGTCAACCCAATATTATCTCATTATCAAAGACTAATTACCCTAAAAATACATAAAATTTGAGATACATTGGTGGAAAAATCAAGACACAGTATTCTAGGAATTTTAAACATAAAATAAGAAAATCCGCCAAGGAATTAGAGAAATCTTACCATAAATTTGAAGGAAAGTTGCGTAAACAATTTTTACTCAATCTCCTAAATCATCCACAAGATTTAATCATAAGCTTTCCCAAATATTTATGCTTTTAGTCTCTTAAGAATGGATGAAAGAATGACAAAAAAAGCTAAATGGGGCTTTTTATACCTTTCACAGGTGTTTGGGTATTGTAATCGTAACATACCCCTCATGATTACCATATCTTAAGTCTACTAAGGTAAGTAAAAATAATGACATGTGCATCGCAATTGCGGCACAAGCTTGCCTGCTGAGGGTATCACGATCGCGAACCTACCTTACTATTACGGAGTTTACTGCCACAACCAAGTCTCCGCCAACCCCTCAGGCCTATTTTTGAATCCAATATACACAAATACACTATGCTAACCTATTAAATTTAATGTTTCGGTCTTAATGGCATAATACAAATTTTTTTTTCACTGATATTCCATTTTCTTAACTTTTTGACCAATAGGTTGAAATGATCCTAGGTGTCTTGGGACATAAATAAAGAGTCCACCTATCCTAAATTAATATTGTAGAGATGTTGGCACAGTCAAAATTGGAATACAAGGTCATTTGACTAAAGTTTACACCCAATGGCTATTTTGAACTAATAAAGACTTCAAAATCATAAATTGGCTCTAAGAACTAAACGAATTATCGTTTACCTAAAATTTCAGTCCTAGCGAGCCAAAAATGACATAGGGCAACTATGGAAAAGATCTAATGGAAAATAACCTATAGGGTCATTACATGATATTATCTGGGATGTCATGCTCATCTTAAGTAACATTTTCCTTTATCTCAAAAAATGAAAAAATGGTTAATAAATCCAGTAAAAGTACAGAATTAATATCCAAATGATAGACCTATCAGTAATAGTCATCAATACCAAAACTCAAGGAAAGAGTAACATTTAAGATTTATTAACATTAAGAA
Organism: Capsicum chinense; assembly: GCA_026120095.1. Lineage (NCBI taxonomy): Eukaryota > Viridiplantae > Streptophyta > Magnoliopsida > Solanales > Solanaceae > Capsicum > Capsicum chinense. Next base: position 161,778,716 of record JAPEIP010000005.1, on the reverse strand, counting down.
TCCATCTAAACTAGGAGGGTTGACCAAAATTATGATCATGTGATCATAACTTCTAGTATTATCACTTCATACTGAGGTTAAATGCAAAAAATACAGAATAAACACAAAACATATAAATCAACACATAATAATGCAAATTGTATTAATAATATTTCATAATGTAATAATACTAATAAATAGGAATTAACATTGACAATCATTAAATGTTTAGTTCAAATCAAAATCATGTCTTAGCAATTCCATTGATATGTTACCCATAGGAATATTTTGGTAAGCATTAAAGTTAGAAAATCACTAGAATAAGTTATAGGAACTTCAATAAGACTAGTTTGATTTTCAGTGTGAGTATAGATACCAACCTATGATGAGCCATAGGCTTTTTTTACCATAGAGTTGAAGCATAGTTACCCTGATTTGATTCTATAGTAAATTAAATCCATCAAAAAGTCAGACAATGACTCTCCATCATAGAAATTCCACTCCTTACATGTAAAAATTCCTATTGTGATTTTTAGATTTATCTATGTTTTAATTATCTTTTCCTACTTTGTACTTCCTTATATCATTTATGAGTTCTGGGGATTGTTGGAATGGTTCCCAAAGTGTTCACTTATTATTTGATTGAGTTTAAGGTATTGAGTAGCTTTGAGAGTTATTTATATTTCTTTGGTCGACATTTTGTGATTTGAGTGTAGGATGGTGTATCTATCAATTCGATTTGATCTGGTATGTCAATTTTATTTTAGTCTCATTGGTGGATTGAATTCTAATGTTTTGTATTGAGTTTTGACCTCTTTGATGAGAAAATAGTTAAAACAACTTAAGAGGGGTCCTAGGGGTTAACTTGTTAAAAGTACTTTCTTGATTAATTTAATGTTTCCATTGAGTTTAGAATGTTGAAATTAGCGCAGTACCATTTTTAGTTTATTTCTTACAGGTCTCGAACAAACCCTGAGGGACCATTTGAAACATTTTAAACCTAGCCTATGGCTAACACTCTAGGTATTTACTCATCACAATAGTGTTGAAGGGGGTCAAGATCAAAAAAATTTAAGGCTTTATTCAGCGTGATCATATGGTAGGTTTAGTTATCACAAGGTTCAGGCTAGGTAGGCATCGCTTATAGCTCTTTTCTATGATTTCAATGAACATTTTTGTCTCGGTTAATAGTTGACCTCATAATTACGTAGGTTAGGTCGGGGTCATGGGTCACTTTGAATCTGATAAAAATTTTAAATTATCCATTTTTGTATTTTCTCTATTTTCCTCTATTATTAGATCTTGAGATCGCTCATTGTGCAATTTCAGGAGTGTTCTTCTTCAAACTAACTTGTATAAATTTTTACACCTTATTTCTATCATTACCCATTGATTTTTTCCAAAACATAGATTCTAAAATAGAATTTGGATTTTTTCCTAGTTAAGTGAAGAAATGGTTTTTCTTATATTCCAAGCTTTATTTCAACTTTCTTATTGATGAATTTTCATAATTAGGATCCTTGAAGTACGGGAAACATGATTTTGTAATAAAAATTGAATTTTAATATTTTTTTCAGGGTCAATTTTTGAGTTCTTTTTAGACCTAAATAAAATTGGATAATATGGTTATGATTACCTTATTTCATGTGTATATTATGATTTTGATAGATTGGGTTTTATTTGAGGTTTCTAAAAAGGAAAAGCTCTTAGTTGAAGGGCCTACATTTTTTTATGCTTTTTGTGGTAGGTTATAAATTGACTTTCTTTTGATCAGGTTGGGTATTTATCAATTTATGAAAATCATGTTATGTGTTTGGGAGTTATTATGTGAATTATCTTTTGAGATAGATATTTTATTGTGTTTCTAATATGGGGCTTATGTGAGTTTGATATTTCACTTGAGAGATGATTTTTGTTGTGAAACTTGAGTGTCATTTAGTATTGGTATTGTTTGTTCTTTATTTGCCTCTATTATTTTTATGATGCTCAATTGAGGGCTTGAATTGATAAATATTTGATGTCTTACATGACTCTTGATTATTCTGGTACCGTACAATGGCTTATATCATGATTTATTTAGAATTCAGGGAGTTAAGATTTTTTAATATCAATATTGAGTTAATTAATTTTATGACATTATTTTGGTAATGAGCATGCATACTTATTTCATTATCCATATACATGGAATTTATCCTATATAGAAACACTAATTTGAAGAAAATAAACACCTTGAAAAACTCTTTACCAAGGGATGTGCCGATAAGGTTGATTATGATATGATATTGAAATTATGAAAGTATATTGGTTGTAAACCCCTCATAGGTCCAATCCTAGAAGCTTACACTCGAAAGGTGTATACGACGTATATTTTATACATTCCATCGTTATTATACCATTGTTGTGCATTGTATCTTTCGCATTTGTATATGTCTTTGTGATCTTGTATGTAGCTTTATATATTCATGTGTAGTCATTATTATACAAACATTATACTTGAAATTTTTTTAAGATTATTATTTGAGCCACTATTGTGAAAAATTTTATATGTATGTGAAAACATGATCACTGTATAATTTACTTATTTTGTTTTCTGCTTTGCTTGATTAGCTGATGATGCTTACTAAGTACAATTTTACCATACTCACTCTTACATTTTCTATCTTTTGATGCAGATTATAGTGAGTCCTATGGAGCATAAAATCATATTGTGTTTAAGGTTAATTTAGGGTATGGGTATGCTCCTCATTTGGTGCTTTATTCTAAGTTTTATCTTAAGTATCTTATTGTTAATTTATGATTTTGATACACACTTGCGTATTTTTATACTTTTTATCAGTATTAGTAATCTTTACTCTTGCAATTAGATTTTGCTATTGCATTTGTATTTTGTTCAGTTTGTATATTGTATGATTTATATATGACCCAACATTCTAATGAGGTGTCTTATTGGATGTTATTTTGTACATTTCCACTTTTTTTTATCTCTTAAGGCATCAATCTTACCTTTCGATGGATAGGATGGGGCATATTCTATTCTGACCTTAACTTTTGGGTGACGACAAATTGGTATCAGAGAGCCTGGTTTATTGATCTCCTAAGTAATAAGCAAGATATATAATAGAGTGTCACAGATTGATACTTTTATGTTTGTATCTATTATTTGGAGGTTGATGTGTCATGGTTTCATATAACTATTGAGGATTAAAACAAGTAAAATATGTCAAGTCAAAGGTTTGATAATATGGATATGATGTATTTGTGTTAGATTTGAAAAAGGATTCAAAAGTGAGCAATGAATTGCACAACTGTGGGAATATGAGGCTGGCTATGACTCTTTAGGTCATAAATGTGTCATAACAAAAGTGTTTGCCTCATTAGAAAGAGGGGATCTATGGATTTGAAAGTGGGTGTAATTCCCCGAGAATTCCAACCAATAGTGGAACCATACTTCAAGCTCATGAGAAATAAATTATAGTGCATTGGTAGTTTTATGATCAAGGTGCGTGTGTATTAAGGCCTCAAATATGTCCTAGCTATTAGGTGAATCAAAACATCCCTTACCAATTGAATTCTTGAGAAGAATTTTGGTATATTCAACTTGAAACGAGCATATCTTTTGTTAGACTATTGAATTTTTGAGCTCATGACCCACTAACAAATATATAATTTAATTAGATTTCCAACGATACAAATTTTGCCAAAATTTGGTATCGGGGTAAAACGTTATGACCGTTTTACAGTGTGCTATCTGAACTACCAAAGTACGACAGGAAGGCCGACGGACCGTCGCCAAAACCATCGCAATAGAGGTAGTAAGCTTGTTTTCTGGCCAAAAAGTGAAGGGTTGAAGGGACGGTCTGTACCTAGGGAGACGGTTCGTTACCCAAACCATCGGGAACCTCTCTTTAGCGATTTTAAGCCATTTTAAAAAGAATTTTTGGGTCTTTTCCACCCTTTTTAACACCTAATTACATCAAATAAAAGCACATAACTTCATATTCATCCATAGCATCAAAATTAGGGTTCCTCTCAAGAAAAGCCTCCAAGAACTTCCTCAAAGCTTCAAAAGTCAACTTATTCCGATGAATCAAGACAAATAAGGTATGTGGGGTTTCAACAAGAACAATTGTTTTGTCCTTGTGCCCAAAACTTGTTTTAGATTACAAATTATTGAATTTTATGTGATTTCCCATGTAATAGAAGTTCGGGTTTATACCCAATTTATATTGTTTGAAGATTATCAGATTTCAAATTATTGAATATAGAATTACATGACTATTTTCTTATATTTATGCATGTAATGCGATTTCCCATATTTTTCCTAATTAAGTTTAGGCATGATGTTGAGATTCTTGATCTTATTATTTTGATGGTATTGAAGTATTTTCATAAAGCATGTTGAGCATGATGTTTTGCTACTAATTTGAATGTTTGTGTATTATTTCTAAATTGGGATTCATACCTATTATTACAATTTACATGATTATGACTTTGCAGAGATTTTTAAGATAAATTTCATGTCTATTCTCATATTTTCATACCTATTGTAGAAAATTTCAGATTTTGAGTTAAATTATTATTGAGTTCATTGACAAGCATGATTATTATGATGTTTTGACATGAGTTTGAAGGATGGGGTTTAAGCCCTAAGATTGAGTTTTGATATTTCAAGAAGCTTATATTTTTAGTATGGTTTGATAAGCAAGATTTGATCTTTTGATCCTCAGATAGTTTTGGAATCCACTTTTCAGAGTTAGTCATATAATGTTAAATGCATAACTGGGTTCCTAATAAAACCTTATGCAAGTTTTAATGTGGATTTCCACGAGATAAGCATAGCTAAATCAAAGGAGTAGTATTTACACCGAGTCCAGTAAGTTACTACGGTTTCATACCCCAGAACTACATGTCACCGTAGGGTTGAGATTAATGGGTCCGAGGCCGAGATAGTGATCACTAAGTTGATGTTATACTCCCTAAAAAGAGTATGACACCTCTCCCCAACGTGAGGTTTCTTCCTTTGGAGGACGATACGTACTACTCTATGTAGCTTGCATTGTTTATGTTGGTTAAGAGAACCTCCCTAATAGTATGATATTTAGAGTAGTTTCTTAAAGTATTTTTCCCTTAAATAAAGTATTTTCCCCTTCTAGTAAAAGGAAATAACAAATTTTGAGTATATTTCTTAAGGTAAGTAATTTCCCTAATTATTTTAGACACAAAGTGTAAAGACTCACAAAACTTATTCAGATATTGAATTACTTGAGATTTTCAGTTACAGAGTTACGACATCAGTTTTCATACACAAAGGTGAGCTCTTTTTTTACTTAGCCTATATGAGTGGAGATAAAGAATTTCTTATGTAGAAAGAAATTTCAGATTTCATTTAGTTTACAAGATTACGAGAACAAGAAGAGATACAGATTTTAGAACTAAATGTTTTGGCTCACGTGATTTGTAACACATATTTTGCTTCTTATTGCTACTTATTTTAGTATATCAGATATTCCAGCTTATGTGAGTCACTTACATTTAGCATGCATTGTTTTATATATTATGACTATGAGATATGTTTTTACTTATGCATTCATCCCCATATACTCAGTTCATCCTCAAAGTTCTGATCAACATATATGTCTATGTGCTACATTATGTCATAATGTAGGTGCAAGTTTTAGTATGCACATTCAAACTCAGACAGTTGCAGATTCTAGCCTATGAGATGATGAGTCCTCCTACTTTGGGGACTTTAGTTATACTTATTTATATTCTTTACTTTCTCATTCATACATATTGATTAGCGATAGTTGGAGTAGCTTCCCAACTGTCTATAGTCAGTATTAGTAGAGGCTTCATAGACAGAAAGTAGAGTTAATGTATTCAGATTCAATTTTCCTTGTAAAAGTAGTGTTGTAATCATCTGAATTCAGTTTTTTGTTGAATAGATTTTATAAAAGAGTTATATTCCACTGATTTTGTAAAGATTTAGCTATTTTATTCAATTACTTATGAGTTATTCAAGTAGAAGCGTTAGCTTAGGGTTACTTATGATACTAAGCACAGTGTGACATCTTGGGACCCATTTTCGAGGCGTTATACTGGGATTTAGCTACGATTTCTAGCTATGACCTATAAGGTTGCATTGTAGCATAATTACCTGGGAAAGTATCATAGGCCATTTTGAATAAAGTTCACTTTTAGCCTTAATGTCATAAAAAAAACAAAATATATATCCCTTGATACTGAATTTGAGCCTACACTAACCCATTTCCTTTATTAGCCTATTCACCTTTCCATTGTTAGGTATGATGAACCTTTATGGCCTTATTCCCTCTTAGGACGCAATATATCCCAATTTATGCAAATTGCCAAAGTTGAGGTGTCTATCATGGGTATGTGTAGTTTAAGATGGTTAAGAAGAAGAAGTAAATTAAAGAAAATAAATTTGGGTATAGTAGAAGAAGAAAAAGAAGTTATGATGAATAAAGTTTGCGAAAGAAAAGAAAAAAGAGAAAACAAAAAAAAAGTGTAAAAAGAGAAGAAAACCACACCCTAAATTTGAACACAAGCAAAGCAAAATTAGGGAGAATAGAATTAGTGAGGTTGAAGAGCAGAGACAAAAATAGTGTACTATCAAGCAGGGTTAAGTCACTATATCTATATCTACTATACCCATCCCAAAGTCCTATAGTGATCCCAGTTCGACAGTTCAAAAAAACTAAGACATAGAAAATATGGGTAAGTCTAGGACATTTAATGCAAAAATATTCGAATTTCTTTGAGAGAGGAAGCATTGATGATTCATTCATTAGTTATACTTATATCTTTAGACTGTGAGCACACGGGACCTCTTTGTTTTGAGGGACATAGGTTATATTGTTTTTTATTTTTTTTTTGTAAAATATCATTTGTAGATATACTTTGTTGTTTATTTATAATCTAGTGCGATCACTTAATCCCTTTATGTTATAGTAATGGACTATGTATGTATGCACAGTTGTTTTTAAATTTGAGTAAAGGAGAAGAGGGTTTAACATATTATTTTCAAAAGACATAAATTGACTGTTGTTGTAAGACCCCACAAAATTATATCAAAGTCTAAGCCTAAGAGCGTGTTCAGTAAAGTGTTAATTTATCCCTAAAAGTTTGACAAGTGTCTCCTTACGAAGTTAATGTTAGTTGTCATTGTATAGCTAGTCATGCTTTCGAGTGTCAGTTCAGTCAGACATTCATGCATTAGATATGCATATCCAGTAGAAAGAGTTTAATTTTTTATTGTATTCAGTCATGCATTCATGAGAACAACTAAGTTATGCATCCATGCATCAGATATACATGTCTATTATGAGAATTCTACTTATGAGTAGCTTCAGTTGAGTATTCCATGCATCAGATATGCATGTCCAGTATGAGAGTTCAAAATATCAGTAGTTCCAGTTGCATGGTCATGTTTCAGATATTCTCACTCCTTGAGTAAGATCATTCGATTAGTATTCTTAGTCTATAAAGCAACATTCTAGGACTACTATTTCCATGAGGGAGATATTGTAAGACCTTGTAAAATTCTCTTGTAGTCTGAGCCTTAGAGCATGTTCAGTAAAGTGTTAATCCTATCCAAAAAAGTTGAGAAGTTTCTTCCCAAGTGACAAGTATTTTAACCATGTATAATTTCCCTAATATAGAGTTTTTTTCATATAGAGAATTGAATAAGCTTTCCGTCAATACGCCCAAATCCAATACTAGGGCAAAGAGTTAGAGTTATTTTAGTGAGACAGTGTGCCACATGTCACTTTAGCGCGTTGCGGATCCATCCAAAATGGAAATCATCAAAATCTAGTGAGGCTCCACAATTATGGCCCATCACACCAAGGCTTAATTTCAGAATTGTCAATTTTCAGTGCACCAACGTGATTCCACTGCATTACGAAGCCTTTATAGTTTCCAACCAAGGTGGCAACGTGATTTCCACTGCGTTGCGCTATCAAGCAGTTTCTTAATTGTCCAATTTCCAATAAGCTGGCGTGATTTCACCGCGTCGTGCCAGTATGTGTAACACCTCAATTTCCTGAACCGGAATGTTCCGCGGTGCTCATGACCCCGAGGGACCTCAAGCTAACCCATGACTGATATCTATACCTGTATACTGCAAATCATGATATAAAAATGCAGAATACATAGAACTGTAAGGCCATAAGGTTCAACTGAATAAAAGCATGTGGGTGAAAATACCCAAAACAACTCAATCTGAGCGTAAATCTGAACATAAATCTAAAAGCCTCTAAACTATCTGAATAAGGAGTTAAAGGAACATGTCTCCAACTAACTCCATAAAACTGAACTGAAGAAATAAATAAATTAATTAAACCATATTGTCCTCGAATCAATGAAGACTCACTGTGTCTCTGCGACTGGAATGCTACCGCTACTGCTGGGCTGGAGCTCATGTCTCGGAACCTATGGTGTAACATAAAAAGAAAGCACCATAGCACAAATGCGTCAATACAACTGGAGTACTGAGTATATGAGGAAGGTAGGCTGAACATAAAGGGTTTCATGCATGAACAACACTGACCGACTAATATGAACATGGGAGTGCAAACACACATATATAGAAACTGGGACCGTGAATACGTGATAGCATGACCTGTAAGCTAATACATGGTTTATTGATAACCTGGACGGCTGTATCTGACAGTCCCATATATACTAAAATCTGAAGAATGCCCTGAGTTCTTTTACTGAGACTGATACTAAAACTGTGGAAAATAGTGTTTAACCAACATGCCCCATGTATCCCATTATGTCTAAGTTGGGCTCCAATCTCTGCCCCGACTGGAGGATGTCAATACAGTGCCACAGGTAAGGATAGCCTGTGAGTGACCCTTATATGGCGGGTACTCAATTAGAACGGTAGGAACCCTAAACTGACGGGTTAAGCCACCTCATCAACCCTAATCTGACATGTTAAGATGTCTCAACCTAAGCTGGCTACGTAGTTCTGGAACACAAGGATGACTACTAAGAATCACACCCTGAACTGGCGGGTGATTTCCCTTCCTTGGGTTCACTCGGTGCTAACCTCTACTCCCATATAGAGGGACTGGACATGAATAACTGACTGTGCATGACTTAATATTACTGAATTCTGTTGACTGACGGAATGTTACAGATATCTAACAACTAACTAAGATCATGAGGTTTTCCTGAGTCACATGACTGATTGAAGTCTATGGAATCATAGCTTGAGTTCGGATATCATGAAACATGACATGGATCTAGTCAAACAACTATAATTCTCGGGTACAAGTACCCCCAGGACTCGATGGAAGGAAACTGACACACATGACTGACTTGATCATAACAGTAGAGTCCATAATTTGTAATATCATAAGTAGGGATCTCATACTAAGCATTGCTATCAACAATGTATTTCATGGAAAGGATTTCATATCTCATGGAAGTACTTGCACAATCTTAATATCATGTTCATTGCATAATCATATTGGCAACACATACCAATATCATGGAAGTTTATGTGGATTGCATGGTTATCATATATCTTTTTCATTAGTAGGATTTGCAAGTAAACATAGCATAATCTCATAAAATAGTTCATGAGTATTCCAACAACATTTACAAGGTAGATTATCAACATAGAAGTCATTAGAACGTAAGGGTGTATCATGAATCCTTCACTTAGTCATAATTTAGCTGTACTGCTTTATTTCTAGTTTCTTAGGTATTATATCAAACACCTTACCTGCAAATCTTAAGCATAGGTTAAATCATCAAATTATACATCATGAACAACTAAATTTACATGTTTTAAACTCATGTGATATCATGAATTCATAAAAATATATAATGATTCCATCTTGGGAATCACCTAATATCAACAACATGATCATCGACATCCAACAATATAGAAATCATACTTTATGATGAAAAAGAGGGTTTTTGAGCTTTATGGATGAAAGGGATCCATAAATCAACTCATGCATACCTTAAAAGGAATATTCTTGATGATTGACGGAGGAATTTTTTTGAAATCGGATCTTCAAGCTTAATTATGCAACCCTAGTTGTTTTTCTCTTTTAGTGCTCTTGGATGATGAGCTTCGAGGTGAAAATAGGATTCCAATATGTTTAGAAGATATATATTCCTCAGGGTTAAGTTTAGGGACGTGTAAGGAGTATTTAAAGACTTAATTACCTTTAAAATAACTCAAAACGGAGTGTTTTTGACACCTGGAATTGACTTAGGTGGCGCGTAAGTGATCTCCTATGCTTGGGTTGGGCGGCGCCTAACCAATCGTCTATTCTTACTGTCTCTTACAAAAATGGGCATAAATTTTTGCTCGGGTATTGGATTATGGCGAAATTTGTATCGTTGGAAAGCTAATTCGATTATCTACAATTTGGTGTGTCTAAATAAGCCAAACTACCACACTAACTTTGAGTTATACTCATTCAAAGATGACCCTTGAAAAATCAAACACTAAAACTTGATGGATTCAAAAACTCTTAGCTTGTATTACCTTAAGTGACTCATATGAACATGCTTAATGGATCATAAGCTATCCTATCACTATGATATTCATTGTAAGTCATGTACTCAAGTATGAATCACATGATAGGAGATTTCACATGTAGGAATACTTATTCACTTCCTAGCTTAGAAACATGTGGGGTATTACAATATCTCCCCCTTAGGTACATTCGTCCTCGAATGTGAATTTACTGAGAAGGGATACAAGACAATAGAACCTAAACTAAACATGATGAACTAAAACTTGATCTCATGACTGACAGGCTAAACATACTAAACTCGTGCATATCTGATGCACAAATAACTGACATATGAATGCATTACTAAGTTTGAAATGGTTAATAGGTACCAAGTTTACACTGAAAACATGAACGTGAAACTGAATAAGATTAAGGAGAACTGTTACCTTGAGCTTTATCTGAATTAGCAGGGAAGAGGTGAGGATATGGTATGCATTTCTGCTTATGCTTCCCAAGTAGCTCCCTCATGAGACTGATTTCGCCAAAAAACCTTGACTAGAGGGACTTCTTTGTTCCTTAATCTACGAGTCTGATAATCTAAGATTTCGACTCGAATCTCTTCATAAGAGAGGCTGTTCTTAATGTCGATGCTCTAAATAGGGACAACAACTGTTGCGTCACCTATGCACTTCTTTAACAAAGAGACATGGAAGACTGGATGGACTGAGGCTAGATCTGAAGGCAACTCAAGCTCATAAGCTACCTTGTCGAAACGACAAAGAATTCTGAAGGGACCAACATACCGGGGACTGAGTTTCCCTTTCTTGCTAAACCTCTTCACTCCCTTCATGGGAGAGATATTAAGATAGACATAGTCATTAACCTCGAACTCGAGATCCTTTCTATGAACATCTACATAGGACTTCTGTTAGCTCTGAGCAGCCTGGAGTCTCTTTCTGATCAACTGAACTTTCTCTAAGGCGTCGAATACTAAGTCAGGACCTATGATTGAGGCCTCACTAACTTCGAACCAACCAATCAGAGATCTACATCTCCTACTATAGAGAGCTTCGAATGGAGTCATCTGAATACTAGAATGATAGCTATTTTTGTATGCAAACTCAATCAAAGGAAAATGGTCATCCCAACATCTCTTAAAGTCAATTTAAAACGCCCTTAGCATATCTTCAAGAGTCTTAATAGTCCTCTCTGCTTGACCATCTGTCTGAGGATGAAATACTGTGCAGAGATAGACATGGGTACTGAGACCATTTTCAAATTCTTTCCAATAGTGAGAAGTGAACTGGGTACCTCTATCTAAGATGATAGATAGTGGAACACCGTGTAATCTGACTAACTCCTTGATATAGAGTTTGGCATAATCCTCGATGGGATAAGAAGTACGAACAGGAAGGAAATAAGCTGACTTGGTCATTTTATCTATACTGACCCAGACAGAATCATGTTGATGACGAGTTCTAGGAAAACCCATCACGAAGTCCATGTTAACTTCTTCCCACTTCCAAGTAGGAATGGTGAACTCCTGCATGGAACCTCTAGGTTTGTGATGCTCTATCTTAAGCTGCTGACATGTAGAGCACTTAGCCACAAACTCTGCAATATATCTCTTCATCCCACTCCACTAATAGATCTTCCGCATGTTGTGGTATATCTTAGTGGCCCCTGGATGAATACAGTATCGTGCACCATGCATTTCTGTAAGTATTTGCTGCCTCAATTCATCTACACCTGGAACACATAGACGACCCTGACAAGGAAGAACACCATCTCCCCCTTAGGAGAAAGCCTCGAGTTTCTAATTCTGAACTGACACTTTGAGCTTGACAAGGCTAGGATCCCTATCTTGTTTCTCTTTCACCTCAGAAACTAGAGATGACTCTGAACTACTATGACCACATACACCACCCTATGAGGAATTGACTAAGCAAACGCCTTGTCTGGCGAGCTGATAGATCTCTTAAGCCATCTTTTTCTTACTATCCTTAATGTGAGAAATATTACCCATGGAGAGTCAACTGAAAGCATCGTCCACAACATTTGCCTTGCCCGGATGATAAATAACACTTATGTCGTAATGCTTCAACAGCTCTAACCACCTTCTCTGGCAAATATTGAGATCTTTCTGGGAAAATACATGCTGGAGGCTTTTATGGTCTGTGAAGACATCTACATGAACTCCATAGAGATAATGCCTCCAAATCTTCAACGCAAAAACTACCGCTGCTAACTCAAGATCATGAGTAGGATAATTCTTCTTATGTGGCTTTAACTGTTTGGAGGCATAGGCCATGAAATTACCATGCTGTATGAGGACACAACCTAAACCCACTCTAGATGCATCACAATAACCTACAAAACTGTCTGAACCATCAGGAATAGCTAGAACTAGAGCGGAAGTGAGCCGAGTCTTTAACTCTGCAAAGCTCTTCTCGCATGAATCTGACCACTGAAACTTAATCTTCTTCTGAGTCAATCTAGACATGGGAGATGCAATAGAAGAAAATACCTCAACAAATCGTCTGTAATAGCCAACCAAACCCAAGAAACTCCTAATATCTGATGGAGATACGGGTCTGGGCCAGTTTCTTACTGCCTCAGTTTTCTAAGGATCTACACTAATGCCATTATCGAAAATAATATGGCCAAGGAATGCTACTAATCTTAGCCAAAATTCGCAGTTGCTGAACTTAGTGAATAACTGGTAATCCCTAAGAGTCTGAAGAACAATCCTAAGATGGTTTGCATCATCATACTCTGTGCAAGAATAGACCAGAATATCATCTATGATGACTATGACAAACATGTCGAAGTACTACTTGAACACACGATTCATCAATTCCATAAAAGTTGCAGAGGAATTAGTAAGACCAAACGACATGACTAAAAAATTAAAGTGACCATACCGAGTACGGAAAGCTGTCTTCGAAATGTCACATTCTCTAACTCTGATCTGATGATAGCCTACTATAAAGTCTATCTTTGAGAAGTAACTGGCACCCTAAAGTTGGTCGAATAGATCATCAATCTTGGGAAGAGGATATCTATTCTTGATCGTGACCTTGTTAAGTTGATGGTAATTAATACACATCCTGAGAGAACCGTCTTTCTTATGCACGAATAATACTGGCGCACCCCATAGGGAAACACTGGGTCTGATGAATCCCTTATCTAAGATATCCTTTAACTGATCTTTTAGTTCCTTGAGTTTTGCTGGTACCATTCTGTATGGCAGAATAGAAATAGGATGAGTATCTGGAAGAATGTCCGTGCAAAAGTCTATTTCCATTTCAGGAGGAATGCCTTGAAGATCTTCGAGAAAGACATCTGAGTATTCATTAACAACAGGGACTGTTATGAGGATGGGAGATTCACAAATGGAATCTTTAAGATGCACAAGATGATACACACAACCCTTAGAAATCATTTTCCTTGCCCGAAGGTAGGAAACAAGTTGACCCCTGAATGCTGAAATGCTACCCTTCCACTATAGGAAGGGCTCATTCGGGAACTAAAATAGAACTATCCTATTTCTACAGTTGATTGTGGCATAGCAGGAATGAAGTCAATCTATACTAAGAATGACATCAAAATCTGTCATCTCTAACTCCACTAAATCTGCTAACATGAATTTCAGAGATATCATAATCGGGCAGTTCCTATATACTCGCCGGGCTATAATGGTTTTACCCACTGGGGTAGAGACTGAGAAGGGCTCTACTAGGACTTCGGGACTGATTTTGAAATTCCCTGCTATGTATGGAGTAAGAAAAGACAAAGACGCACCTGGGTCTAGCAAAGCATAAACATGAACATGGATAATCTATAACGTACCACTAACGACATCAAGGGAATTTTCTTGTTCCTGCCGGGACTGAAGAGCATAGATTCTTTTTGGGCGTTGCCCACTGGTAGCACTAGAAATGACACCCTACTGGTTCGGGCAACTAGACTGAGCGGTAGAATAATTTTGCTGACCTTGAAGGCTTGACTGCAGACACTCTCTAATCAAGTGGCCTGGCTTGCCACAACCAAAACAGACATCACTACCGGCTCTGTAAATGCCCTTGTGGTTCTTACCACAAGTCTGACAAAGGGGATTCGTTCGAGCACTGCTAACACTGCCCTGAGATTTAGAGCCTGGCACTTTATCTCTATTGCTGTCTCTGAAATTTGACACTAGAGCGTTTGCAGAGGAAGGCTTTGGAATGGCTGACTTCAAGTAAAACTGTGAATGATATCCTCCATCTGACTTGGGGTGAGAAAAGTTGAAATTTCCTGACCTTGCTCTCTTGTTCTGCCTCTCCCTAGTCTTAAACTTCTACTCTTCTAACTGTTGGGCATGGGTCATGAGTCTGTCTAAGGTTATATCACCGATCAGCATCACCAACCTATACTCATTTACCATACTATTGTTGACCCCTGACACGAACTTGCTCATCTTATCTCTATTGTCTGCAACCACATGAGGAGCATACCTGGCTAGCTGAGTAAATTTGACAGAATACTCCCTAACCGTCATATTCCCCTACCTGAGGTTGATGAACTTAAGAACTTTGTCTTTTCTTAGCTCTTGGGGAAAGAATCTATCTAAGAAGGTTGTGACAAATTCCTCCTACTCAATAGGGCCTATATCATCTAACCTCTCAGACTTTCACTGTTTGTACCAATCATGAGCAACATCCTATAACTGGTAGGTGGCTAACTCAGCACTCTCAATATAAGTAACACCCATGATATCAATGACCTTCTAGACTTGGTCAATGAACTCCTGAGGGACCTCATCAGACTTAGACCCATGGAAAGATGGAGGGTTCATCCTGGTGAAGTCCTGAACCCTAGCTGCTTTGGAAGTGGCCACTGGATTGGCCAGAATGTCTGGTGGCCATTTATTCTATGCAGCCATGGACTAAGCAAGTATGGTAAATGCAGCTCTAAACTCCGCATGGGAAATATGTTCGCCCATAGGATCTTCGGGCTAAGGAGCTGACTGGTTTCTTCTCTTTAGGGCCATGGTCTGGAATAAGAGAAGTATGGATTAGACTAAGAGTTTAACTTCTAATTATGATCACTATCATTACATGAATAATGAAGAAAGGGGACTATTCCTAAAATATCTCATAGCCTCCCACACATAAATATAGCGCGCAACACACCCATGTACACGACTCTACTAGATGCGGCTTTAAAACTTCCTAGGACTCTATTGAACCTGAGGATATGATACCAAGCTTTTAACACCCCAATTCGCTAAACCAAAATCCTACACGGTGCTCCTGACCTCGAGGGACAATAAGCTAACCCATGACCAATATTTGTACCTGTATAATGCAAATCATGATATAAAAATGCGGAATACATAGAACTCTAAGGCCATAACGTTCAACTGAATAAAACCATGTGGGTGAAAATACCCAAAACAAGTCAATTTGAATATAAATCTGAACATAAATCTAAAAGCCTCTAAACTATTTGAATAAAGAGTTGAAGGAACATATCTCCAACTAACTCCATAAAACTGAACCGAAGAAATAAATAAATAAATTAAACCATATTGTCCTCGAATCAATAAGGACTCACTGTGTCTCTGCAACTCGAATATCACCACTACTGCTGGACTGGAGCTCGTGTCTTGGAACCTATGGTGTAACAT
Organism: Capsicum chinense; assembly: GCA_026120095.1. Taxonomy (NCBI): domain Eukaryota; kingdom Viridiplantae; phylum Streptophyta; class Magnoliopsida; order Solanales; family Solanaceae; genus Capsicum; species Capsicum chinense. Next base: position 161,762,558 of record JAPEIP010000005.1, on the reverse strand, counting down.
GAAAAGAAAGTACCATAGCACAAATGCGTCAGTACAACTAGAGTACTGAGTATACAAGGAAGATAGGATGAGCATAAAGGGTTTCATGCATGAACAACACCGACTGACTAATATGAATGTGGGAGTAGAAACACATATTTATAGAAACTAGGACCGTGAAAACGTGATAGCATGACCTGTAAGCTAATACATGGTTTACTGATAACTATTATGAATGATACTGAAACTAATAACCTGGACGACTGTATCTGATAGTCCTGTATATACTAAAATCTGAAGAACGCCCTGAGTTCTTTTACCGAGACTGATACTGAAACTGTGGTAAGTAGTGTTTAACCGATATGCCCCATGTATGCCGTTATGGCTAAGCTGAGTTCCAATCTCTTCTCCGATTGGAGGGGTGCTAATACCATGCCACGGGTAAGGACAGCCTGTGATTGACCCTTATCTGGCTGGTACTCAATGAGAATGGTGCGAACCCTAAACTAACGGGTTAAACCACCGAATCAACCCTAATCTGATGGGTTAAGATATCTCAACCTACACTGGCTATGTAGGTCTACAACACAAGGATACCTACTCAGAATCATACCCATAACTGGCGGGTGAGTTCCCATTGGACATGAATAACTAACTGTGCATGACTTAATCTTACTGAATTCCATTGACTGGCAGAATGTTACTGATATCTAACAACTGACTAAGATCATGAGGTTTTCCTAAATCACATGACTAATTAAAGTCTATCGAATCATAGCTTGAGTTTGGATATAGTGAAACATCACATGGATCTAGTGACACAGCTATAGTTTTCGGGTACAAGTACCCCCAGGACTCGAAAGAAGGAAACTGACACACATAACTGACTTGATCATAAGAGTAGAGTCCATAATTTATAATATCATAAGTAAGGATCTTATACTAAGCATGGTTATCAATAATGTATTGAATGGAAAGGATTTCATATCACATGGAAGTACTTGCACAATCTTAATATCATATTCATTTCATAATCCTATTGGAAACACATACCAATAGCATGGAAGTTCATGTGGATTGCATGGTTATCATACCTCTTGTTCATAAGTAGGATTTACAATTAAACATAGCATAATCTCATAAAAATAGTTCATGAGTATTCCAACAACACTTATAAGGCACATTATCAATATAGAAGTCATTGGAACGTAAGGGCTTATCATGAATCCTTCACTTAGTCACAATTTAGCTATATTGCTTGATTTCTAGTTTCTTAGGCATTTTATCAAACACCTTACATGCACATCTTAAGCATAGGTGAAATGATCAAATTATACATCATGAACAACCAACTTTACATGTTTCCAACTCATATGATATCATGAATTCATAAAAACATATAAATATTCCATCTTGGGAATCACCCAATATCAAAAACATGATCATCAATACCCAATAATATAGAAACCATTCTTTATGATGAAAAAGAGAGTTTTTAAGATTTATGGATGAAAGGGATCCATAAATTAACTCACGCATACCGTAGAAGTAAGATTCTTGATGATTGATGGAGGAATTTCCTTGAAATCGGATCTTCAAGCTTAATTATGCAACTCTACTTGTTTTTCTCTTTTAGTACTCTTGGATGATGATCTTTGAGACGAAAATACGGTTGCAATATGTTTAAAAGAGATATATTTCATAGGGTTAACTTTAGGGACATGTAAGGAGTATTTAAAAAATTAATTACCTTTAAAATAACTCAAAACGGAGTGTTTTTGACACCTCAAATTAACTTAGCTGGCGCCCAAGTGATCTCCTATGCTTGGGTTGGCGGGCTCCTAACCAATCGCCTATACTTGGGTTGGGCAGCGCCTAACCAATCGCCTATGCTTACTGTCTCTCACAAAAATGGGCATAATTTTTTGCTCGGGTATTGGATTAAGGCGAAATTGGTATTGTTGGAAAGCTAATTCGATTATCTATAATTTGGTGGTATAAATCAGCCAAAATAACACATTAACATCGAGTTACACTCATTCAATAATGACTCTAGCAAAATCAAATACTAAAACTTGATAGATTCAAAAACTCTTAGCTTGTATTACCTTAAGTGACTCATATGAACATGCTTAATGAATCATAAGCTGTACTATCACTAGGATATTTATTGTAAGTCATGTACTCAAGTATGAATCATAGGATAGGATATTTCAAACATAGGAATATTTATTCACTTCCTAGCTTAGAAACATGCGGGGTATTACAGTATGTATAATCCAAAATTTTTAGTTCAATTCCAGAGGCAAAAAGGGTTATTTTTCTACCCCTATATATACTCCTTAACACGGTATTTGGCTTTATTTTAACCTGAAAAATGCTAGTTTTCTCTTAAATTTGTTCAAGAACAAGAACTAGGGTTTCTACATAATCAAAACCCTACCTTCTTCTTTAAGAGAAATCAAGACCTCAAGAATCGCTCCAAGAGCTTTCAAGAAAGAGTTTCTCTAAGGTATGCAGATGTTGATTCTTGGGCGCCTTTCATCCAATAAGCTCAAGAACCCTTTTCTAAATTTCAAAGTTTTTATGTTTATGAGTTTTAATAATTCATGTGAGTTGAAATTGATGTTCATGCTATGATTGAGTTGTGATTCATTTTTTTACAAGGTTTTTAAGATTAGATCATAGTATGTGATATTCATGTGATGTTCATGATAAACCCTCTTTAAGTAGCTTGTTAACTGGTGTATTTTTGTCAATTAAGTGTAGAAATTGTTAAATAAGCAAAGCATGCTCCCCATATGTTTGATAAAATTCTTATGTGAAGGAATTAAATCCATTTTATCATGTTGATTAGAAATCCCCAATTATGTGGAAGCCCATGCATGCCATGTGTTTGTCGAAAAGCATTTGTGAATGAATTGTGACATAATAACATGAAATTCCCCAATTATGTATTCTTTGACACATGGTAAGACTTTAATACATTCTAAGTGTTTGATGAAATATCTTTTTGAATGGAGTATGAGCCAATAGCATATCTCCCTATACTATCACATGTTTATGATTCCCAATTGCTTGAAGAGATGTTGTAGTGATTGTGATGGTGAATGAATGTCCATAGTCTTGATAATTCAAGAATGGTTATTCTTTACTTTTATGTTATCGAGTCCTGGGGGTATTTATACCTGACAATTTAGATATAGTCCAAAGCCCATGTCAGTTTTCACGATAATCTCAGTCAAGCCACGATTCTTAGAACTCAGTGAGTTATAGTACTCTATACACTTAGATAGATACAGAACTTAAGTAATCTTAGTAATCTTCGTATTGTCAATATAGCTAATAATCTAGCCTTAATTTTGTACTCAACTTAGATCTAGTAGTATTCAGATGTTTAGTTCAGTCCTCAGTAGTATTCGAGTAATCGATCTCAAGATCATCATCATTCAGTCAGATAATGAGATTTAGTAATATTTCGTCAAGTACAAAACCAAGTAAATTCAGCTTAAATTAGTCAGATCATTTGAAAAACATAATCAGTATTAGATTCAGCTTAGTTTGTGTTTAGTTAAGAATAAGTTCAGAGTTTTTCAATGGGGAGTAGGATCTAGCACCGAGTGAGGGTATGGAGGGAGGCTCCTCATCAGGGAGGCAGAGTCGCTAGGAGCAATCCCTAAACTCCAAAACTACATAGCTAGAGTATGATGCAGGAGTCAGCCGTCAAGAAAGGCTGGTCACCTGTCAGATAGGCTTAACTATTATATTACTATAGGATTGACTTCTAGCGAGGGTCACCTAATAGATAGTCTTGACTAGAGAAGTCTTTAACTATGGCATGGTATTGACACCCTTCTAGCTGGGGATATAGGTTAGGCCCTACCAGTTGAGATTTGGGGCATGTCGGTTAAGTGACTACTTCACATAGTTGGAGTTACAGTATCCATTTTCAGAAATTAGGACTGTCAGATACAGTCATCTATCTCTGTGAGGAACTCAGATAGGTCCATTGATTCATGGACCACCCATTAGATAGGCTTGGTCCTATATAAAGTTATCCAGTATCAGATCTAGAGATCACCCATCAGATAAGATTGATCTGAGTCTCATATTCAGTTGAGTGACCTCATTATTAGATCCAAAGATAACCCACTAGATAGGCTTTATCTCAATCTTAGATTCAGTTGAGTAATCTCATTATCAGATCAAGAGATCACCTGCTAGATACGCTTAATCTCAATCTATAATTCAGTTGGGTATTTTTGTTATATATCTAGAGATTACCCACTAGATAGGCTCGATCACAGTCTCAGATTAAGTTGAGTATTTTTTTATCAGATCTAGAGATCACCTATCAAAAAGACTTGACCTTAGTCTCAAATTTAGTTGAGTATTCTTGTTGTCAGATTCGGACATGATCATTTCCTATCATTGATAGTAGATTTCAGAATTATCCATTAGAGAGGTTTGATCTCTAATGCAGTCAGTTGAGAGTAGATAGCTCGGAATTCAGTCATAGATATAAGTAGATTCAGTTAATCGATTTCAGTAACATCAGTTTTTTAGATCACTCAGTAGATAAGACTGATCTCAACTCCATTACAAATTTATCAGTATCAAAAGATTCAGCTGTTCAGTATCTCAGTATTACTAGTGAGTTCAAATGATAGTAAGGCGGTATACAAGTTTTAGTATTTTGAGTCATGATGATATCAATCATGATTTGTGCATTCATGATTGTTTTCTGATTCAGTACTCTCATGATTATTCAGTTAAGTAATTGTTCATGTGCAAGACCTTACATTTAGCCTTACTTCATCTTCATACTTAGTAAATTCCCATACTAACGCATTTGCGCTATGGTGTTTAATTCGACACCATAGGTTAAGAGAAGTGAGATCTAGAGTACCCTTAGTAGCTCATTCCCAGTCAGCAGAAGAAGACGTAGCAGTTATTGCTCTTCAGTTGAGGATGATCCTTATTTTATTATTGCATCAGATTTTGTTATTTTCAGTACACGGAGTTAGTTGGGGACATGTCCCATCAACTCCATAGTTTAGATAGTTTAGAGGCTTTTTGATAGATATATCAGCATTAAGTTTTCAATTTGGAGTATTTTTAGATAATTTGAACCTTATGGCTAGTTTCCATACTTATTATTTATATTACGCAGTGTTCAGGTATAGATATCAGTAGAGGGTTGTGTTGTGGTCCTTTTGGATCATGAGCATCGTGTGACATTCTAATTTAACAAAATTGGATCGTTACAAACTTAGTATCAGAGCCTAAGATTCGATAGTGTCCTAGGGAGTCTGAATAGCTGCATCTAGTAGAGTCTTGTGCATGGATATATTGCATGCCACATTTATGTACAAGAGGCTATATGATGCTTTTAGAATTAGTTTCCCTTCTTTCGGTATTCATGTCATGCGAGTGTGCATGAACTCAAGTTGATCCTCAGTCTAATCTACCTCTTTCTTCTATGTATATAGTATGCCTCCTCGTAGAGATAATGTCCATAGGGTTGATGACCATGCACCTCATAGATCCTGAGAATTAGAATGTGTCATATTCAGAGTTTTGGGCAGCGTTTTAGGTGCTAGCCCAAGCTGTAACTAATGTTCAAGGTAACCTTCAGGCTTTGGCCCGACCTCAGTAATATGGGGTTTCAGCCACTTCCAGAATTAGAGATTTCATAAGAATGAACCCACCAGAGTTCTATGGGTCAGTAGCAGGTGAGGATCGACAGCTTTATCTTGTGGAGGTAAAGAATATCACCCAGGTTATATATATTTTTTAGGAGGAGAGTGTAGATTTAGCATCTTATAAGCTGAAGGATATCACTTATGCCTGGGTTGTAGTATGGAAGAAGGGTAGAGGGGAGGATGCAATTCTCGTAACTTGGCAGGAGTTTCAGGATGCCTTTTTAGGTAAGTTTTTCCATCTAGAGATGAGGAAAGATAAGGTAGAAGATTTCATGAACCTAAGGCAACGCTTTATGATAGTTAAAGAGTATTAAGTTCAACCAGTTAGTTAAGTATGCTCCTTACTTAATAGCTAACCCAAGAGCAAGTATGAGTAAGTTTGTAACTGGTGTATCCGGGTTAGTGTTGAAAGAGTATAGGGACACTATATTTAATAGAGATATGGACCTTGCTAGGATAATTATTTATGCACAGCAGATTTAGGTAGATAAGGTGAAAGAAAGAGAAGGAGTGAGTAAGAAAGCTAGAACAGGTAGTCATAATTTCTCCCAGACAGGTTTCCAGGGTGGTAGCTGTTCTTACCATAGTCAGAAGTTGTTAGTACCAGCTCCATCCTCATCTAGTATACCCACACCAAAGTCTGGGGATGTCAATCATGATGGAGCGCCAGGCCCCAAATCCCAGAGTAGTGCTAGTGGTGTTCGTACCTATCCACTTTGTAGAGAATGTGGCAAGAGCCACCTAGGCATATGTAGATCCGGCAGTGATGTATACTTTAGGTGTAGCTGGCTAGGTCATAGAATGTGAGAATATAGAATGGTAGCTCAGATGCATAAAGAGTTTCATTAGCAGGGTGCCCCTTTCGATGCTAGTAGTGGTCAGCATCAGAACAGACTTTATGCTCTTCAGAACTACCATGATTAGGAAAGGTTCCTCGATATTGATTCGTGTATGTTATGAGTCCTTAATATTTATGATATACATTGTTAGATTTTTTGCTCCCATTTTTGAGCCTATATGTCTGCATGAGTCATGCATTAGTTTCAGATCTCAGTCGGTCAATCATTACTCAATTCGTACGTGCCTCGGGCACCACAAGAAGATTTCAGCGAAGTGTGTTTAGAGGGACATAGAGTTCCAAGGGGGAGATACCCTATGATATTGCAATGCTTTTACGTCCTTAGACTCATTTAGTTGCATCTTCAAAATCTCCTTACGAAGTTAACATCAGTTGTCATTGCATAGCCAGTCATGCTCTTAATTGTCAGTTCAGTCAGACATTCATGCATTAGATATGCATGTCCAGTAGAAAGAGTTCAATTTTTCAGTGTATTCAGTCATGCATTCATGAGAACAACTCAGTTACACATCCATACATTAGATATACATGTTTATTATGAGAATTTAGCTTATGAGTAGCTTCAGTCGAGTATTCCATGCATCAAATATTCATATCCAATATGAGAGTTTAGAATATCAATAGTTCCAGTTGCATGGTCATGTTTTAGATGTTCCCATTCCTTGAGTAAGTTCAGTCGATCAATATTCTTTACCTATCAAGCATTATTCGAGGGTGAATATTTCTATAGAGGAGATATTATAAGACCGCACAAAATTCCATCATAGTATGAGCCTTAAAGCATGTTCAGTAAAGTGTTAATCCTATCCAAAAAGGTTAAGAAGGGTCTTCCCAAGTGAAAAGTATTTTTAACCATGTAAAATTTTACTAATATCAAGTTTTTGTCATGTAGAGAATTGAATAAGCTTCATCAATGCCAAATTCGCCCAAATTCGACACTCGGGAAAAGAGTTGGAGCTAATTTAGTGAGACAGTATGCCACTTGGCACTTTAGCACTTCGTAGATCCAGCAAAATGGCAATCGTCAAATTCTAGTGAGGATCCATAATTATGGCACGTTGCGCCAAGACTTAATTTTAGAATTATCAATTTCCAATGCACCAACGTGATTCCACCGCATTGCGGTCCCTTTCTAGTTTTCAAGTAAGGTGGAAGCATGATTTTCACTGCGTCGTGCCATCAAGCAGTTTCTTGATTATCAAATTTCCAGTGATCTGGTGTGATTCCACCGCGTCGCACCAGCAATTAGGATTTTTTAGTTTAATTCCAGAGCACGAAAGGGTCATTTTGCTACCTCTATATATACTCCTTAACACGGTATTTGGCCTTATTTTAACCCGAATTATACTAGTTTTCTCTTAAAGTTGTTCAAGAACAAGAACTAAGGTTTCTACATAATCAAAACCGTACCTTCTTCTTTAAGAGAAATCAAAACCTCAAGAATTTCTCCAAGAGCTTTCAGGAAAGAGTTTCTCTAAGGTATGCAGATGTTGATTCTTGGGCGCCTTTCATCCAATAAGCTCAAGAACCGTTTTCTAAATTTCAAAGTATTTATGTTTATGAGTTTTCATCATTCATGTGAGTTGAAATTGATGTTCATGCTATGATTGAGTTGTGATTCATGTTTGTTTACAAGGTTTTCAAGGTTTTCAAACTCAGTAGTCTCAGTATCGCTAGTAATCTAGCCTCAGTTCTGTACTTAGTTCAGATATAGTAGTACGTTCAAATGGATAGTAAGGTAGTATTTGAGTTTTAGTATTTTGACTCACGATGATTTTAGTTATTATTTGTGCATTCATGCATATATTCTTATTCAGTACACTCATAATTATCTAGTTAAGTAATTGTTCATGCATTTAGCCTTACCTCATCTTTATACTTAATATATTACCTTACTGATGCATTTGCACTATGGTGTTTTATTTGACACCATAGGTTTAGAGGAACAAGATCCAAAGTACCTTTAGCAGCTCAGTCCTAATTAGCAGTAGTAGACATAACAATGATTCCTCTTCAGTCAAGGATGATTCTTATTTTACTATCGTATCAGATTTAGTTAATTTCAATAAATGGAGTTAGTTGGGGACATGTCCCATCAACTCCACAGGTTGGACAGTTTAGAGGTTTTTCAAATAGATGTATCAGTATTCAGTTTTCAATTTTGAGTATTTTTAGATGTTTTCAACCTTATGGCCATTTTTCACACCTATTATTTATATTACGTAGTATTCTAGTACAGATATCAGTAGCGGGTTGGCTTGTGGTCCTTCGAGATCATGAGCACCGTGTGACTTTCTGGTTCTACAAAATTGGGTCATTACAGTTGAGGGCCCTTAGGTTTCGTTGTCATATATATTGTGTTATTTTTTTTTGAGGACATACAAATGTTCTAAGATGAGGGATTTTATGTGTCATGATTTAATGATGCTTTTGACACTTAATATAAGGAAAATGTGTTATGTTTAAAGCTTGTTTATGCAGATATGATGTAGTTGCATTAGTTTTGCAGGAAAATAGGGTTTTAATTTGTGCAAAGGAAGAAATAATGACAAAGTTGCACAAGTATGGGAATATAAGACTGGATACACTATATTGGGGACTGTGAGTCATTGCATAGACATATCCCAAAAGTGATTGGCTAAAATCCCAAAAAGGCCCATATATTGAATCTATGCTTTCTATATTAAGTATTTTTTAATTACTTCAGGTCCTATTATATATTTTGATGAGTAGAAAGGATTAATTAGATTATGTCCTTCCAAGTGTAGTGGTGCCTTTAGTGAGGTTGGTTATGTGTTTTTTATTAATTATCAGGAGAGGTTGCATAACCTCAATTGTCTTGAGTGTCATGGTGTTTCTTATAGTACCTACTAGTTGGCTAATATGGCTAGGTTGTAGAGGAGATCTCTTGTCAGTTCTAGATTAGTGGGTTCCCTTCTATGACATGGACCTAATTTTTTAAGACTTTTCTTCAGCGGTTATACCCTTTAACTTGAGGGACTAGTGAAGATATGAGTTTGACCATTTTGAGTTGTATGATGCTCACTATCATGCATTATCTTGGTATGCAATTGCTAGCATCTCACTAGAGCCTAAGAGGATTAGCAAGTTTGTTAAGGCTTTGGTCGATTATTACTAGTTGACAACAACTTAGTTAGTGATTTCTAGTAATTCTTTTTTGAGTAAAGTGCGTCATACAAATATTATGAAGACTCTTCGACAACGTATGTTGAGCGGTGGTTCTATAAAGGTACTAGTAAGGTAATTTAAGTTTTCATTCACGTCGAAGTAGGGATTTATACAGCAGAAAGACTTATGTCTACCTTACTAGACTAATATAGACATCTTTGTGGAGTTCAGATGGTAGGTTTGCATGTTTTGAGACTTTGATTAGCTGGAGATTAACATATAAAAGCCAAGGTTATCATTTTTCTTCATTGTCTGATGGAGGACATTTTTTTGGGCCCTCTAAGTATGATTCAACTTGTAAAGGTTGTTTATTATGTAATGGGTATGATAATTTAAAGAGGCAGTATCCTCAATATATGAGTCATCCAATCAAGTATAGTTCTATGTTTTAGCATTTTTTGACTTTAGTGTTAGCAGTTTAGAGTGGTACATAGGGTAGTCATAGTGATTCTAACGGTAGAAAAGGTGGTGATTAGGAAGCTCATGTGGATAGATGAGGACTCACTCAAAAAGATGTGGTTTGTGTAGAATTTCTTTGAAGACTTGAGGTAGATAACTCTATTGCAATGGTTACTGATATTGTCCTAATTTATCTATACTTATATTTGACCTTGTGTTTATATTGTTTTATGGCTCTATATATTTTGCTACTTTATTGATGTTATGTGTGTGTTTCTTGCTATGCCTATTCATGTTTTTCCTTTGTAGGTGACTCTTTAGTGGTGGATCAAGTATACAAATCATGTGTTGTGATATTTTTAGGGTATGATGCATGGGTGGAATTGATTATCCTAGATATGGTTGATTTTGATGTTAATTGGGAATGGATATGGTTGGCTCCTTATCCTGTAATTTTGGATAATTTTGCCAAGACCGCAGCTTTAGTTACTCCTAATATGCAAAGAATATAATTAAAGGATTATCTTAACTTGTGTCTAAAGGGTGTTATGCTCACCACATAGTAGGAAATGTTTTTATTTCCTATTCAACCTGCTTTAGTGATATTAACATTAATTTACTATTATTTTTGGACTCTATGCAAGTTGGTTGAGAGTTCATTGATGTATTCCCTGCAGACTTGACTATTATGCATTTAGATTGAGATATTGATTTTGCCATTAATTTTGAGCCAATCACTAAACCTCCTTTTATCTCTCCTAATAGAATGGTTATAACGTAATTAAAGAAATTGAAGAAGAAATTATGGGATTCATTGAGTAAGGGGTTCGTTGGACCAAATATATCTCCTATGGTTGATCCTATATTATTTCTAAAGAATAAAGATGGATTAATGGGCATATGTAATGATTATTAGTAATTGAACAAAGTTACTAGAAAAACCAAGTATTTGTTTCCTCACATTGATGATTTATTTGATCAGCTTTAGGGTACTTCTGTGTTTTCTAAGATTTACTTAAGATATGGATACTATTAGTTGTGGAGTGATTTAGATGTTCTAAGATGACTTCTTTGATGTGTTATGTCCATTATTAGTTTTTGGTTATGTCTTTTAGGCTGACTAATTCCCCATCCATATTTATGTCATTTATGAATAGGGTATTCTAGGCTTATCTTGAATATTTTATGATTGTGTTAATTGATATTATATTTTTCTATTCCAATAATGAGGATGACTATGTAAGACATTTGAAGACCATACTTCAGTCATTAAGTGATAAGAAGTTGTATGCCAAGATCTCAAACTATGAGTTTTGGTTTGATTCTATTTCTTATTTCGATCGTATAGTGACCAAGGATTATGGCTTATTTGGCATAGTTAGAATAATTTATGATTGGTATAGACCTACTTCTCTTATCGAGATTTAGAGTTTTATTGATATAGAAGTTTATTATTGATGCTTTGTGTAGATTTTCTTTTTATTATGACTGATTTGATAAAGTTAACTTAGAAGAAGATTACTTCTTCATGGTTGGAGGATTGTGAGGAGAACTTTACAAAATTCAAGGAGTTGTTGACTTTGGATAATACCTTGACTTTGTCTCAAGAGGAAGTGGGGTTTATTATGTTTATTATACTTTTGATGGTAAGTTTATGTAGATGGGTAATTTGATTGCATGTATTTCTTGATAATTGAAGTCTTGAGAGTATAACACCCCTAATAATGTTTTAGAGTTAGCCACAGTTATGTTTATGTTGATATTATAGCGAGACCACTAGTATGGACTTCATTATGAGATTTTACCAAATTATGGTAGCCTTCAGTACTCCTTCCCTTTGTGAGACCTTAAAATGAGAGAACATAGATGGTTAGAATCGCTTAATGATTATCATCTCCATATTCATTATCCACCCAACAAGGTTAATATGATAGCGAGTACCTTTAGATGCAAGTTGATGATAACAAGGAGTTTGACTTATCTATTGTTAGGAGAACGACCTTAGCCTTGGTTGTTATGTCTTTTGGTAACCAATTAGGTCAACTTGCTATTTCAACACCGAGGTTTGTTTTGGTATGTTGAGGCTAGATTGTTATTAATGGATCATATTCTAGATTGTTAGTTTGATGATAAAATGTTGAGGGTGATTCGTGATAAAATGTGTAGTGAGCCAAATATTGTTTTTGTTGATATTAATGGTGTTTTGAGGATTCGTGGTCATGTTTGTATGCCAAGATTGGTGGTAGATTGTACTAATCTTAGAATATGCTTATTATTCAATGTATTCTATTCATCAAGGAGCATCTAAAATTAAACATTACATAACATAACACTATTGGTAGTGTGGTATAGGGAAAGACCTCATGGATATTATGGGAAAGTGTTTGAATTATTAGCATGTGAAGTATGATCATCATCGACCATGTGGGACTGTGCAGAGTATGCTTATTCCCAAGTAGAAGTATGATCCGATTAATATAGACATTATTGTTTTTCTACCGCCAAATTTTGGGAAGTTTGTCTCTATTTTCATGATTATTGATAGATTGAGTAACCAATGCTCTTTGTACCTGTGATGGCAAACTAGGTCATGGAGTGGTTGAAGATCTATATTCATGAGATTTTTAAGTTGCATGGGGTGCCTATCACCAGTTTTTCTAATAGAGATACACATTTTACGTCAAACTTCTAGTGTTTTATACAGAGAAAATTTGATACTTAGGTTGAGATAAGTAGAAATTTTTAGCCTTAGATAGATACATAGTCAGAGGAAACCATTTAGGTGCTAAAGGATAATCTTCAAATGGGTATTAATAGATTTTGGTGATCATTAAGACTAATACTTTCACCTAGCAAAGCTTGCCTACTACAAAAGTACCATTAAAGCTTCAAATGGGGCCCTTTGGGTTTTGTATAAGTGGTGGTGTAGATCCTTTATGGGATTGTTCAATTAGTGTGAGGTTAGACCTTGGGGTAGTATTTTTTTAGAGACTCGATGGATTGCGTTAGATTAATTTATTATAGGCTTATAGTTACTAGAGTAGGCTAAAAGGTGATCTCAATCATTGATTCGTGATATTGCCTTCATTATTAGTGGGTAGGTTTTGTTGAAGGTATCACCCATAAAGGGTGTGTAAGATTTGGGAAGAAGAGAATCTTAGTCCTATATTAGTGAGTTTTTTAAGATTCTTGAGAAGTGTGAAGATATGGTGAATAGGCTTTCTTTTCCTGCCCAATAGAGAGGTGCTCATTTGATACACCATGTCTCTATTTTAAAGTGATAACATTTAAATTATACTAATGTGATCTAATGTAATTTAGTTTCACTAGATTATGATTTTTCCTTTTAAGAGGTGCTTATTACTATCCTTAAAGGCAGACTAGAATTTGAGGTCCAAGCATAGTAATTTTGTTAAATATTAGTAAAGAAATAGACCAATTGAGGAGGCCTCATGGGATGTTAAGCCCGCTATACATAGTAGATACCTTAATCATTTCCTGATTCAGGTACTTTATTTTCTTTTTGATTCAGGACGAATATGTGTTTTAGTAGTGGATAATGTAACAACCCCTGTTGTGATTTTTATCTTTATCTACATTGAATGTTCTATCATTCCTTATTATTGTTATATATCATTTATGAGTTGTGAGAATGGTTGGCATGGTCCCTGAAGCATTCATGAGTGATTTGAGTAAGTTTAAGGTATTGAGTAGCCATGAGAATGATAAGTTTGACTTTGGTGAACATTTTGTGGTCTAGTAATTGAATGGTGATTTTGTTAGTTCTATTAGATCTTGAATGTTGATTTTGGGTTAGAGCATTGTTGGTTTGGATTTCAAGCCTTTATATTTAGTTTTGACCTCGACTATGAGAAAGAGGTTAAAATAGCTTATGGGGGAGGGGGGGTCCTAGGGGTTATTATAAATGGCATCTTATGATAAATTCGATGGTTTCATTGAGTATGAAACTTATAAATTTAGTAGGATAGTTAGTTTATTTAAGTAGGAAACTAAATAGATCTTGAGGGTCTGTTTAGAATATTTTTAAACATGACCAATTATTAGTGCACAACTGTTGGTGCACTAGTAACTTCCTCATTGCAATTGTGTGACAAGGGATCTCGATGGTGATGTTCTATGGATTCATAACACTTTAGATGCTTAAACTTGGAAAGTATGCATGTAATTAAGGCTATTTTGTTAGACATTATGTGTTTAATTTGTATTTTGCAGGAGTCGAGTGTTGGAACTAATCAAGATAAAAAGAGTGAAAAAAATTATGTGTGGACAACCTACGTGGAACCTACGACCCGTAGGTACTACTTAATGGGCATAGGTGTAAGAATAAGTGCCAGAAAGTTAACTTAGACTAAAAACTTGGACCCTATCACCTACTAAGGGCACCTATGGACCATAGGTACTACCTACAACCCGTAGTTTCCAGTATATCAAAGTCATGAGGGTTTTTTTAGTAGTTTTGGAGTTTGGAACCTACCGTCGGCCACCTACAACTCATATATGCCACCTACGACCCATAAATAGACCCATAGGTGCCCACTGACTCACATTTTTTATATCTTTTATTGGTTTCCTAGGGTTTTTATTTAATTTGTAAATACCCTTTTGACATTTTATTGTTTATATATTCAGAGAGAGACCCTTTAGGGGGAAAAGTAGATCGTTCACAAACATCTTTTGATTCCAAGATTGTCTTGTGGTCTTGTAATATTTTTGTTTTTGGGCTAATTTCGGTTTGTTCTTCAATTAAATACTTTTGGTTTTATTCTTTCATTGTTGGGAGATTTTTTCTATGATTTTGTCAATGAATTCCATGAATGATGTCGTAACTATGACCGGCTAATTCCCTTAGCTAGGGTTGTTGGACCCCTAGCAGATTAACGAAGTAGAGAAAGTGACAAGTCATTCTAGATAAGATTCTTACATGTATTGGGTTTTCATCATTCTCATTGAATTCTTAATGGTGGCCATCGTTAATATCTCATCTATAGTTGCTACTTGCTTTATAAGAGAGGTTGTGAGTAGGAAAAGAAGATCACAATAGTAATTTAGAGATTAGTTATCATTCTACGCAAATCAACATCATATACATAGGATGATTGTCTTTCATCTAATAACTTGAAACTCAAAAGGTGATAGTTAACTGGGATATATGATAAAGGTTAGTAAAGTAACATCTTTAGATTCAAAATTTAAAGGGTAAAATCTATCAATAAGTCCACAAGGCAGTTGATGGTGCATAAAGGTATTGGAATATTTTGATAGTACAAGATAAATCTACGTAGTTTAGAAGCCAGGGGAACACAAGCCTAGTGTTTGTCTTAGATTATTTACAACCAAAAACATCCAATTTTTGTTACTTTTTGCTAGTTACTTGAAATAACCCCCCCCCCCCTCCTCCTTTTAAATCTTTGCACTGCCTGATGATTTTAACAAGTTTGAGAAGGATTTCTGACATATTACCTGTGGGATCAACCCCAACCGAGTTAGGTTACTATATTTTGACATCAACCAATTTATCCTTCAATTGGAGGTGTAGTTTGAGCGACATTAAAATTTTGGCACCATTGTCGGGAAATATGAATCTATATTGATTGATTGGAATTGTTGAAGTTGCCAGGTTCTTTTTTTCTATTATTCTTCAGGCATACGCTAGTGTATGACCACTCTTTTTTAGATGACAACATGGCCAGAGGAAGTATAGAGTGCTGAAGTCTTCTTTATTATTGATCTATATCCATTTATATGGTGCATTATTGCAGGAGTGTGGAAAATACAATGTGTGAATAGAAGGATATCCTGATATAAACATTGATACACCTTGCAAAAAAAACCATGAGATTATTCAAAAGGTTCAAAGGTTTGTCTTAGATATTCAATACTTACAAGTAGAGTTAAATGCAAAAGTTGTTGCATGTAACTCTTAACAACTTAGTTATGGGTGGTGTGAAGCTGAAAAATTTCTAAACAGCCAACTTGAAGAGTTGAAATTGGAGTAGTAAACAATTGCTCATTCTCTTAAGGATAGGGCCACTATTAAAGAGATCATACTATAGTTATGTGGTGATGTAAATATGAATACAATTCAGGAGTTGGGATATATTAGACCTCATTCGAAGAATTTTTCCACATTATGTTTGTGTAGTAGGTATTAATCAAGCCATCTGAGCCTATGGAAAAGTACAAACAGGACGAACAACATGACTATATTCTTGAATTTTTAGAGCCAAAGTAAATGAATGGCATTCCTCACCTAAGGGCCTAGAGCTGAAATATGCCACTTCTATTGTATGGCTCATTTATTTTTATCCCACCGCCCTTTGAGCATAATGGAAAATCAAAAAAATTAGGGATGATATTCATAAGTTCAAAGTAGAAAGAGAAAAACTAGAGGCAAACTCTTGGGGTACCTTGATGAAGTCTGAATAATCAAGGTTCCCATGGGCTTGTTGGTGAAGTGCGATTACCCAACCGCGCCCCGTCATGCTGCAACATTAAAACAGGAGCTGCTTGGGAGGCAATCAAAGGTATTTTTTTGTTTGTACATGTTATTGTCATCGAGGTCAGATCTACGCACCTATGGTGCCATCGATATATTTCTAACTCTTTTGTTTTGTGTTGGGCTAATACATGTCTTAAGTTGAGGGTAGGACTACTTGTAGTTTTTGATTTCCTTTTGGGGGTTTTATTGACATGCCTCTTTTCCCCAGAGTCCTGTTCCTTGTAAAGCCGGCATGTTTAGGAAAATTGTGTTTCATTTCATGATGTTTTGTGTTTAACTAGGAAAAAATGAGCATCTAGGGTAGTTGAAATGCATTTTGGAGATTTTTAAGAACAATCATGCCCCTCAAAAAAATTTCTTTTGAATTTTGTGATGTGAATATATATGTGAGTATTATGAATCTTGTTTTCTTCATTACGATTAGGGACATGATAATCATAGCAAACAATTGCATGTACTATATAGGTAGTAGCTTGTGAAGGGACCCTATGCCATGTCTGTGTTATAGATATTACTTAGTTATATTTGTGTGTTGAATACAAAACTTACCCAGTTAGTCTTTCCTAGGCCGTAGGTTAGCCAGTTAGGAAAAGATCATAGGCCATTTTGATATAAGTCAACTTTCAGACTAAATGACCGCATGAGTTAATAAGTATCCCTTGATCCCTATTTTGAGCCTGTATAGCCTAATTTTCTTGTTCCACATTTCACCTTCCCATTTATGTTACAATGAATCTATTTTGATCCTGGTCCTCCTTAGACATTGTGCACCTCAACTTAAGCCGATTGCCTAAGTTAAGGATGGCTATCATAGGGGCATATAATTTAAAGTAGGTGTGAATAAAGGTAAAAAAAAAAAACAGGGCGGGGTATGGTAGAAAAGGAAAATAAAATTATGAAAAAAGAAAAAAGAGTGAATAAAGAAACCACCACCAACCTAAATGTGCATTAAAAGAATAAAAAGGGAGAAATAGGGGTTGGATAAAAGAAAATTTGTTGGTAAGTGGACCCCAAAGTGATTGTAGTGCCAAGGAGGCTTGGTCACTAAAATTTCCATATTCACCATACCAGCCCCCCAAGCCTACATTACAAGCTAAGTTAAGTCCTATAGTAATCCTAACCCGACTATCTAAAATCTAAGGTAAAGAAAATAAGGGCAAGCCTATGGTATTTGATGTGCATTAGGGGAACTTCTCTTGTGCATGTGTGTAACGCCTCGAAATCGGATCCTGAGACGTCATACAGTGCTTAAGGTCACAAGCGACCCCAAGCTAACCGTTCATCTGGCAAAACCCAAGGCAACTGAATAAAATACATAAAATAGAAGGTATAATGTGGAAACAACCCATAACTTAGTCTGACCAACATGAAAGTAAATTTACATGGTTACAATTCTGTTCATATATAAATAAATCTGAAACTGAATGCATTGACTACTAGTGACTATCTATGAAACCTCTACTAGCATTGACCAAAGATAGCCGGGTCATGACTCCCAACTACCCCTACTCAATATGACTAAATACAGAAAATACAATACACATCAAATCTGAACAACTCAAGTCCCTGAATCAAAAGGACTAATCACTTGCCAATCGAGAGCTGCGACCCAGCTGAACATGATATGTGCGCTATACCTTGTACGTACATTTTGGTAAGAATGTAGCCCATGAAAATATGTGGGTCAGTACTTTGAAATGTACTGAGCATGTGGGGGTGTATGCAACAATATAAATAGTATAATCAATTTCATGAAAACATGCATACGGACAATGATGACTCACTTGGCTTGAGTTATATCAAATCATACTTTTCGTAATTTCATTATAAACAGTTCATATGATAAAATCTCATAATCCACGTAAATCATTATAAATCATAAATTATGATAAATCATCATAAATTATCATATCGTCAAAATCATCATAGGTAATTATAAATCATCATAAATGTCCATAAAATATCATAAACATCTCAACTCTTTGACTCAGATCTCGGAGTGACTCGGTAATTCAAGAAACTTAATCTTATGGACACAGGAGTTTTCTATAACTGACAACCCCACATGAGCTACGTGGAATACCAACGTTTCAACACCCCCGTTAGCGGGAGTGTCATACTCTTTGCCAGGGAGTACAACCTTAAAACTGCAATAATCACAATCGGGCTCTCTGGCCAATAATATCATCATCAAACAACCCTACGGTGGCACATAACCAAATTTTCCTCTTGGTGCTAAGTACTACTCTCCGACAAGCTTAGAACGCGTTAGGAAATACAACACAACATCACAAAGGTCGATCATAAAGACCAAATCAAATTTCTTTGTCATTTATCAAATCTTATCAATCTGTGGATTCCTAACTCAACACATTTTAGCTTAAAACATTTTATTCTTCCTCAACATCAACAAGGTTTCAAATGCATTGAACCATAACCGACTCGATATTTGAACAAGGATATGAAGACTCAATACGGAATATTTTCAACAATTTGACTCATCAAAACCATCCGGAAAATACCAAGACTCATTGCAACTTTGATATCAATATACCCAATAACACAAATCGTCATAAGGAAGCTCAAAATTTGACACATGGCTCGAAAACACTTGCAAATACCAACAATTCCTTCTTGAACTTAAAACATGGATACATGTTCAAAATATATCAATTCTTGATAGAAACACCAAGAATCCCAATATTAAATCTCAATTCATACGAAAATAGTCAAATACTCATGTGATTCAAAACTTACAATTCAAATCTTTATAAGTTCATAATCGAATTATTTAGACATAATTCAACTTACAAAACCATATGAATCCATTAAATAATCATAATGGGCAACCTTGAACAATTTACATATATACATAATCAAAATCTCATGGTAGGATATCTTGGAAATAAATTCATTTACCAAACTCATAATAATCCATAATAAAAATTAAAGATACGAGCACAAGAACGGAAGAATTATTCTTTTATTCAAAGCCCCACATACCTAAAAATGAAAGATGAATATAAACTTTCGACTCTGGAACTTTATTCATGAAAATAAAGGGTGCTTCTCGAAGCACTTAACATGATCAACTCGAATCTCAAACCAATTAAAAATTTTTACGGTTCAATCAAGAGACATAGAATTATGAAATTTGTAGTAGGGTTGGAGTTTGAGCCTTAGGAAATTTTGGAGAAAAATGAGCTATTAAATGCTCTTAATGGACTTAAATCCATGGTTTACCTGGATGGATTGGAGTGGGAATGACCAAAATATCCTTAAAAATCAAATAATGTCAAATCTGTCCTTTGGTAGACTGTTTTGATAGGCTGAATAGGACTCTCGGTGCTTTTTGTTGATATATAGTAGCTCACCCAGATCATTATATACAAGGAGTTATGATTATTTAAAGTTGACCCTAAAATTTTCCTGGCCTCAATACTTTTTTCGTGTACATTTACTGTTCACCACTATTCACGGTTATATCGGAATGATCATAACTCATCGCTCGAGTGTCTGTTTAAGATGATCCACATATCATTGGAAAGCTTATTCGATGCTCTATGTAATGACGGGTCGCATATCTAGAAATTCCACACAAAAATTACTAAGCATGATAAAGAACAGAATTCAAAATATTTTCTTCCGAAATCTTAACAGACTCTTGGAAAGATAAAAAGGCTTAACAACTCGACATATTTGGGAGCAAAATATTTAATTGGAAAATTTGGGGTATCACATCATCTCCCCCTAGGAAACATTCAGCCCCGAACGTCGCTCGTTGGGTTAGGAAGACAAGGAAAATTGAGGATACGCAACTGAAATAGCTTGATGACAAGTTATATTTTATCTAAGCTTTGGAGTACTTTCCGACGCATAATCTTATGATAATCACAACGACATAGTTCAGCCTATTACTAAAAGAGTTGGATGAAGGAAAATTATTAACTTCGATTTAAATCTGCATTCACAAAGAAAGAGATGAAAGATCTAGGATATGAAAACTCGGGATATTATAATATCTCCCTCTTGGGATCGGTTCTCCCTGAATAATATCAATTGATACATGGGACACTTTATCATCGACCCATGGCTTTATACTTGGGTCGGGAACAAAAGCAAAGGCTAAATAGAATTTTGTAACTCGCTTCGACGCATATAAATCATTCTTGTAATGGTTATGCTCACGAAACTTCAAGTAGCGATATTGGACCGCATCAAAAGATGGAACAAATATATGAATCCATCGGAATAACTATCTAGTTAAATTTCTAAGTGCACAAACCAAATCAAGAAATGCTCTAATTCAATTAAGACATGATTCAAAAGCTTTCCAAGGAACTTTCAATGCTAATAGGAAGCGATTGGGTTTGGGATATGGTTCGAACAATATATATATATACATTGAAATAAGGACTTATAACTCGACCCCAATTTTAAGTATGGAGCGTAGGTCGATCAGTCTTATATCAAAATAAAAGTACTAGACCCCAAGCAGTATAACTCCTTACTTTCAAGCTTATCAATACGCTTCGCACACACTTTCTCCGCAAGACTATTTTCCCCAAATTCCATACTTACTTGATTCAATCCATAATTCTCACAAGGCATTTGCAATCTTGGCTATTCAAATCTAACTAAGCCAAACTCTCTCTCCTAATTTTCAAGATTAATTTGGAGTCACCAATTCCTCCATCTAACACCGTAACATAGCACCATTACAAATTATAAATTTACACACATCCACATTGTTATAATTCCTCATCTCACACATAATCTTATTACCACTCAATCAACCCTAATCCACTTAATACTCACCATTTTCAATCATCATATTCATATTAACAAGTCTTGAAGCTTAGGGAATTATTCATAGGCATGTATGCAATTCAACTTATAGTAAGGCGAAGGCTTGCAACTAATATCCTCAGACAGGAGATATATTCAAAATACATGAGTGCTATGCAAAATCAATTTACAAGAGATTTTAGCTTAGACTTCTAAATCAACATAGACACCAAAACTTACCTATAGTATAAACTTTAATCTCCATCCATATATACACACATGATGTTCAAGCCTATCTTTATA
Organism: Capsicum chinense; assembly: GCA_026120095.1. Classification (NCBI taxonomy): domain Eukaryota; kingdom Viridiplantae; phylum Streptophyta; class Magnoliopsida; order Solanales; family Solanaceae; genus Capsicum; species Capsicum chinense. Next base: position 161,740,816 of record JAPEIP010000005.1, on the reverse strand, counting down.
ATTACATATACACTACTAATCAACACCAATAAAACACCGTTTACAAATTCTACAATCCTTTATTAAGACAACTTCCGGACACTATTCTTAAGAAAACACTCACTATCTTTTCCAATTAACTAAGCCATGCACAAGACTTCACTTTAACAATTCCCCACCTACAAACCTAGATAAACCATCACACAACCACTTTCACAAACGCAACAAGAAATGCTTCAAATAACCATGACACCCATAAAAAGCCTAGCTTCAAGCTTACTCCACACTTGCCACCTCAGCTACAATGAACATGCCACAATCTTTATCAACAAAAACCCGCTCACTCTCTCCTATAGTCACCACTGTTCATCCACACTCCCTCGATCAATGGAAATTCATGAAAGGGTAGAATATGAGGGGATATTGTGTATGACTTGGTGCAGTTATTGAGGCCAGAGAAATAGGGCACCAAATGCATGAATTCAACTAGAATCAAGATTAAAGATTAAGGACACCCAGAATATAAATTGAATCTTATTGGTCGCAAAGGGTGTTGCCGGTGGACTGAACTTGAACATACAATAAAACTTCAGCACATGCATTATGAACCGCGTAACTTGAGTTTGGAGTTTATAGCTTATGGAATGTCGATTTCGCCCGCTAGAAAAATTAGGACAACATATTTTGATTTCGCATGATATGCATGAACATGTATTATGATCGGGGGAATGAAACATAAGGCATAAGAAAATATCGAAGTCACTTAAAATGCTAGGGTAAAATAGGATCAACACAACTCCTTCTCACCACCAACTTGCAACCCACCAATACACCTACCTGAATCCCGTAATCTTAACTTAGTTAATTTTCTTTTTGTTCTACTATCTCCCTCTAAGACTTAAGCCAACACTCCGAGTCAATGAATCACCATAAAAACTCTAGTCCATGACATTCGTTTTACTCCAGGGTCCCCGGATATACCCATACACAAGATTCATAACTTAACCGGTATAACTACACCTACGAGCGCAAAACCCAATCTTAACATAACTCCCAAATACCCACCAACTTAGACAACTTCAAAAGTTATCATGCAACAATTCATGCACTCCGCAGCTTAGATTTTAGCACTTACCATGGATACATCAAACTTTCGCTAAACCATACTAACTTCTTCGTGCTTTAGTAACATCACATCTCAAGCTAACGCCCTCGTCAACCTCTAATACCCAAGTTAACTCACAATTACATTGTATACCACATATCATCATTCATACTTACCCGATCAAGGATAATACTAACCTCTTAGCATTTAATAACTTAAAAAATCCCAATAATACCGTAAGCATACTACTACCTCAACACACAATATCACACTTGATTACAAACAAATTGACTTAAGCTCCCGTACATACGGTTCAAACCTACTAAATCTCCTGCCTATCAGTAACGTCATAGCAATTCACTCATTAAATTCATTTTTCTCATCACCCGCTATACAAACTTAACAACTCGCTCTGACTACGATTAACAACAATCTCAACAACCATTTCCATCTATCAAACACCCCAAACATACTAGTCCACCAAAACCTCAAAACGACAATAAAAATCCACAATTTCATGGCCTATGCCAAAATATTTTACTAACACCGCCTTCCACCACATTTCCAACCCCCCGGTTCCAACTAATGCAAGAACCACAGAGTAAATAGCCAGCTACTAGTGAATCAAAATAGGCCTCACACGGCATCACTAGACTTTGGTTTTGTATTTTGAAAAAGGAAATAAATATCAAAACAATTATGCTAGTGAATAAAAATAAGAGGGTTTACTAGACTTCAAGTTTTCATCAAAAGATAATCAAAAAATATTTTTAAGAAATAAAAGCCTGGTACACCATAATCAAGGATTTGAGAAAATATGTCTCGCTTTACCTCAACTGAACGACTCAAGATGGATGAGGGTATATCTTGAAAGCTGTGGAACCTTTGCTAGTAAGCCTAGGAATATAATCAAGAGAGGAAATTGGAACTAGTTAATCACCCTATCTCAATATTAGTACACAGATAAGGAAAATACAAAATCACATCATGAATTCTAGAAAGAAATCCAAAAACACTTCTGACATAGGCTTAATGCACAACCTTCAAGAACGTACATATGATACCTTAATTTTTCAGAACTCAAGAGCACTAATGAATCATTTTTTTTCTAGCCCACTTACAAGGCCGTAATATCAGAGAAGATTATCTAAGAAAGCACCATCTATAAGGATTTACGCTTGACTATATTTGTTATTTTAGAACAAGGCAAAATGGCCTAATTTATGCAAGCTATGAACCCATATGAATTTCTTAAGAAACCTTTCCACAACACGATCTACGACTTGAAAGTAAGCAAACATTTTCCTAAATGCCTCGTAACCTCTAGAAAAAAAGTAAAGACGTCTCTGTATCGGTCCGCAAGACTCTACTATACACAGCTTCATAGACACCCTAGGACACTTGACCTCTGTGCTCTGATACCAAGATTGTAACGCCCTGAAATTAGATCCTGAGACGTCAGATAGTGGTTAAGGTGACAAGTGACCCCAAGCTAACGCTTCATCTGTCATAACCTAAGAAAACTGAATAAAATACATAAAATAGAAGGAATAATGCGGAAACAACCCATAACTTAGTCTGAACAACATGAAAGTAAATTTACACAATCACAATTCTAGTCATATATATACAAATCTAAAACTGAATACACTGACTACTAGTGACTGTCTATGAAGCCTCTACTAGCATTGACCAAAGATAGCCGGGTCATGACTCCCAACTACCCCTACTCAATACGACTGAATACA
>JAPEIP010000005.1:161722570-161737179 GCA_026120095.1 Capsicum chinense | reverse complement strand
CATAAATTATCATATCATCAAAATCATCATAGGTAATTATAAATCATCATAAATGACCATAAAACATCATAAACATCTCAACTCTTTGACTCAAATCTCAGAGTGACTCGGTAATTTAAGAAACTTAATCTTATGGACATGGGAGTTTTCTATAACCGACAACTCCACGTGAGCTACGTGGAATACCAATGTTTGAAACGGCCATTGGCAGGAGCGTCATACTCTTTGCCAGGGAGTACTACCTTAAAACTGCAATAATCACAATCGGGCTCTCTGCCAATAATATCATCATCAAATAACCCTACGGTGGCACATAGGTTTGGGGAAATACCAAATTTCCCTCTCGATGCTAAGTACTACTCCCTGACAAGCTCAAAACACATTATGAAATCCACCACAACATCACAAGGGTCTATCATAAAGACCAAATCAAATCTCTTTCTCATTTATCAAATCATATCAATTTGTCGATTCCTAACTTAACACATTTTAGCTCAAAATAATTTAATCTTCCTCAACATCAACAAGGTATCAATGCATTGAACCATAATCGACGAGACATTTGGACAAAGATATAAAGACTCAAAACATAATATTTTCAACAATTTAACTCATCAAAACCATTCAAAAAATACTAGGACTAATTGCAACTTCCATATCAGTATACCCAATAACTCAAATCGTCATAAGGAAGCTCAAAATTTGACACATGACTAAATAATATTTGGAAATACCAGTAATTCATTCTTGAACATAAAATGTGGATATATGTTCAAAATATATCAATTCTTTATAGAAACACTAAGAATCCCAATATTAAATCTCAATTCATAGAACGAAAATAGTCAAATACTCATGTGATTCAAAACTTACAATTCAAATCTTTATAAGTTCAGAATCAAATTATTTAGACATAATTCAACTTACAGAACCATATGAATCAGTTAAATAATCATAATTGGCAACCTTGAACAATTTACATATATACATAATCAAAATCTCATGGTAGGATATCTTGAAAATAAATTGATTTGCCAAACTAATAATAATCCATAGTAAAAATTAAAGATACGGGCATAAGAACGGAAGAATTATTCTTGTTCAAATCCCCACATACCTAAAAATAGAAGATGAATATGAACTTTTGACTCTGGAACTTTATTTACAAAAATAAAAGGTGCCTTTCAAAACCCTTAACATGATCAACTCGAATCTCAAATCAATTTGAAATTTCTATGGTTCAATCAAGAGACATGGAAGGATGAAATTTGAAGTAGTAGTGTTGGGGTTTGAGTCTTAAAAAATTTTAGAGAAAAATGAGCTATTGATTGCTCTTAATGGACTTAAATCCATGGTTTACCAGGATGAATTGGAGTGGAAATGCCCAAAATACCCTTAAAAATTAAATAATGTCAAATCTGTCCTTTGGTGGACTGTTTTAATTGGCTGAAGTAGATCGACCATAACATTTTTCTCTGATGGAAGATTGAATAAAACTAATTTATTTAGAAAGAGGACTCTTAAAGCTTTTTGTTGATATATTGTAGCTCACCCAGATTATTATGTACACGGAGTTATGATCGTTTGAAGTTGACCCTAAAATTCGCCTGGCCTCAGTGTTTTTTTCCTGCACATTTACTGTTCACCACTATTCACGATTAGACCAAAATGATCATAACTCATCGCTCGGGTGTCCGTTTTAGATGATCCACATATTGTTAGAAATTTTATTTGATGCTCTACGTGATGATAGGTCACATATCTAGACATTTTACACATAAAAATTATTAATTATGATAAAAAAATAGAATTTAACACATTTTCGTTCGAGATATTAACAGACTCTTGCAAAGAAAAAAAGTCTTTAACGACTCAACACATTAGGGAGCAAAATATTTAATGGGAAAACTCGGGGTATCACAGTGTGACTTTCTCTTGATTGTCCTTGCATTTACCTGCAAGATTTAATTTAGTGATTGGGAGTTCTTTGATGTGACAGTGCATGGGTTCTGTTACTAGCTGCTTACTCAGTTTGATAGTATAATTTGTACATATGCATGGTTGTTCGTTGCTAGTATAATGCAATATCTTGATTACACTGTGTCACATTGTTATGCTTCATGGATACACACAACTGGTTTTAAATTATAGAACATGGAGGGTAATGTGTTTTCAGATAAATTTGTTGACTGACTGTCATAGGTGTCTTAGGTATCTCTAGGATAAGCATCATCGTATAGTTTTATTTATTTTTATTGCCTGGGGGCATGCAACATTCTAAGTTGAGGGTCTTAATGTGCTATGGATTCATAGTTCTTACGATTCATAAACATGGAGAATATGCATGTACTTAAGTATATTTTGTTAGATTAGATATGTTTTGGGTGGTGTTTTGCAAGAGATTATGTGTTGGAGCAAATCAAAAGAAAATGAGTAAGCAATTAAAGTTCCGCACCACCTATGTTGGAACCTATGACCTGTAGGTACTAATTACTTTGCATAGGTGCTAGAATAAGTGCCAAAAATCTGAAAACAAATAATTACAAGATGAAAAGTTAAACCTTGTCACCTACTAAGGAACCTATGGCTCGTAGGTAGTACTGTAATGACCTAATTTTCTGGAACCGAAATATCACACGGTGCTTATGACCCGGAAGGACCATAAGTCAACCCTCTACTGATATCTATACCTGAACACTGCATAATATAGATAATAAATGCGAAAATTGGACATAAGGTGCAAATCATCAAACAATACTCAAAATAGAAAACTGAATACTGATATATTCGTCCGAAAAGCCTCTAAATTGTATGAACTATGAAGTTCATGGGAAATGTCCCCAACTAACTCTGTCTACTAAAAATAAACAACATCTGGTCCAATAATGATAAAAGGATCATTCTTAAATGAAGAGGAGTCACTGCTATGTCTGTTGCTGCTGATTGGGGTAGATCTGCTTAGGGTACTCTAGATATCATGCCTCTGAACCTATGGTGTCAACTAAAACACCATAGCAAAAATGCGTTGGTACGGGAATGTATTAAGTATGCAGAGGAGGTAAGGCTAAAAGCAAGGGCTTATGCATGAACAATTACTTAACTAAATAATCATGAGAGTACTGAATGACAACACATGCATGAGTACACGAACCATAACAAAAATCGTCATGAATCAAAATACTGAAATTGATTAACTGAATCTACTCATATCAATGACTAAATTCTGAGCTTGCTACTCTCGACTGACTACATCGGAGGTCAAACCTCTCTAGCGTATGATTTTGGAATCTACTATCAATGATAAGAAATGATTATGTCTGAATCTAACAACAAGAATACTAAACTGAATCTGAGACTGAGATCAAGCCTATTTGATGGGTGATCTCTAGATTTGATTACAAGAATACTCAACCGAATCTGATTCTGAGATCATGCCTATTTGATAGGTGATCCTTAGATCTGATAAAAAGAATACTCAACTGAATATAAGACTGAGATTAAGCCTATCTGATAGGAGATCTCGGGATCTAATAATGAGATTACTCAACTTAATCTGAGACTAAGATCAAGCCTATCTGACAGTTCATCTCTAGATCTAATAACAAGAATACTCAATTGAATCTGAGACTGAGATCAAGCCTATCTTAAGGGTGATCTCTAGATCTGATAATAAGAATACTCAACTGAATATTAGACTGAGATCAAGCCTATCTGATGGGTGATCTCAAGATTTGATAATGATATTACTCAAATGAATCTGAGACTGAGATCAAGACTATTTAATGGGTGATCTCTAAATATGATAACAAGAATACTCAACTGAATATGAGACTGAGATCAAACCTATTTGACGGATGATTTCGGGATGTGGTAATGAGATTACTCAACTGAATCTGAGACTGAGATCAAGCCTAATTGATGGGTGATCTCTAGATTTGATAACAAGAATACTCAACTAAATTTGAAACTAAGATCAAGCCTATTTAACAGGTGATCTCTAGATCTAACAACAAAAATACTCAACAGAATATGAGACTGAGATCAAGCCTATATGATGGGTGATCTCTAGATTCAATAATGAGATTACTCAACTGAATCTAAGACTAAGATCAAGCCTATCTGATGGGTGATCTTTAGATATGATACTGAATAACTTTATATCGGACCAAGACTATTTGACGGGTAGTCCATGAATTAATGGAACTATATGAGTTCCTCACTGAGATAGATAACTATATCTGACAGTCCTAATTTTTGAAGATTTATACTGAAACTGCAACTGTAGGAAGTAGTCACTTTACCTATATACCTCAAATCTTACCTGGTGGGGTCTAACCTATAACCCCACCTAGAAGGGTATCAATACCGTGCCATGTGTACAAACTTCTCTGGTCATTCCTATCTGATGGGTCACCCTCGTAGAAAGTTAAGCCTAAGGCAATATAATAGTTAACCCTATCTGATGGGTGACTAGCCTTTCTTGAAGGGTGACTCCTATATCCTGCACTGGCTATGCAGTTCTAGAGTTCAGGGATTGCTCCTAACGACTCTGTCTCTCTTATGGGGTGCTTCCCTCCCTGCCCTCACTCGATGCTATCTTCTACTCACAACTAAAAGACTCTAAACTGATTCTTAACTGAACATAAACTAAGCTTAATCTACTACTGATCATGATTCTCAAATGATATTACTAAGTTAAGCTGAATTTACTTGGTTTCGTATCTAATGAAATACTACTGAATCTCATTATCTGACTAAACAACTTTGAGCTTTGAATAGAGTACTCTATCACTACAGAGTTCACAACTGGAAACATTAATACTACTAGATCTGAGTTGGGTACAGAACTGAGGCTAGATTACTGTCGATACTAAGATTACGATGATTACTAAGATTTTTTAAGTTTTGTATCTATCTAAGAATACAGAGTTTAATAAATTACTGATTTCTGAGAATCATGGCTCGACTGGAATTATCATAAAAATTGACAGTCTCTAGAAAACAGCTAAATTATCAGGTATAAATACCCCTAGGACTCGATAACATAAAATTAAAACATAACCATTCTTGAATAATCAAGACCATGGACAATCATTCACGATCACAAACACTAAGGAATTACTTCAAGCATTTAGGAATCCTTATTATGTAATAACATACGGGGACATTCTATTGGATCATACTCCATTTAACAAGGTCTTGCATCAAACACTTGGCATGTATTAAAGTCTTAGCATGTATCAAAGATCACATATTTGGGGAATTTCATGTTATTATTCCACAATTCATTCACTAAGGCTTTTCAACAAACACTTGGCATGCATAGGCTTACACACAATTGGGGATTTCTAGTCAACATACTATAATGGCTCTAATTCATTTACATAAGCATTTTATGAATCATAAGGGGAGCATGCTTTACTTATTCAACAATGTCTACACTTAATTGACATGAACACATCACTTAACAAGAAAGTTGTAGAGGTTTTATCATGAACATCACATGAATATCACATAGTAAGGTCGAAGCTTGAAAACCTTGTAAACAACTCAATAAAAGCATGAACATGAATTTTAACTCACATTAATCATAAAAACTCATGAACATAAAAGCTTTAACAATTGGGAAAGGGTTCTTGATCTTCTTAGATAAAAAGGACCCAAGAATCAACATCTATATACCTTAGAGAAACTCTTTCTTGAAATTTCATGGAGAGATTCTTGATTTCTTGATTTCTCTTAAAGAAGAAGAAAGGTTTTCGATTTTGTAGAAACCCTAGCACTTATTCTTGAACAACTTTGAGAGAAAACTAGTATTTCTAGGTTAAAATGAGGCCAAATCCTATGTTCAGAAGTATATATAGGGGTTTAGAAAAGATCCTTTTCGCCCTTGGAATTAAATTGAAGAATCCTATTTTTACATGATGGCATGATGTGCCATAATCGTACCAGCTCACTGGAAATTAGACAATCAGGAAACTGCTTGATGATGCGACACGATGGAATCACGTTGCCACCTTAGTTGCGAACTAGAAAGGCACCAGGACGTGGTGGAATCACGTTGGTGCACTTGAAATTGACAATTCAAAAATCAAGCCTTGGCACAATGCACCATAATTTCGGAGGCTCACTAAATTTTGATGATTTCCATTTTGGCTGGCTCCGCGATGCGCTAAAGTACCAAGTGATACACTATCTCACTAAAATAGCTCTAACTCTTCGCCTGAGTGTCGGATTTAGGAGAATTTTATATCGAAGGAAAGCTTATTCGATGATCAACATGAAAAAAAGTTGATATTAGGAAAATTAAATACTTTTAAAAATATTTCTCACTTGGAAAGACATTTCTCAACCTTTATGAGATGGATTAACACTTTACTAAACACACTCTAAGGCCTAGTCTACAAAAAAATTTTGCGGGGTCTTACAAGTACTTACGGCCCATAGATGCCAGTACATCAATGTTCAGAAAGTCATTTAGTAGTTTTGGAGTCTGGCACCTACGGTGGGCACTTAAGGAACATAAGTGGCCCCATCAATGGCCATCAACTCTAGTTTTCCTCCTTTGGCTTGGATTAGTTTCCTAGGGTTTTATGTAATCTATAAATACCCTTTGACATTTTTAGTTAATATATGTAGAGAGAAGCCCTTTGGAAGAAAAAGTATATCATTCACAAACATATTTTGATTCCAAGATTGACATGTGATCTTGAAATTTTATTGTTATTGGTTTGTTTTCAGTTTTTTCTTCAATGTAAAACTCTAGGATTTATTTTTTCATTATTTTGAGATTTATTCTATAAGTTTGTCTATGAATTCGAATAATGATTTCCTAACTATGAGCGACTAATTCCCTCAGCTAAGGTTGTGGGAACCTAGCGAATTAAAAAAGTAGAGGAAGTGCAAAGTCATTCTAAATAAAGATTCTTACATGTATTGGGTGTTCTTTATTATTATTGAATTCTTAGTGGTGTCTAGTATTACGATCCCGCCTATAGTCAGTACTTGATTTATAAAAGATGTAGAGACTAGGAAATAAAGATCAAAATAGTAATTTGGAGATTAATTGTTGATCTAGGCTTATTTACATCTTCTACGAAAGAAGGTTTTCTTTAATCTAATTATGTTACACTCAAAAAGTTATAGTTTACTGGAATCTAGGATAAGGTCTAGTAAAGCGACAACTTCAGACTAAAAAAGTAAAGGGTTAAATCTATAAATGAGTCCACAAGACTGTTAATGGTACATAACTTATCAGATTCTGCCTGGAAGGTATTGGAATAGTTTGATAGTACATGATAAATATATGTAGTTAAGAAATCAAGGGGAATACAAGACTAGTGTTCATCTTAGATTGTTTAAAACCAAAAGAATCAAATTCATGTTACTTTTGGCTAGTTACTAGAAATTTCCCCTTTTACTTTTCCACACTGTGTGGTGATTTCAAAAAGTTTAAGAAATCTTTTTTCCCTATTCCCTATAGGATCGACCCTAACCTAGTTGGGTTACTATAGTTTCAAATGACTACTTTATCCTTCAATTAGAGGTGTAGTTTGAGCGATATGAAATAGCAAAGAGTTAAGACTTCTTTTAGTGTGATCGCGAGGTGGTGGGTAAGTATTGATGTCACATGGCTCCTTCTCGCTATTGTAATGGATATTTTATTCATGGTTAATGGTCATATGACAATCTCATAGGTCAGGTCACATTTGTAGGTCACTGTTCACTTGAACAATCTAAATTCTCTATTTTGCATTTCCCTATGTTTCCCTCCATTGTTGAACCTTTTGACCACTGTTTTGGGATATTTAAAGAGTTTTCTGTATCAAACTACCTTGGATAACTTTCTAAACCTCATTTCTTCATTACCTATTTATTTTATCTTCAAAACAACTTCAAAACCTAGATTTTGAATTGGAATTTTGGTGTTTTTTTTATTAAATAAAAAAATAGTCTTCCCCAATTTCTTCTTGTTTTCTAGCGGGTTTTCATATTTAGGATCCTTGAAGTATGAGAAAATCATTCTAAAATAAAATTATCATTTTACAATTTTCTTTGGGGTTGATTTTTGAACTATTTTTTAACTTGAAATGAAAGTAGATAATATAGGTATCCTTAAATGCCTTTTAATATGAAAATTATGTTTGTGGGAGATTGGATTCGATACACGGCTTCAAAAATAGTAAAATATCCTAGTTGAAGGGTCTAGGATAAAATTTCTACTTTTTCAGAGTAGGTTATGGCTTAAATTTCTTTAGATTAAGTTTTTTCATTAACCATTCATGTAAATTATGTTATGGGTTGAAGTGCTATCCTGCATTACATATTTTGAGATAGATATTTTATCATGTTGTCTGTGTGGGGTATTATGTTAGAATGATATTTGACTTGAGAGATTTATTATTGTGATACCCAAGTTGGGGTTGGTATTCATTTTGTTTCAATATTTTTTGCCTTTATTATTATTGTGATGCTCAACTAGGGGCTTGAATTGATATTATTTTATGTCCTACATGACTCTTCCTTATTATGGCTCCATTCAATGACTTATATAATAATTTATTAAGAATTGAAAAGATTTCAGTTCATTTAATACCATCATTAGTTTATTTATTATATGATACTTTTTTTATTGTGTGCATGCATTCTCGTTTCATTTATCCATATTCATGGAATTGGTACTACAATGAAATTGATTTTAAATAAAATAAAGAACTTCATATACCCCTTGACTGAGGGATGTGATGTTAATGTTAATGAGATATGATATTGAGTTTGTGAAAGTATAGGGGCTACAAACCTGCAATTGGTTTCGTCTTGGATTCTTGCTGTTGAAAGTTTTATACGAGGTGAAATTGAGATGTTCTATCCTTATTATGCCATTTCATTGTATCATTTCTTTTTCTATTATGTACTTGTTATCACATATGTAGAATTTACTTATATATTTTGTGTAGTCATTCTTATACAGATATTACACTTGTTGAATTTTAAGGAGATATCATTTGACCCCCTATTGAGATCTTTTCTTTATCCATGAGAAAGTGTGCTCATATTATTCTTTACTTATTTTATTTTCTTCTTTGCTCAGTCGACCGATGATACCTTCTGAGTATTAATGGACCGTAATCACTCCTATTTTCTGTATCACTTAAGTACAGATCCTAGTTGCATTGTGATCCCTAAAGCATGAGATTATGTTGTGTTTGAGGTTGATTTAGAATATCGGTGAGCTCCTCATTTAGGGCTTGATTCTATACTTCATCTTTTTTATCTTATCTTTACTTTATAATTCAAAGACTAAATTGAATTTTTTATACTCTTTATCAATATTAGTACTCTTTACTCATAATATTAGATTTTAGTATTAGATTTGTATTCTGTTCACTTAGATATTGTGTTACGTAGGATAGGTGCCATTATGACCTCTAATTTTTGGGTTGTGATATTACAATTTTCTAATACTTTTGATGAAAAGGATTTTGGGTATTTTCCTATTATAATTTATTTACAATCAACAATACTAACACTTTAATGACCCTCTAGGTCATTTCTGTGGTTTACATGCATTCCTGATAATTTGAGCTTTTCCATAGCGGCTATAGTTTATGTATGACTTATTGGAATTATCTATTTTATTATTGGACAGTTTGATTGGGTTTAGGCTCATTTCCCCATTTTGGATCTTTGTTGTTTAAGATTTGGTCTTGGACTAAAACTCTTAATAGATGACCTTGGTTAAAAATCCCGACAACTCCATCATCTCTAAATCGTTGATTCTAGGCTAGGGACCCTTGGTTTAGGTCTTGATACTTCTAAACTTATTTTGGTATATTAAGCGACTTACATGAAAAATAAAACTATAGGTTGGGTGCCAAAATTAGTTGAAATAATCTCAGATGAAAATTTTGATAGTCCCAGTAAGTTTGAAACATCGAATTTTCTGTGGTAGCATAGTTTATTTGCATATATGGGGTTTTGAATTAATACCAAGCACCAAATCAAAAATGATTTTTGGACTTACAAAAATCTGTAATAAGGTATATGATATGACCTAATAAGTGATCATGGAGTCTCTTTAGCAGCCAACGCTTTAGTGACCATGATCTGCTTAAGCAACCTTGGGGTGTGGATAATAGGCCACTTTTGTGGAAAGGGAGTCGCATAGGCAGACCTTGACTTAGCACAACGGTGGCTGCTTAAGCGGTACCGTGCCTTGTTTCCAAACTGCATTAGTGGAAAGCACTGCTAAGGTGACCATTTTAGCGACACCTGAGCGATTTTGTATCCCCTTTCGCCACCCAATTTCTCACCATTTATTTCACTATTTTCACACTCATTTATGACATCAAAAGGTGAGAAAAAAATGAGGAATCATCCATTAAATCTAAAGTAAGCTAGCCTAACACTCCTTGGTCATTTTCTATTGATTTTTCCCATCAATTTTCATCCTATTTCTTAGTAAATTCAAAGAAATTAGGTCTCAAAATCCCTAAACTTTGGGGCAAATTTGGGCCTACATTCTTGGACCATTCTTTCCTAACTTTTGAGCATACATTAGCTATCCTTAGAGGGACCTTTTGACAAATTAAATTTTAGATTTTATGTGTGGTCCCCGAGGGGCCGTTCTTCACAAAATTTTAACCCAACCCTTGATATATCAATACGGGTATTATTTTAATCCTAATTATGTGTAATTTTTTATTTGATTTTGATATCATAGTACTATTTCAAGATCGAGAAGCTAATATGGATGATTTATGAGAAATTTAAGGATTTGCGGTGTAGCATCGAGCTAGGATTATATCTACTCTGCTCCATGAGATACTGTATTATATATTTTGTATGTTAGGTAGGGATGCTAGAAATGTTATTATTTTTATAGCACCATAACTTATCCTAATTGACGAGTTTGGGGGATAGAAGGACAAAATATCCCCTAAGATGAAGTAGTTATTATGTTTTTAGAATCCTATTGGCCTAGGTTGCTAGAATGTTAGATATAGTTGACACTAAAAACCCTTTTGTATATGATTTATTACATGACTCGATGGATTGTGATTGTTTCTCAGATTATGATATGGAATGCCTATTTTATATTATTAGGCCAAGTTGTGATTATGATATTAGTTGGATTCCGAATGAGTGATTTACCCTTATAAAGAAAGTGGTTTAGTCCATTGATGTTTAGACACTTATAGTTGGAGTATTTGGATACTAGTGATGGAGTTGCATAGATTGGGTACATTCATGATCACTAGATGGTACGGTCACAGCTAAAAACATGGTTTTACTACTATTTTCCTTAAAAGAGAATTATTCCCACTTTTCAATTTTAAAGAGAATCATGACTAGATTGTGCCATCTTATAGAATGATTCGTGAGCTTTTGAGATTAAAAATCATGTTATAGAGATTTGACCGAGATAGATTCTGGTATAAAATTTTAATACTACTATTTACATTGATCAAGAGAGATTCTGACTGTTTTTTACACTTTTATGATGATTTAGTCTTGGAGTTGGCTCTGAACAATGGATTTATAGATTTACACTCTTTTAACCATAATTTATTTTATGCATTTATTATATGTGAATCTCTCCAGTACTGGACAGAGTCGATTAATGATTATGATAGTGATGATTAGAAATCCTATAATCAGAACATGTTGGTGTATATAGGTACTCCCGAACCCCTCATGGGCCCCTTCATTTATGAGCCATCAAACCCTAGAAGAGAGGTCATCGTAGGTCCTATCGTTATGAGCTGTCGAGCTTGATAAGGTATAAAAACTAGGTTACATTATGGAACTCGGAACACTATGGTATTATTGATTTAATCTGCATTTATCCTTGTTTATACATTGACTATCACTAGTATGTTTTTGGTTCCTATATCTATTCATATTATGGCAGATTTCATAGCTATAGGTTATGAGAGTTGTTTCTTGTGTGATGTGTAATGATTGGACCTTCTGGGTTATAGGGCCCAATTTATGTATTATTTGTTCGAACTAGCTGGTTACTGTATTATTTCTATTATTGTTAGTTCATGGCAGGTTAATATTGACTAGTACCGAGATTTGAGGTACGATTTTGATTAATTTCTTTTTTACAGTTATTATATTATAAAAAATTATCTCATGGTTATACATTGTGACTATAGGCCAAATCATGCTAGTATTATACTTCCTATTTGTTTAGGATGCCTTGAGACTCTAGATTGACTACCATAGGTTGTTGCCTTTGAGTTAGCCTTGTATTCCTATATGTATATGTATATATTTGGCTATGGTTTTACCGCATATCCCTTTCTTCCCTTATTTATTCATATTTGTATGTATTCCTTGGCCTTTTATACTACTATGTATTTCCTTCTTCCACTCTTTGTTTGTATATTTGCTAGTGATATATGATATAGTATTTTAGTTTCTGTGTACGCTAGAATAAGATAGTTTATCCTTATTTTTTCTTTAGCCTTGTTGTGTTTAGCATCTTAGTTTCCTATAGTTTCTATTTCAATTTTGGATGTTATTTATTTTTGCATTATCTTTGGATTTTAGTTTGCAGTTGTCTAATATGTAATACATGTTTCTACTCATACTACACTTCTGTAGCATGCAAATCATAGTAAGGGTGTTTCCTCATAAGGAGAAGCTATGGATTGGAGATTCAGGGTGAGCTCCTGGCGTTCAGAGTATTACTATTCTCCCTCCTATACTACAAAATTTTCATTTTTGGCCACACTAAACTTGGGCCACGCTTGTTAAGTGTGGCATATTAAAAACTACCTTTTAAAGCATATATATCTTAAGTTTTTAGCTTTTGCCCTCATTATTTTTTGCAACGCTTTAAAAGTGAGGTCCTTAATGGCATAGACGACACATTATAAATGTTGTTGTATCATGATATAATTCACAATACTGATTTACACATTGATGTATCATGATATAATTCACAATACTGATTTACACATATGACAACACTTTTAGTTGTGTTATTATTATAGTTCTAATTGCAACACTTTAAAAGTATGGCCTAAAATTTTAATTAGAATTAAAAATATTCACTCTACTACAAAAAAATTTCATGCTTCCTCTAATTTACGAAAAAAAATAAACTAGAAAAGTTAATATTTAACCAATATATTTTATTTAAAGACACAACAAAAATCTTTTTTCCCAATATCGATCTCAAATAGGTCATTCTCACAAAACCCTTTCTTTCCAAAATACTTCAAATCTATTGAATTCTAAGACTTAGAGAAGAATATGAATATATAAAAAGATGAATGGTAATCAATTCATTTTCCTTTTTTATTTCTCATGTTTGGTTTTCTTTTGCAGATTATAACTCTAGCGATGAATATATTTTACTTTTGATACCGACGGCAAACAGATCTAGCCAAAAAATTCAAACCCTGAAGAAGTATTTTAGGCTTCATTTTTTTGATTTATTCATTGTTTTTTATAATTCTTTCTCTATTATGATTGTACTAACTATTTGTTCTCTATTGTTCTATTCAGATATTTTCCAGCAACTATGTCAATGTTTTTCGATGAAATCTTCTCTTGTTCTGTTGATATATCTTTTAGGCTTAAGTCATTTCTAGCCTCTTAAACTTGTCTCAAAATTTCACTTGGACCCCTCCGCTAAGGCTTGTACCTATCAAACACCTCAAGTGCATAAAATTGACACCTACTGGGCACAAAATGTTGATTTGGTAAGAAAAGTTTATTTCATCTTCATTAAGTGCGGGAATTGAGTACTAAATAATACTTTATTTTTTTAAAAAAAATTTGACACTTAAATTTATTTTCATTAATATAATTTTAATAATTACAATTTCTTAATTAAAAAAATAAATGAAAGACTCCCCAAGACGGTGGCATCTTCTTCACATCTGTAACCTCCTCTCTTTATTTTTTTAAAGAAAACTCTTATTAATTTTAATCCTTTTTAGTTTCTCTATGTTGTGTATTCTTTGTGTTGTTGTTAGGTTGACTGACCGAAAAAGTCAGAGTTAGTGGAGGTGGCCATGGAATTGACATTTTATCGATAGAAATTTGTCGGAAATGGTTTGATTTTGCATGAATTGATGTTTTGTAAAAAGAATTAGAGCTGGTTGGTGGTTAGTCGGAGGATCTTTTCGATGAAATTTTTTGAGGTGTGTGTTTTTCGATGAGTCTCATCGGAAGATCAAAACTACGAAGTATATCATTGTTGCTCTTGTTGGAAAATCAAAGTTGCTAAATGGGAAAAAAATAAATACACTAAAAATCAAATTTTCAAGAATCCAAGTGAAAAGATTAAGAAAATATTTTAATCAAATGATTCAAAAAGAGTTCAACAGATCATTAAATCAAAAAATTTACATTAAAATACTGTGCAAAAAATAAAGTTGGTTTAACATTATTCACGAAATGTGATTATATTTATCCACATGGAAAATAGAGGAACAAGAAAGTGAAAAAGGGGAGAATTTGAGAAAAATTGAGGAGTCTAATTGTATGGATTCCAAGAAAAAAGAATGGGGATTAGAGTTGGGTTGGTTAGAGGGGGCATGGGGAGCTAGGTATAGGGTAGGTATAAAAAGTTTTTTCAATAAAAT
>JAPEIP010000005.1:161656454-161704447 GCA_026120095.1 Capsicum chinense | reverse complement strand
TGACAGTGGTATTTGTTTTGGATATGGTAAGCCAGACCACAAAGTCAGAGATCACCCTCAACCAGGTCTTCAGGGTCAGCAAAATTTTTCCTCAGCTCAATCTAGTCACCTAAATCTAGAGGGTGCCACTTCTAGTGCAACAAGTGGGCAATGCCCAAAACGAATCTATGCGCTCTAGTCCTGGCAAGATCAAGAAAATTCTCCTACTGTGGTTACTGGTATGTTACAGATCTTTCATGCATGTTTATACTTTTCTAGATCTAGGATCCTCCTTATCTTTTGTTACTCAATATATAGCAGGAGATATAAGAATCAGTCTTGAAATTCTAGTAGAGCCTTTCTCAGTCTCTACCCCAGTGGGTAAAACTATCATATCATGGTGGGTATACAGGAACTGCCCTGTTATGATATTTCAGAAAGTCACTTCAGTAGACTTAGTCGAATTAAAGATGAATGATTTTAATGTCATTCTCGGCATGGATTGGCTTCATTTCTGATATGATATAGTGGACTGCAGTAACATAGTAGTCGAGGTTTAGTACATTAGCTTTCAGAGGTCAGCTAATTTCCTACCTTCAGGTATAAAAAATGATATCTAAGGGATGTTTCTATCATATTTTTTGAGTTAAGGACACTAGTTCTAAAACTCTCAGTCTTGATTCAGTCCCAGCAATGAATGAATAGTTAGATGTCTTTCACAAAGATCTTTCAGGAATTCCTCCCAAAAGGGAAATAGACGTCGCTATAGATTTTTTCCAGATACTCAGCCTATATCTATTCTACCATATAGAATGGCACCAGAAGAACTCAGAGAATTTAAGAAGCAGATGAAGGATCTCTTAGGTAAGGGATTCATCAGACCCAGTGTTTCCTCGTTGGGTGCACCAACTTTATTCGTACATAAGAAAGATTGTTCTCTTAGAATGTGTATTGATTACCGTCAACTCAATAAAGTTACGAGCAAGAATAAGTATCCTCTTCCCAGAATTGATGACTTTTTTTAATAATTTCAGGGTACCAGCTATTTCTCTAAAATAGACCTCTGATCCGGCTATCATCAACTCAGAGTTAGAGAATGTGACATTCTAAAAATAGCTTTCCGTACTTGGTATAGTCACTTAAAATTCCCAGTCATGTCCTTTGGTCTTACCAATGCCCCAACAATTTTCATAGACTTGATAAACCCTATGTTCAAGTAGTACTTGGATATGTTCATCATAGTCTTCATAGATGATATTCTAGTATATTCCCACAGTAAGTATGATTATGCAGACCATCTCAATATCATACTTCAAACTCTCAGAGATCATTAGCTTTTTATCAAATTCAGTAAGTGTGAATTTTTTCTAAGGTCAGTTGCATTCCTTTGCCATATCATTTTCGGTTATGGCATTAGAGTAGATACTCAAAAGATTGAAGCAGTAAGAAACTAGCCTTGCCCTATATCTCCTTTAGATATTAGGAGTTTCTTAGGTTTGGCTGTATATTACAGAAGGTTTGTAGAGGAATTTTCTTTTATTAAATCCCCTATGTCCAGATTAACTCAGAAGAAACTCAAGTTTTAGTGGTTAGATCCTTATGAGAAGAGTTTTCAGGAGTTGAAGACTAGACTCACCTCAGCCCCAGTCTTTGCTCTTCTAGATGGTTCAGATGGGTTCGTGGTTTATTATGATTCATCAAGAGTAGGTTTTGTTTGTTTCCTCATGCTGCATGGTAAGGTCATATCCTATGCCTCCAGACAACTCAAATCCTATGAGAATATTTATCCGATTCATGATCTTTAGTTAGCAGCCATAGTATTTTCCTTAAAGATTTGGAGGCATTATCTATACAGAGTTCATGTGGAAGTGTTCACATATCATCAGATCCTTTAGTAAATTTTTTCTCAGAAAGATCTTAATCTTTATCAAAGAAGGTGGTTAGAGCTCTGTAAATATTATGACATGAGTATTCTTTATCATAAGGGAAAGGCCAATGTAGTGGTTGACGCTCTTAGTAGACTATCTATGGGTAGTATTGCTCATGTTAAGGATAGTAAGAAGAAACTAACTCAAGAAATCCATCATCTTTCTACACTAGGCGTTTGCTTAATCGATACAGAGGAGGGTGACATATGTGTTCAGAGTAGTTCTTAATTATCTCTAGTTTTTGAGGTAAAAGGAAAGCAATATTGAGATCCCAACCTTGTTAAGTTGAAAGAGTCAGCCAAGGATAAAAAAGTAGAGGCTTTCTCCCAAAGGAGAGATGGTATTTTGCATTGTCTGGGTTATCTATGTGTTCCAGGTATAGATGACTTAAGGCAGCAAATTCTTTTAAAAGCTCATGGTGAGCGCTACTCTATTCACCCAGGGGTCACAAAGATATACCACAACTTGCAAGAGATCTATTAGTGAAGTGGGATGAAGAGAGATGTTGCAGAGTTTGTCGCTAAGTGCTCTATATGTCAGAAAGTTAAAATAGAGCATCAGAATCGTAGTGGTTCCATACAGGAGTTCAATACTCTAACTTGGAGGTATGAAGAAGTGAACATGTACTTTGCGACGAGTTTGTCTCATACTCTTCGCCAGCATGATTCAGTCTGGGTTATTTTAGATAGAATGACCATGTCAGCTTATTTTCTTCCAGTTTATACCTCTTATTTAGCCAAGGATTATGCCAAACATTACATCAGGGAGTTTGATAGATTGCATGGTGTTCCATTAGCTATTATCTCAGACATAGGTACCCAGTTCGCCACTTATTTCTGGAAAGAATACCAAAAGGGTCTTGGTACCCAAATTTATCTTAATACAACCTTCCATCCTTAGATAGATGGTCAAGAACAAAGGACAACTCAGACTTTAGAAGATATGCTAAGGGCATGTGCAATAGATTTCAAGGGTAGTTGGGATGACCACTTTCCTTTGATTGAGTTTGCATAAAACAACAGCTATCATTCCAGTATTCGGATGGCTCTATTAGAAGCTCTCTATGGTAGGAGATATAAATCTCCAATCAGTTGGTTTAAAGTTAGTGAGGCCTCAGTTATAGGACATGTCATAGTATTCAATGCCTTATAAAAAGTTCAGTTGATCAGAGAAAGACTCTGGGATGCTTAAAGAAAGACTCTGGGCTGCTTAGAGCTGATAGAAGTCTTATACAGATATTTTCAGAAAGGATCTCGAGTTTGAGATTAGTGATTATGTGTATCTAAAGATCTCTCCCATAAAGGGAGTAAAGGGATTCGGCAAGAAGGGAAAGCTCAGTCCCCGATGTGTCGGTCCCTTCAAAATTCTTAGTTGTCTTGGCAAGATAGCCTATGAGCTTGAATTACCTTCTGATCTTGCCTCAGTTTATCCAGTCTTCCTTTCTCTCTGCTCAAGAAGTGCATAGGCGACCCAATAGTTGTAGTCCCTAGTCAGAGTATAGATGTTCAAAATAGCCTCTATTATGAAGATATTCTAGTAAAAATTCTTGACTATCAGACTCGTAGACTAAGGAATAAAAAAGTCCTTCTAATCAAAGTTCTTTTGGGAAATTAGTCTGTTGATGGAGATACTTGGGAAGCAGAAGCAGATATGCGAATCAAGTATCCTCACCTCTTCTCCGCCAACTCAGATCAAGCTCAAGGTAATAGTTCTCCTTAAGCTTATTCAGTTAATGCTCAAAATTTCATTATAATCTTGGTATTAAATATCATTTCATGTTCAATCATGCATTCATATGTCAGTTTAGTTATATAATCATGCATCAGATATGCATTCTCATTGTGAGAACCTTAGTTCATCAGAAAACTCAGTCATACATTAATGAATCAGTTACACATGCATCAGATATGCATGTTCAGTATGATATATTCAGATATCAGTCATGTCATTCTTGTAGTCATGTTCCAGTCATTCATGATTAGTATGCACGTTAGTTTGTCTTCTCCTCTCTCACTCAGTCTTCTTCAAGGACGAATGTTCTCAAGGGGGAGATATTGTAATACCCCTTAATTCTACCTAGCTTGAAATCATCCCAAAAGTGTTATAAACTTACTTTGAAATATGAATCCATTTTTGTACATGTGGATTTTCATTTTTTATCATTTGGAAAATTGAATTATCTTTCCAATAGTACTAATTTTGTCCAAATCCGGTATCAGAGTAAAAAGTTATGGACTTTTTACTCAGAGCTATCAGAATCACCCAAATGCGATAGCCAGGTTGACGGACCATCGATCTAGCGATGGACCATTACCTAGACCATCACAGCCAAGGCAGTGAGTCAACCTTCTAGATAATGTGAGATGGACAGGTTGAGGGACCATTGAACTTGCGATGGACCATTGCCTAAGCTGTCACAATAATGCAGTGACTCTTTTTTTGGTCTATGTATGACGGTCGAAACAACATACCATCGAGCCCATGATGGAACATCGAACAAGCCATTACAGGTCCCATTCAACAAATTGTAAGTCATTTTTAAAGGATATTTGTGTATTTTTCCATGCGTTTTAACCCCTAATTATCTAAGACCAAGTCTCATAAGTTCATTATTCATTCACAACATAAAATTAGGGTTTTCTCTAAAAGATAATCCCTAAGAAGAAGATCTAAATCCTTTTTCAAGAAAAAAAGAAATTCAAGTTCTTCAAGTCCAAGAACTTCAAGAAACTCACAATCAAGGTATGTCATGTGTTGATTCATGGGTCCCTTTCACCCATGAAGCTCAAAAGTCTCTTTTAAAATAAGAGATTTGGGTATTTGTGAATGTTCATGATCTAAATTGAATTGAAATTCATGTTCATGATGCAGTGTGGTTTTGATTCATGTTTTTAATTACATATTCCAATGATTGACCCTAGTATATGATGATTTACATAATAACAATGATAAACCTCCTTCAAATTCAAAGATGCTTGATGTCTCCATGATTATTAAATGTGTTGATGATGTTATAACCAAAGCATACTCCCCATGTGTTTCATTAAATGCCTATGTGAACGAAAAGTGTCATACTTGTATGATAATATGAAAACCCCATTCATGTATAAGTTTATGCATGTAAAATGTTTGATGAAATGTCTTAGTCAATGAATTATGGATTGTTGATATTAGTCATATATTCAAGAAAGTCATGCTTTGTTAATTTCTTTCAATGGAGCCCTGGGGGTACTTGTACCCAAAAAATATAGTTGTGTACCTAGACTCGGTATCATATTTCCCCGATATCCTCAGTCAAGCCATGATCCATAGAACTCAATCAGTAATGTCATTCAAGAAATTCAGTAATACGGTATCTCAGTACTATTCCATAAGTCAATGAAACTCAGTTAATTCAGTTAATTCAGTTCAGTAATCCATGTTCGGTGTCTATTCAAATTAGAGTATAAATTAGCACCGAGTGAACCCAAGGATGGGAACTCACCTATTATATGAGAGTGTGATTCATAGAAGCAATCCTTGCATTCTAGAACTACATAGCCAGCGTAGGTTAAAACATCATTGCCTGCTATACGAGGGTAGAAGAGGTGGCTTAACCAATTTTGTGAGGGTTCCCACCATTCTCACTAGAGTTACTAGTTATATAAAGATTACTCATAGATTGTCCTTACGAGTGGTGTGGTATTGACACCCTTTTAATTGGGATTACAGATTGGACCCCAACTCAACTATAATGGCATTTTAGGGGTATGTCGGTTAGATAACTACTTCCCACAGTTTCTGTTATAAAACTAGTACTGTCAGATACAATCATTCTGTCTTAGTAATAAAACTCAGATAGTTCTAAAGAATTCAGGACTGCCAGATACAGTTAACTTAGAATAGTATGAAACTCAGCTAGTTCGATCAGAAACTAGACTAGTATATAAAGTCGCTCGGTATAAGTTATTTCAGTTATACAGTTATCAGTTTCTCAAGTTATCAATGCTCAAATTCAGTAATTATGTTATCACAAACTCAATTACAGTTATTATGTATTCATGCATGTATTCTCATGTTCATGTTGTCCAGTCAAATAGTGTAGTTCATGAATGTAAACATTTTGCATTCATCCTACCTTCCAAGCATACCAATATATTCAAAGTAATAACACATTTGTGCTATGGTATTTTATAGCATATGTTCAGAAGGAAAAGCTCTAGAGCATCAGGAGTATTCTAGTCCTAGCTGTCAGAGATAGAAGTGAGTCCTCATCCTTCGAGGACATGACCATTTCTTTATTATCTCATTAATTAATTTATTAGTTGAAGTTAGTTAGGGATGTATCCCATCAACTCAATTTTCAGACAGTTAGAAACTTTTCAGACTATCATGTTTAGACAGTTTATTTCAGTGTTTTGGGTATTTCATACCCTATCCATAAAATATAATTTATTAGTTATGTTTCTGTTTTGAACCTTATGGCTTTTCATTTTATTTTTCCACATTTGTACAGTACATTATGTAGTGTTCAGTACATATATTAGTCATGGGTTAGCTCGTGCTCCTTCGGGGTCATGAGAATCGTGTAACATTTCAGGTACCATATTTAGTGCATTACAAGTGTATCCAAATGTATGTATAGTTCCAAGGAGGGTTATTAACAAAAAATGTCCATATGTACCATACCATCCTAAGCCTACATTATAAGCCGAGAAAAGTCCTATAATTATCCTAACCCAAATGTCAGAAATATAAGGTAAAGAATATATGGTCAAGCCTATGGTGTTTGATGCATATTGTTGGAACTTCTTTTTTAGTGTGAGTGTCTCTAGATCATCCATACAATTATATTCATAATTTCATATGAGTGATTGGGACTTCCTTGATCTGAGTGCACATAGGTTGTGTTGTTAGTTACTTACTTGTTTAAATAGTCTACATTACATATGAGTGGTTGTTTGTTGCTAATGTAAGGACATATCTTGATTCCATTGTTTCACATTGGTGTGTTGCATTTATGCACATAGTCAGATTTGAAGAGTTAAAATTTAGGGGGCTAATGTTTGAGCTTAATGATAATAATGGACTATCGTAGATAGCTTAGGTTTTTCCTAGTTAAGTGTCGCTATGTTGTGTAGTTTAGTATTGTTTCCTAAGGACATGCAAACATTCTAAGTTGAGGGTTTCTATTAGCTTAGATTTCATAGAACTTTTGATGCTTATAATGATTAAACTATGCAAGTTACATAAGTCTTTTTACTAGATATGATGTGCTTTGTGTTGTGTTTTTCCAGAAAACAAGTTATGGATCTGCATAAGATAAAATAAGTGAATATAAAAGATTTATACCACCTACATGGGCACATACGGCACGTACCTACGACCTATGTTGTGAAGGTGACAAATTAGGTGTTAGGATGTTGAATTTTAGAGATTTAGAAAATCAAATTTTGACCCTGCTACCAATGGAGGGGCACCTATGGCCTACTACTCACCATAGGTTCCATTACAAGTCTCAGAAGATTGAATTTCATCGGGCTTTTAAGAGTTTTGTAATATGACCGCTATAGTGGGCCACCTACGCCCCTTAGGTGCCACCTATGGCCCGTAAGTGGCATTGTGGTGGCCACCAACTCCAATTTTCCTCTTTTATTAAGGATTATTTTCCTAGGGTTTCCTTTTATTGTATAAATACCCTTTCGAATTTTTTTGGTTTGTTTACACTCTCTTAATACTTACAAACATAGATTTTGATTCAAAGATTTGTTTTTAATCTTTGGATTATTTTGTTCTTGATTTTGGTTGATAATTCAATTCAAAACTTTGGATTTTATTTTTTAATTATTTGTGGGATTGATTTCGTGCCTTTAATTATGAATTTAATTTATTATTTCACAATGATGAGTCTCTAATTCCCATAGCTAGGATTTTGGGAACCCTGGTGGATTAACAAAGTAAGAAAAGTGTTCAATCGTTCTAGATTATTGTTGTTGTATGTATTGTGGTTTTTTTAAGCTTATTGATTTCTTAATGGTTGCAAACGTTAGGATCCAGCCTGTATTCACTTTAAACTTGAGAGGGAGGGAACTGGAGATCATAATAGTGACTTAAAGTTAATTGTCGATATAAGCTAATCATCTTTATCTACTTAAGAAAATTATCTTCATCTAATGAATTTGAGATTGAGAGGAGATAGTTGAAACTAGGGTCCAAGGAAAAGGTTAGTAATGCTACACTCTCATATCGAGAGGCGATTAGCAAGATTCACCCTAGTGTATTGATAGGCGATTCGTGATACGTAACTTGGCAGATTGTATATGCACAACAGTTTGATAGCTAGATTGAGCACGATTAACTTATAGAGTTAGAAGGCAACAGGAACACAATCGTAATGCTCATTTTTTGAAAGTTATCAACCAAAAACATCTATGTTTTGTTACTTTTTATTGTCCACATCAAAATCTCCCATTTACTTTCTGCACTACCCGGTTATTGCAACAATTTAGAGAGATAGTTCCACGTAAACCCTATGGGTTTGACCCTAACCTGAGAATTGGGTTATTATATTTTTCATCAACCTCTTTATATTTAATTAGAGGTGTAATTTGTGTGATATCGTCATAAGCACTGACAATACATCTAGTTTCCTATCAGGACTTGGAGATAGGGTGAGCTTTTTGAGCTAGAGGTGATCTTCTCTCCTTTTGCTATTTTTTGACATTCCTTACTTTTGAGACCATCTATATATTTAACATTATTTAGAACTCATTCTTTATATTAGTGGCTCTTGTACCAACCTTACTAGGTTGTGGGATATGCTTTTTCTCTCTCTCTCTCCATTCCACATGCATATATATAATACATATAAATTTATATATTTATGTTTGTATATATATGTATATATATTTTGTGTTTATATAGGTCTATATGTATATATATATATATATATATCATTATGCTCATACTTTATGGTTTACAATCCTATTGTATAATTAATTTGGTATTACCTTCCACCAATTAGCCCATTACTTGTCGTTCTGGGCTACTATTTGGCTTACCTACCGATGGATAAAAGTAGGTGGCATGACAACTAGAGAAAATGTGTCATAAAATCCTTATCCCAAACCAAGTTCTTTTCTATCCTTATTTTACCCAAAACATCCAATCCAATCATAAGCTATACATTTAGCAACACTCAATTGATAATGACATCATTATGTAATTCACAAGCACAATTTTCTAGTAAGATTCGTAACTTACCAACACTTATATTTATATTCAATCATTTAGCACTGATTATATGTACAACATGAAATAAGTAAACAATTTTTTTGTTAACAAGAACATATTCTATAAAATTAAGTCTCAACTCCATTACAACCATTGTCTACCATGAAACAAGCCTTGTAATGTTCTAAATTACTTGAGTCTTGTCCTTTATTACAATCTCGGCTTGATCTTTATCCAAAAATAACAAACAATAACCATTCAACTAATGTTCTATTAATTCTAGGAATTATAACCCTAAATTCATTGTTTTCAACCCATGTTCGTGGATAACTTCACTATCTCAGGGTTTTCTACCCATTATCCATTCAAATTCCCTATTGAATTAGCTTGTTAGGCTTAGTCCTAGTCTAAAAACCATAATTGAACACTCCTATACCATTAATAAGTGATTCTAACCCATAATAAACTAGATCACATTATGTTCTTCAACCAAGAGTTACACATACCGTTCTTACTATGTTCAATCATCATTGACTCTAAGGATTTAGGGAATAAAAGTTTCTTGAAAGCAAAGAAAATCACTTACCTTGAGAGTAGGAATTGATCAAAATCACCATAGGTCGTACTTTTTGACCGTACTTTGACATCTTAAAGTTTTGAATGAAAAATAGTGTTTTCAATGTAAAACTGCTATTTGCTTCATCTATTCCTACTATAGTGGCTCATATAGAAGTGGTGTTATAGAGGAATTCTCCTGAGGTGGTGGCCTAGCACCTTCTGACCTACTAATACAGTGACCTATATTCTTCAATAGTAGGACCATTGTACCAAACCTTAGTTCCAATATAATGGGATCATGTCAAAATCTTTTGGAAGATTCCTTGACTTTCCATTTTCACAGTAGACTCCTCAAAATTTGACTATATGACGTAATCTATTAATTTCAAACACCATACTCAAAGTTGTATTAACCCAATTTTCATGTCAAATTTTCCATGGATTATTAAAAAACTTAGCTAATATAAAATCATATTAAATCAAAAGGTTACACTATCAATTGCCATATTTGCCAATATCACATAATACTTGACTTTTGTCAGAAACTAGCCTAGCATGAGATTTCCCAAATTTTCATCAAGGGGATACTTTACCCAAATTTGTGCATGCTAAGCTATAACATAACAATTTAATTATTTTTTATATTAGAAACCAATTTACCCATTGTTCTTCCCCAATTGACACAAATGGAAAAGGAAGGAAATCTAAGAAGGGGAAATACTTCAAGTACCAAATAAGTGAGGGTACTTATTACACATATATAATTCAGTATCCCAAGTAGCTTCCTCAATAAGATGGTTCTTCCACTTGATCTTCACAAACATAATTTCTTTAGTTGTCGATTTTGAAACATCTCAATAAAGTATAGTAAACAATTTCTTCTTATAGGAGATATTCTTATCTTCTAAAACTGAGTCCCAATGAAGATTGTAGTTTTGACCTCTATGATATTTATTGAGTATTGAAACATTTAATATTGTATAAGTACATGCAAACTCACAGGCGATGCAAGTATCCAAGCCACCTTTCCCACCTCCTCAAGAATTTTAATAGAATAATATCCCTAAATAATGTTTAACCCACTTATCAAACTTCATTACTCTCTTCATAGGTGAAACCTTAAGTAAAACGTGTTCACCTTTTAGGAAAAATAAGTTCTTCACTTTCTTATATATATACTCATTTTTTCTACTTTGATATACCAATAAATTCCCCTGAACGAACCTCACCTTCTCTTGTGACTCCCATAATAGATTGCTACCTAAAGGCTTCACATCACCCACCTCATACCAGCCTATGTGAGATCTACATATCTATCCATGTAGATCCTTAAATATGATAATATTGATGCTAGAGTAATAACTATTATTGCACAAAAATACACAGAGAATTAGGAATTAATACCACTGACCCTTATAATCAGCCATAATTTCCTAAGAATGTCTTCCAAAGTTTGAATAGTCCTTTTAAAATACCTATCTGTATGAGGATGGAAGACAACATTGAGATCTAACTTATTATACAACTCCTCATGCAACTTGTCCCATAAATTAAATGTTAAGCGCATACCTCCATCAAATATGATGGATACTAAAACCCAGTTGAGCCGATTGACATCCTTAACATTGATATTGGCTAACTTCAAACACACCATTGACTGGAAAAAAATATGAGGACTTGGTTAATAAATTAACAATAACACAAATGGATTCATATTGTCCCAAAGTATTAGGAAAACAAACCATAAAATACATTGAAATTCTCTCCCACCTCCATTCAAAAATGGATATTCCCTATAATATACTAGTAGGCTTGTGATGGTCATACTTAACCTACTGAGAATTTTACATCTAGCTACACTATCAACTATATCTATCGTAATTCCAGTCACTAATAAATCTATATCAAGTACCTATACATCTTGGTTCCACCAAAATAGATAGAATACTTTGAGCTATGTGCTTCTGCTAAAAGAGTTGGAATCAAATCATCAACAAGGGATAAATACTAAATCATTGATCCTCAACATGACACTAGCTTCAAGAGTGGCTTGTCTATACTTACTACATACCACCATCTTTCAAAGCTTCTCCAAATTCATATTTTTTTAATAACCTATCCTTGATTTTGATTAAGAAATATTGAACATGGTTCTGTCGGAATAGATAGAATACTTTGAGCAATATGCTTCCGCTAAAAGATTTGGAATGAAATCATCACCACGGGTTACACACTAACTCATTCATCCTCAAAATGACACTAGTATCAAAAGTGGCCTCTCTTTACTTACTACGTACCACCATCTTTCAAAACATATCCAAATTCATATTTTTGGATGACTTAGCCTTGATTTTAATCAAGAAATGTTGAACATAATTCAACACTTGCCAACAATCCTATTTCTAATATCATAAAATGCATAAACTACATTGATTGATTTTACAACCCTGTCATTAATGAACTCCGTACAACATTTAAACCAACAAAACATCCCATACTTATACAATTCCTGCTCAATGCGTCTGACTCCATATTTGCTTTTCATAGATAGTACTGGATAGCCAAATCATAATCTATTAAAAGTTTTGTCCATCATCCCTCTCTAATGATGATATCATTTTGGGTGATTATATGTTGCAATCTACAATGATCCATTAACACCTCACACTTCACACCAAACAAGTCATGCCTTTATATTTTAAGTACAAAGACCAAAGCTCTTAACTCTAAGACATGAGTAAACTAGTTCCTCTCATGAAATTTTAATTGACCTAAACCATAGGCAATAATTTTTTATCATGACTCAAAATAGCTCCAAAATCAAAACATGAAGTATCAAAAAAAAATATTTATCTTCAATAAGAAAGCAAGAATAGATGTTCTGGTCAGAAGGGACTTGAGATTTTGAAAGCTCTCTGGACTTTTGTCAAACCAAATAAAAGGCACCACCTTTTGGGTTAATATTATTATTTAAGTAGCAAATGAAGAAAAACTCTTTAAAATGTCCAATAATAGATTGATAAACCCAAAAAGCTATGAAATTCCGTCACTAAGGTAGGCCCCACCCGATTCTTAACTACCTCGATCCTTTGAGAATCTACCATTGCCCCTTTCTCAGAAACCACATTTCCTAAGAAGGACATAAAAGACATCTAGAATTCATACTTGGAGGATTTTGCATAAAGCTTTTTACCCTTTAATATATCCAAAAACTCTACAAATGCCCTGCATGTTCCTTCTCACTCTTATATTATACCAAAATTTCATCAATAAACACTATACCAAAAAAAGGTAAAGAAATACCTAAACATACTATTCACCAATCATAAAGGTTATGAGTATATTAGTTAACCCAAATGACATCATTAAGAATTTGTAATGCCCATAATGATTTTGAAAGGTTGTCCTAAGATTATCATCATGCTGGATTTTTAATTGATGATACCCTGACCGTAGATCTATTTTGGAGAATACCAGTACACACTACACTAGATCAAAAAAGTCATCATATCTAATCAATAGGTACTTATTGCTGATGGTAACCTTATTTAGTTATCGGTAATCTATGAATATTCAAAGGCTACAATCTTTCTTTTTAACAAATAAAACTAGAGAACCCCACACAGAATCACTAGGACTAATAAGATATTTATAGAAACTCTTGTACTTGAGACTTAGCCAAAGCAATTTTATAAAGATGAATAAAAATCTAATAAGTTCCTTGATCTAAGTTAACTCAAAAATAAAAATTATATTATGGAGGAATACTAAATGAATCAGTAGGAAACACATCTTAAAATTCATACACAATAAAAACTAACTCAAGAATTAGAACTTCTGCACTAGCATCCCAGAGATGAGCTATAAATTTGAACACCCCTTCGCTATTAAGTTTTTAGTGTGAATAAAATAAAAGATTTTCATAGGACAAAGTTAATTAGCCCCTTGTCATACTAAGTTTTATTTGTAATGTGGATAAAGTTGTAGTTTTAGCATTATAACTCAAACTAGCATGATGAATAGATAGCCTAGTCATACAAAGAATAATATCAATGCAAGTAGATCTAATATCTCCTAATCAAGCCCACTCAACAAACCCATACACGTAATTCAACAAGCACAATAACTATGGGTTATTTATGACCAAATCCTAAGAAGAGTAAGTGTATAAATATGTGCATCAAGTACGTCACAAAAAAATTTACTCTCAATATAAATCTAATATATATAAAGATATGTGTGTTTGTGTGAGAGAGAGAGATAAAAAGTAGAATGTGAATCAAATAATAATGAAGCCATTAGGTCACACCAACATAGTACTTTTAATAACCGCATCTGATGCCTCAACCTCATGTTTTCCTTGAAAGACATAAATATGTTTCCTTTCATCAATATGATTTTCTTCCTTAGTTGGTTTTCGGCCCCCCTTTGCAAACATTACAACATCCATGATTAACACATCAAAGTAATTGATAAAAACCTTACCCACCATTTATGTGGTTGATGCTTAGCATTTCTCTACCTCCTTTATAGCTAAAATTGAAGCTTTAAACTCCTATTTTTAACCGCATAATCCTTATTATTTAACACTAGGTAAATTTCTCTTCAAGTATCCAATTGATACGCCCAAATTACACCTCTCTTATGAGAGAGCAAGACGTCGTCGTGAAAAATATAACCCAACTAGGTTAGGGTTAAATCCCATAGGGAATATGGTGTTTATTTAAGTTATTCATGATTTAATAGACTAATAGTTAACAACTTCCTATAAATTGTTGTTTTCATATTATAGACAAAGTTATTGTTCACTTTGTTTTAACAGCATACAACTAATACTAAAATATTTCAAATTAATGTTATGGAAAACAAGATTTGTGTTCACTGTGAGTATTGGCACTTGATATACACTAGTTACAGCTCAAGATTCTTATGACATATAGGAACAACAGATTATCATTATTAAAGAACTATCTA
The DNA here is from genome assembly GCA_026120095.1 of Capsicum chinense. NCBI lineage: Eukaryota > Viridiplantae > Streptophyta > Magnoliopsida > Solanales > Solanaceae > Capsicum > Capsicum chinense. The sequence continues at coordinate 161,689,796 of JAPEIP010000005.1, read as the reverse complement.
AATGTCTCTCGACCTATTTATATATTAGATTATGTAATTCTGTTGAACTTAGGAGAATCCGTATACTTAGACAAATCTTATCTCAAGTTAATTAACCTTGCTACAACGTTAATCATTAGATGGAAGTTTAATGCTTCCAAATCCCCGTTAATAATTTACTTCCTATTAAATTGATTTATTACTTCAAGTAAACCAATAATTAGGTCTAATCTATTATTTGCAACCTACAGAAAACATTCACAACAGAAGAATTATCAAGGAGATCCTAATGCTTTGAGAATCTTGATTCAACTAATGAATTTACAAGACCAATATCATAGATCTCACAACTCGGGTTATGAAAATTAGCTCCTCATAATATAGAATGAAGCAACATATATTGAATTCATAATTCAACGATAGTTAACTTACAAACGATGAAGATATATAATCGTTCTTCTTTCTCAAACATAAAAGATTTCTTGATACCATAATAAGAATCCCAAAAACTTAATTAAAAAATTGAGAGAAAAATATCAAAATATGGTTGTGTCTAATAAGTTCAAGATGCTTTTGGAAACCTAAAACTTTTCCGTAAATTCTCAAGATAATTTTGTATTTAATTTCAAATCACAGAAAATTCAATCCGTAGCTGATGACATGGGCTGGTGGCTTCTCAGGGAGTCGACGACTTATCAAACTAACTCGTCAATTCCTCTTTTAAAATCCACGTTCTCTGCATATAGGTGATGACCTGGGTTGACGTCTTATCAAGAAGTTGACGACTTGTCAGGTTAAGTCGTCAACTCTTTACTTTAGTTCTCACATATTGTTTTTAATTGGTGACTTTCACTGATGCCTTATCACTAAGTTTATGACTTATCATCCAAGTCATCAACTACAAGCATCCTATCTACTGCATCAAAATTTGTTCTTCTTGACGTAGTTGTCATAGGTTTTAAGGCATATTGATTTACCTGAAATATATAACAGAGAATATAATCAAAAATGATAAAATTTACTTGATACCTTACAATTATTCTGAGTTAAAAGCCTTAAGTGTGCTACCACAAAGCTCGCACATCAACACCCTCAAGTTAAAATATTTATGTGCCCTCAAGCAACTAACACAATATTATTCTATGATGCATAACCAATAGAATGTAAGGTACCTATGACAGTCAATCACCAAATTTTTTTCAAAACACATTACCCTCTCCAAGTTTAATCACTTTAAACCCAGTCGTGTGAATTAATGAAGAACAACAATGTGACACAAGGTAATCAAGATATGGCATCACATTAGCAATAAACAACCACACTTATATACAAGTTACACTTTCCAAAAAAGTAAACAACTAGAAATACAACCCATGTTCCCTTACAATAAAGAAGTCCCTCCTCACCCATATATGAAATCAACTATGTCAACGTGGGGATGGCCAAGAGATACTCACTCTCAGAAAGAAGTTCCAATCAATGTACGTTAAATACCATAAGCTTGCCCTTATTTTCATTATCTATGCTTTTAGAAAGTTAAGTTAGGGTCACTATAGAACTTTTCTTCAGCTTGTAACGTAGGCTTAGGGATTGTATGATACGTAATGATATTTAAAGTTACTAAGCCTCCTTGTCACTTCACTATTTTTGAGGTCTCACTTATGAACCATTTTTAAAGAACTTACTAACCTTATTTCTCCATTAGATTATTAAAGCATATTAAGGTTGAGGGTGTTTTTTTAGTCTTTCATTTCTTTTTTTCACAGGTTTTATTTTACACTTCTTCATACTCATTTTATATCATGCATCCCTATGATAGCCACCTTTAACTTAGGCGATTTGCCTAAGTTGAAGTACAAAATGTCTAAGAAAGACCAAGGCCAAAATACGTTTATTGTGATACAAATGGCAAGGTAATAGGTCTTATAAGAAAAATTAGTATACTAGCTCAAACTCAAGATCAAGGGATATGATTCATAGATGGAAGGTTATTTAGGCTAAAAGTAGACTAATACCAAAAATAGCCTATGATCCTTTCCTAACCACTATCCTACAACCTTGGTAAGACTAACTGAGCAAGTTCTAGATTTAACACACAAAAGGATTTAACACACTATCCCACTACCTATCCAGTTTATGTAATTGTTAGCAATTATTATCATGTCCCTAAAACTAATTCCATAAAAAGATAATAATATTTGCATATAGATACATATCACACAGTTGAAAAATACAGAATTTGAGAGTTATTTATCATTTATGCCAAAAATCAACAAAAAATATGTCAACTACCCTAGATACTTATTATTTTCCCACTTAACCACAAAATATTCCAAAATAAAATAGAATATGCAAACACAAACAACAACCCTAATATGTCAATTCATTAAGTAGCACTCAAGGGTATAGAAAGCAAACAATATACTCTTGAGGTTGCGAGTACCCCCACCCCCACAGATAAGATCATGCATTATCCTCAATGCACAGAATAAAACTAAATAAAAATAGTGACAAGATGTATGCAATGCTTTAGCAAATGAATCATGAACCGCTTACTCTGCTACTGTATTATTAGTGGGGGCAATCACATTAATAGCAATCACATTAATAGCATCATGTTGTGCTGATGCCCCACAGTGCTTGGAAAAATAAAAAACTGTCCAACATTCTCACTAACAGTTGGTAGAGGCCTACTAGCTGAGGCTACCACAATACCTTCACATAACACTCCCTCCACCGATTCACCCTCCACTTTCAATATTCATATTACTTTTTATGCTCTTTTTTGTCTTTTTTCCTCTATGTTTTCTTCTCCACTCTTCTTTCTTCATCAATATCAGTTCTTTTATTTTTGCCTTTGTCTTTTTTTTTTCCTTTTTTTATTTATTTGTTCACTCATTCTCTGGTGATATCAATCAGTATACCTTTATCTTTAGATTCTTCAGCAACAGGGTCTAAAGATATCAAAATTTGGTGGCAATACAATGCCATAATATCAGCTTTCGCCTTATCCATACCTGCTTTAAGAACTTTAAGGTTCGAGACCCATATATTACTCAATATTATATTAAGACGATTCTCCAACTCATCAACACGTCCATGCAAAGTTTGGAAAAGTTTAGTTGCCACCTTAATTCTTTTATCCATAAAAGATTCAAATGGCTAGCAAATAGTTTCAACTGTGCGTCGAACCTCTTTCCTTACTTTAGTATCTTCCTAAAATTAAGATGATTAAAAGCATACTCTTACAACAGTGCTGAAACTATGGGATTTTGTTCACTCTCAAGAACTGAAGCTGCCCCTGTAGAAGATATTGCTTATACAGCTTTAAAAACTAACACCTCTATAATTTGCATTGAAACAGTATCAGTAGGAGCTATTTGCACTTTGTTGGTCCTGACTAGTTCATTTTCAACCCCTATGTCTTTTCTTAACACTATCATAGGCTGCTTTTCATCATACTTGGTGGGATTGTGAGTTTTTCGAGCATTAATCTCCTTATCTAAGCCTGCAATGTTAGTTACATGAGTAGCCTTACATAGCTTCATAACTAAATAATGAAAGGGGTATGCATTGTCGATTCTTGTTTCCTAAATATTCATTTCATCAGCAATAATTTCCCCGAAGTTTAAGGGAAAGTTAGACATTAGACTTGCCACCAAAGCTGCCTTATCTTAACCTATAATGTTATCTACAACTGTTGGCATCAATCTAGTTCATATGACGCCCCACCAAAATTTGTCCTCCTGGGTCATTGAGGCTTTAAAGATCCCTGCACTTACATTTTTCAACCATTACACCTCTCCCTCAGCTATATATTATTGACTAACCAAGGGCATTGTTTTTCCCTTTCCTGCATCCTATAGTAGAATTCCATAGAAGTTACTCGAGGTATAAAATTTTGGCCATGGAGGAATCTGTTGATAGTGTTGTTTGATGGATCCACCATTACTCCCTTTATTGGAATCTTATTCATGTTCGGGAGGTTTGTATCTTTCTCTTCTTTCTTACACTATTCTCTAGTGTAGCCTAGTAGTTTACATAAAACTCATCAACTAGTGTTGGTTAGAATAATTCACCTACCTTTGTAGTCCTTGCCAAATCATAGTCTTTGAATGCCTTCACAATCTAGGGGTACCTGTTCAGCCTAACAGTGATGATCCTTATCTCTTCTCATGTTAATCATTTAAGACTTCATCTTTTTGTTCTTATTATTTCGTCATGGTAAATTCTGTTTGCTCTGGGAACCTTCCATCTAAAACTTTATTGAACACTAGGATTCTTGCATTTTATCATATCTTGTAACACCCCAAGTCTATACCCCAGATGCTACATAGTGCTCATAATCTTGAAGGACCAAAAGCTAACCTATGACTGGTACGTACTGTAATAATTTTGTAATAAATACTATAAAAATGGAGAAATGGGTGGAACATATGCCATAAGGTTCAAATCTGTAAATAAATCAAAATGTTGTATCAAAATACCAAAACTAAATATAAGTACAAAAAGAAAAACTGAACAACTGTCTTAAAATACTCTAGTCCAAAAACCCTCTAAACTGTCTAAACTGTGGAGTTGATGGGACAATTCCCCAACTGACTCTAACTATTGAAAATAATACTAAAATACTGAAAACAACCATGTCCTTGAACTATGAGGACTCATCATTATGCTGACTGCTAAAAACCTGAGCTGCTAAGGGTGCTCTAGAGCCCGTGTGTCTGAACCTATGATATAAGACACCATAGTGAAAAAGAAAAGCCTTCATCTATACTTTGAATGTACTGATATGCTCAGTAAGGTAGGATGAAATTCAGGGGTTCATATACATGAGCAATAATAACTAAATCACATGAGTATGGCTGAATAAGAATACATACGTGAATGCGTATAATGTTACTGAGATCGTGATAGCACTAAGTACTAAATCAGAATATAGACTTACTATTTTCTGACTTTACAGATACTGTATTTCTAATAACTGAATAACTATATCTGATAGTTCTAATTTTTTGGAACAATACTGAGTTTCGTACTGAGCGGATTGACTATACCTGATAGTCTTCAATCTGTAGAACTAAACTGAGTCTTATTCTGAGACTGAAACTAAAATTGAGACTGTAAGAAGTAATCATCTAACAAAAATGCCCCTTATCTAACTAATTTGGGGTCCAACCTGTATCCTAGTTGGAAGGGTGTCATTACCGTTCCACGAGTAAAGACAACTATTGAGTCACCTTTATCTGGCAGGTACTCTAAAAGAGAACAGTGGTACCCTCAACTAGTAGGTAGATCACCTCAGCAAGCCTCAACTGGAAGGTTCATATCTTAAACTATACTATCTACGTAGTTATGGAATGTAAGTTGTACTTCTAAGGATTTCACCCTCTACTGGCAGGTGAGTCCATATCCTTGGGTTCAGGAAGAGTTGAAGAAAATTTTCTTGTTCCTCCAACCAACTTCTCTTACGGGGGTTTAAATCTTTCTGAGAAAACACATACTATTGGCTCTTATGATCAGTGAACACATCAATGGGGTTTAAGCTGCCTAGAGGTGTAGGCTATGACCTTACCTTTCTACATTAGAACACACCCCAATCCAACTTTGGAGGCATCACAATACAAAAAAAAGTTATTTGAACCTTCTGGTAAAGTCAAAACTGGAGTTATAGTGAGTCGAGTCTTCAACTCCTGAAAACACCTTTCACAATAATCTGACCACTAGAATTTGACTTTTTTTTTAGTCAATCTGGACATAGGGGATGCAATAGATGAAAATTCATCAATGAATCATTGGTAGTAGATGGCCAAACCCAAGGAACTCCTGATGTCTGATGGAGAGATAGGCTTGGTCCAGTTTCTTATAGGGATCAACTCTAATCTGATCACCAGATATTATATTACGAAGGAAGCCTACTGACCTTAGCTAAAATTTGCACTTACTGAATTTGGTGAATAGCTGAAGGTTTCTGAGAGTCTGTAATACTATTCTAAGATGGTTTGCATAATCATGTTCACTGTGGGAGTAGATGAGAATGTCTTCTATAAAGATAATGACAAACATATCCATGTACTGCTTGAACACATGGTTCATCAAGTCCATGAAAGATGTTAGGGAATTGGTAAGACCAAAGGACATGAATAAGAATTTGAAGTGACCGTTCCGAGTTTTGAAAGCTGATTTTGGGATGTCACACTCACTGACTCTGAGATGATGATTGCCTGATCTGAGGTCTATAATGGAGAAATAGTTGGCACCTTAAAGTTGGTCAAACAATTCATCAATTCAGAGAAGTATAAACTTGTTATTGACCATTACTTTATTTAACTAACAATAGTCAATACACATTCTGAGAGAACCATCTTTCTTACCCACCAATAAAATTGACATACTAGGTTAGATAAACCCCTTATCTAGGAGATCTTTTAACTATTCTTTCAATTCTTTAAGTTCTATTAGAGCTATTCTATATGGCGGTATAGATATAGGCTGAGTATCTAGGAGAAGATCGATTCTGAAATTAATTTCCCTTTCGGGAGGAAGGTCTTTGGGAAACACTTCTGGGAATTCACATGCTACTGATACTGATTCAAGAGTAGGGGTTTCTGCACTAGAGTCCTAGACTTGAATGAGATGGTATACACTTCCCTTAGCTATTATTTTTCCGCCAAAAGGTAAGAAACATGCTGACCCCAAAGTGCTTAAGTACTACCCATCCAATCTAGGACAGGTTCATTTTGAAGCTGAAATTGAACAATTCTATTTCTACAGTCAGCTGAGGCATAGCAGGAATGAAGTCAATCTATGCCAAGAATGACATCAAAATCAGTCATCTCTAATTTGACTAAGTTTTCTAAAGTGACTTTCTGAGATACCATAACCGGACAGTTCCTATATACCCACCGAGCTATGATAGATTTACCCACTAGGGTAAAGACTGAGAAAGGCTCTACTATGATTCTAGGACCAACTCTGAAGTCAACAACTATATTAGAAGTAACAAAGGATAAAGAGACTTCTGGATCTAGCCAAGCGTAAACATGCAAATGATAAAATTATAATGTACCAGTAACCACATCAGGAGAACTCTCCTAATCCTGTCGGGACTGAAAAGCATAGTGTCTATTTGGTAGTTGCCCACTGGTGGCACTAGAAGAAGTACCCTACTAATTCGGACGATCGAACTGAGATGGGGGACGATTATTCTAACCCTAATAACCTGATTATGGAGAATTTCTAACTCTGTGGCCTGGCTTGCTATACTCAAAACACACATCATTGCCTGCTATACAGATACCCTAGTGGTTTCTGTCATATTTTTGACAAAGAGGATTAGTTCGGGAACTGCTAACACTACCCTAGGTTTTTGGGCCTGGTACCCTATCCCTATTGCCATCTCTAAATTTCAGCGCAAGAGCACTCGCTACGGACGGATTTGGAACTAAAGATTTTTGGTAGAACTAACAACGATTCTCACCCTCTAACTTAGGTTGAGTAAAGTTAAAACTACATGTTCTTTCTTTCTTTTTCTCCCTCTCCTTCTCCCTATTTTTAGACTTCTCCATCTGCTGAGAATGGACCATGAGCCTGGATATGTCCATTTCCTTAATCAACATTGTAGTCCTACACTCCATTACAACATTACTAGACATCCCTGATACAAACTTACTAATTCGAGATCTGCTGTCTGCTACCACAAGAGGAGCATATCTAGCTAATTAAGTAAACTTTAGAGAATACTCTTTTAGTATTATATTTCCATGCTTCAGATTGATAAATTCCATAAACCTTGCTTCCCTCAACTCCAGTGGGGAGAACCTATCAAGAAAAGCAGTGGCCAACTCATCCTACTCTATGAGCCCTGCATCTACGACCCTCTCTACCTTTCACTATTTAAACCATGAGTGAGCTATATCCTGCAACTGATATACGACCAACTTTGCACTCTCAATAGTAGTCACCCTTATAATATCAATAACAATTTGCACTTGATCAAGAAATTCTTGAGGGTCCTCATCTGACTTAGACCCGGTAAATGACAGAGGGTTCATTTGGGTGAAGTCCTTAATCCTAGCAGTAATAGTATTAGTCACTACGTTGGCTAGAAAGGCAGTTAGGCATTAATTCTGTGCTGCCATAGAATGAGCTAGGGTGGTGAAGGCTGCTCTGAACTCAATATGGGAGATGTGTTCATCTAGTGGATCTTGCAAGACGGACTAGGGTTCTGGCCGGTCTCGTGTTCCTCTTCCCTTAGTCCAATTTGGAGGCATATTTCTATAAATAGAAGTGAAAGAATTAGACTAAGAGTTTAACTAGAGCTCATGCTCACTAGCACGATATGAATACTTAAAAAAGGGAAACTTTTCCTAAAACATCTTGTAGCCTTTTGTCCATAAGTGTGGCATGTTGCATACCCATGCATAAGAATCTACTAGATGTGGCGTTTAGACATTCTACAAATTTATTAAAACTGGCTCTGATACCAAGTTTGTAATGTCCTCAGTCTGTACCCCAAACACTACACAGTGCTTATAATCTCGAAACACCACAAGCTAACCCCTGACTAGCACCTTCTGTAATAACTGTGTAATACATACTATAATGATTACGAAAATAGGCGGCACATATGCCATAAGGTTCAAATCTATAAATAAATTTTAATGTGGTATTAAAATACCAAAACTGAATGTAAGTACTAAAAGAAAATCTTAACAACTGTCTAAAAATACTCTATTCTAAAAAGCCTGTAAACTGTCTGAAATGTGGAGTTAATGGGGCAAGTCCCCAACTGACTCCAACTACTACTAATAATATAGAAATGCTAAAAACAACTATGTTCTCAAACAATAAGGACTCACCACTATGCTGACTGCTGAAAAGCTGAGCTGCTAAGGGTGCTCTAGAGCTCGTGCATCTGAACTTATGATATAAGACATCATAGCATAAAATAAAAGCATGCATCAGTACTATGAATGTACTGGTATGCTCAGTGAGGTAGGCTGAAATGCATGGGTTCATATGCATGAGCAATAATAACTGAATAACATGAATATGGCTGAATAAGAATACATGCATGAATATGTATACTGTAACTGAGATCGAGATAGTACTTAGTACTGAATATGAATATTGACTTACTAATGTCTGAGTTTGCTGATATTGTATTTCTGGTAACTTAATGACTATATCTGACAAACCTAATTTTGTGGAACTATACTGAGTTTCGTACTGAGCGGAGTGACTATAATTGATAGTCCTAAATTTGAAGGACTGAACAGAGTTCTATTTTGAGACTGTAACTGAAACTAAGACTGTAGAAAGTAATTATCTTACCGACATGCCCCTTCTCTAACTAATTTGGGGTCCTACCTGTAACCCTAATTGGAAGGATGTCAATACCGTGCCACAGGTAAGGACAAGTGCTGAGTCATCCTCATCTTACAGGTACTTTGAATGAGAACGGTGGTACCCTTAACTTACAGGTAGATCACCTTATCAAATCTCAAATGGAATGCTGATATCTCAACCTACTCTAGCTATGTAGTTTTTGAATGCAAGGACTGCTTCTAAGGATTTTACCCTCTACTGGCAAGTGAATCCCCATCGTTGGGTTCACTTAGTACTAAATCCTACTCCTAGCTAAATAGACACTAGACTGAATTCTAAACTATACTAGGCTTGATTAGACTATTACTGATCATACATTATAACTGAACTGAACTGATTTTAATGAACTGAACTAGACTGATTCTGAGTTCATTGAATTTTCCAAAGTTCTATACTGGTTGAATTCTACTAATCGTGACATGACTGATTCTACTATGTGACTGACCATGGCTCTAGACAAGTAACTAAATTGTCGGGTGTTAAATACCCCCAGGCCTAGATAGCATAAACTTAAAAGACATGGCATAATTCTTGATACATGGTAACTAACTAATTAGACATCATTCATTCATTTAGGCATTCAAGCAAACATTTGCTTACATGCTAAATATGATATAATTTCACTATTCAACTCAAATGGACAATTCATCAAACACTAGTAGAGCATAATATATGCACATAATACTAAAACAATATGCAGGCAATGTAATTCAATTCCAATTACATAATTCCAAGAATTTCAACATGAATTCACATGATAAAGAACACATATCAAATAACTCCACATAAATCTTGCAATAAATCATGAATCCACTTTAATTCAACTCACGAATATCATGAAATCACTCAATATGAACTTTAAAAGAGTTTTTTCCACTCCAAGGCTGGAAAGAACCCTTGGATGAACACTTCACATAATTTAGTTGATGAATTTCTGAAAGTTAATAGTGAGTTCTTAAGTTCTTGATTTGAAACTGTTCTTGAGCAAATTGGAGAATGAATGAGTATATTTGCTCTCTAAAGGGCATAATTTTGTATTTTGGGGGCTAAAGGATGTGGAAAAAAACCCAAATACCCCCAAGTGGCGATCTTTTAATGACTTAAAAACTGCATTACTGATGCACAGGCTGATGCACTGCGTCGTTGGAATCTATGCGATAGCCAACATGCCGCATTGAGTCCACATCGATTCACTAGAATTTGCACTGAAGCTGGGGAAAAACTATCTTCTCGATGCGATAGTCAATGAAACGCATTGAGATCCCATCTACCCACTATTTTGGGCACTCAAACATGATCTAAACAATGTTCAAAAAATCTAAAACTTATTCGGGAACACCTATTGACATTCCTGATCATGAATTAACTCAAATATCAACATTTAATAGTCATAAAGGTCACAAAATAATATTTCCTACTCTTCAAGACTAAAATAACATTTAGTTTGAATACTTAGCTCAAATATTATAAGTCTAGGACCCCTTGAAAAGCCTAATGGACTGATTTAAGCTAAGAGGTTTATGAGGTCTTACACATCTTCCATTATATGAGGGTCTTCAATAGTTGGATGCTCAGAAAAAGGGTGTTCTGATGATGGCTCCTCAGAGTTTGGCTGCTCTGATGAAGTACGCTCAGATGGAGAGTAGTTCTCCTCCCTGGACTCAACTTCTTCAACTACCTCTTGCTCAGGTTCTGGAAGAGGTTCAACTATCTTTAGACTCTGCCTCATTTTGAGTATCTGGAGTTGGGCTCTTCTTTCTTACTCTCAAAATTATTGAAGAGTTTTGATGTCAAGTTCTCCTTAGTCACCTTCTTAGCTATTTTCTTTGCTTTTCCTATAGGATGAATGATTAAATCTACAACAGGGAGAAATAATCATTTAATACCCAATATTGAATGACCACAAAAGAGCCAATCAATTTTAATGCCACCCTTGAAAGGATTTTATCACTATCATTGATCAAGGATGTGACGACTTGGTCTGATAAGTTATCATATAAGTGACAACCCATCAGCCATGTCATCATCTTTAGGTAGAATATGATTATTTTGAATGACAAGTGACAACTTAGTCTGATAAAACATTACTTATGTGATGACTCGTCAGCCTAAAATAGAATCCTCAACCCACTTTTCGTTCTATCAAGACTTTTAAATAAAGTCATCATTCAAAATCATGCCTGACAACATGTTGAATTCAATTCTTTGTCTGAAGTTTCAAACTTTGTTACTCAATTAAGAACTTGTAACCCTAGTTTTCAGTTTCAACAAGAACCCATACCCATGTTCTACTCAATTCACTGTGCATTGCCAAAAGTTTATCATGAACACTTCAAACCCTACAAAATTTACATTGTTGGGCAATTACCTTTACTTAACAAAGAAAAAAAGAAAAGTTTGAAACATACCTCTCAGTCGACTCAAGTTGCAGACTTCCCTTATGAGAGTTTTTGAGTTCCTCAGAGAAGAAATAGGTGAGCTTAACTGATTTCTCAAAGAAGGGAAAAGGAGATTTTTTACACTATTTTCTCTTGTTTTTAAGAAGATGAAGAGAAAATTAAATATTGTCTTTTGAAAGAAAACCGATAGGAAATGTGAGGAAAGGTGAAGTGTTTGCACCTATGTAGCCTATTTTTTTCTAAAATTATCTAATAAATAATAAATGAAAACTAATGAATGTTAATAAAAACTAATAATGGAAAGAAAATACACCAAAGAAAAAATAATGGGATAAGGTTATTATTGGAAATTCGAAAAGATTAGGGTTGATGAGTTTGGGTTGGGTCGGAATTCCTTACCTGGGCCCAAACTTAAGTAATGGGTTATCACATGTCTGATATCCCATCACTTACTTCATTACCTTAAGGCAAAATATTATCCAATTTTGGCTCTTCTAACGACCAGGTATGATGACTTATCACATGTGTGATAGCCGATCATCCTTGGTCATGAGCTTTATAAAGATTGCATCCTATTTTTAATTTAATTGATGGCTTTACATGATGGATTATCATGAGGGTGACAACTTATCATCTAAGGTCCTCACCCTTTTCTAGAATAGTACCTATTTATACTTGAGTTGATGATATCAAGTGATGTGTCGTTAGCTTACTGGTAACCCATTAACTTTGTTCGTCGTTTCCATTTTACTAATAGCATTGATTTTACCTTAATCTCTGCTCACCTAAAAAGCTTATTAAGAACACAAAGTTTACAACAAAAATAATCATACTTACAAAATAACAATTTAGATCGTCTCTTAATAGCGCCTGATTTACTGTTGTGGCGCGACATGGTTATCTCGACTATTCATACCTCTTCGAGATACACAGTGGATAATAGCTTTGTATAATCCATTAGCCCAAGATACATATTGACTCTTTTCCCATTAACTTTGAACAAACTTCCATCTTTACCTTCAAGTTCCACCACACCTGATTGAAAAGCTTGACTTACTTTAAACGGCCCCTACTATCTTGATTTTAATTTACCCGAAAGGATCTTAAGTCGATAGTTGAACAATAACACCCAATCACCAGCTTGAAAATCTCTCACTTATTCTTTTGTCATTGTAATTCTTTATCCTTTCTTTATAAGATCCAAGACGGAATTCGTACATATTATTTAATTATCCCAACCTTAACTCATATGCTTCTTTCTAGTTTATGTTCAGTCATTTTAGAGCCCAAAAAGCCTTGTGCTCTAGTTCAACCGGAAGGTGACATGCTTTGCCGTAGACCAGCTGACATAGTGACATCCCAATAGGTCTCTTAAAAGTTGTCTTATATGCCCATAAGGCATCATCGAGTTTTTGAGACCAGATTTTTCTACTCGCATTCACCGTCTGAGCCAAGATTCCTTTTATCTCCTGATTTGAAACTTCCACTTACCCATTGGTTTATGGGTGATATGGAGTAGCCACCTTATGCTGCTTCACACCGTATTTCAACAGAGCACCCCAAATGTTTTGTTGCAAAAGTGAGGTCCTCCATCGCTAATGATAGTTCTTGGCCCTCTATAACGGGATAAGATGTTATTTTTTAGAAAAGTCACCACTCTCTTGCCTTCATTATCAGCCAAAGCAACTGCTTCAACCCATTTAGACACCTATTCCTCAGCCATAAAGATATATTTTATTCCATAGGAGCTCACAAATGGCACCAAGAAATCGATACTCTAGACATCAAACAGTTCTACTTCTAATATCTTCGCCATGGGCATCTCATGATGCTTAGATATTGACCCTTGTCTCTGGCACATGTCATATTTCCTCATGAACTCATATGCGTCCTTGAAAAGGGTTGGCCAATATTATCCATGCTGTAACACCTTTCTTGCAGTCTAATCATCTGTATGGTGACCAACAATTGGGGAAGCATGACAAGCTTCCAGAATACTCAACATGTCGACCTCTGGGATACACCGCCTAATAATGTTATCCGTACACAACTAAAATAAATATGGCTCATTGAAGAAGTATTATGTAACATCGTAAAGAAATTTCTTTCTTTGGTGAAAAGAAAGAGTCTCTGGGATAATCTCACTTTCCACATAATTTGCAAAGTCCGCTTACCAAGGTACTCATTCAAGCACAACAGCTAGGATTTTCTCATCTAAAAATGTATCATCAATTTTGACCTCATCCTTGACTGCTTGATCTCTCTCAAGTCTGGACAGGTGTTCTGCAACTTGATTTTCATATCTTTTTCGATCCTTTACTTCAAAGTGATTAGCCTTGTCTTTGCATCATTCTTTGCCATCAAATAGCTTAAAACAGAATGGTATGTATAAACTACAACTTTAGTCCCCAGTAAGTAAGCACGGAACTTCTCAAATGCATAAACCACCGGGAGAAGTTCCTGCTCAGTGTTAGTGTAATTCTTCTGAGCCCTATTCAATGCCTTGCTCGCATAGTAAATATGGTGAAACAACTTGTATTTCTTTTGGCCAATAACATCCCAAAGCTCCACTCCCCTTACATCATACATGATTTCAAATGACATTGACAAATCTGGTGCAACAATGATTGGGGCAACAAATAATTTCTCCTTTAAGGCATTCAAATACCTTCGTGCAATGATCATCAAATGTGAAATTGACTTCCTTCTCTAACAACCTTCAAAGTTCATTTGCAATATTTGAGAATTCCTTTATAAATCGATGATAGAACCTTACATGACCAAGAAAACTCTGCACTCCCTTTACTTAAATACGGGGTGGCAGTTACTCAATAAATCTGATCTTGGCCCGGTCTACTTCGGTTCCCTTCTCTAAAAATTTTTACAAAGGACAATGACCTTCTTCACCATGAAGTGGAATTTCTCCAAATTAAACACTAAGTTAAACTCGTCAGATCTTTTTAATGCTCAACTCTGATTTCTCAGACACAACCCAAAAGAATCACCTACCACTGAAAAGTCATCCATAAACACCTCCAAGGTTTCCTCCACAATATCAAAAAAGATAAACATCATGCTCCATTAAAAAGTGGTGGATGCATTACAAAAAACAAATGGCATCCACTTAAAAGAAAATTACCATACAAGCAAGTGAATGTCCTCTTCTCTTGATCTTAAGGAGAAATAGAAATCTAGTAGTAGACCAAATACCTATTCAAAAAGAAATATCAACCTCATCCCACCAACCTATCAAGCATTTGATCCATGAAAAATATTAGGAAATGGTCCTTCACAGTCCATGAGTTAAGCTTATAATAGTCAATGCAAACTCTTCTCTCTGTCACAGGCCTAAGTGTAATAAACTCATTTTTCTCATTCGCCACTATAGTCATGCCCTCTTTATTAGGCATACATTTAGTGGGGCTTACCTATTTACTATCAGAAATGGGGTATACAACTGTTGCATCAAGACATTTAATGATGTCCTTCTTAACCACTTCTTTCATCGGTGGGTTAAGGTGGCGTTGATGCTCAATGGTTGCTGTGCAATCTTCTTTAAGCTTAATCTTGTGAGTATAAATATTGGGAGGAATACCAATTATATCTATAATAGTCCAACCTATAGCCCTTTTATATCTTCTAAGAAAAAAAATGCCTCATTCTGGTGCTCAACCAAATCCCCAGGTAAAGTGTTTCCACTTCCTAGAAACGCATGCCGTAAATTCCTGGAAAATCCTTTAGCTCAAACACCGGTAGTTCTTTGATAGATAGCTTAGCTTGTGTGGTTGGTCAATTTTTCATATCGAAGTCTAGCTTCTTGGGAGCATATGAATAGGATCCCATTCCCATCAAAGCATACAATGTCTCTTCGTACTCCTTAATACTTTCACCATTAAATTTTATCAAGACTATAGCTAGAGTTTACATAACAAATTTCTCCTTGATTAGAACCTTATGCTCATCTTCATAATAAACATCAACGAGGGAGAATACACTCATATCCTTGGGTTTCTTCATATACTCACATATATCAAAAGGAACTAACTCATCGTTAAGTCTGAATAGTTGCTCATTAGTTCAAAAATCAATAAGCATACTTCTGGCTGTGAGGAAAGGTCTACCCAAGATTATGGGTACCTCAAAATGCACCTCACAGTGTATAATAACAAAATTTATAGGAAATATAAAGCTGGCCACCTTTACTAGCACATCACATAATATCTGCACTGGTCGTTTCACTAATCTATCCGCCATCACCAATCGCATATTTGTGGGTGTAGGATCCTCTAAACCTAACATCTTATAAATATGAAAGGTATTAAGTTAATACTTATTCCGATATCGCATAATACCTTAGCAAAATCAAGCAACCCAGTAGTACAAGGGATGGTGAATGCTCCTGGATTGATATTTTTGTACCAAGGATCTAGTCGAAATGGCACCATAATTGTAAATATTATCCATTAGTTCATAGATAACTGTTCTCTTATTCATCATAAGTTCCTTAATAAACTTACCATATCTGGGCATCTTCTTTAGTGCCTCTACTAAAGGCATATTCACCATCACCTGTTTAAGCACTGCCATAAATTTAGTGAACTTTGTGTCATCAGCCTTCTTTTTCAATCGATGGGGGAAGGGTGGTGGTGGTTTTGGGAGAGTAGTAACCAATTCCTCCTTATTCTTTCCCTTTTCTTTTTCTAATAGATCAACCTACTGATGGATATATATACATGCATTACCATCCAGCTTCTCAAACTCTACTAGACTGGTTTCATCATCTTGTGCATCTTCTTCAATCATATCATTAATCACAAAATTGCCCATAGAAGGGCTAGATAATTCTTTACCACTCCTTGTGGTAATTTCCATGCAAAATCCATCATTCTGAGGATTTTTCACTTTAGCGCTCTGCAATGTACCGCTCTTCCTCTGATCAAATATTGCTAAGAGTTTGCTCATCTGCTGCTCCAACTTTTTTGATATAATTTGAGTGTGAATTTACTAGGTAAATCATGGAAGATAAGTCTATATTCATCGTTATCACCCCAACATTGGTTGCCTTATGTATCTTTAATAGTTTCTCCATCATGTCCTCCATGGACATTTTGCCTGAACTGGTGGCAGTATTATCACGACTTCCAGGAGGTACATACAATCCATTCCTATCATTTTTCCCTATCTTTGTACTCATTTTTTTCATAGTTGTTCCGACCTTGATTACTGTGGCTATTGCCATGGAAACCCCCCCTTATTATTTAGATAGTTGGACTCTTCCTTAGAATCAAAGTCAGCTCTACTTTGTGACCTAACAGCTTTCACCTTCTCAGTCTTCACAGACAATAAATGTTTTATAAGTAGATCCATCTTGGTTTTCATGTGTACCAAATTTTGGTCACGTTCCTCCTCTTTCCGATGATGCTCTGCATAAATACCACTAGACGTAGTAGGGCTTACTACCATAGAATCCCTGGAATTCCAAGATCTACTTGTCTTAGTCAACTTCTCTAACATATCTGCAGCCTAAGTGAACATAATCTCCATGAATGCTCCTCCTGCAGCATTGTCTATATTTTGTTTGGTGATGGAGTTTAGATCTCTATAGAAAGTCTCCATCAAATACTCATTGGTAATCTTATGGTTGGGGAACTATGTCAGTTTCTTCTTGATTTGCAGTGAAGTCTCTTATAGTTCCCCATTTGGTAACTATCTGAAATTGTAAATCTCATCCCTGAATGTTAACATCCTAGAGGGCGGAAAGAACCTTCTAGGAAAGTTCCTTTCAATTGCATCCAGTTTGTTATAGAATCGGGAGCTAAGTTATTCAGCCACAAAGTTTCCTCTCTAGACAAAGACAATGGGATTAGGCGTAGATGGATTATATTATTCCGAACTCAAGGATTGTCAAAAGATTTGTACGTGATAATAAAATTCACCAAATGCATATTCAGGTCCCCTGGAAGTCCACCAAATAACCCTTTTAGATTTAACAGCTGTATCATGGTGCTAGTGATGTTGAACTTCATGCCTAGTGCTAGTGGTGGTTGGATAATTTCCCCTGTATAACCAACTTTATCCAAGTCAGCATCATCTTCATCATCAAATGCAAATTGCACAACGAGCTAACGGTTTGCTTTTCTTTTAACAGGTCAGTTTCGATTCAGTGGTGCAGCTACATTCCCAGCACACCTCATGTTTGCAAGTTCAATCAAATCTTCTTCTACCAGATCATCATCATTAGCATTAGCCTCCCAAACTAGGTTATCAGCATTTTGTTGATTAAGTTGCGCATTAGTCAGAGTGGTAAATCTCTCAGCCTCTCGTTTGTCAGCCATTCTACCTATCAAATGAGGTTCCGAATTAAAGGGTAATAGTGGTTCTCCTAACCTTCTGGTTCTTGGAATTTACAGCACAAAATTTGTTAAAATCAAAAACAACAAATAAACATAACTTTATGAAAACTTTAACTATGAGTCAATTATCACAAATAGACTCAATTGACGACGGTATTCCCCAGCAACAGCGCCAAAATTTGATACACCAAAATTGTACCTCTCTTACGAGAGAGTAATTAGTCATCAACAAACATATAACCCAACTAGGTTGGGGTTGAATCCCACATAGAATATGGTGTTAATTTAAGTTATTCATGATTGAATCGACTAATAGTTAACAACTTCCTATAAATAAGGGTTTCCAGAGATTAAACAAAAGTTATTGTTCACTTTGTTTTACTAGCTTGCAACTAATATTTCAATGTTTCAAATTAATGTTATGGAAAACCAGAGTTGTGTTCACTATGAGTATTGGCACTTGATATGCACTCGTATAGCTCAATATTCTAATAACATGTAGGAATAAAAGATTATCATTATCAAAGCACTATCTAAATATTTCTCGACCTACTTAGGTATTAGATTACCTAATTCTTTAGAACTTAGGAGATTCCGTATTCTTAGCCAGATCTTATTTTAAGTTAATTAACCTTGCTACAGCGTTAACCATTAGATGGAAGTTTAATGCTTCCAAATCCACGTTGATAATTCACTTGCTATGAAATTGATTTCTTACTTCAAGTAAACCAACGATTTGATCGAATCTATTATTTGCAACCAATAGACAACTTGCACAACAGAAGAATTATCAAGGAGTTTCTAATATTTTGAGAATCTTGATTCAACTAATGAATTTACAAGATTCCACAACTCGAGTTAAGAGAATTAGCTTCTTATAATATCGAAAAAAACAACATATATTGAATTCGTAATTCAATGATAATTAACTTACAAATGATGAAGATATATGATCGTTCTTCTTTCTCAAACACAAGAGAATTCTCAAAACCATAATAAGAATCCATAAAACATAATTCAAGAATTCAGAGAAAATATCAAAAAATAGTTGTTTCCAATAAGTTCAAGATGCTTCTTAAAACCTAAAACTTTTCCTTAAATACAAAAATTAATTTTGCATTTAAATTTCAAATCATAGAAAATTCCCTCCATAGCTAACAACAGGGGCTGACAGCTTATAAGGGAGTTGACGGCTTATCAGGCCAAATCGTCAACTCCTTTCTCAAAATCCATGTTCTGTTCTTACAGGTGAGGACCTGGGCTAATATTTTATCAAGAACTTGATGACTTGTCAGGTCAAGTCGTCAACTCTTCACTTTATTTCTCAGAAACTTTTTTCAGCTGACGACTTCTTCTGACACCTTATCACCAAGTTGATGACTTTTCAAGAAAGTCAACAACTACAAGCCTCATATCTACTCCATCAAAATTTGTCCTTTTTGATGTAGTTGTCTTAGGTTTTCATGCATCTTGAATTACCTGTAATATCACATAAAATATAATAAAATGATAAAAAGTACTTAAGAACTTACAATTATTCTGAGTTAAAAGCCTTAAATATGCTAGAAAAAAGCTAACACATCACATAAACCCCATAAAGGTAATGTCTCCAAATATTTAATGTAAAGACCATGGCTAACAACTCTAAGTAATGGGTAGGGCAGTTCTTCTCATAAAATTTCAATTACTTGGAAGAATAGGACACTACCCTACCATGTTGCATCTACACGCAATCAAGAACGACACAAGAAGCATCACAATAAACCATAAAACCATCACACCCTCACACGCATTGGACCACATGAACATAACCTTGTATAGGGTCAATTTGGTCAATGAGGCATCTATAGTAATGAAACTCTCTACAAATATTCTATAGTAATCGGCTAGACCTAAGAAGTTTCAAATATTGATTGGAATTGTAGGTCTATGATGCTTCTTAACCGTCGTAACCTTTTAGGGATCTACCATAATCCCTTCACTAGATATGATATGACCAAGATAAGATACGAATTTCAACTAAAACTTACACTTGGAGAATTTGACGTACAGATGATTATCCTTAAAAGTTTGTAAGATGACGCGGAGGTGATCTACATGATCCACATCACTCTTAGAACACACTAAGACATCATTAATGAAGACAATGAAAAACATGTCCCAAAAGAGATGGAAGATCCTATTCATCAAGTCGATGAATGCCGCCACGACATTGGTCAACCCAAAAGACATGACAAAAATCTCATAGTACCATACCGAGTTCTAAAGGCCTTCTTAGGGATATCCGCATCCCTAATCTTAAGCTAATGATAACCCAATCTAAGATCAATCTTACAGAAACACTTCGCACCTTGAAGTTGATAAAACAAATCATCGATCCTAAGAAGAGGTTATTTATTCTTTGCGGTCACTTTGTTCAACTTATGAAAATTAATGCACATACGAAGGGAACTATCCTTCTTCTGCACGAACAATACAGGAGCACCCCATAGGGACATACTAGGAAGGATAAAACCTTTATCTTAAAGGTATTTCAATTGCTCTTTTTCCCTGGAGCATCTCTATAAGGAGGGATAGAAATCAGACGGGTGTTTGGGACGAGATGAATCCCAAAATCAATTTCCCTATCAGGAGGAACATCGGAAATATCATCAAGAAACACCTTGAAAAACTCATTAATCATGAGATCGGATTCTAGAGAAGGCTCTTTCGAGTTAGAATCTTTAACTCTGACCTAATGATACAAACACCTCTTTAAAATCAACTTTTCAGCATTTAGATAAAAAATGAACCTTTTCTTAGGAACTAGGGAACCACCCTCCCATACACTGACCGGCTCATTAGGGAATTAGAATATGACCCTACGGGTCCGACAATCTAAAGAAACATAGAAAAATGCAACAAATACATCTACATAAGGATATCAAATCAACCATGTTCAACTCTATCAAGTCTACAAATGCATCCCTACCACCAACCTCTAACACCTATGGGGTCTTCGGTCGAGGTAGAAATAAAAAAATATACTAGCAGAATCTTCGAACCACAATCAAGATGCACGGACATATATGGGGTCACATAAGAAAGATTCGACCCTAGATCAAGCAAATAATATATATCACGGGAGAAAATTCTCAACATACCCGTGACAAAATCAAGAAATATCTTAGAATCCTGGAGAGTAGTAAATGTATACAAGCAATTTCGTCCTGCCCCAGTGCCAGAAATAGAAGTAGAGGTTGACATAGCACCCTTCAATACAAGAGTAGATGGAGTGGCAATAGGGGCCTTGTTGACCATAGATATAATATCTATTTTTACCATTCTCACACTAACCATAGTGACCCTAACCACAAAATCTGCAAGAAGGGTAAGTTGGAGCCAACTGGGCATCACTAGCCTGGAATTGGGCACCCTGTCCTCAGGACCCACCACTAAACTGTGTCTGACAATTACTCAAAAACTTTAGGTAAGGAGAGAGAACACTATTCAAGGTGAATGAACTCAAAATCCCCCACTTCTTTCATGGACACTTGCCACTATCACCACTACTAGGCTAAGAAGGCTTAAATTTCTTTCCTAGCCTCTCACTAAGCACAACTTACTTCTTTTTATCTTCTTTTATTTGGTGCAAATACATAATCGTCCTAGAAATATCTGTGTTCTCAATCAACAACGCCACCTTGCTCTCAATAACTAAATTGCGGGACAATATCTATACAAACTTATGCATTCTAGCCCTCATTATAAATACCATCATGGGAGCATAGCCTAAACGGTCTGGCTAACCCAAGCATTTTAGTTCCCATAACCAACACCTAAAACCCATCCAAAATCTAACATAATATCATAAACATACTATGACATGGATCTATCTAGTAAGAAGGAAAACCTAGCCTACCTGAATGTCGTAGAAAGCTCGAAGGATACGCTAAATCATTGACTTTCCCTTTTGAGAAGCTTCTGCAATGTGACAAGCTATAAAAGTCATAATATACTCACCAACACGACAACGATGATACCCATATTGCAATATTGTGCTTCAGGTTCAAAAATACTCAAATATTCCATATAGGCCCCACTCATGGAAATCACGTTTTTGAAGTCATCTCAATATTCCATCATGCTCAATGAGTAATTTCCCTTAAAAATAGGTGAAATCTAAGATACATTGGTGCTAAAATCAAGACACCAAATTCTAGGGACTTTAAATAAGACATGAGAAATTCCACCATGTAATTAGAGAAATCTTACTAGAAATTTAAAGAACTGTCACGTAAACAATTGCTACCCAAAATCCATATTACCCACAAGAGTTAATCTGAATATTCCCCAATATTTAAGGTTTTAGTCTCTTGAGAATGGATGAAAGAATGGGAAAATATTTGTGACATGTGCACTACAATCATCGCATATAATATCCTGCAAAGGATATCGCGATTGTGACCCCTAGCTCGGTATTAGCGAGTGCACCTACATTACGAAGACTTGGAATTTTCCAAATTTTTGCTAACTCCTTGAGATTCACCCAAAATCTCATTTAAGAAAATAAACTATGCTAACCTATCATATTTAGTATTATAGAAACAATGGCATAGTAAAAATTTAGATCTGGGGTCATTTTGACTAAAAGTTGGTCTGACACCCATATTTTATTTTTTAAAACTTTTTGATCAATAGGTCAAAATGAGTCGGGTGCCTCCAGACTCGAACCAAGAGTCCAACTAGCCTAAAATCAATATTTTAGAGTTGTTTGGGTAGTCAAAATTGGAATATGAGGTTATTTGACTAAAGGTTTTTCCTGGTGGCCATTTGGAACTTGCAACAACATTAAAATAGGGAATTAGCTCTAAGAACCAAATAAACTACCTTGTAACATAACTGTTTGTCTCAAAAAGTCATAAATAACTTAGAACAACTATGGAAAACTCTAATGGTCAATGAACTTCAGGGTCATTACTATATCTAATACTAAAAGGAATTTTGTTCGCGAAAGTCAAGGGTTAGAATGCAACTAAAGTCTTAAGAAGGTGAGGATACTGGGTTTGCATCTCACCCTTGATCACCCAAGTAGCCTCTTATACTTGTCGGTTCCTCCACTGAACCTTAACTACAGGAATCTCCCTAGTGCACAATAGCCTGACACTGTTAGCAAAAATTAGCTCAGGCTCCTCCACAAATCTCAACTGCTCATCCAGCTAGACAAAATCCTATCAAAGCATATAAGAAGGATCACAAAGGTATCATTGAAACATAAAAACATGGAAATTGGATGGAAAACAATACAATCTAGGGGTGAGGCTACCTCACAAGCCACCTCACCAAAGTGGTAAGAATCTCAAAAGGTCCAATATATTTTGGGTTGAGCTCTCCCTTTCCCCTGAACCTCATCATACCCATCATGGGTGACACAAATAGGAATACATGAATACTAAATCCAAAACTCAAGGCATAAATCCTAGAGTCTACATAATCCTTCTGCCCATTATGAACTTCTCTCAACCTGTCCTAAATTACCCTGACTCTATCCAATGACTCTTAAAGCAAATTAGTTCCACAAAGTCTAATCTCAAAAGTCTCAAACCATCCAATCAGGGAATGATATTGCCTACCAAACAAAGCCACAAAAGAATCCATCTCAATACTTGAATAATAATAGTTATTATATGCAACCTCTAGAAAAGCAAAGTGTTTCTCCTACAAACCGCCAAACTTCATAACATAGGCTTAGAGCATATCTTCAAGAATCTAAATAGCCTGCTCTAATTGGCCATTGATCAGCGAATGAAAGGCAGTATTAAGGTCCATCTGAGTACCCAACTCCTCTTTGAAAGCTCTCAAGAAGATAGAAGTAAACATGGAACCCCAATCTAAAATAATAGATACAGGTACACATATAATGAACTATATCTCGCACATAGATATGGTCTAACCTCTCAAGACTAAAGGACATCTACATATGAATAAAATATACCAACAAAACAATGGGAGTTGTGAGGCAACCCACTAACAAAATCTAGGGTCATCCGCTCCCATTTCTACACAATAATGGCTAATCTCTGATAAAACTACCAGATCGTTGATACTCGGCCTTCACTTGCTAACATTATATGCAATAGAACACAAAGTGTGCCATATCTTTCTTCTTTCCACTTTACCAATAATGTTGTCTCAAATCTCTATACATGTTAGCTATACTCGGATGAATAGAGCAAAATTAACTGATTCAAGTAATCAATCCTCGAAACACAAATACAACTATCAGATCTCAATACATTATCAGAATCTAGGGTATCCCTCTTTGACTCACGATACAACACAAAATCATGGAGGATGCAAAGTTTATGACCCTCAAACTAACGATCCTAAATTTTCTCAAATAGTAAGGACCTAGAATTAAAACTAGCAAGAATCCTTTTAGGGTCTAAAATATCAAGGTAAACTATCAAGTTCGATAAGTACTAAATGTCTCATGCCAATGGCATCAAATAAACTGAAATTCAAGTCGAGCTAACCATAATCACTGGCTTCCAACTCAAGGTGTCTGATATCACATTCATCTTGCTTGAATAATACAAGATCGAGCTATCATAGTCCTTAAGAAACACCATCAATCTATGATGCCTAGCATAAAGCTCCCTTTGGGTCATAAGATGCTGAAGATAGTAATGATTGGTGAAAATCTCACAATGCACACCATTAAGATAATGCCTCAAAATCTTAAGCACTAAAATAACCACCACTATTTACAAATCATGAGTAAGGTAGTTTTGCTCGTGCAACTTAAGTTGCCTAGAAGAATAAGAGATAATACAACCCTACTTCATCAATACACAATGCAAATCAACTCTAAAAAAATTATAATACATAGTGAATACCTCGCCCTTAATAAGAAGAGCCAAAACTAGAGTCGATGTAAGAAAATACTTGAGCTTACAAAAGCTTGAATCACACTCCTCAAACTATCAGAAAGGAACCTTCTTCCGAGTTAATAAAGTCATACGCACTAAAATAGTAGCAAAACCCTAGGTGAATTACCTATAATAACTGGCCAAGCTAATAAAGTTGCGAACCTCAGTCGGAGATATAGGTCTAGATTAATCACAAATATCATTAATCTTTATTGGGTCTACCGTAATCCCATTCTTAGACACCATAAATTAAAGGAATGTCACTAAATCAAGCCAAAATTCACACTTGGAGGACATCAAAAAATCAGATGATCTCACAATGTTTGGAGTACAATCCTTAAATATTGTGCATGCCCCTCTCTACTCCTTGAATGTATAAAGATGTCATTTATGTATATGAGCATGAAGGAATCCAAATAAACCATGAACACTCGATTCATAAAATCCATCAATGTTGGTGGGTCCTTAGTCAAACCAAAGGACATCACTAGGAACTCATAATGTCCATAATAGGTCCTAAAGGCTATCTTCAGGATATCCTCATCCTAAATCCTCAACTGATGGTAACCAAACCTCAAATTAATCTTAGAGAATACTGTTTCACTCTTAGTGTAGTTAAATAAGTCATCAATGCAAGGCATAGGATAACGGTTCATCACCATTCCTTTTTAAGCAGCCTATAATCAATACACATCTGCATGGAGCAATCCTTCTTCCACATAAATAATATAGGAGCTCCCCAAGGAAACACACTCAATCTAATAAAACCCTTACTATGAAGATCCTAAAGCTGGGAATTCAATTACTTAAGCTTTCCAGAATCCATATGGTAAGGTTCCATAGAAATAGGTCTGGTAAAAGGGTTAGATCAATATTAAACTCAAACTCATAGGCAGGAGGTATACCAGGTAGATTGGTAGGGGAAAATTAGAAATTCATAGACTACCAAAATAAAGTCAAGCAATAGACTTTCCATACAAACATCATAAATATAAGAAAGATAAAACTCGTAAACCCTCAAAATAAGTCTTCTAGCACACATATATAAAATAATCATCATTAGCTTATGACTAACATCTCCCTGCCACATGATCGGGGGTATGCTGGGCATGGCCAAGGTAAAGGCTTGGTAAAATAATCCATGAATGCATGATAGTAGGATAACCAATCCATGCATAGAATAAAATAAAAATCCAATATGTTAAAAATAATAAGATAAGCATAAGTATTAACATCTCTAACTGTCACAACATAAGATATGAAAACCTAATCCACTACTAAATAATCTCCCATGAGAGTAGATACACATAATTCCACAGATAATAAATTCAAAGATAACTCTAAACCATGGAGAAAAATAAGTAGACATATCAGAATAAGTTGATCCTAGATGGAATAAATCAAGTTCTGATTGACAGCATACAAAAATTATACCTATAACAACACCATCCGAGGACTCAGCCTTTGGTTTAGCAGATACTTCATAAAACTGACTACGTTTGCCATCTGGCTGGGATCTTGATAGATCTTTTATTCTACCTACTTGAGAACCATCTCAATCACCCTAGGAACTACCCTATACCATCATGACCCCTAAAACTATAACACGTTACCTATTCTAAACCAGAACTAGAAGATTCAGCTAACTCTGAGTAACTACCATGACTAGAATAACTAGAAGACAAGCCCCTCCATGATAGAGTGCTACTCTAACTTGGGTGGTCACTAATACTAGACTACCCTCCATCAGTAATCTAGAGCACTACCTAAACAATTCTACTAGGTTAACTATGAACTTTATTCCATTAACGAGGAGTGTATCACCATGAATACTGCCGCCTCTGAACTGGGAACTACTATGGCTCCCACTGAAACTACCATAATAACTAGGCCTCTTATCGCTGCCAACTTAGGCCTCACGATGCATATCCTCCATATCCTAACCATGATCAAAGACCTTAGTAAAATACCTACCCACAGAAACTAAGTTTTGACCAGACATATAAAGAGAAAGTCTTAATCTATGAATAAAGCAACGAACCTTCTCAAACTCAGTGTCCAAAATAGAAGTAGCATGCCTAGCCAAATCTTGAAGAAGAGCCTCACAATACATAACCATCATGGGTATTTTCTCCAATCTTAAGAAATGATCCCTCAAATGATCCCTAAGGCTCTGAGGCATGTACTTCTCAAAGAAAATCTAAGAGAAATAAGCTCATATATAAAAAAAGCTCCAGTTGGCCTAGAATTAAGATAACCTCTCAACTAATATCAAATAGCTAAGTCTAGCTAAAATTTAGTCTAGTCCACACCACGAGTCTCAACTAGGCCCAAATTATAGAGCCTTTCCTCACAAGAAATCAAAAACTCTTATGCATCCTCACTTGGTGCACTAGAAAACCTAGGCGAAGCCAATCTTAATAATTTACCCAACATCTTTGACACCTTAATATATATAGTAGGCTAGGAAAATACTACATGAGAAACTATCGATACAGGAGATACCTCAACTCTAGGAGCCACAGCCATAATTATCTTCCATACATGAACCAAGAATGTACGTCATCAATATCATTTTCAATATTAGAAATCGGATCGGTAATCATATAATCAGTAGCCACCATCAATATTAAAACTTAAATTGGTAGTCATATATCATCAGATTATAGTAAATATCATATTTCCTACCATAGAAAATAATGTAATTGCCAGCATAATTAATAAGAATGATCATAAACATGATCAATAGCATACCATAATCGTAATTAATGCATAAAAAATGATCAGTAGCATAATCAATAAGCATGATCAATATCACAATCTCTAAGCATGAATTCTAAATGCCAACCCATCAAAACATTCAAATTCCTAAGTTTCTCTATATTAATTCAATAAGCATGTTCAATGCATACAATAAGTTTGTAAAATATTTCCAATAGCTAACACAAATATTGGCCTAAGGTGGATCAAGGGCTCACTTCTAAAATCCCAAAAATCCATTAATTATAAGACACATTCTACATCAAACTAGACTAAGGTATATAAATACATATTTAGATTTTAACTAAGCCATAATCAACCGAATGATAGAGGCCATACCTACACCATAAGAAACTAAACAAAGCAAACCTAATTTATGGGTTTCTAATAGCCTAAATGATCCAACTAACCCAAGAATTTCAATTTTCATCACTAGTACCTAAAATCCATCCTAAATCTAACATAATATCTCAAACATACTATGATATAGCTCCATTTAGTAAGAGGAAAAACCTATCCTACCTGGACGTTATAAAAAGCTCAAAGAGCAGCTAAATAACTGGCTTTCCTATTGAGGATCTTCTATATTATGCCACACTATAAATATCACAATCTACTTATCAACAACCAAAGAAGTATACTTATATTTCACTATTATACTTCGGGTCCAAAAATACTTAAAAATCCCATGTGGGTCCCATTTACAAAATCCTATTTCTGAAGTTAACCAAATATTATCTCGTGCTCAAGGTCTAATTACCCTTAAAAATAGATAAAATTTGAGCTACATTGGTGCTAAAGTCAAGACATAATATTCTGGGGATTTTGAAGAAGAAATAAGAAAATCTGCCAAGAAATTGGAGAAATTTTACCATAAGTTCAAAGGAAAATTACGTAAACAAATGTCACCCAATCTCTTAAATCATCCAAAAGAGTTAATAATAAGCTTTCCCAAATATTTATGCATTTATTCTCTTAAGAATGGATGAAAAAATGGGAAAAGAGAGCTAAATGGGGCTTTTAATACCTATCTCAGGTGTTCGCATATCGTAATTATAAATTTACCCGCATGATTGCCACATCTTATGGATACCAAGGTAAGTGGCATTAATGACATGTGCATCGTAATTGTGGCACATGCTTGTCTGCTAAGGATATCACGATCGTGACCCAACCTTTCTATTACGGAGTGCACAAGCACAACCAAGTCTCTACCAACTCCTCAGGATTATTTTAGAATCCAATATATAAAAATAGACTATGCTACCCTATTAAATTTAATGTTTTGATTTTAATGGCAAAGTACAAATTTTTATTTGAATTTTCTTGACTAAAAATGTGTCCCACACTGATATTCCATTTTATTAACCTTTTGACCAATAGGTTGAAATGATCCTCGGTGCCTTGGGACCCAAAGAAAGAGTCCACCTAGCCTAAATCAATATTGTAGAGATGTTGGCACTGTCAAAATTGGAATACAAAGTCATTTGACTAAAGTTTTCACTCGGTGGCCATTTTGAACTAACGAAGACTTCAAAATCAGAAACTGACTCGAAGAACCAAATGAACTGCCCCTTAACTAAACTGTCAGTCCTAGTAAGTTAAAAATGACTTAGGGTAGCTATGGAAAAGCTCTAATGAAAAATAAGCAAAAATATAGAAAATAACCTGAAGGGTTATTACATGATATTATTTGGGATGTCATGCTCATCTTGTGTAACATTTTCCCTTTATCTCCAAAAATAAAAAATTATTTAATAAATCCATTAAAAGTAAATAATTAATACCCAAATAATAGACCTTTCAATAATAGTCATCAATACCAAAACTAAAGGAGAGAGCAACATTTGAGGATTTATTAGCATTAATCATCTATCTAAACTAGGAGGGTTGACCAAAATTATGATCATGTGACCATAACTTCTAGTAATATCACTTCATACTAAGGTAAAATCCAAAAAATATAGAATAAGTACAAAACATATAAATCAACACATAATAGTGAAAATTGTATAAATAATATTTTATAATGTAATAATACTAATAAATAGGAATTAACATTGACTATTATTAAATGTTTACTTCAAACCAAAATCATGTCTTAGAGATTCCATTGATATGTTACCCATAGGAATATTTTGGTAAGCATCCAAGCTAGAAAATCACTAGAATGAGTTGTAGGAACTTGAATAAGACTAGTTTGATTTGCAGTATGAGTATAGATATCAACCTATGATGGATAACACCGATGATGAGCCATAGGCTTTTTTTACCATAGATTTAAAGTATAGTTACCCTGATTTGATTCTATAGTAAATTGCATCCCTCAAAAAGTCAATGAATGACTCGTCATCATAGATATTGCACTCTTTACATGTAAAAATTCCTATTGTCATTTTTAGATTTGTCTATGTTTTAATTATTTTTCCTTCTTTGTAGTTCCTTTATATCATTTATGTGTTTTGGGGATGGTTCGAATGGTTCCCAAAGTTTTCGCATATAATTTGATTGAGTTTGAGGTATTCAGTAGCTTTGAGAGTTATTAATTTTACTTTGGTTGACATTTTGTGATTTGAGTGTAGGATAGTGTATCTATCAATTCGATTCGATATAGGATGTCAATTTTATATTAGTCTCATGGTTGGATCGAGTTTTAATATTTTATTTTGAGTTTTGACCTCTTTGATGAGAAAATAGTTAAAATAGCTTAAAAGGGATCCTAGGGGTTAACTTGTTAAAAAATACCTTTTTGATTAATTAAATGTTTCCATTGAGTTTAGAATATTGAAATTAGCACAGTAGTATTTTAAGTTTATTTCTTGCAGGTCCCGAATAAACCCTGAGGGTCAATTGGAAGCATTTTAAAGCCTAGCCTATGGCTAGCGCTTCATGTATTTACTCATCACATTAGTTTGGAAGGGGGTAAAGATTGCAAAAATTTAAGGCTTTCTTCAGAGTGATCACATTGTAGGTTCAGTTATCACAAGGTTCAAGCTAGGTGGGCATCGTTTATAGCTCTTTTCCATGATTTCAATGAACATTTTTTTCTTGGTTAGTAGTTTACCTCAAAATTACGTTGGTTAGGTCGGGGTCATGTGTCACTATACATCAGATCAATAGTATAAATTATCCATTTTTGTATTTTCTCTATTTTCCTCTATTATAGGATCTTGAGATATCTCTTTGTGCGATTTCAGGAGCGTTGTTCTTAAAACTAACTTGGATAACTTTCTAAACCTTATTTGTAACATTACCCATTGATTTTTTTCCATAATATAGATTCTACAATGGAATTTTGGGTTTTTCCTAGTTAACTGAGGAAATGGTTTTTCTTATATTCGAAGGTTGATTTCAACTTACTTATTGATAGGTTTTCATAATTAGGATCGTTGATGTATGGGAAACATGATTTTATAATAAAATTCTAATTTTAATATTTTGTTCAGGGTCAATTTTTGAGTTCTTTTTAGACCAAAAATAAAACTGGATAATATGGTTATGATTAGATTATTTCATGTGTATATTATGATTTTGATAGATTGAGTTTTATCTGATGTTATAAAAAAAGGAAAAGCTCCTAGATGAAGGATCTAGGTTCATGTTTCGACTTTTTGAGGTAGGTTATAACTTGACATTCTTTTGATCGGGTTAGGTATTTAACCATTTATGAAAATCATGTTATGCATTTGGGAGTTATTATGTGAATTATCTTTTGAGATAGATATTTTACTGTGTTTCCAATATGGGGGCTTATGTGAGTTTTATATTTCACTTGAGAGATGATTTTTGTTGTGAAACTTGAGTGTAGTTTGGTATTGGTATTGTTTGTTCATTATTTGCCTCTATTATTTTTATGATGCTCAATTAAGGGCTTGAATTGATAAATATTTTGTCTTACATGGCTCTTCATTACTGTGGTACCATACAATGGCTTATATCATGATATATTTAGGATTAAGGAGATTTAAGATTATTTAATATCATTATATAATTAATTAATTATATGATATTACTTTAGGTTTGAGGATTGGTGCTCAGTTTTGTGTTCCAAGAGTTGGTGGTTGATTGTACTAATGTTAGAAAATGCTCATTATTCGCTGTATTCTATTCATCAAGGAGCATCTAAAATTAAACATTACACAAAGTAACACTATTGGTAGTGTGGTATAGGGAAAGACATTATAGAGTTTACGGACAAGTGTTTGAATTATTAGCATGTGAAGTATGATCATCATCGACCATGTGGGACTGTGCAGAGTATGCTTATTCCCAAGTAGAAGTATGACCAGATTAATATAGACATTATTATTTTCTTACCACCAAATTTTGGGAAGTTTGTTTCTATTTTTGTAATTATTAATATATTGACAAACCAATTCTCTTTGTACCTGTGAAGACAAATGTAATACCCCGGGAAATTTTTCATTGAAATTTGTGCGTAAAAGTGTTGGGTTCTATTTTCTAGAATAAATTATAAATTTTTCATGCATAATGTCTTAGATTATGATCCACCATTGTGTACAATATCAAATAATCTTTCCAACGATATGTGGATCATCCAAAACGGACACCCAAGCGACGAGTTATGAACATTCCGATCGAACCATGAATAGTAGTGAACAGTAAAACATGCAGTAAAAGTACTGACGCCTGACGTACTTTTTTCTCCAACTTTAAACAATCATAATTCCTTGTACATAATGATCTGGGTAATCTACCATATATCAACGGAAAGCTCTACGAGTCCTCTTTCCAATGAAATTGGTTTCATCCAATTTTTCTATCGGATCAAAATGTTATGGTCGATCTACTTCATCCTATCAAAAGCAAATTTTTAGGTCAACTTCAAACAATCATACTCCTTATACATAATTATCTGGGTGAGATACTATATATCAACAGAAAGATATAAGAGTCGTCTTTCTAAAGAAATTAGTTTCATCCAATTTAGATATCCGAGTAAAACGTTATGGTTGATCTATTTCAGAATATCAAAACAGTCCAAAATAGGATAGATTCGAAAATTATTTGATTTTTAGGGGCGTTTTGGTCACTCCTTCTCACCCAAAATTCATCCAAACCCTATATTAAAGCCTATTAGAAGCATTATATGTTGAATTTCATCAAATTCCGTCAAAAAGAAAACCCTAATCTCCTACATCCAACTTCAAGATCCTCCAAAGTTCACCATTAACTCTACAAATTTATTCAACATTCCAAGTTCCTAGTTCAAGAACTCCAAGAACCATCATTCAAAGGCATGATTAACATCTCAAAAATGAGTATCGATCTAAAGTTTATCATTCAAGGTATGTGACGTTTTTCAACAAGAACTCTCTTTCGTTCTTGTGCCGAAAAGTAATTTTCTTTACAAAGGCATGATTTTTATTTGATTTTTACAAATTTGAAGCATGAACCCATATCTTATGATGATTATTATGAAATCTTGTTATTTATGATTTTGAAAGATGAATTTACATGTGTGGAGATATAAAGCATGAATCTTAAATGATATTTATCATGATTTTGATATTTGGGTCATGAATCCCC
>JAPEIP010000005.1:161573707-161647056 GCA_026120095.1 Capsicum chinense | reverse complement strand
ATATATCCTGCATATTTCTTATAAATATTTATGATGATGATGTTTATACAACTGCATACACCCCCATATACTCGGTTCCTTTCCATGGTACTGACCCATATCTTTGGATGTGGGCTGCATTTTCTTGGAATGTAGGCTCAGGTGCTCAGTTCCAGGTTCGACAATGATTCTTCAGACACGCTGTTCTACATCCTCTGTTATAGTGAGTCCTCATGTTCTGAGGACGTGATGTCTGATGTTGGTTTCACAGAATTATTTACATTTGATAGCTGAGTATGAGTGAGTTAGGGCATGTCTCAATGGGTCGTTAGTTTTATTGATTTTCTTAGAGGCTTGTCAGACTAGTATAGATGTTGGGAGTTGACTAATAAGTCATATTTTGTTATCTTTCTTAAATTCTTTTATTTTAGGATGATGATTACTCTATTGATATTTGAGGGTTATTTATGGAAACCCAATTGATTTGTGTTGGACTGAATAAAAATGGCTCAAAGAGTTAGCTTGGGGCTACTTATAGCCTTAAGCACCGTGTGACACTCCGGGACCCATTTTCCGACGCGTTACAGCAAACTAGAACATAAAGAAGCTGAAGATCTATATTCATGAGATTTTAAATTTTTATTAATGGATTTTGGTTGTCATTGAGACAAATACTTTCCCTTAGGAAAGCTCACCTTCTACAAAAGTACCATTCATGCTTTAAATGGGGCCTTTTGAGGCTTTGTATGGGTGGTGGTGTAGATCCCTTATGGGATTGTTCAATTAGTTTGAGGTTAGACCTTAGGGTAGTTATTTGTTTAGAGACACGATGGATTGACTTAGATTGATTCATTATAGGCTTATAGTTACTAAAGTAAGATAAAAGGTTATGTAAATCATTGATTCACGATATTCCATTCATTATTAGTGAGTAGGTTTTGTTGAGGGTATCACCCATAAAGGGTGTGTAAGATTTGGGAAGAAGAGAAGCTTAGTCCTATATTAATGAGTCTTTTAAGATTCTTGAGAAGTTTGAAGATATAGTGAATAGGCTATCTTTTACTGCGCAATAGAGAGGTGTTCATTCGATACACCATGTCTCCATGTTAAAGTGATACCATTTAAATTATACTAATGTGATCTAATGTAATTCAGTTTCACTAGATTATGATTTTTTTTCCTTTTAAGAGGTGCTTATTAGTATCCATAAAGGCAAACTAGAATTTGAGGTCCAAGAATAGTAATTTTGTTAAATATTAGTAAAGACATAGACCAAATGCGAAGGCCTCGTGGGAGGTTGAGACCGATATACATAGTAGATACCTTTATCAGTTACTGATTCAGGTACTTTATTTATTTTTATTCATGACGAATACGTGTTTTAGTAGTGGATAATGTAACAACCCCTGTTGTTATTTTTATCTTTATCTACATTGAATGTTTTGTCATTCCTTATTATTATTATATATCATTTATGAGTTGTGAGGATGGTTGGCATGGTCTCTGGAACATTCATGAGTGATTAGAGTAAGTTTAAGGTATAGAGTAGCCATGAGAATGATAAGTTTAACTTTGGTCAACATTTTGTAATCTAAGAATTGAATGGTGATTTTGTCAGTTCTATTAGATCTGGAATGTTGATTTTGGGTTAGAGCATTGTTGGTTTGGATTTCGAGCCTTTATATTTACTTTTGACCTTGAATATTAGAAAGAGGTTAAAATAGCTTAATGGGGGTCCTAAAGGTTATTAAAAATGGCCTCTTATGATAAATTTAATGGTTTCATCGAGTATGAAACTTATACATTTAGTAGGATAATTAGTTTATTTAAGTAGGAACCTAAACAAATCTCGAGGGTCTTTTTAGAATATTTTTAAACATGACCTATTATTAGTGCACAAGTGTTGGTGCACTAGTAACTTCCTCTTCACAATTATATGACAAGGGATTTCTGTAGTGATGTTCTATGGACTCATAGCACTTTAGATGCTTAAAATTGGAGAGTATGCATGTACTTAAGGCTATTTTGTTGGCTTTATGTGTTTTATTTTGTGTTTTGCAAGAGTCGAGTGTTAGAACTAATCAAGATAAAAGAAGTGAAAAAATTATGACTTCGACCACCTAAGTGGAACCTATAGCCCGTAAGTACAACTTAATGGGCATAGGTGTAAGAATAAGTGGCAGAAAGCTAATTTAGGCTGAAAAATTGGACCCTATAACCTACTAAGGGAACCTATGGACCATAGGTACTACCTATAACCCGTAGATTGAAGTATGTCAAAGTTCTGAGGGTTTCTTTTACTAGTTTTGTAGTCTGGAACCTACAGTCGACCACCTACAGCTCGTATGTGCCACCTACGACCCATAAGTGGACCCATAGGTGGCCACCGACTCAAATTTTTTATTTTATCTTTTATTGTTTTCCTAGGGTTTTTATTTAATTTGTGAAATCCCTTTTGACATTTTATAGTTGATATATTCAGAGAGAGACACTTATGGGAGGAAAGTACATCATTGACAAACATTTTTTGATTCCATGATTGTCTTGTGGTCTTGTAATCTTTTTTTTTTCTGGTCTTATTTTTGTTTGTTCTTCAATTTAAGACTTTTCATTTTATTCTTTCATTATTGTGAGATTTATTCTATGATTTTATCTATGAATTCCATGAATAATGTCGTAACTATGAGCGGCTAATTCCTTTAGCTAGGGTTGTCGGACCCCTAGAAGATTAATGAAGTAGAGGAAGTGATAAGTCATCCTAGATAATATTCTTGCATGTATTGGGTTTTCTTCATTCTTATTTAATTTTTAACGGTGGCCAGCAGTAATATCCCAACTAGTTTTGCAATTTTCTTCATAAAAGAGGTACAGAGTAGGAAAAAAAGATCACAACAGTAATTTAGAGATTAATTATCAATCTAGGTTAATCGACATCATCTACATAGGATGATTATCTTTCATCTAATAACTTGAGACTCAAAAGGTGATAGTTAACTGGGATCTAGGATAAAGGTTTGTAAAGTGACATCTTTAGACTCAAAATTAAAGGGTGAAATCTATTAATAAGTTCACAAGGCAGTTGATGGTACATAACTTATATTATTTTACATGTAAGGTATTGGAATAGTTTAACAGTACAAGATAATTCTACGTAGTTTAAAAGCCAGGGGAACACAAGCCTAGTGTTCGTATTATATTATTTACAACCAAAAGCATCAAATTTTGTTACTTTCTGCTAGTTACTAGAAATCCCCCTTTTCAATTTTTTGCACTGCCTAGAGATTTTAAGAAGTTTGAGAAGGATTTCTGACATATTCCCAGTGGGATCAATCCCAACCTAGTTGGGTTACTATATTTTGACATGGACCATTTTATCCTGCAATTGAAGGTATAGTTTGAGCGACATTAAAAATTTTGCACCATTGTCGAGGAATACGATTCTATATTGACTGGTTGGAATAGTTGAAGTTGTCAGGTTCTTCTTTTCAATTATTCTTAAGGCATACTCTAGTGTATGAATACTCTTTTTGAAATGACAACATGGCCAAAGGAAATATGGAGTGATGAAGACTTCTTTATTATCGATCTATATCCTTTTTATATGGTGCATTATTGTATGAGTGTGGCGAATACAATGTGTGAACAGAAGGATATCCTGATATAAACATTGACACACCTTGCAAAAAATAACTATGAGATTATTCAAACGGTTGAAAGGTTGTCTTAGATATTCACTACTTACAAGTTGAGTTGAATGCAAAAGTTGTTGCGTGTAACTCTCAACAACTTAGTTATGGGTGGTGTGAAGCTAAAAATTTTCTTAACAGCCAACTTAAGAAGTTGAAATTAGAGGATTAAACAATTTCTGATTCTCTTAAGGATGGTGTCACTATTAAAGAGAGCATACTATAGTTATGTGTTGAAGTAAACAAGAATGTAATTCAGGATTTGGGATGTAGTGGACCTCATTCTATGCATTTTCCCAAATTATGATTGTATAGTAGATATTAATAGATCCATCCGAGCCTATAGAAATGTGCAAAATAGAGGAACAACATGACTATATTCTTGAATTTTTAAAGCCAAAGTCAATGAATTACATTCCTCATCTAAGGGACTAGAGCTAAAATATTCCACTTTTATTGAATGGCTCATTTATTTTTGTTCCACCGCCCCTTGAGAATAATGGGAAATAAAAAAACTAGGGGTGATGTTCATAAGTTCAAAGTCAAAAGCGAAAAACTAGAGGTCAACTCTTGGGGTACCTTGATGAATTTTGAGTAATCAAGGTTCCCATGGGCTTGTTGGGAAGTGTGAGTACCCAACCACGCCTTGTCATGGTGCGACGTTAAAACAAGTGTTTCTTGGGAGGCAATCCAAGGTATTTTGTTATTGGTACTTGTTATTGTCATTGAGGCCAGATCTACGCACCTATGGTGTCATTGATATATTTCTAACTCTCTCATTTTGTATTGGCCTAATACATGTCTTAAGTTGAGGGTAGGGCTACTTGTGGGTTTTGATGTCCTTTTGGGGGTTTTATTGTCGTGCCTCTTTTACCCAGAGTCATGTTCCTTATAGAGCAAGCATGATTAGGTGAATTGTGTTTAATTTCATGATGTGTTTGTTTAACTAGGAGAAAAGTGAGTATCTAGGGTAGTTGAAATATTTTTTGGAGATTTTTGAGAAAATTGATACCCCTAAAGAAAAGTTTCTTTTAAAGTGTATGATGTGTATGTATATGTGACTATTGTGAATCTTTATTTGTCATTAGGATTAGAGACATGATAATCATATCTAACAGTTGCATAAACTATATAGGTAGTAGCTTGTGATGTGACCCTATGCCATTTCTGTGTTATAGATATTACTTAGTTCTATTTGTGTGTTGAATAAAAAACTTGCCTAGTTAGTCCTACCTAGGTTGTAGGTTAGCCAGTTAGGAAAAGATCATAGGCCATTTTCATATAATTCAACTTTCAGACTAAATGTCCCCATGTGTTAATAAGTATCCCTTGATCCCTATTTTGAGAATGTATAGCCTATTTTTCTTGTTACATAATTCACCTTCCCATTTATGTTACAATTAACCTATTTTGATCCTGTTTATCCTTGGACATTGTGCACTTCAACTCAAGAAAATCTCCTAAGTTAAGGATGGCTATCATAGGGGCATGTACTTTAAAGTAGGTATGAAAAGAGTTGAAATAAAAGAAAACAAAGAAGGGTGGGGTATGGTAGAAAAGAAAAAGAAAATTTCTAAAAAAAGGAAAAAGATGAATAAATAAACCACAGCCAACCTGAATGTGCATTAAAAGAATAAAAAGGTAGAAATAGGGGTTGGATAAAAGAAAATTTGTTGATAAGTGGAGCCCAAAGTGATTTTAGTGCCAAGGAAGTTTAGTCACTAAAATGTCCATATTCACCATACTAGCCCTCCAAGCCTACATTACAAACTGAGTTAATTCCTATAGTGATCCTAACTCGACTATCTAAAATCTAAGGTAAAGAAAATAAGGGCAAGCCTATGGTATTTGATGTACATTAGGGGAACTTATCTTGTGTGTGTGACTATCTCTTGACTGTCCTTGCATTTACATACAAGATTCCATTGAGTGATTAGGAGTTCTTTGACGCGACAATGCATGCATTATATTACTAGTTACTTACTCATTTGGATAGTGTAATTTGTACATATGCATATTTGTTCATTGCTAGTATAATGCCTTAGCTTGATTCCACTATGTCACATTGTTGTGCTTTATGAATACGCACAGTTGGTTTTAAATTATTGAACATAGAGATGGTAATGTGTTTTGAGATAAATTTGATGATTGACTATCATAGGTATCTTAGAAATCTTTTCATTAAACATCATCTTATAATTTTATATATTTCTGTTGCTTGGGGGCATGCAACATTTGGGGTTTAGGGTCTTAATGTGCTATGGATTCATAGTACTTACGATGCTTAAACATGGAGAATATGCATGTAATTAAGGATATGTTGTTGGGTTTTATGTGTTTTGGGTTGTGTTTTGCAAGAGATCATGTGTGGGAGCTAATCAATAGAAAATGAGTGAAAATTTGAAGTTTTGCACCATCTATGTGCGAACCTATGACCCATCGGTGCTAATTACTTGGTATAGGTGGTAGAATAAGTGCTAGAAAGCTAAAAACAAAGAATTATAAGCTGGAAAGTTAGACCTTATCACCTACTAAGGAACCTATGGATTGTAGGTAGTACCTACGGCCTGTAGATCATAGTGGCACCTACGATGGGCACCTAAGGCCCGTAAGTGGCCCCGTCGATGGCCATCAACTCTAGTTTTCCTCCTTTGGCTTGGATTGGTTTTCTAGGGTTTTCATGTAATCTATAAATACCCTTTGACATTTTTCGTTAATATATTTAGAGAGATGCCTTTTGGAAGCAAAAGTATATCATTCACAAATATTTTTTGATTCCAAGATTGACATGTGATCTTGGAATTTTATTGTTCTTGGTTTGTTTTTGGTTTTTTCTTTAATGTAAAACTCTGGGCTTTATTCATTCATTATTTTGAGATTTATTCTATGATTTTGTCTATGAATTTGATGAATGATTTCCTAACTATGAGCCACTAATTCCCTCATCTAGGGTTGAGGGAACCCTAGTGAATTAGAAAAGTAGAGGAATTACCAAGTCTCTCTAAATAAAAATTCTTACATATATTGGGTGTTCTTTATTCTTATTGCATTCTTAGAGGTGTCCAGTATTACGATCCCACCTATATTCACTACTTGATTTACAAAAGATGTAGAGACAAGGAAATAAAGATCAAATTAGTAATTTGGAGATTTAATTATTGATCTAGGCTTATTAGCATCATCTACGTAAGAAGGTTTTCTTTCATCTCATTACTTGATACTTAAAAAGTGATAGTTAACTGGGATCTAGGATAAGGTCTGGTAAAGCGACATCTTCAGATTAAAAAATTTATGTGTAAAATCTATCAATGAGTCCTCAAGACAGTTAATTGTACACAACTTATCAGATTCTGCATGGAAGGTATTGGAATAGTTCGATAGTACATGATAAATCTACGTAGTTGAGAAACAAAGGGGAATACAAGCATAGTGTTCATCTTAGATTGTTTACAACCAAAAGCATCCAATTCGTGTTACATTTTGCTATTTACTAGAAATTCCCCCTTTTACTTTTCCATATTGTCTAGTGATTTTAACAAGTTTTAGAAGTATTTTGACCTATTCCCTATAGGATCGAACCCAACCTAGTTGGGTAACTATATTTCGAAATGACTACTTTCTTCTTTAATTGGAGTTGTAGTTGTAGCGACATCAGATAACGAAGAGTTAAGACTTCTTTTAGTGTGATTGAGAGGTGGTGGGTAAGTATTGAGGTTACATAGCTCCTTCTGGCTATTGCAATGGCCATTTTAGTCATGGTCAGTAGTTGATATCGCAATCTCATAGGTTAGAACACAATTGTGGGTCACTATTCACTTGAACAATATAAATTCTCTATTTTGCATTTCCCTATGTTTCCCTGCATTATTGGACCTTTTGACGTCTATTTTGGGATATTTCAAGAGGTTTCTATATCAAACTACCTTGGATAACTTTCTAAACCTCATTTCTATCATTATCCATTTATTTTATCTTTAAAACAACTTCAAAACATAGATTTTATATTGGAATTTTGGCTTTTTTGCGGTAAAATAAAAAAATAGTCTTCTTTGATTTCATCTTGTTTTTCTTTGGGTTTTCATATTTAGAAATCTTGAAGTATAAGAAAATGATTCTAAAGTAAAATTCTCATTTTACAATTTTCTTTGGGGTTGATTTTTGAACATTTTTTAACCTGAAATGAAAGTAGATAATATAGGTATCCTTAAACGCCTTTTAATATAAAAATTATGTTTGTGGGAGATTGCATTCTATCCAAGTCTAACAAATAGTAAAAGCTCCTAGTTGAAGGGTCTAGGAATAAGTTTCTACTTTTTCAAGGTAGGTTATGGCTTAACTTTTTTTAGATTGAGCGGTATCATTAACCATTCATGTAAAGTATGTTATGGGTTGGAGTGTTATCCTCCATTTCATATTTTGAGATGGATATTTTATCATGTTTCCAGTGTGGGGGATTATATAAGAATGATATTTTACTTGAGAGATTTATTGTTGTGATACCTAAGTGGGGGTTAGTATTCATCTTGTTTCAACATTATTTGCCTTTATTATTATTTTGATGCTCGAGTGGGGCTTGAATTGATATATATTTGATGTTATACATGACCCTTCATTTGTGGTGCCATGCAATGACTTATATAATAATTTATTGAGAATTGAAAAGATTTGAGTTCATTTAATACCATCATTGAGTTGATTTATTATATGAAATTTTTTTGGTTATGTGCATGCATTCTTATTTTAGTTATCCATATACATGGAATTGGTACCACAATGAAATTGATTTTTAAAAAAATGAAGCACTTTATATACCCCTTGACTGAGGAATGTGACGGTAATATTGATGAGATATGATATTGAGTTTGTGAAAGTATATGGGCTACAAACCCGTAATGGGTTTTGTCTTGGATGCTTGTGCTTGAAAGTTATATACGAGGTGAAATTAAGATGTTCTAGCCTTATTAAACCATTTCATTGCATCATTTGTTTTTATATTATGTACTTGTTATCACGTATGTATAATGTACTTATATATTTTGTGTAGTCATTCTTATACCGATATTACACTTGTTGAATTTTAAGGAGATATCATTTGACCCCTTATTGAGATCCTTTCTATATGCAAGAGAAAGGGTGCTCCTATTATTCTTTACTTATTTTGTTTTCTTCTTTGCTTAATCGACAGATGATGTCTTCTGAGTATTAATGGGCAATACTCATTCCTGCTTTTTATACCACTTAACTGCAGATCCTAGTTGCACTATAATCCCTAAAGCATGAGATTATGTTATGTTTAAGGTTGATTCAGAGGATGGGTCAGTTCCTCATTTAGGGCTTGATTCTGTACTTCATCTTCTTTATCTTATCTTTACTTTATAATTCAAAGACTAAATTGCATATTTTCATACTCTTTATCAATATTAGAATTCTTTACTTATAATATAAGATTTTAGTATTGGATTTGTAAATTTGATACCACGTGACCAGGAGGTCAGGGGTTCAAGCCTTGGAAACAGCCTCTGGCACAAATGCAAGGTAAGGTTGCAAACAATACACCCTTGTGGTGGGGACCTTCCCTGGACACCGCGCATAGCGGTAGCTTTAGTGCACCGGGCTGCCCCTTTTTAGTATTGGATTTGTATTCTATTCACTTCAATATTGTGTTACGATGGGGTAGGTGCCATCATGACCTCTAATTTTACGTTGTGACATTACAATTTTCTAATCCTTTTGATGAAAAGGAGTTTGGGTATTTTCCTCTTATAATCTATTTATGATCAACAATACTAAAACTTTTATGACCCTCTAGGTCATTTTCGTGATTTATATGTATTCCTGACCATTTGATCCTTTAGACAACGGGTATAGGTTATGTATGACTTATCAGAATTATCTATTTGGTTATTGCATAGTTTGTTTGGGTTTTAGGCTTATTTCCCTATTTTGGAGCTTTGTTGTTTAAAATTTGGTCTTGGACCAATACTCTTAGTAGATGACCTTGGTTGAAAATCCCGATAATGCCATCATCTCCAGATCTTTAATTCTAGGCTAGGGCCTTTGGTTTAGGTCTTGAGGCTTCTGAACTTATTTTGGTATATTAAGCGACTTACATGAAAAATAAAACTATAGCTTAGGTGCCACAATTAGTTGAAACTATCGCAGATGAAAATTTTGGTAGTTCCAGTAAGTTGGAAACATCGAATTTTGTATGGTAGCATAGTTTATTTGCATATATAGGGTTTCTAATTATCCCAAGCACCCGATCGAAGTCCATTTTTGGACATAGAAAAATCTGGAATTAGGTATTTGATTTGACCTCATAAGTGATCATGGAGTCTCTTTAGCAGCCAGCGCTTTAGTGACCATGATATACTTAAGAAATCTTGGCCATGTGGATAATGGGCCACTTTCGTGGAAAGGGAGTCGCATAGGCAGACCCTGCTTTAGCGCAAGGGTAGCTGCTGAAGTGACATATGAGGGATTTTATATCCCCTTTCACCACCCAATTTCTTACCATTTATTTCACTATTTTCACACCCATGTATGACCTCAAAAGGAGGGAAAAAATGAGGAATCATCCATTAAAGCTAAGGTAAGCCTGCCTAACACTCCTTGGTCATTTTCTATTGATTTTTTCCATCAATTTTCATCCTATTTTATAGTAAATTCATAGAAATTTAGGTCTTAAAATACCTAAACTTTGGGGATAATTTGAGACGAGATTCTTGGACCATTTGTTCCTAACTTTTGAGCATATATTTCTTATACTTAGAGGGACCTCTTGATAGATTCAATT
Source organism: Capsicum chinense (assembly GCA_026120095.1). Taxonomy (NCBI): domain Eukaryota; kingdom Viridiplantae; phylum Streptophyta; class Magnoliopsida; order Solanales; family Solanaceae; genus Capsicum; species Capsicum chinense. The sequence continues at coordinate 161,636,595 of JAPEIP010000005.1, read as the reverse complement.
TTATATTTTATTTGTGGGCCCCAAGGCTTCGTTCTTGACAAAATTTTAACCCGACCCTTGATATATAAATATGGGTATTATTTTAATCCTAATGACATGTATTTTTTTATTTGATTTTAATAGCATAGTAGTATTTCAATATCGAGTAGCAAATATGGATGATTTATTAGCAATTCAAGGAGTTGCGGCGTAGCATCAAGGTAGGATTATATCTACTCTTCTCAATAAGATAGTGTATTATATATTTTTTTATGTTAGGTAGGGATGCTAGGAATGTTATTATTTGTAAAACACCATAACTTATCCTAATTTACGAGTACGGGGGATAAAAGGATGAAATATCCCCTAAGATGAAATAGTTATTATACTTCTAGAATCCTATTGGCCTAGGTTGACAGAATGTTAGCTATAGTTGACACTAACAACCCTTTATTATATGATTTATTACATGACTTAGTGGATTGTGATGGTTTCTCGGATTATGATTTGGTATGCCTATTTTATATATTGGGTCAAGTTGTGATTATGATATTAGTTGGATTCCGGGTGAGTGATTTACCCTTGTAAAGGAAGTGGTTTAGTCCAATGATGTTTTGACACTTATAGTTGGATTATTTGGATACTAGTGATGGAGTTGCATATATAGGTTACATTCATGATCACTAGATGGTACGGTCCCAACTAAAAACATAGTTTTACTACTATTTTTCTTAAAAGAGAATTATTCCCACTTTTCAGTTTTAAAGCAAACCATGACTAGATTGCACCATCTTAATGAATGAGTCATAAGTTTTTGAGATTAAAAATGATATTTTAGATATTTGACCGAGATAGATACTGTTCTAAAATTTTAATACTACTATTTACATTGATCAAGAGAGATTCTGACTGTTTTTTTCTCTTTTTAATGATTTAGTCTTGGAGTTGACTCCGAACAATGGATTTAAAGACTTACACTCTTTTAACCATAATTTTATTCAATGCATTTATTATATGTGAATCTCTCTAGTACTAGACAAATTAGATTGATAATGATGATAGTGATGATTACAAATCCTAGTTTCAGAACATATCGATGTATATGGGTACTCTCGAACTCCTCAGGAACCCCTTCATTAGTGATCCATCATACCCCAGAAGAGAGGTCATCGTAGGTCCTATCATTATGAGTCATCGAACTTAAGGAGTATAAACATTAGTTTACATTATGGAACTCAGAACACTATGGTATTATGGATTTAATCCGTATTCATCCTTGTTTGTACATTTTGTATCACTAGTATATTATTTGGTTCCTATATCTATCAACATTATGGAGGGTTGCATAGCTATAGGTTATGAGCGTTGTTTGTTGTGTGATGTGTAATGATTGGACCTTCTGGGTTATATGGCCTAATTTATGTATTATTTGTTCGAACTAGCTGGTTACTGTATTATTGCTATTATTGTTAGGTCATGGCAGGCTGATATTAGCTAGTACTGAGATTTGCGGTACGATTTTGATTACTTTCTCTTTTATGGTTATTATATTATGAAAAAATATCTCATGGTTACACATTGTGTCTATAGGCCAAATCATGCTAGTTTTGTATTTCCTACTTGATTAGGATGCCTTCATATGCTAGATTGACTACCATAGGTTGTTGCCTTTTTGTTAGCCTTGTATACCTATATGTATATGTATATATTTAGCCATACTACACTTCTGTAGCCTGCAAATCATAGTAAGGGGTGTTTCCTCATACGGAGAAGCTATGGCTTGGAGATTCAGGGTGAGCGCCTAGTATTCGGAATATTACTATTCTCCCTCCTACACTACAACATTTTTGTTTTTGGCCACACTAAACCTGGGCCACGCTTGTTAAGTGTGGCATATTAAAGACTACCTTTTAAAGCATATATAGCTTTCGTTTTTATCTTTTGGCCATATTATTTTTTGCAATTCTTTAAAAGTGTGGTCCTTAATGTCATAATAGACACTTTATAAATGTTGTTGTATCATGATATAAGTCACACCACTTATTTACACATATGACTACACTTTTAATTGTGTTATTATTATAATTCTAATTACAACACTTTAAAATTGTGGCCTAAAATTTTCATTAGAATTAAAAATATTCACTCTTCCACCAAAATATTTCATGCTTCCTCTAATTTATGAAAAAAATAAACTAGAAAAGATAATATTTAACCAATATAATCTATTTAAAGACACAACAAAAATCTTTATTCCCATTATCGATCTCAAACAGGTCATTCGCACAAAACCCTCTCTTTCTAAAATACTTCAAATCTATTGAATTCAATGACTTAGAGGAAAAAATGAATGGTCTCAACACTTTTCCTTTTTTATTTCTCATGTTTGGTTTTCTTTTGCAGATTATAACTCTAGCGATGAATATATTTTACTTTTGTTACCGACGGCGAACCGATCTGGCCAAAAAAATCAAACTCTGACAAACTATTTTAGGCTTTATTTTTATTGATTTATTGATTGTATTTTTATAATTATTTCTTCATTATGATTGTACTAACTATTTGTTCTCTGTTGTTCTATTCAGATGTTTTCCAGCAACTATGTCGACGTTTTTCGATGAAATCTGCTCTTGTTCTATTGATACATATTTTAGGCTTAAGTCATCGCTAGCCATTTAAACTTGTCCTGAAATTTCACTTGGACCCCTGAACTAAGGCTTGTACCTAAAAAACACCCCAAGAGAATCTTTTTGATGAAATTTTCTGATGTGTGTATATTTCGATGAGTCTTATCGAAAAATCAAAACTAGTAAGTCTATTATTTGCTGCTTTTTTCGGAAAATCAAAGCTGCTAAATGGGAAAAAACAAATTCACTAAAAATCAAATTTTCAAGAACCCAAGTGAAAAGATTAAGAAAATATTTTTGTCAAATCATTCAAAAAGAGTTGAACAGATCATTAAATCAAAAAATTTACATCAAAATACTGTGCAAAAAATAAAGTTGGTTTAACATTGTTCAAAAAATATGAATATATTTATCCACATGGAAAATAAAGGATGATGAAAGGGAAAAAAAGGAGAATTTGAGAAAAATGGAGGAATTCAATTGTATGGATTCCAAGAAAAAAGAAAGGGGATTAGGGTTGGGTTGGTTAGAGGAGGCATGGGGAGCTGGGTGTGGGGTGGAGATTAAAAGTTTTTTTTAATTAAAATTAAGTATATATATATATATATAAAAGATTTTATTTAAAACAAATTATATTTATTTTTTAATAATTATTGGACCCTCAATGCTACGTGTCATTTTTCAATTGGCCCTTTTTACCATGTCACTGTGGTTGGGCTACAACACTTCACAAATTTTTCCCAATATCTGAAAGTGCCTAATAAGAGCAATTTTATACATAGTATAGGTGTTCAATTGGTACCGGTCTAAGTAGATGGGTCTAAGTAACATTTCGGGACAAGTTTAAGTGTCAATCGATAACTTAAGCCTATCTTTTATTATGATTCACTGTTTTTTATGATATCTTTGTTTTTTCCTGAAAATTGAAGTGTTGTTTAGAACACCTATAATGTAATTTTTGCATTTTTTAATTTTTGTGAAATATTTTTCAATGACCCATGTCGCTCTTTAGTATAATTTTGCTTTTTTAATATGGTGTTTAGCTATAATTTTTTTTAAAATAGTATTACAATGATTTTTTTATTTATCTTTTGTAACGTTATGTTTGTTCCTTATTTAGATAGAACTATGATTGTGCTTGGATTGATTTTTTAGTAATTGTTTCTAGTGAGAATTTACAATTTTGTATATGACTTTAAGAGTACCTATAATTTGCTTTATTGTCGACACTTTTGTGGGTTTTCCAGACTGTTTTAATTTATTTTGCTATTTTATTGCATTTTTTACATTGATAATCAACATGACGTTAAAAATTGACCGATGAACATGATGTTCACTTTGTGATGAACTTTTTTTATAGCAATGGAAATAGATGTAACAACATTATGAAGCGACTATGAATTGTACATAATAATGTAATATGAATGAAAATCCAATGTGGAAAAAGAGAAAGAAGCTAATCGTGAAGAAAAGTCCACGAGGTAGTGCTCCTTTGTGTGAATGATTATCACGTGTCTATGACTTTGTGAGCCTAATACTAATAGCAAGAACATAGCATTCTCAGGTTTTTTTCTGCTTTAAGTACAAGCACGTACAAAGAGAGGGAGAGGGAGAGAGAGGGAAAGAGAGGGGGAGAGAACAAACTACAGAATAAAAGAAAGGAATAACTTAGACTCTTATAGTTATAAATAATTCTCTAAATCATCATCAAAGTTTGTTTCAACTTTTTATTTAAAGCATAAGCCATTATAGCTTCTTTGGTTTTGTGAGTGTCTTTGATTTGGTTTCATTTTTAAATTGTGCACACTTTTGATTAGAATGGGTTTAGTTGGTAGATTGGATTTGTGGAGAATTTAAAATTGGAAATACTTTTCTAGAATATAGGAAGAGTAGGAGGAGTAGAAGCCAATTCATGAAGTGTTATTTCTTAGAAATGGACTTTTGTTCCTTGTATAAATAGTTTTTATGCTGGCATATTCTTCACCGTCAGGTAAATCAATTCATCTTATATTTGAAAATTTCCTATTATTTGTTTGTATATCCTCCTATGTATATTTTCTTAATTACCATCTTGAGAATCTGGTGGTTTACCAAGAAGAAGTTTTGGTTCCTAAAAGAAAAGGTGGTTACAAGAAAAATTACAGTAGAAGCTGAAAGATTGAACTTAGTTTTTGGTTATTGCAATACCAGATGTGTGAGTATTTCCAATCTAGTAACAATGCAAATGTCTAACTTAAGCCTCAATTTTGTTTTGTCCCTTTAGACTAGATTTCTTCAATTCTATCTTGTGTTGTTCTAGCTGCACCAAAAAGATGTACAATTTATATCTACAGATGATTTAGAGGAAGTTTCTAAGTCAAGTCATGCTCTTCCATGAGTTCTTCTCAACAATCTTTTCAGTTCCTATTATTGTTTAGTATGTTTCATTGTAACTTTCCCTGAGATCTGAATATTCCCATTTTCAAACTACTTGAAACTGCTTTATTTTATGTTGAAGGTCTATTGAAAACAACCTCTCCATCTTTATGAGGTAGGGGATCCCACAAGGATCCCACTTATGGGATTATACTGGTAATTTGTATTTTAATGGAAATATATAAGGCTTTAGGATACTTAATGATTTCTTACTTTTATCATTGTGCACTTTCTCACCAGTATTCATTCTAAACATAAAGGCATGGCCTGAGAGTAAAATCATTTGATATCAATGATAAGAAGTTATTTTTTGGGGAGATATGTCTCTTTTTATATTCACTGTTTCTTTGGATTCTTTTCATTTATGATGTTACTAATTTGAATGATTATGCACTATTGGGTTTTGGCAAATAATATAAACCTTAATTGAGTTCATTGTCCTCCATGGTCCTATGTTATTTTGAAATTTGAAAATGCATTACTTAAAAAATATTTTTGAGGCATTGATGATAATACTAAAGACTATATAGATCATATTACATAGTCCCAACCGTGGTGTGGCAATCAGATAACCCATAATCATAAGTAACTGATGATTTTAGCCATGGTGTTGCTTGAGAAAAATTATAGATATGATCCTTATTTTTCATTCACTCTGGTTTATTGTTGAGCTATGGTACCCTCTCCTAGTCCTCTATTATTCAAAAAGTTCACTAACCAAGAGCAATTTATTTCACCAAACAAAAGAAATATTAGTACTAACAGCATTAGAACAACATCTGTTGGGATTTTACTAATATTTATTGAATTAAAGTTTTGAAGTAAATTGAGTAATGACAGTAGTTGAAACTGATTTAAATTTGAATAGTTAAAGCTTAGACAAAAATATATTCTTTTTGATGTTAAGGAACTTTTTTTCCTAGAGAATATTTGTCATAATATTTTGATCAACTAAGCATGAAAAAATTGTGAAATATTTCTCCATGTAAAACACATCCTAAGTCTTCATCACATTCCTTTAAATATATGTGAGCGAAGTATAACTTACACAAGGTCTTTCATATTTACCTTAGAAAATTACTAAACGTTTTGTTGCAGGATGTAACAGCTATTATGAAAATGATAGGCAATTTTAATTGAATTGCAATTTATCCTTGATGGTGTCTTTCAAGGAGTTCTACGCCATGTAGTTCTTGAGTGCGTTCCTTTTTGTCCTTTGGAACTGAGATACTTTTGAACTTCTTATTACTGTTTGGAACTCTATCTTGCATTTTTCAACTTGTTCATATATAGAATGAAATAAATATTTATCAACTTGGAAGGGGTTGTTACCGTTGTATTGATTTGATCACACCCAATGATATATATGGTCGACATAGAATTTTTCTTGAAGATCTTGTGTTTCCCTAATTTCTATGCATATATTACATACAATACTATCAAGAGAAATGCATTAGTGACCACTCTGCTAGGAGTTGTTTACTTTAAATAAAAAAGTTCTTCCGAATTACACTAGATATGTCATTAGAAGTGTACTTTGTTATATAATGATGATAATGTTTTTACAAGTATATTCTCAAAAAAATAGAATTCTAGTTATGATTTGGTTTGGTTTTTGTTTTACTTTTTGATTTTCGATTTGATTTTGGTTTTTAAATGGCTGAGATTGCAGGAGGTTCATTGGTTTAGGTTTATAAATAGGGACTAGAGGTTTTTTGATTTTGATTTTTGTTTTCCTTCTGTTTTGGTTTGATTTTGTTGTTTGTTTTTATTTTTATCTTGGTATTTTTTGATTTTTGTTTTAGTTTATTTTGGCTTGATTTTCATTTGGTTTGTTAATCGATAGGAGTTCAAGAGGTGAACCGATTTTTGTTTCGATTTCTAAATGGTCGGAGCTGTACTAGGTATTTTTGTTTGGCTTTTGGTTTTGTTTTGTTTTTGGTATGTAAAGAGGGAATTGAGAAGGTGTCTAGTTTTCCATCAGTTTTTCCATTGTGTGTTGTACATGGTGCAGCTGATGCACTAAACTCGAGATATTGAGAAGTTCATTTTTATTCTTTTATGCTTATGCTGAATATTTTCATGGTAAATGCATTTGTATGTTTTATAAACTCACCAATGGTTCCATAATTGGTTGATTAAGGAAGTAGAAACCAAAATCTAATTTGTCTTGTTTCATTGAACATGATTTTTTCTAACTTTTAATTTCATTTTGAATGTACAGAAAATGTCGGTGATCGAATTTGAATGGTAGCCATAAGTCTAACTCGACCTTTTGAAGTGATTGAAAAAGAATTTTTGAAGAATTAGGAATCTCTTCTTGAATACTGTTGTTTTTGTGTAATTTATTTTACCTTTGTACTTATTTTGTCAATATATTAAACTTATCAATATACTAATCTTGTTATTGCATTCTAAGGCTGTGTTAGTACAATTTGAATACCTTGTTATTTTGAAAGTTTTAATATTTATTACATAATTTTGTATTTGATATCTTTTATATGTGTGTGCGTATATATATAATATGATATATTATAATGTGACTAGTGAATATATAGTGCACATCAAATTCTAAAAAAAGTTATGACACTTCAAAAGTGTGGCTACAAGAATGTCAATTGTGTGCATGTAGATAAGCAAAAGGTTACACTTTATAAGAATTGTAGTAGAAGAAATATAAAGAATACACTTTTAAAGTATGGGAAATAATAACGCATACGCCACAATTTTCAAGTGTAGAATAATCAAATAAAACTGTTGCCAGTGAGGTGCTACAATGTGTGGACTTTGTACCTTATTGGCCACTCTTTTTCAGCGTAGCTGCTTTAGCCACTCTTGAAAAGCGTGGCCTAAAGTCAAAGGTTACCCCTCTTTAGGCCACCCCCAAAAAGTGTTGCTTAAAATCTAAAAGCGCAACCTTTGATTAAAGGCCACACTTTTTGCTAATTTAGGCCACACACTACAAGGTTGGCAGTACAACTAAAATGTTGTAGTTTTATAGATTAGACTGATCTCTATGATGTATTTAGAGATGGGTTGTATCTGTGTATTCATTTAGTATTTTATTTTGTATTCTTATTATATTAGATGCTCTTGTAATGAATCCACTAGGTTTGTTTGTCATGAACAGATTTATGAGTCATGATGGATCCTACTTTATTCCGCTAGTAAGTAACCCAAACTATAGCTCGGAGCTAGAAGCAATAGGCTAGTTTTGTGGAAAAAGGCATAAAATCCAAAAGATTTCAATTGAGACTTACAACAATAATTTAAGTAATAATAATAGTTTGAAATATCGGTAACATAATAGTAACAATCCTACAACCTAGTATTATTGGTACAAAAGCCACTAGAAAAAAGGAATACAAGTACAAAAATAGTCAATATACATCAGAATCAAATAAAGAAAGACTAAGTAAAGTAGTACAAGAATAAAAGGGCAACTTCAGCTCTGAGAGCTCACCCTGCCTCTAGACTCTAAACAATATGATTTTCATGTAAGTGGCAGCCACTAATTCTCAAATATGCACAAAAGAGGTATATAAGTGTAGTATGAGTACCAAATCCATGGGTACTCAGTAGGAATCATCGGCTGATTAAGCTAAATCATAATATAAGTACGATAAAGATGCAAGATAAATAGGCTCAGTCAATGTAAAAGAGAAAACCTAGAATACTAATCCAATAATGTCAATAAAAAATTAGGCTGATACAATATGAAAGAAAACATAATTAATACTACAAAATATTAAATAACCTAATGTGGTCCCCCATAAATCCAGAGGGTACAATCAAGAAAGTAAATAACCAAAATTTCATATATTTCACAAAATATCAATCCATAACCGTGAATATATCTATGCCATAACAAATCATAAATATCTTTTTAATGCAAACTTGAATTAGAACTCAAATCATCATTATCATCATCATTTTTTAAACTTGAATCGAAACTCATGTCATTAATTGCTGGACTTGAATTGAAACACAATATTATTAAATCACCGGACATAGTCTAAAGCTAGAACAAACTCCCAAGTACCAATGTAGCATAAGCATCAAGAATTTAGTATCTTCAACTCTAAAATATGCAATTTAATGATATAACAAGATCAATAAGTCTTTAAAGAGATAATAATAATCTTGGCCTAAGATGGACTGAAGGGGGACCACTTTTTCTCCCCAGAGTCCATTCTAAGGAAAATTCTACCCTGGTCTAGGCTAAGGTATCAAAATTTACTTTTAGATGCTAACTAAGCCATAATTATCCCTAAGATATAAATTCTACCTAAACATGAATAACTATGACAATTACGCTTAATTTACGATTCCATAATAGTCTAAATAAGAATTATACCAATTATACCTCCAAGACCTAATTCTCATCCCATATCTAAGTATAATATCATAGATATACAATGAATTAGCTCAGTCTATAAGGAAGGTAAACCTAGCCTACCTGGATGCTAAAAAAATGCCTGGTGAAATTTGGTAAATCATGGATTTCCCTTTCTGAAAGCACCTGCAAGATGCCACACTATTATTATGATATACTCTTCAAAATGAGAAAAACATCACCATATTACATTTTCATACTTCGGGTCTATAATAAGATAAATATCATATGTGGTTCCTGCTTGTAAAATCATAGTTTTGAAACCGACAATGCATCCCTCTATGATCAAGAATAATTTATCCTCACAAATGGGTAAATTTCGAGCTCAAATGGTTCTAAAATCAACCTACCAATACTCTTTGGATTTTGTAAAAATTATGAGAAATTAACCATGGAATTGATGGAAACATATCATGAATTAAAAAAAGAAATGAGTAATTCATTCTTATGAAAACATCAAATCATTTGTTAATGTTTTCCCCAAGTTCCACAAGATTTAGGGTTTTCACTATGGAACTTGTGTGAAAATAGGAGAGAATTCAGGCAATTTGGACATTTAAAGGATGCCTAGTGCCTCTTAAGCGATCATAGCTTTTGTATCCAAGTACCTCTACAGTGACATCCATTGCCTATATGGCTATCGCTTAAGTAATCTCTTTTCAACTTAAGCAGCCTTTGCTTAAGTGGTGAGGCTGTTTCTTTAGTGGCCCTCAGTTTGGAAAGCCAAGTTGCTTAAGAAAGTCGTTGTTCACTTTAGTGACTTTCCACTTAAGCTACCCAAAGGGCACTTAAGCGGGTGCACTAGCTAAGTGCACTAGTTGGAGACTTGGAATTTTTCCATGTCTCCACTAACCCCTTAAAATTTATTCAGAATCTCATAAACACAAATGAACTATGATATCCTATCAAGTAAAATATTTCAATCTCTATAATCTTGTCAAAATTTCCATCTGAGGTCGTTTTAATAAAAAGTTGGTCCCATACCCAAGTGTTATATTTCTTAATTTCCAGCCAATAGCCAGGAATAAGTTTGAAAACCTTTGGACTAAAATGAAAGATCAACTAGCCTAAAATTGATGTTCTGGAACAATTAGAAGTATTATAATTAGCATATAAGGTTGTTTGAATAATGGTTTTTCCCGGTAGCCAATTCTAACTAGTAAAAACTTCAAAATACAAAATTAGCTCTCAAACCAAATAAACTACCCAATAACTGAACTGTCAGATCTAGTAAGGCTTAAATGACTAGGGGAAGTTAAAGGAAATATCTAATGGGAAAAATTTTTGGGAATGCAGAAAACACCTGGAGGGTTATCATAATATTAGTCTTTTATCAAAATTACTCTGCATTTTCCTTTTATTTCTCTTGATAGTCCATTAATCGTAGTTTTAAACTATGATTTGGCTTACCTAATGATGAGTTATATTAGGTTCCATAATGATCTGATAAATAGGGTCATGATAAATTAGCATCAAAGCATTGGTTTATCATTGTGTTGACACAAAATCTAAGTGCCCTGTAGAGTCTTATGGATCGGTGTACATCCACCTGTAACCTATCTTCATATATTTTGGTTTCAGTCATGAGTATATTCTGAACCCTTTTTCTCTTTCTATCCTGGTGAGTGAATCTGTGATTTCTAGAAGGGTCTATAGAGGTTCTGTGGTATCTATTTGTAATAAAGAAACTCTGGTGGAATTGATAAAGTTAGACATGGTTGACTTTGAAGATATATTAGGGATGGATTGGTTGCACTCGTTCTACACTTCCCTACATTTTTAGACCCATAAGGTCATTTTTAAATTCCCTAATGAGCCAATAGTTGAATAGAAGGAAAGTTCCCTAGTGCCTAAGAGAAGGTTTATATCATGTCTTAGAGCCAAAAACTTAATTTCCAAGGGTTGTCTTTATCATTTTGTCTAGGTTAAGGAATCTAACTCAGAAGGCCATTCCTTGTATTCTATCCTAGTAGTAAATGAGTTTTCTGAAGTTTTCGCTAATATATTCCTAGTGTCCATCCCGATAGGGAGATTGATTTTTTTACTGACTGTATTTTAGCCACTCGTCCTATTTCTATTCCACCTATATAATGGCTCTATACTAGTTAAAGGAACTCAAGGAGCAGTTGAAAGACCTTTTAGACAAGGGTTTCAACCATCCTAGTATGTCCCTGTGGGGTGTACCTATATGTTCGTATGTAAGAAGGATGGTTCCTTTCATATGTTCATTGATTACCGATAGGTGAACAAATTGATGGTAAAAAATAAGTATCCACTTCTGAGAATTTATAATCTCTTTGATTAGCTTTAGGGTGAAAAATTCCTTTTTAAGGTCGATCTTCGGTCAAGGTATCATCAGTTAATGATTTGAGAAATAGTTTACTACTCCTGGTATCGGCATTTTGAGTTCTTGGTGATGTTATTTGGATTGACTAATGCCCCAGTGGAATTCATAGACCTGATGAATAGGGTATTCCATTAATTTTTAGATTCTTTCATGACTATTTTCATTCATGACATCTTAGTGTAATCTAATAGTAAAGAGGACCATATTGATCACCTGTAGCTTGTGTTACAGACATTGAAAGATCAGCAGTTGTATGCTAAGTTCTCTAAATGTGAATTCTGGTTGAATATTATAACTTATCTAGGTCATGTTGTGTTTAGTTAAGGGATCATGGGGGATCCTCAGAGGGTTTCAGTGGTTAAGAAGTGTCCTAGACCCATGACACCAATCAATATTTAGAAGTTTTTTGGTTTATCTTTTTATTATAGGAGGTTCATGGAAATATTTTCTCCTATGTATAATACATTAACCAAGTTGACTCAGAAGAAGGTGAAGTTCTTGTGGTCTGATGTTTTTTAGGGTAGCTTTGCAAAGTTGAAAGATATGTTGACTTCAGCTTCGGTCTTGACTCTGCCTGAAGGTACAAAGTATTTTGTAGTCTATTGTGATGCATCCCTAGTTGGTTTCGGTTGTGTTTTAATAAATTATGGTATGGCAGTTGCTTATGCCTCTAGATAGTTTAAGGTTCATGAGAAAAACTATATGACTTATGACTTAGAGTTTTTAGCCTTGGTGATCGCATTGAAAGTCTGGTGTCACTTTCTGTATGGGGTCTATGTTGATACATATTTTTTTATCATAAGATTTTACAATATCTTAATTTCAGGCAGAGAAGGTGTCTTGAGTTGCTCAAGGATTATGACATAAGCCTTTACTACCTCTAAGTAAAGATAACGTGGTTACTGATACTCTTAACAGGTTGTCAATGTATAGCTTTTTGCATGTCAATAAGGATAAGCAGGAATTGGTTAAGGATATTCACTATTTTGCTAACCTTGTAGTTTATCTCTTGGACTCTAAGGATGGTGGTGTGTTTGTGTAATAGGTGGCTCAATCATCTCTTAGTTCTAAAATAAAGGAGAAACAAGCATTAGACCCTCTCTTCATGAATATCAAGGATGATGTAGGTAAGAAGAAGATGATGTCCTTTGAGATCGGTTGTGGTGGTAACTTGAGGTACCAAGAGAGGTTGTGTGTTCCGATATCGATAGGTTTCTAGGCCGGATCTTTGATGTGGTACATAAATTGCGGTATATAGTTTATCCTAATTTTGACAAAGATTTATCATGACCTTGAGGAGATTTATTGGTGGAATAATATAAAGCAAGATATATCCAACTTCATGGCTAAGTGTATGGTGTGCCAGCAAGGGAAGGTGGAGCACATGAAGCTACACGGGCTAATCCATGAGATTCAACTACTGGTGTGGAAATGGAAGATAACTAATATGGATTTTGTTATCGACCTTGGGGGGTTATGAAATCAGTCTGACTCTATTTAGGTCATTGTAGATAGGATGACTAAGTCTGCTCACTCCTTGCTAATGAGGACTAATTATTCTGTCAAGTACTATGCAAAGTTGTTCCTTCAGGTGTCGTAGAGTTGCATGGTGTGCCTATATCGACTATTTTGGATTGTGGTAAACAGTTCTTATTACAATTCTAGCACTTATTTTAGTGTGTTTTGGGGACTAAAGTGATCCTTTCAACCGCCTTTCATATGCAGGTGGATAGGCATGCGAAAAGAACCATTAAGACTTTGGAAGATATGATATGATCTTGTGTAATCAACCTTGGTTGTAGTTAGTTCGACCACTTGCCTCTCATTGAATTTGCCTATTACAATAGTTACCATTCTAGCTTTAGTATGGCTACGTTTGATGCATTATATCGTAGGAGGTTTGGATATCCTATTGGGTGGTTCAAGGTTGGAGAAATAGAGATGTTTGGCCTTAATTTGGTTCACCAAACTACGGAGAAGGTGAAAGTGATTCTGGATAGGCTTAAGACTGCCCAAAATCGCCAAAATTCCTATGCAGACATAAGGCAAAGGGACTTGGAATTTGATATTGGAGATTGGGTGTTCTTAAAGGTATCTTCTATTGTAGAAGTAATGTGGTTTGTAAAGAAGAGGAAGCTCAGTCCCCGATACGTTGGCCCATACTTGTTTTTGAGAAGGATTGGTAATATTGCATATGATTTGGATTTTCCCTCTAGTATGAGTTCTATTCATCCGTTATTCCATGTGTCCATGTTATAGAAATGTGTGGGTGATCCTTTGCTGGTTGTTCCCTTGGAAAACACTAATATTTTTAATCCATTGTCCAATGAGGAAGTCCCAGTAAGGATCTTGGATCGATAATTTTGCCAGTTGGGAATGAAGGACGTGGCTTCGGTAAAGGTTCTATGGCAAAACAAAAAGTTTGAGGAATCTATTTGGGAAGTTGAAGAGGACATGAAGTCCATGTATCCATTCTTATTCCACGCTTCAGAAAATTGTGGTTAAGGTATTCTTTGTTCTTAACATCTTTATTTTCTGACTTCGTAAAATGATAGATTGACGACTCATTATATGAGTCGTATGTGTGGTTACAGGTTTAGGGACCCAAATTTTAACCAAACAAGTGTGGAATTGGCTAATTTCTGCTCGAATCACGAGTGTCTTACTATGATTTGTAAGACCATGTTATGACTGGTAAGGTTGAGTCGTATGTTGTCTAGTGTCTAATACCTTTGGGTTTTGTCTTTAATACGACTAGACCATACGATTCGTATGGTCAGGTTATGAGTGGGATCATAAGGTCATTATATGGAAAGTGAATAGGTGTCCAACTCACTAATTAGGATACAACTCATGGCTGCAATTCATCTTATGTGGTTACGAGTTGATGGGTCAACTCGTAACCAAGGACGACATTTTTACAATTTTAGTTGAGGGTACTTTGGACATTTCTCACTAAAAAACCTTTAGGCCCCATGTCCCTAAAACACTTTGGGGCATTCATTCTACACTTTAGAAGATTAAAACATCCTCTTTACTATCTCAAAATCCTATCATGCAAAATTTGCTAGGGTATCTCCAAATGTCCATCTAAGGGTTCAAGAGTCAGTTTCTCTCCGTGACTCTTCGTAATTCAGGAATGTGACTCTTTCTACATTTTTAGTTTACTAAACACATATGTTTAAAGAATTTTTCATGAATTATTAATGGTAGTTCTTGGGTTTGAATATAAATCATTGAATATTATTTTCAATGGTTTAAATTGTGATTATGCATGTTTTAATTATGGTTTTGCACATGTGGGAGCATGAGAATGGTGATTTAACTTAGGGGTCATGGTGAACCCCAAATTTGATAATTTTTTCTTTGATAATGGCATACCCTAAACCTGTTTGTGAAATTGTTAATGAGAATGATATTGTCACAAATTGAATTTCATTTTTGAACTAAGGCTTTGGGTTAACCATGATTGATTAATGAAGTTGTTTGTAAAGGCCTTGATAGCCATAGATTGATTTAAATTGTGGCATTGGTGTTTGGTTGGCTAAGTGGGTTTGTGTCCCAACTGTTAAATTAACCTGATGTACAAGTTTGAACAATGTGTTTGAGTCCCAAATGATGTAATTGTTGTAATGGCATAATGTACTCTTGCAAGTTGTATTGGTATGATGATACCAACGGGGTGCCGATATGTATAATGGGTTAGAAATTCTGATGAATATTAAATGTTTTAAATTGGGCTTAGGAGAGGGGTGTATAGCCGGGCCGTGAAAGTAGAGGTTTGAAGTACTAACACTAGAAACTACACTAGCCGTTGCAAGTGTCTACATAACCGAGAGGTTCAAGTCCCCTGTATTAATGATATGAATGGGAGGATCGAGTCCCCCATATTGTAAACATTGGTACATAAATCATCTTAACTTTGTCGGGAGGTTTGAGTCCACCATACATAAGTATACGGATATGGATATTTTTTCGTTTAGCTACATGCACTGGTGACCTTTCAGCTAGGGGAGAACTTGTCCCATAAAGCCCGTGTGTTCCTTGTTATATGACGGTTGTTCTACATAGCCTAGGTTAAGGTTTTTTAAGTTCATGTTAAGACTTGCTCCCTTCCCCAACATTTGGTATTATATATGTATATGTACTTCATATGATATTATGCATTGAATGTTGAATTAGATTTGAATTGTTATCGTGGCATTATTTTGTTCCTCTATCCCTGAGTTACATGTTAGCATTCCAACTACTAACAATCTTCAATTGCTATATCCCCACGTGATGTAGGAACTGTCCATACATCCACATCTCCGGCTCAGTAACTTGTATTCGATATGATCTAGTGATTTAGATTGAAATGGTGAGCTTCCATCCTTCAGAAAACCCGTGTTTATATTGTGGTTTCTAGTTTATGTTTTGGTAATCTTTTTGGATATTAGTTTTAGCTATTGTTTTTTGCATGTCCCAACATTTTATCGACCTCCAATTTGTAGAGGATTTGTGTGATTACGGTGGACTTGTGTGGTTTGGTTGATTGTTTGGTGATGGAGGTTTTCCTGTTAGCGGTTGTTGGTGTAAGCATATCATTATTATCATTAATTTTAGTATGCGCTATCTTGCTATATGTTGGGAATTCATTCGATATTTGATATGTTGTGTTTGTTCGGTTAGGTGAAGATGGTGATCTCAGGTCCAAGTGGGACTTAAGATACCCGTCACAGCCAGGCCTTGGTTTGGGTTGTGACACCTATATACTCAAATACTCCTGAAAATTCCTTAAGAGGCTAGAAATGAACACTAAGCCTTTTGATAAATAATAGATATAGGTACTCTATGTAGGCAAACTATCATATAAACATAGATACGAATGGACCTCTCAGCACTGACAGACTTCTCAATATAGAGAAAATTGGCTAATTTTATCAATTGGTCCACAATGATCAAAATTCCATCAAAAGCATAGAAAGTGTGAGGCAACCCAATAAAATGACCTTCAGGGTCTACTCCCACTTCCACTCGATAATAGGTAATCTTTGAATCAGGCCACCAGGTCTCTGATGCTCAGCCTTACTTGCGTAAAATGAAGGCAAAGAGCTACAAAGTTTGTTATACCTCTCTTTATTCTACACCACCAATAATGCTGCCACAAATCATATAACTTAGTTGTACCAGGGTGAACAAAATATCTGTATTTATGAGGCTTCCGCAATATCAACTGATTCATGTCTCCAGCCCACAAAAAAAAATATAGCCCTGATGTCTCAAAATAACCTCTGAATCTATGGTATCCCTACTAGACTCGCCCATTATAAGCTAATCATGAATGCAACAAAGTCTAGTATTCTTAAACTAGTAACTCTAAATCAGCTCAAATAAGGTATACCCCTCAACACTAGCAATGATCCTTCTGGAGTTTGAAATGTTAAGTCAGACCATTAAGTTGGCTAAGGACTGAACTTCCCAAGGTAATATCCACTCCAAAACAAAAATGATGGCCAAGTTAATTACACTCACTGCCTTTTGGCTCAAGGTGTCTGCTATCGCATTTTCCACGTCCAAGTGGTATAGAATAGAGATATCATAGTCCTGCAGCAACACAATCTACTTGGCTATCTCGAATTAATCTCCCTTTAAGTCATAATGTACTTAAGACAATGATGGTCAAAATAGATCTAGCAACAAATACCATACAAGTAATGCCTCCAAATCATGAGAATGAATATTTTCTCCACTGATTCAAAAAAATGAGTAAGGTAGTTATGCTCGTGGGCCATCAACTACTTCAATGCATAAGCAATAACCTAACCTTATTGCATTAGAATACAACCTAAACCAACAATAGAAGAATCACAATATACTTTAAATCCCTAGCCTTCAACAAGAAGGGTCAAAATAAGAGTTGAAGTTAGCAATCCCTTTAGCTTCAAAAAAATTGACTTGCACTCTTTTGACCACTAAAAAGAATCCCCTTTTCTATTCAACCTATTCATTGGCATTGCGATAGTAGCAAATCACTTAATAATCTATCTATAGTAACCTACTAAACCAATAAACTCATGATCCATAGTTGGAGAGATAGGTCCGGCCAAATCACATATAGCGTTGGTCTTTGTTGGGTCCTCCATAATACAATACATAGTAACCATATTTCCAAGGAATGTAATGGACTTAATACCAAACTCAAATTTGGGAATTTGGCATAAAGCCTATGTCTCTCAAAGTCTAGAGCCCAATCCTCAAATAATTCTCGTGCTCCTCCTATACAAATACACAAGGATATCATCAATGAAAATGATCATGAAAGAGTCCAAATAAGGCTTGAACACTTTGTTTCTAAATCTATTAATGCAGCTAGGGAATTGGTCTTCCCAAAAGATATCACCAAAACTCATTAAGGCCATAGCGAATCCTGAAGTCTATCTTAGACAACACTACTACTCCCTGATGCTGGTCAAACAAATTATCAATACAAGGCATAAGATACTTATTCTTCACTATCACCTTATTCATCTACCTGTAGTCAATACACATATGCATAGAACCATCTTTCTTTGTCACGAACAAGAAGAAAAAACCTAAGGTGATACACTCGATGTATAAAACACCTACCAAAAAGTTCCTGAAGCTAATCTAGGTCCTTATGATTTGCATGAGCTAGACGATAACGTGACATAGAAATAGGTTAGGTAGCCAAATCAATAGTAATGAACTCATTACCATGCTCAGGAGGAAGGCGAGGTAGATAAGTAGAAAAATATTAGAAAAATCATGGACTATGGGAAAAGAATCAAGCAAAGTACTATTTGCTCTAACATTAAAATATAAGAAAGATAAGACTTGGAACCCCGCAAAATCAATCTCCTAGCACAAATATAAGAAATAATCATTGTCGGCACGCCACTAATAGAACCCTACCACAAAACTAATGTTGTGCTATGGTTGGCTAAGGTAAAGGTCTTGGCAAAATAACCCAATATTGCTTAACAAAGGGATAACTAGTCAGTGTAGGATCATATCAAAATCCACCATATCCAACATGATTTGATTAGCTTCAATATCTAACACTCAAAAGGTCATAAAACAAGATCTATAAACCCAATACACTACTAAAGAATCACCCACAGTGTAGATACATGAAATGACATGGATAAAGACTAATAAGACAACTCTAACCATGGTGCATAAAAAGAAAATATATATAAATAAGTGGATCCCAGATAAAATAAAGTAATATCTAGATGACAACTCACTAAAATCTTACCTATAATAACAACATCCAATGACATTACCTCTAGCCTACAAAATATAGAATACAAATGACTATGCCCTCCACCAAATTGGATACCTAATTAACCACATGTCCTATATGCTTGAGGACCTCCTCAAGTAATATGGGGACCACCCATGTGAACTCTACATACCACCTCTAGTTGGGGGACGCACTACCCTAATTGACTAAACGCTCAATATTGCAGGCACAATTACTTAATATTAAAGGAACTCCTTGAAATAATAGAAGACGACCCCATAATAATTGCATTACCCAACTACTCTACTCTAACAAAAAGATCCAGCTAAATCAAATAGCCACCTCGACTATAAAACCTAAGATATATGACACTTAAAGAGTGACCGCTATATTCATTTGGATAATCACTATAGTTGGGTTATACTCCATCAGTAATCTGATGTGCAAAATGAATGAGCATACTAGGCAACCCTTGATACTTAAATCACTAATATAGAGGCTACCTATTCTAAGAATCTTTTCCTCTAAATTATGAGCCACTTTTGCTCCCACATAAAACTTTCCCTTTATCCCTCACAATGCATCTCATCCATAGACTAGGCATAATAAGAAACTTCAGCAAAAGACCTACTAAGTTCAACATGCTCTGTATAGCTATATGAAGAGAAAGTCTTAGCTCTCCAACAAATCATCAAACCTACTTATACTCGATCTATTAAATAGCAATATCATATTTGGTCAACTCATGGAATCATGCCATATGCACTATAATGGTCATAAAAATTTTCTCTAATTTGAGAACCAATCTCTCAAATAATGTCTAAGTCTATGAGGCATATACTTGTCCAAGAAAACTTTGGAAAGCTAAGTCCATGTCAAAGGGGAGATCGAACTAGTTTGGAATCAAAATAACCTGTACACCAATAAAATGCTATCAAGTACAATTGAAAACTACTATAGTCAAACCCACGTGTAACAACTAAGCCAAAATTACGGAGATTATTATCATAAGAAATCAAGAACTCAAAAGCATCCTCACTCTGAGACCCCACAAATCTAGATGTAGTCAATCTTAAAAATCTATCCAACATCTCCTTCTCTTCAACAAACATAACTGGTTGACCAGGTATAAGTTGAGCAGCTACTAGAACTGGAGGGACCTTAACTCTATGAGCCATATCTATTGGTTGCATCCCTGTATTTATACAAATTTGATCATCATATTAAGCACCATAAAATAGTGCACCACCAAACAAACATAATAATTAAACAAAGAGATCTCCGAGCAATGAAGAAGAAATAAATCTTTATGGAGCATAGATTGCCTCTAGCCTACCTATGTCCGGGGTGGTGAATTATCTAGCTGGAGAGTAATGGCAGGATTTGGTGAAGGCTCCCTATCATGAACCTTAGTTAATCCTGCAGTCATCACCTAACCTTGTCCCTTGGGTCAGTCACGACCTCTGATAAAAGCCCTAGCTTTAGACTCGGGGTGCTAAAATTTTACTATTGTAGCTTGCATCCTAACCATCTACAAAAGAGTAAAACAATGTTAATCTAAGAATACAACACAAAATAAAGGCACAAAATAAATGAAGAAAGTGAAGTTCTCTTAAGAATTTCCTATAATCTCTCGAATATACGAACCATATGTCATCATTTTTATCAGCAGGACTCTACTAGATACTTGCCCATATATAAAAAATACCAGTGATCCTAGCTCTAATACTAATTTATCACGGCCAATTTTGGTGAGTCATTATGGAACAAAATTTAACTCACTAGTAGGTAAGATAAATTGTATCTTTAGACAACAAATAAAGGCCTAATTAGTAAAAAGTATAATAAATACAAAAATTAATCATCTATTAAGATAGTAGGTGATAAAATATATGCACAACAATGTATATAGGTATGTGTGTGTATATATATAAGGGATACAAAGAGAGAAAAAGAATATCCTATGACCTAGTAAGGCCGATATAAGATCCACTAATACAAAAGATGAATATAGAATAATGTCAATATATAGATAGTCTCGAAAGTAGTGATTGTACGAAAGTAGTCGAAGGAGAAAAGATCATCTCCAACTATGAAAGCTCACCATATCTTAGAGTCCCAAAATATAATTTGATGTATCTTCAGTTACGGTGATAAGTTCTCGTATCAACATTAGAAAAAGATGTAGAAGTGTAGTATGGGTACCAAATCAATGGGTACTCAGTCAGTATCATCAGCCAACTAAGCTAAATCATAATAGAAGCATAATAAAATGCAACAATATAAACTAAAGTTGGAGATAAAGGGGAAAGCTAAAATACTACTCCATTTGATAAGTAATAATTAATGAAGTGTATAAGTTCCAAGAAATACAATCTAACTAAAACCTAACTAGGCCTCATAAGATCTGAAGGAGAAAACAAGAGAAAGTCAACTCAATAGAGTCCTTATTAGCTCAGTGGATTTAATCAAGAGAGAAAAACTAATGATAACAATAATTATAAAGTAACCAACAACCAAAATCATAGATATGAATCCTGTTTGTATCATAACCATTGGAATCAAATTGGATCCTTAAACCTCATAAGTGAATCATAATTTCCTACCTCTAACCAACCTCTAATATCATAAGTGAATAGTAAATACCAGATGTAAACCGGTCATTATATATCATAAGTGAATAGTAAGTGTTGGACTCGAATTGATCTTTAAATCTCATAAATGAATAGTATGTGTCAGACTCAAATAGGTCATTAAAGTAAGAATAAGGTGACAATTCTAGTTAAGAATTGGAAAGATATATAAATTATACAATGGTTTATAAACATTCAAAAAAAGACAAAAGAATGCTTCTTAGGTCTACAAGGAGATAATTAGTATATTTGACCAAAGAGAGAGTCAACAGGGCCCGTTGCTAACCCTAAAAGTTTATATTGAGGAAATTTCTACCGAAAACTAGACAAAGGCTTTCAAGTTCTACTATTAAGTGTCAAATAATTCTAATTATGTTCTAAAGCAATAATGTATCTCATGAAAAGGGGAATGGGTAAATTCTACATAAAAATGACTATCTAACCGGCTTGATATTCTAAATTTCTCTAAACATGCAACCAAGTTGTAAAGACCATCCCAAATCTAGCACAATACTTTATTACTTCCAATATAAAGCACAATCTATGAGGATAGTAAGTGTAGCCTACCTGGACACCATAAAGCTTTAGAAAGCCCATTAGATCGAAGCTTTTACCTTCATAGAAGACTCCTCACGATGCCATGCTATCAAAATAGTGATCTTTATATTAATATGAGAATAATAATACCCATATCTAAAATAAAAGATTTGGGTCCAAAATTGAGCTAAAAATATCATGTGGGGCCTGCTTATGGAATAAAAACTTTGAAATTACCTAAACTCCCCCATAAGATCAGGGATCATTAACGCTTAAAATAGGTGGAACCTGGGCACAAACACTCCTTAAAATCAGTCCATAATGTATAAGGTATTTGGGTCTAAATTGGAGAATTAATTAATAAAACTAGAGAATAATTATGGAAATTTAGATGAGATAACATCCCAACGAAACCTCAAACTCATCCCGAACTCCCAATGACCATATTCTATAATCTTCTAAGCTTTCTATGGTTTTATGGACTTGGGAAATAAAGTTAATTAAAAGGGTATGGGTTCCACATCTTAAAAACCTGCTAGGTGTCCCTTCTCTATGATCATGCAGACCCCATTATGAATGTGAAACTCAACCTTGATTACCCATCGCGAACACTGAGGCCAGCCCATGATTGCATTAGCCAATGAACTTTTCCTTCATAAATGCAGCCAAGTCATCATGATTGTAATATCTATATACATTAGCCTCCACAAAAACATCCAAGGCACTTACAAATGTAAAGGGCATTTTTTTTCTACACCAGCTGAAGCTTTCACTTGAAATTTTGGTGAAGTGCCAAACTATAATCCGGCCCTTAGAATTCAGTTTAAATGCCGTGAACATAAATAAAATATGCCACCATACTAAATTTAACATTTCAGACTTAATGATGCCATCAAAATTTCCATTCAAGATTATTTTGATGAAATATAGGAACACGCCTATATGGTTATTTTAACAAATATCCACCCAATAGCCTAAATTGAGTTTAGAAATGGCGGGTCCCAATACAATTGTCCCATTAGCCTAAAATTAGTGTTTTGAATCTAACGGAGCATTCAGTATTAGCATACATAATTGTTCACGTATAGTTTAGGCCTAATACCTAACTCTTGACTATAAGAACTTCAAAATAGAGAATTGTCTATAAAAACTAAATGATCTACATGATAAGTGAATTGTTAGCTCTAGTAAGTAGTAGGTTACGACTAGTTGGCAACCATAAGTCCCACAACATATGTGTACATGGTAATATAGAGATTGATGGTTCCTTGAGTGGACTGGATTTTTATTACATATATTTTATTTAGGTTCCTTGTGTGAACTACTTTTGTTTATATTACTTTGATTCCCTTATGTGGATTAGTTCTTAACTTTATATCTATTTCTAGTATTTGGTATGGACTATTTCCTGAGGTTTGAATAGGACAATGATATTTTTATTGATGGAAATGACAATTGAGTAGTTTATAAGTTATTCATATTTGTTGGTACTGAATTAATCATTACATGCCTTATTAGAGCTTTTTTAACTTGTGGCTTGGTCGATGTTAACATGCTATTATTATAAACCATTGAATAAAAATGGATTTCTTAGCGTGCTTGTTACTTGCTTAGAAATATTTAGTGAAGTGATCATATTAGTCAATTTGTGTCAGCCTATGATACCTACCAGTACTC
This sequence comes from Capsicum chinense, assembly GCA_026120095.1. Lineage (NCBI taxonomy): Eukaryota > Viridiplantae > Streptophyta > Magnoliopsida > Solanales > Solanaceae > Capsicum > Capsicum chinense. The sequence continues at coordinate 161,612,735 of JAPEIP010000005.1, read as the reverse complement.
AATTATTTTATAGTGATACTACATGCATTTTTCATTTGTTTAATGTAGAGCATATTTTATTAACTTCTATGACACCTCATTTATAGAAGATAACATGACTTCTAATCTATGGTTAAGCCTCCATCTATTGTTTATCCATGGATCATTCTCCTATTAATCTTTTCCTTATTATTTTGGACAAAGATAATTTTATTTTAAATGTTACTTTTTTGAGTTTCTAATACATTTAGTAGTTGTTATGTTAGAATTAGTAGTTATAATTTTAGAGGATTAGTGTGTGTGCCACTCATAATGGGTTTGGGTTTTGATAGTTCTTTAATCTTAATTATTTAGAAAAAAGATTTTAATCTACATATAATCATAAATTATGGACAATTAAACAAGGTTACAATTTTTAATATATCCCGTGCCCCAGATAGATGACTAGTTTGATCAATAATAAGTTGCTTCAGCGTTTTCTAAAATTTACTTAAGGTTTAATTAACACCATTTTAAGATTAGGGCGGACAATATACCAAAAATAACTTTTTGAACTCACTATGGTCATTATTTATTCTTGGTGATGTCTTTAGTATAACTAACGCCCTAGCTACTTTTATATGATTTATGAAAGGGGTGTTTAAACCATTTGAGGTTTTTCTTTTTATTGTATTCATTGATGACATTTTTGTATACTCTAAGAGTTCAGAGGAGCATGAGACTCACGTGCATATTCTTTTGGGATTACTAAAGGAGAACTAAATATATCATAAATATTTAGAGTGTTAGTTTTCAATTATCTTTAGTGTCTTTCTTGGGCATTACGATTTCTATGAAAGATATTATGATTGACACACAATTGATTTAGGCAATAAAGAGTTGGTCTAGTCCTATCTCAATTAACATTTGCATCTTTGAAGGATTAAATAGGTATTTCATAGGTTCATCAAAAGGTTTCCCTCTATTACTTCACATTTGACTCAGTAACTCATAAGGAAGTACCTTTTGTATAGGGAAATGAGTATAAAAAGAGTTTCTAAAAGCTTAAGACTTTTCTTACTTTAGATTGTATTTTCCCTACCATTTAAAGGTAAAGACTTTATTATGTAGTATGATCTTCGTGTTCTAATTTGGTTTGATGTGTTGATGCAGAACAAGAGTGTGATTGCCTATTCTTCAAGGAAATCGATGATTCATAAGAAGAATTATCTCACTCATGATTTAGAGCTGGAATAAGGGTATTTGGTTTCAAAATATGGTGACATTACTTGCAGGGGTGAAGTAAAAGGTTTACTACTTTATAGATTACAACATATCTTAAACTAGAGGGACTTGAATTTGAGAAAACTGATAAAAGTAACTAATCAAACATTTTGACATTTTGATTCTCTATCATCTAGTATTATCTAGTATGGTAGTACATGCTTTGAGTCAAAAGATAATTAGTATGGGTAGTTTGTCATGTTTGGAGGTTTCTAGCCCTGGATTATTTGGGAAGATTAAAACCTTAGCAAATAGTTTTGGAAGGTTATAGGTGACTACGAGAGAAGGACTCCTAGTTATCCTTGAGGTGAGTTTTACCTTAATAAGACAAATTAAGGCTAGATAGTTTAAGGATGTGAATTTGAGTAAGATTTGTGATAAAGTGTTTAATGGTGAGGCCAAAGAGGAAGTTATTGTTGATAACGGGGTGTTGAGAATTAGAGGATGATTTTGTGTGCCTCGTGTAAGTAATTTGATACAACCTATTCTTACAAAGGCTTATAGTTTAAGATAGTCCCTATATCATAGCCCAACTAAGATGTATCATGACTTGAGACAACACGAAGTGTATAAAGATAAATATAGTGGAGTTTGTTACAAAGTGTTAGAACTTTCAATAGGTGAATTATGAGTATTAAAGACCTACTGGTACTCTTCAACGGATGCCCATTCTTGAATGGAAATGGATATGATAGCCATGTATTTTGTGGTTGGCTTTACCAAGACATTAGAAATGTATGACTCAATATTGGTAATCTTGAACTGAATGATTAAGTCAACACAATTCATTCTAGTGTAAGCGACTTATAATGTAACTAAGTTTGCCAAGATTTATCTTTAGGAGATTGTCCGACTACATGGAGTAATAGTTTTCATTATCTTTAACAAAGATGTGCAGTTTACCTCTAGCTATTGGGAAAGAATTTAGGAAAAATTAGGAACTAATTTGGGTTTAAGGTCATCCTTTCATCCTCAAACTGATGGGCAGTCATATTGAAAAAACTATGTGTTTGAAGACATTCTTCATGTATGTGTTATCGACATTGGTGGACATTAGAACTTGTTCTTATTATTTATCCAGTTTCCATACAACAAAAACTACTAATTAAGTATAGACATGGCTTCTTTTGTGTCCTTATATGGGAGAAGATGTATATATCCTATTAAATGGTTTGATGTATTTAAGGTAAGGACTTGGGGCATTAATTTTCTAAATGAGTCGATGGAGAAGGTCAGATTTATAAAAAAGAATCTTGTAGCAGCTCAAAACTAGGTAGAAAGTGTATGCAGATAGAAAAGTGCATGATATGCATTTTATGGAAGGTGAGTAAGTGTTTCTCAAGATATTACTCCTTAAGGTAAGTAGAAAAACAGTCCACATGGGAGATTAAAGTGGACATGTGTAGGCATTACCATAAGTTATTCATGAATTCAAGTATCCTTTTTCCAACTTTTACTCTTGTTTCAATTTAGGTACAAATAATGGGTAAATTGGTATCTAATGTAATGACAAATTTTATTATTATGGTGTTTGTTATCATGCAACAACCAAGTTAATTTTCCCTTGGAAATTTTTTTTTAAATCTCAAGCTTGGTTTGATTTTATTTTATATTTAGTGTCGTGTGTTCTATAGAAAATTGGTGAACTGTTCATTAGTATTTGGTGGATTTAATATGATATTATGTTAATAAAGAGGTTTATTAGTTCATACAAACTTTTTGGGCAGAAATTGAGTTTGTATAACTCCAATATACAGTTTTGCATAAAAAAGGCATTTCATAATGTAAAAAATTATGTAGCGCATTATGAAATGGAATAGGGTTAGAAAGGATATTGTGTTTCTTATAAGTTATTTCCAAAACATAATGATGTCTTGTAGCAGTGGCATCACAATAGTAGAAAGCACATCACTGCAGTGGAAGCCATATCACTGGAGGCTCATTGCAGCAGAAGGTTCCCATTATAACGAGAAATGGAACGTTGTAGCAAACTCTCGTCAGTGAGAAATGGACCATTGTAGCAGTATTAGGGAATTTATACCTATAAAATTAGAGAATAATTATATTTCTTCCCAAAAAAACCTAAACTTATTGATCTTTGAGGTATGGTTTCTCCATCATTCTAACATGTAATTACTTCTTTTAATTTCTATGATGATTGGAATCATGTTAATGGTGGAATTTAAAGGTTAACCCTAGATTGGTAAACTATTATGGGATGTTCATGATGACTTATAATCAATTATTAATTACTCTAGGTTGCTAGAGTACACTTCCTAGAGTAGAATTAATTCTATCAGTAATGAATTATAAGAAATTTGAGTAGATTAAATGGTGCAAACCCTAGAATCATGAATTAGTCTATGATTATGGGTCAAAATTAGTCATTTTGAGTTATTAATTCCTCGTATCATATAATGAATCATATATTGTTCCTTGTTATTGTTTCAACAAAAAGAACGACAGAAATTACAAGAAAGGGCAAGACTTAGGCGGAGGCGTGCCTTTTGGGGATTAAATTTGAGGTAGTTTATGATTTAATTTAGCTATATACTTGATTAGATTCTACATGTTTATTTGTGAGTTGTGTAATTGTGATTGGCATTCATGCATACTTATGATGTTGGAAGTGACTTCATAGCTGATCTTATACTTAAATGTTAAACCACCAGATTCAATAATGTTTAGTGAAACTGTATAATTGCATATAGGAGCATGTTATCATATTTTAGTCAATATTGATTGAGATATTGATTTACATTTATACTCAGTTACTCTATTACCTCCCTGGTACATATTTTTTCAGTTTTGTATTTGTGGAGTGGGAACCTAATCAGTATGACACATGAATTTAAGCTCATCTATTATAGGTCATAACTAATATGCATATAAGACCCTTATTATGTGTGTACACTTTCATGATTATACTTATGGTCACCATGTATTATTTCATATCATTCATTCATTGATTGCACAATAGTGTTTCATAAATGTTAGGTTAGTTAAAAGTAGCTTAAGACTACTTCTAAAATTATTAGAGGAATGTAACGTAGTATGATAAACTTGATGATATTTAGAGGGTTATATGCTATCCTATGTTGAGAATTAATTTAGATGAAGGGGATGATATGATGAGTTAAGCAACTAATCCATATACAAATGATTTGACAAATTTTACAAGAGGTTATTCTATGGATAGTAGTAAACTATAAATTTCTTTAATGTTATCAATGTTAATTACTTTTGCTTGATTTATGCTTATGTATGATTTTTCATATTAAATTCGCCTGATGATACCTACCACTACATAGAGTTTATATGAATACTACTTGTTCTATTATTTTATTGAGTGTTGATTATGTTCCACCAACTGGGACAAGATCTCAAGTCTAGTTCGTGACCAATAGTTTAACAATTAAAGGGTTAGCACTATCTTCAGGCTACCATTAGATCTTCTCTTGATCATGTCAACTCTTCCAAACAATGATATTTTCTTATTAATTATTTTAGGATGTTTATTTAGACTTCAATTTTATATTTCTTGATTGTTCTTATATAGTGACTTTCGAATCTTACGAGTTATAGTAGATAGTTCACTAGTTTTTTGCATTTATTAATTATTTACTTTATATTTTATGTTTATTAAGTTGGATCACTCAATGATATTCAAAAATGGATGAAAGTTCAAGTTAATGACTGGGTAGGATTGTCCTCCCACCAGAGGAATACCATGGGTGCCTCTCGTGATCATTTGGGTTATGACTATTTTAGTTTGATTTAATTGAGATGCTTTTTGATAAGTGAAAGTCATAATTCTATCAAAGAGGGGGAGGGTGTAATTGAAAATTTCCTGAGTCGACTGATCAAGTTAGACAATCGACTTCCCTGTGCATAAATATACTAGAACAAAATAGAGTTTAAAATTATAGATGAAGATAAGTAAATAAGTAGATAAAGTAACAACACAACAATTTATCCTAGTTTGGAACAACAATGTGGTGCCTTCTTCAAGTCCCCTTAGGTCTCAAGAGTTTTCTTTCAATTCTTTAAAGTAGTGTACGAATACAGATGTGTAAGAAACAAGTTTTGAATCTTATTATATATTCAGATCATATGACACAATATCAACTTTAATAACTAGTTGACTCAATCTTTCTTTTGTGAATATTGTAAACTAACAGTACGAAGTCTTATCAAGACTAAGATTGAGACTCACTTAGATCTTTTGTTAAGTTGTGTAAGTGTTTCGACCATTAGTCTTCTCTTTTATACTCTTAAGCTGCGTCGGCTTCATTCCTCCATAATGAAACCCATGGGATTTCTTACCAATCTAGAATTTGAATTTATTCCTTAATTAATGGATGGAACCATATGGTATGTCCATATCAGATATGTCTCTACGTGGTGTAACCTTCTTTACATATCCGTACATGTCCTTATTAGATATGTCCATGTAGAAGGTATGGTTTTCTTTTCTTTTGCTTTTGTCATGCTTAATTTGTCTGCCTTATATTTTGGGGTCAATAAGATCCATGATTGACATTATTCCTAAGTTTAGTATCGACTTCTTTATGAGTGGATGTTGTTTTTGTCCTTCTGCAAGATATTCTCGGATATCCTAGATTGATTCTTTAGAGATTCTTTTTGATCTTTTGTATCTTTAGTGTATCCTGTAAGATATTTTTTTATCAGTTTTCGCTATTAAAACATATAATGAGAATATGGGGCTAACAATCTCCTTTTTTTGATATTATAAATAATAAACATCAGTTGACTTCCCTGTTGATGCAGTTGATTTTCTTCCCCTTTCTTGCTGACTCTTTTAACTTGAAGCATTCATTAACTCCCATCCTTTTCTAGTTGACTTGCTCCACCTGGATGAAAACGCCTCTGATGTTTTTGATTCCTCCATCTTTTGACATAGTCAAAAAGAGCAACACAACATACAAACATGCAAATTGAAGCAGCAGTCATATAGCAGATAAATAGTCGAGTTGATTAATAAAAGACAAAACAAAAATAATATATGGCAAATAGTGTTTGAAATATCATTTTACAATCCAAAGAAAAAGAGACAAGACCCCCTATAAAAAACCATTCATTATTTTATCACTTGGAAAGAAAGTAGGTGAGGGTATTGCGCATATTATGACAGAATAATTCATAGAATTTCTCGACATACTTAGAGAAAGATGAATAAGATTTCTAGATAGATATTGCAAGGTACTTGTGTGAGACGTTTACTTCAGACTTGAGGGATTCCATGCAAATAAAAACTTAGTGAACAACTTGACACCTTCCTACTTGAATCTGTCAATATTCATCCTTACTTTGCCTACATCAGTGCTTGTGTCTTTCCCAAGCTGAAGCAATTTGGAAGTCGACTAGTGAAGCAACATCAATCCTTCCTCAATAGTCTTTATTAGGTCCTTGAGCTCCTCTAAATCCTTCAATATAGGAAGCATGGGGTTAAAGAATGACTTGCTTACCATAGGGAACTCTGATTTTTTTCTGCCAGTGTCTTTTTTGAACCATTCGCAGTCTACCAAGACATATCCCATACTGGTGAAGGCCTTTTAGTCGTAAATGGTAGAAACTTCTACCATTGAGTATGCAGATAGATCAATAGAATAATTTTGGAGGATCTTGGTGATCAACATTCCATAAGGCAGGTTGGCGGTGGCATGAGCTTCTACAACACTTTCAAGCATATATTCTCAAAACCAATTAGCCCAATTTATCTTTTACTTTTTCACTATATAGTATAAAACAAACACATCATGGCGTATTATATTGCCGAGAGATACTTTTTTGGGAATCAGTATGGCAACGATGATGTGATCCATGATACGGTACTTAAACATAGAGATAGGGGATCAAAGATGGATGACATTATGTCTGGGTCAGACACAGTTTTTTTTGCTTCCTCAAAGTTAACTTCAAAATCATCAGGACAGGAGCAATTAATAAAGGGAATTACCCTAGAGAAATTAGTATCGAAAACCTTTTCAAATAGAAAATCATTGAGTATGATTCTTGTACCAAGCAAAAGAGTTTCTAATTCGCCATTGTAAGGAGAGGCTGAAATTTGCATAGAACATGCTAACACGGTCATCATAAACTTCAGGTCCACAAAGGCAAAAAACTAGAGATGAGTTTTGAAACATAAAAAAAGAACTTGCGTTGTAATGTGCTTCCTGTAGTTGACAGAGATTCACTACTCGACTGGGTACAACTGAGCGGTTTTTGAAAGCGGTAAACTTGTCTTTTCGAGAGAAGGTCCAAAAATTTTGCATGTCTTCTGGTGGAAAATGCTCCATAAGGGTTGAATGAGGTTTCTCCAATGATAAATTTGTACTTGGGGCAGAGCGTTTTTTAGTGACAGTAGAATACCGAGAGTGAGAAGAGGATTCATCAGAAGATTTAGAGATAAGAATAGGATATTAAGTATTAGTGTAGAGGTCAATAAGGGTTTTGGGAGATTAGACAAGGAGCTCGTTCTATTCATTTGAGAGAGACAAAAACTAAAAAAGAGTTTTGAAAGGGCATAGAGGAAGATAAAAATGTGGGTAAATGAAGTGGGGCGAATTAACAGAGGGAAAGATGAAAAGATATGAATTGAATAGAGGCAACTCCAGAAGTAAAAGGATAACAGAAGGTGTCGGAAAGATAAGTGGGAAAAGAGGCATTAAAAGAGAGAGGGAGAGAGAGCAAGAAAAGGGTCATGTAAAAAGAGTAGGCAATGATGATTCTTATTCACAACAAAGGTTTGCCAAAATTTAAAAAAATTGAGTCATTAGGATACGAGAATAATGAAACTGTAAAAATGAATTTTACCAAAAATAAAAATTACATGTCAGTAATGCTGATAATACTAAGCATTTTCTTAAGAAATAAAATCTTTCTTCTAACAAGGATTTAGTAAAAATGTCTACTAACTAATTTTCGGAATCAACAAATTTTAGGGAAAATTGCCCTTTATAGTAGGATCTAAAATAAAATGGTGTTTAATGTCAATGTACTTAGCTCTGGAATGATGCATAGAATATTTAGAAAAACTAATAGCGTTGGTGTTGCCACACATTATAGTTACATATTCATATGACAAAGCAAAGTCAAGTAATTAATGCCTAATCCATAAATTTTGTGTACCACAACTCCCAACATTTATGTATACAGCTTCAATGGATGATAAAGCAATTGATGTTTATTTCATGCTATGCCATGAAATCAATGCATCACCTAGAATTTGGCATGTTCCATTAGTGCTCTTTCATCATTCTTATCACTTGTAAAGTGTCCCGACCCAAAACCAAGCAATGTCGTATGGGTAATATCAAGCCCAACTAGGACCGAATATCACCCCGTTAAACAAACCTAACCATTACATCAATCCATAAGTTCCTAATGAACTCAAATTATAAAATAAGATAGCGAAAATAAGACTACAATCATATCTAAAGAAGCTTCTAATCAATTCATTAATATCAAAAACGAGCCAACATACCCAAGTCCATAGTCATACACAAAAGCTCTACAAATCCAATTTCTAAACTTGTCGAGACATGCCCCCGACAATAGCCAACATCAAGTAAAAGTAAAACAATTCTATGATATAAAGTAAAATACTATGAAATGTATGCCTTCCAATGAATGGAAGCTCATCACTCTAATGTCAACACACAATCTTTCCGAACACTTGGTCACTGACTAGGATGAGAAGAAGAAGCTTCGGCCCCTATGTCATGTAGGGACAAAGCATATGAAGACGGTTAGTGATTGGAGAGCTATCATGTACTCAAGGTTAAGTATTTAATAGTGCAGTTATTTAAACCAAGTCAAGCCATCATATGCAACCACATTTATATCTATAAAGCCATACTTGAAGATATATTTATTTATATATATAGTTACATGGCTTACTAACTCATGGAGCCATTCATAACATACGTTCTTAAAGCATTCATTCATGAGACACGGAGTGAAAGACTCCCAACCTTCCACCCTTATATTTTAGAACATTAAGTTTCTCTGTTACATTGGACAAGAGGACATGAACCTCAAGCCGTCACATTTTATAAGGTAAGTAGACCCGAACCACAAACCTTCACATCTTATACGGTAAGTGGACCCAAACTAAAAACCTTCACATCTTATACAATAACTGGACCCAAACTACAAACCTTCGTATATTTTATGGTAAGTTAACCCGAACCCACAAACCTTCAAATTTTATATAGTAAGTGGAGCAGAACCATAAACTGATAGATTAGGATAGGGACTTGAACCACAAGCCCCCTTATCCTCATTACTAGTTGTCATTTGAACTCTGGCCCTTTTTACACATTTATTTATGCCTATTCAATTCAGTACATATGGACAAAAACCCATTTAGACAATTCAAGCAACCAATGTTATGATTCAACATTGCATATATAACCACACGATCTTTATGAAACCATTTGACCAACCAATCATTTAATTTGGCCAAACCCTTAGTTCATACCACGATGCAAGTTAATTTTTGGTTATCATGACCTTTACAAGAAAATCATTCCTCATTTGTATTCTTGTACCCATATTTAGTTCAATCACAAATCAAGTTCATGTTTATTGAATTTAACCCAATTTAGTCAACCAACTTCCAAAGACATCTATTAACTCATTAGATGGACAACAAGGTCTTTACCAACCATTTACCAAGTATTCATAATCATCATAACAATGTCATATCTCATTCATATGCACTAGAACAATACCATGGTTCAATACACCATTATCAAGTAACTAGCTAATCGTCTTAGACATTTTAACAAACACCTTTAGGGCACACTTTTATCAAGAGCAAAACCAAAGTAGAAATCATCAAGCATAGGGTTACTAATGACCCATTTGTTAATCCATAATTAACAAGAAACAACATGTTCATAACATCCCCAAAAATATGTATAAACACAAGTTTAAGAAACAGTAAACAATACCCAACACTATGCTTAAAAACCTTCAACATTTGATTTCCAAAACCTCAATTTAAAAGTAAAAATCATTTTTTAAAACACATGATATTCTCAACTAACAATGAGGGGAGATATACTTGCCTTATACAAAAAGATTCATTCAAGAAACTTGACCCCTTTAGCCTCTTGAAGAACACCCTCTTCAAACCCTTGCCTCCAATCTTCAAGAGCGAGTTAGAGAGTGTTTTTGCTGTGTTTTGGTCTTTCAAAAATGTGTTAAGAGAGGCTCCAATATGTTATATAGTAAGGGGAATTATGGATTTTGTTGTTGGAAATGTCTATAAAGCCCTTAGCATAAAAGCTAAAAACCCAACCCACAAGAGGGTATGACTCCCTCATAAACCATACCCTAGGGTACTAGTGGTACCCTAACTTATACCATAGGCCTCACCTAGGACCCCTACACTTACTAAGGTACAAACACATACACTTGACTTGTATCTTAGGGTATGAATGGTATGCTAAACTGTACCCTAACCTATCCCAAAGATATTTTCACCAACACAGCACCTAAGAAACCATATGACTTGGCATGATATGACTCGTACCCAAAGGTACAAACATAGGGAGTCTAAGTCATATCTTTGATAGTGTGTAACCCCTACCTTACTACCAAGGATACAAGTGAGGGGTAAATAATTCGTATCCAAGGGTACGACTAGTACCCTTAGTCGTATCATATAAAGAATGTCAAAAACCCAAGAATTTTGCAAGGGCTAAGGTCTTGGGTCCTTCATTATCCCCCACTTTGGATAATTCATCCTCGAATGATGGGTAATTTAAACACAAGCACAAGTTAACATGCCTTTACTCATCAAACAAACCTTATACTATGCCAAAAAACAAAAAAAACAAGGTCAAGGCACTTGCCAAGATCAGTACCGACCAACCAATTGTTCTATTAACTTTGGGACTCAACCCATTGTACATCAAAGAAACTCATTCAATTCAATATTTAGTGGCTTGAACCCATTACTTTTCAAGGACACAATCAAACTAAGAGCACTAACACACATATCCCAAACACATCCTCTTAGTACAGAGGACAAATGTGGATACTTAGACTTCATAGCCTCTTTCGCCCCCTAAGTAGCTTACTTTGACTTTTGATTCCTCCATAGAACCTTCACTGAAGCTACCTCTCTCTTTCATAATTGGGGAACTTGCCAAACCAAGATCCTTATTGGGACCTCCTCATGAGGCACATGGTCCAAAATACCAACACCCTCTAAGGGAGATAACCAATAGAGATCACCTATATACTTTTTCAGCATAGAAACATGGAAAATCAAAAGAATGAGACTCATGCTAGAGGGCCAGTCCAATTAAACTTAAACTTTCCTAAGGAAAACCACACCTCTTATGCATGCAAAAACAAAAACGTTTTGCCAGAATCATTATAGAAAGAATGAATGGTAATTTTGACAAGTGTCTGGGACATGACCAACCCATCATCAAACTCCCTATCGGGGTACTAGGAAGGTCATCAATGAGAATTCTCATGACATTCATTAACCATAGAAATGGACTCTAGAGAAAGATATCCCAAGTTAGAGTCTTTATCTCTGATCGGATGATACAAACACCCTTTAGAGATCATTTTTTGGGCTCTATGATAAGAGATAAACCTCCCCTAAGTCATTACGGACCCCCTTTCTATATAATGACCAGCTCATTATAGAATTTTAATCATGACCTTACAGGCCCAACAATATAAGAAAGCATAGCACAAATTCAACCTATCCATCCCTGGAATATCATTAAAATAAACCATATCCATTCCTAGAAGATCAACAAGAGTTTATTTGATACCATCAGCTACCAAATACCCCATATAGACTCCTTAAAACCATAAAATCTCTTACCAAGGTAGAAATAGAAATGGATCCCAAAATGCCTTAGAATAAAATCAAAATATACAATCACAGATGAGGTCACATAAGAGATTAGGGACCTCGTACCAAGAAAAGAAATACACCTCATCAAAAAACAAATAAACATACTCGTAGCAATATATAGAGATGCCTCAGAATCCTAGACGGTAGCAAGTCTATATAGATGATTTTGGCAAGTTTCGATACAAAAAATAGAAGAAAAGATAGAAACAGCACCCTTTGGTGGAGGAGTAAACAATGTAGCAATAGGGTCCTTGTAGACCCAAAAAGCTACTTTAGGAGGACAATCTCACAGCATGTACCCAATCTAACCATATCTAAAACACCTGTTCCTCCCTCACTCACTCACCAAAATTATGCTAACCACAGAATGTAAAATGATGTTAGGTTAGTATTGATGGGCCCCACTAAACTTAGAATCACTTCTCAACTAGTTCTCCCTTTTGGACAACTTACTACTAAACTGTTGGCCTTAACTAAGCTCAGAAAACCGCGACCTCTTACCTTTCCTCTTATTAATTTCAACCTATTTCCTTTTAACTTCCTCCACTTATTGTATATACAAAACTAACCTAGACATTTCCATGTCGTTGATCAACAATGTTTCCTTACTCTTAAGGACTAATTCGGGAGACAATCCAAAAACAAACTTATGCATCCTAGCTCTCATGATACAAACCATCTCAGGGGCATCCCTAGACAACTAATGGAATTTCAAGGCATAATCCTTGATAGACATCCTACCTTGCCTCAAATTCACAAACCCTTCCAATTTAACTTCCCTCAACTCTTGAGGAAATAAGTAATCTAAGAAGGCATTAGAGAGATCTTACCATACATCGGCACTAGCATCCATACCCCTAGAAAACTCTCACTCTTTGTACTAATGGTACGCCATGAATTTCAATTGATAGGAAGAAAAATCAACACCTTAAACTTCCTATACATGTACAATCTGGAAGATCTTCTCTATTTCATTAATGAAACTTTAAGGATCTTCTTCAAAATTTACACCCATAAACATAGGAGGGTGCAACCTCATGAATTAGCTAATACCAGTGGCCTCAGAGGATGGATAAAAAGGGATACCACACCCAAACTAATTAGCTACCAATTGAGTCAACAAAGTAATAGAGTGATGAAAATCAACATTATTAATGTCCCCTTAAAGTGACAAATGAGGAGGACTAGGGAGAATCGATGGAACTCCCAGACCATCAAGCATCAAACTCCTAGAGAAAGTATGGACTCCATAATTTGAGCGAGTCCCATCAATATTATCCTAGTTAGGATGAAAGAGTTTGCACGAACTTTATATTTTCTTGGGGGAATGATCTTAAAGATGAGAAAATAAAAATAAGATGGATCCAATACCTTAGACTCTATAGCTTGATATAAGGCAACAAAAAATTGAAATATTCTTAACTGCCTTAGGTTCTCTCTCTTATATATGTGGTACACTACACACCATTAAAATATACTCTACTTGACATGGATATGGACTCTCAACTGACCATGAATCTGGCTTTGATACCTACTTGACACTACCCAAAATAGGGTCATGCCGTATGGGCAATCTCAAGCCCAACTAGGAATAGTGATTTCCCCATTAACCTGACCTAACTATCACATCAATCCACAAGTTCTGGATAAACTTTAGTTATAAAATAAGATAGTAAAAACAAGACTACAATCATAAATTAAGAAGCTTCTAATTAATTTATTAATATCAACAACTAACCAACATACCCAATTACATACCCAATTAATTCATTAATATCAACAACTAACCAACATACCCAAGTCCACATTAATCAACAAAGCCTCTACAAATTTGATGTCTAAACATGTCGGGACATGATCCCGATAATTCCAAAATCAAATCAAAATAAAATAAGTCTATGACATAAAGTAAAAGACTATGAAATATATGCCTTCTGAAGAATGGAATCTTACCACTCTAATGTCAATATAGATCCACCCAAAAACTTGTTCACTGCATAAAAAGAGAGAAAGAAGCTCCAGCCTCTATGTTATGTGGGGTTATAGAATCTGAAAATAGTTAGTAGTTGAAGCGCAAACATGTAATTCATGGATATGGATAAAACAGTGCAGTTTATAAAAAAAGTCAAGACATCGTACGCAAGCATATTTAAATCTATAGAGGCATACATTAAGATATATATATATATATACATACATATATTTCCAATTAATGGGGCCAGTCATAGCATACATTCTTGAAGGAATCATTCATGAGACATGGTGTGAAGGACTCCTAACCTTCCACACTTATATTTTAGGGCATTAAGTTTCTCCGCTACATTGGACAAGAGGATACAAATCTTAAGCCATTATAAATTATAAGGTAAGTAGACCCGAACCACAAACCTTCACATTTTATGTGGTAAGTGGATCTAAAAAATAATCCTTCACATCTAAAATAGTAAGTGGACCCAAACCAAAAACCTTCACATCTTGTATGGTAAGTGGACCTGAACTACAAACCTTCATATTTATATGGTAAGTGGACCCGAACCACAAACCTTCATTTTTTATATGGTAAGTGGACCAAAACCTCAAACCGATACATTATCCAAGGGACTTAAACCACATGTCCTCTTATCCTCATTACTTGTCGACATTTTAACTCTAACCATTTTTACACATATATTAATGCCTATTTAATTCAACTTGTAAGTATTTTAACAAATTTAGAAAATTCAAGCCACCAAATCTACAATTTAATATTACATATATAACCCGATGATCTTTATGAAACGATTTAATCAACCCATTATTTAATTAGGCCAATACCTTAATTCATACAACGATGCAAGTTAATTTATGTTCATCATTACCTTTACAATCCAATCATTAATTATTAGCATTATTATACTAACCTTTAGTTCAATCAAATATCAAATTCTTTGTTATGGACTTTAACCTAATTTAGTTAACCAACTACCAAAGACGTCCATTAACTCATTACATAGCAAATAAGCATTTTACCAACCATTTACAAAGTGTTCATAATCAACATAACAATGTCATATCTCATACATATTCACTAGACCAATACAATAGTTCAATACACCATTATCAAGTAACTAGTTAATTCTCGTAGATATTTTCACAAACATTTTGAGGGCATACTTTTATCAAGACCAAAACCAATGTAGAAATCATCAATCTTAGGGTTACTCATGATACATTTGTTAATACACAATCAACAAGCACCCACTTGTTCAAAACTTCACCAAAACATATATAAACACAAATTAAAGCAAGACTAAGCAATGACCAAAACTATACTTCAAAACCTTAAACATTTGATTTCCAAAGCCACCATTTACAATTCAAAATCATAGTTTAAAACATATGATATTTTGAACAAACAATTATTGGAGAGATACATGCCTTATACAAGAAGATTCACGGAAGAAACTTGACCCCTTTAGCCCTAGATGAACATCTCTTCAAATTCTAGCCTCCAATCTTCAAAGGTGAGTTAGAGAGTGATTTTGGAGGGTTTTGATCTTCCAAAAATATGTTAAAAGAGTCTACAATAGGTTATATAGTGAGATGTATTAATGGTTAGGGGGTGGGAAATATATATAAAGCCCTCAGCTTAAAAGCTCAATACCTAACCCACATGAGGGTACAACTCCCCTATCAAATCATATCCTAAGATATGAGTGGTACCCTAAATCATGCTCTAGGCCTCACCAAGGACCCCTGCACAGCCTAAGGTATGACCAAACATACTTGGCTCATATCTTAGGGTATGAATGGTACCCTAAATAGTACCCTGACGAATACTCAAGATAGTTTTTACCAACACAACACCTAAGACACAATATGACATGACATGATATAACTTATACATAAAGGTACGACCATGTAGAGGCTAAGTCATATATTGGACAGTGTGTTACCCCCACCACACTTCTTAGGATGCGAGTGAGGGGTTACTAAGTTGTATCTAAGGGTTCGACTAGTACCCTAAGTCATATCTTGGACAAAATGTACAAAACCTAATATATTTGCAAGGGCCAAGGTCTTAGGTGTTTCATAAAGCCAATATCTGAATATATAATTTAGTAATTATGAGAGGAGCGAGGGTAACATAGTCCAATATCTTATGTTCCAATGAGATATCAAATAATTTTTTTGACAACAGTTAGATAACACTATTTGGGAGATGATTGGAATATTGCAAACTTACACATACCTAACATGATGTCTGGTCGACTAGAGGTCAAGTAGAGGTATGATCTAATCATTTCTCTTATGTATTTTCATCAACTTCTTCTCTAAATGAGTCTGAATCAAGACTTATGTAGGGAATCATTGGAGTTCCATAGACCTTTCCCTTTTCCATGCCAAACTTTTTGATAAGTTCATTCATATAATTGGATTGACTAATGAAAGTACCTTTGGGAGTTTGGTTTATTTTTAATCCCAAGAAAAATGTGAGCTCTCCTACGAGACTCATTTTAAATTACCTTTTTATCAAATTTGCAAAATTCTCACACAAGGAAATATTAGTACTACCAAGGATAATATCGTCAACATAAATTTGCAAAATGGGTAAATTATTGTCACGATTTTGTGTGAAAAGAGTTTTATCAATTTTGCATCTTTGGAAATTATTGTTTAACATGAAAGTACTCAAACTTTCACAAAAATCTTTTTGAGCTTGCTTAAGACCGTAGAGTGATTTTCATAGTTTAAAAACATGGTTTGGATAAGATGGACTTTCAAAATTTTGAGGTTGTTTTAGAAAAAATTATTCATTAATAAATCTATTTAAGAATGCACTTTTGACATCCATCTGATATAGTTTAAAGCATTTGAAGGTGACAAAAGCTAACAAAATTTTAATTGACTCTAACCTTCCTGCAAGAGCAAAGGTTTTGTCATAATCAATACCTTCTTCCTTGGAGTATCCTTAAGATACAATTCTAGCCTTGTTTCTAATAATCTTACCTTCTTCATTCAATTTATTTCTCTAGACCCATTTAGTTCCAAATACTGAGTAGTTCTTGGGTCTTTTAACTAGATTAGAGACTTGATTTTGTTCAAATTAATATAAATCTTCCTTTATGGCCTCACCCAAGATTCATGTTTAAAGGCTTTATCAATCTTCTTGGGCTCTATTTGTGACACACGACCAATAGATGTTTACTATATCAAAGAGGCTCTTTTCTACATCATATGATCTTGGTTTTCGATGATAAATTCATTTGGAAAGAGAATTGGTATCATTCTCAAAGAATATTTATTCTAGTTTTTTCATCAGCGGCAGTCGACTTTGGTGGGTCTATAATTAACATATAGTTTGGTGGCTTAGTAGTTATGTTTTCTTTGTCTCAAGATTGTAGACTATTTACCTTCTCTTCATCAATACTCAAGCTCATAGAAGAGTGTTTAGCTTCATCAAAAACAATTTTCATAGATTCGTCAACACATAATATCCTTTTATTATATGCTCAATAGGCACGACTGGTGGGAGAGTACCCAAGAAAAATACCTTTGTCACTTCATGGATTGAATTTTCTTAAGTTATTCTCACCATTGTTGTGGGGGAATCACTTGCATCCAAAAGGATTAAAGTAACTAAAATTGATATTTCCCCTCTCCATAACTAATTAGGATTCTTCATTAGAATTTGTCTGATAAGGCATCTGTTGATGATGTGATAGGTTGTGCTAACTGCCTCTGCCCAAAAATAATCTGGTAGATTGTCTTCTAGCAGTATGGTTCTTGTAGTTTCCTAAAGATATCATTTCTTTCACTCTAACATACCATTTTTATTGAGGACATCAAGGTGATGAGAAGTTTTGAGAGTACCCATTCCGAGCACAATATTCCTAAAAAGCTTTATTCTCAAATTCTCCTCCAAGATCACTGTGAACATAGGTGATGAATTTTCTTACTTCTCATTAAAATTTTCTTTAGAAGATCTCAATATTTGTGTAATCCTTAGGTTTATGAGAAAGAAACATTACCCAAGTAAAACAAGAATAATCATCAAAAATAATAAAAACATATCTTCTCCACCAATACTCAAGGTCTTGGTGGGGACAAACTGGTCCATCTGGATTGCTTGAAGGTGTTTGGTAGTAGTGATAATATCTTTAAATTTTAATGATGTCCAAGTCTGTTTACCCAATTGGCAAGCATCACCGATGTGATCCTTTTAAACTATGAGTTTTGACAGACCTTTTAGCAGTTCAAGTATGGAGAGTTTCTCAATGACATGCATGCAGGCATGCCCAATATTTTTATGCTACAACCAAGTGTCATTGGTTTGCATAATAAGGCAATTTTGAGTAAAAATATTAGGGTTCTTTAGATCATAAATACTATTAATGCGTTCATCGATAAGCAAAATATCCCTTATATCATGTTTGATAGAGAAACTTTGGAATTTGAAGGAGACTCCAAATCATACAACACATAGTTGACTGATACTAAGAAGATTGTGTTTGAGGTCTTATATGAGATACACTTTAATGAATTCACATGAGTACTTGAGCTTTACTGATCCGACGATGATGATATCAGCTTTAGAATTGGTACCAAATCTGACTAATCCTCCTTCTATTTTCTTTATAGAAAAAAATACCTTATTTCTTTCTGTCCATATGTATAGAACATTCACTATCTATGACCCACATTCCCCTTTAATAGCTTTTTCATATGCGTTCCTGCAAAAGTATGAAAACTAATTTTATTTAGGTACCCAAGTGGTGCTTTGTCCTTGAGGGTTAGAGGCACTTCATTTAGGTCTCAAAACCCATAAACCATTAGAACTTTATCTATAGCTGTGCTATTTGTGCCTTTTCTATCCATAGGTATAGCAGACTAGTTCATGAAAGGAGAAAGAGGTTTTTGCTAATTCAAACAATCTTGATGAGGAACTTGAGTTTGATTTAAATAAATTTAACCTTACGAAATTGTGACTTGGTGATTTTCTAATGTTATTTAATTGGATTTTCACATTATCAAGTTCTTCTTGAAGTAATTCAATTTTGATTTAACATGCTTCAAGTTTAACTAGCCAGTTGCTTCGTTCCTCCTCAAGATTCTATTTCAACCGAGATTTCCCATTTTTCTTTTCTTGAGTAAGTTTACTGTATTCATTAATAACATTTTGAAGCTCATTAGTAATCATATCTAGATTTAATTCAAGGATGTTCTATTTATGACAGTTGTATGGTCATACATCATTTTATTCACCTTTTACCATGAAGCACATATTGGATACTTTTGTTTCTTCCTTAATTTTATATTCAACATTCTAAGTCCCAAAGTTTTACTTTCTTCTGATAATCTTTTTTTAAGTTCTGGACTATTTTGTTTAATGTAAGTTGGTTTTCCGCACTGTTGAAGTAATGATCCAAACATTGAATTCATAGTCAAAAGTGTTATTGTAGCTTGTTGGGTATCCTTTTAGAAATTAAAGCATCCATAAGATTTGAAATTTAAATTTTAATCCTTGTGGATTTGACCCCAATGGGAGTTGGGCTATTCACAATGACCGCCTTACCTCCATTTTTAGGTGTATGTTGAGCGTTATCAAAATGGCGCCATTACCGGGTAGCAGAATTTAAATTTCACTTATGTGGTGTGCTTTTTAATTTTGTATACCCATGGTGATTTTGATGTAATTTCATTGTTATTTTTTATTTTAGATTTGGTAATCATTATTCTTTTCACATAATCATGAGTCAACAAGGCTCATATTATCTTTGCACCGAAGATCTTGAGAGTGCTATTTGCATTCCCCCTACAGAGGGAAATAGAGTATTTTATCTTACAAGTGTAATGCTATAATTTCTTCATCTACAGGGACTTTTTGGGGGTCAAGCTCATGAGGACCCAAATTCACACTTGAAGAACTTTATATAAGTTTGTGCTTCTTTCAATATTGCATACATCTTAAGAGTCCATCCAGTTACACCTTTTCCCATTCTCTTTAATGGGAAAGGTGGTGTTATGGGTAAGATCTTTATCTGCTGGGTCCATTACCTCATGGATGAGTCTTACAGAGGACTTCTTAAGTCAATACTTCCTACCTTAAAGATGTTACAATTATAGAATGAAATTGTTAATTTCTTCCAATTCCATGAAGAACCGTGGTACAAAGCTTGGGGAAAATTCAAGGAGAAGCTCTTGTAGTTCCCAAACTGTGAGATGCCAGAAAAATGCTTCCCCAAATTTTTTATAGGTCATTGGACAAACTAAACAAAGCCATAGTGGACAACACATCTAGCGGATCATTTATTGAATTGTCATATGGAGTTTGATCAAATGTTTTGGATCAAGCAGCAATTTTGTCTAGGGGTTGGGATATAAAGGATGCTAAGGGAGACGTAGGGGATCCCTCGACATCCTTTGTGCGTTAAGAGAAAAAGATCAAAAGGAGTAGAAGGATGTGAATATGGTCAAGATAATGTCATGCTTTGAGCTCATAATTGAGCATATGTTGGGAGTCCCAATGGAAAGTGTAAGTGTAATAAGTGCAAAAGAGGTTAAACTATGAGAAAGTGTGAAGAAAGAGGTGCTTTATGGCAAGTTGAGTGTGCTGCCTTAGTGTTCAAAGGGTTTCCACCTTGCCTATCAAAGTCAAGATGGGAATCAAGGTAAGAAACATGAAATTCTAAGCATAGCACAATGTAAAAGAGAAAGGGTCATCAACGAAGAAACTTTGACTCAAATCTTGAGTAGTGTTGAGAGGAGTGGTACAATGGTGAATGAAATGCGAAGCGATTTCTTAAATCTCTACCAAATGGTTGCATCCCACTCAACTGGAATTCGAAAACCATAAGCAAAGGTAAATCAAATATTAAACTATCTTATGGAGTGGCAAAGTGAAGAAATGCCAAAGTGGGAAGGTAGAAAATGCTATGAGCCCCCAGGATAGAATGATTCTTGGAAATGATATTGAGTTGGACAACCCTGGGGAAAAAGAAAATGATGATCAAACAAAGTTTAAGAGACAAAGTTCCAATTATGATGAGCAAAATCCAAGTGATGTTGTGGTTGAAAAGCCAAAGGAAAATGATTGCAAAATTATCACCGTTCCATCAAACACTATTCCTTTTCCTTTCCCTAAATGGTTCACACAAAAAAAAGAAAATACAAATCTTAACAAGTTGTTCGATAAATTTAGAACCCTATCTATTAATATTCCTTTAGTTGAGCCTTGTAAGACATGCCGGGATATGCTAAATTTGTGAATGATTTGGTATAAAAGAAGCGGCTTGTGGAGCATGAAATAATAGAAGTAACACATCATTATAGTGCCATTATGTAAAGCACATTAGTGAAAAAAGATGAAAGACCACGGTGTTTTTACCATTCAATGCTCCATAGCATTGTTCAAGTTTTCAAAGGTATTATGTGACCTCAGAGCAAGGGTAAATCTAATTCCTTATTCCATATTCTACAAGCTCAGATTAGAGAACCCGATACCTACCTTAATGAAATTTCTCATGGCTGACCGGACTATCACGAAGCCAATGGGAGTTCTTCATGATGTTCTAGTAAAAGTGGACCGATTTATCTTACCGGATGACTTTGTGATCTTTGATAGTGCAAAAGATGTTGAAGTTCCTATTATTCTTGGGAGACCATTCTTAGCTATTGGGAAGGCTTTAGTGGATGTGGAGTATGATGAGATAAAGTTTCAGTTGAATAATTAAGAGGTATCCTTCAATGTATGCAAGTCCATGAAACATCTGATGGACTTACAAGTCATCTCGAAGAATGACGTTATTTATGGGGAGGTGAAAATCCATGTCAATATGAACTTGTTAGATAACACTTTGGTAGGAGTGCTACTGAATTGTGAAAGGGAAGATATGGAAGAATTTGATGAAGTTGTTGCATCCCTAACGGGACTTGGATCATATACCAAGAACCGGATGAAGTTGGATCTTGATCTTAAAAACTATGAGAGCCCACCCATAAGAACATCGATTCTTGAGCCACCAAAGGTTGAATTGAATCCTTTTCCACCCTATCTCTAATATGTGTTCTTGGGAGAGGGACACACATTACGAATTATTATTGCAAATGACCTTGAACCCTCTCAAGCGGATGCATTGACGTTGGCGATGAAAAAGTCCATTCGAGCAATTGGATGGATAATCATGGACATTATAGGAATAGCTCCCAGAATTTTTCCCAAACAATAAAACATGAACAAGATCATGTGCTAAATATGGAATACCAAAGGAGGTTAAACCAACCTATGCTAGAAGTTGTAAAGAAGCAAATCATCAAATCGCTTGATGCGAGGGTAATCTATCAAATTTCAAATATTAATTGGGTGATCCCGGTACAATGCCGCCCTAAAAAGAGAGGCATCATGGTGGTTGAAAATTAAAACAACTATCTCATGCCCGCCCGACCGGTCACTAGATGGAAGGTGTGCATGGATTTTTGGAATTTAAACTCATGGATTAAGAAAGACCATTTATCGATGCCTTTCATGGACCAAATGTTGGATAGATTAGCCAGGCGGGGATGGTATTGTTTCTTGGATGGTTACTCGGGGTACATCAAATTTTTATCGCATCGGAGGACCAACAGATGTCTTTATGGATGACTTCTCGGTGGTGGGGAGCTAATTTGAATCATGTCTTGAAAATCTAAGCACGGTGCTTGAAATATGCATGGAAACCTACCTTGTCCTAAATTAGGAAAAATGTCATTTCATGGTCAAGGAAAGTATCGTCTTGGTCCATAAGATATCAGGGAAAGGTATTCAAGTCGATCAAGCCAAGGTAGACGTGATTGCCAAGCTACTACCCCCCTTATCTATAAAGGGCCAACAATGTTAATCAAGTAATAGTAGAACCTATCATTAAGACACTAGAATCTACATAAATATATCACTACCCATACACACTTGCACCCTATTCAAACATAACCCCAAGAGGTAGATCTAGCAAATCATACCAAAAATAAACCAAAACTTCCATCAAAGTTATTCATTAAAAATAAAGATAAGGTAAACCACGCTTTATGCTCCAATGAATCTTCAATGGAAGGTACCAAATCCACTCTTTGGAGTTCCTCTATTTAAGTCTTATCTCAAATTAGTAAAAATTTAGACACCAAGCTCTAAGAAAATTACAAAACCCTACACTATCGATATAATAATATTTAAAATAAAATATGGTTGAATAATGAGTTAAAAATACCTATTTAAGCCTTAATTCCACATTTACCAAAAATTATAAAAATTCCCTAGGAACTTTTCCACTCTACCACAATCGCCATCACTTGAGTGCTATCGCTCTACCTCGATCATGGTAGTCATACTATAATCACCCTTTAGCTGACTTACTGACTACCCGCGATCGCAACCCTTAGTCTGTTATCGTGGTTACTGAGGGTTGACTCCTGGGCCTGCAATATTAGCTTTTCCACCTTTTACTCACATTTCTTCACTTTCACCTTCTCCTTAGCTCATTTTTATCAAGTTTCCTTGCTCATCTTCTCATTTCAACTTTTATCTACACAAATGAGCATTAAGTAAGAAAGTAACAATAAATCATTGATAAAGCATGATAATTTAAGCTCAAAAATGCTAATAAGTTGTCAAATTGGTGACACTTATCAACACCCCCAAATGTAAACTATTGCTTGTCTTTGAGCAACCAAGAAAAATTCAATAAGAAGGGGTATTTTTAACTCAATCTCACCAAAGAAAAGATATACTAAGGAAATAAGCTAATAAAGCTCTACAAAGACTTTCCAAACATTTTATGGCAATAAGTAAACCAAAAAATTCTAATAAGCACATATTATAAAGTAAAGATGCAAGTTTGTATCAAATGAATCTTCCTTAACAAATCATCTTAAGAGGAAACACAGTATCTTCAAAAAATTTCTCAATCTTCACAATGCAACTTACTTCACCCATTTACCTACACCGACAGTAAGACTTCAGCCTCTACTCCAAAGTATCTATGCCACTCATAAGGAAGAGTTAGCTCCACACATACAAAAGATATTTAAATTTCTAAAGGAGCCCAAATAATGAAAGAATTCACGCTCACTCTCGCAAGGAAATTCAAGTATAATGAGTAGATCCTTAGGCTTGTCCTTTGTATTTTCAGCAACTAATGTAGACTTACCTAGTGTGGAATCCTAAGTTCTTGCGTGTCAAGATGAAGGCTTAAGGTGTGGGAAGGAGTATCTATGGATCAAGTACCTAAAATGCCTCCTTTAATGCAATTGCTCAACCCTTTTTTCCCAAAATTTTCAAACTACCCACCTTATTCTCTTTTAAATCCTTGCCCATATTTCCCTACCTTTTTTATTAGCATTTACAATATAATTCAAAGCCACCATTTTCTTACTTTATTTTATGAACTTCCTCAAAATACTTACGAACTTCAAGCTCTTCTTAGCCCCTCATTTGTCTCATTTATCTTTAAGTTCTATAGATTAGGCTATAAAACTTTACCATCAAGTATGTATTTTGTCTTTTAAGCACATGATTTGACCACCTTGCATATACCTTTCTTGGGTTATCTTGACAAATCACACCCCCCCTAAAAAAACTTAGAGTACAAACCATCTTTATATTATTTTCCTAACTACACAAACCGCCCAAACATAGGCTTTTGCCTATATTTTATTTCTTCAAATCATAAAATGCATGAAAGGAGGTTAAGTGACAAAAGAGAGAATTAAAAAGAACTTAGGTGTTTTAGCAAAGTTATCATTACAAAAAAAATAAATGGGTCAAAAGGCTTAAAGGGGTTAACTAGCGAACTATGTTAGGTTTGAAATTTGGCTGTAATAGGTCAAAAATGTCTTCGAACCGTATTCCAAATAAAGCTTATCAAGGATTTTTCCTTGAACACAATTGGGACAAGTTCTATACTACACATGTGTACATGAACTATTAAAAAATCTCACCACACATGGCATCGTACTCATAGAGAAAAAAGTTAGTCTCCCAATCAATTTGAGCAAATTTTGAGCTTCATAAGTTACTCCGAGTCAAGAACTCATCCTTGTAAAGAGAGAACCAAAACTTTAATTTAATGGTATCTCTCAAAAAAATCTCAAAAACATCCTTGATCTCTTTTTTTTTTAAAATAAAACTATATATATATATATATATATTAGTTTTTATCAAAATAATTTTATTTATTGCCCATGAAATTTTGAAAGTATTTTGAAATTTTGCTTCTTCCTAAATAATTAAAGAAAAACTTTGGTGAATGAAAGGCAAAATTATCATGAAACTTGATGGAATTCTTTCCTCACAACTTCACATATAGCCCATTTAGATCATGAAACACTCATGGAACCAATAGAAACACGTACAACCCTATAACCTTAAGAATGGCATCACCTAATCTATCATAGGGCAAGGCAAGCATCCATGTCGTGATGATTTTGATACTCATACTATACTTCTGTAACTTTTTTGTACAGATCAGAGTGCTAGTTTTTGTCGTTGATCGACGTTCGTGATGTGTTGATTTGCGGAGATAGGGTGAGCTCTTAAAGTCTAAGTCACACATTTTCTTCTATCTTACTTATGTCTAGTCTTTAGTTTCAAGGAAAATCATATTGACTACTTTAGATACTTGGGTTATATTTGTAATTACTCCTGTATTGGCTTTACCAGGTCATGGGATGGTATCTATGTACTGACTATCTTTTATCTATTCTTAATACCCTATTTTAATAATAAGTTGCACTTGTTGTTTTTGCCTTGTGGGCCTTTTTTACAAAGTTAACCCTTTGTATTTAGCTTCGAGTTATGCCTAGACTTACCTACTGGTGAGATAGAGTAGGTGCCATCATCACTCATAAATTGGGACATGACAATTTCTCATCCATTCTATAGAATATTGAACCCTAAAAAGTGGAAAATGTTGGGAGAATTATTTAAGGATAATTTAGGAGCTTTGGTGAAGTTAATTTACGCAGTTCTTCTTCAAATTTATGGTAAGCTTCCATCAATTTCTTAGTTAATTCTCCATCTTTTTCTAAAAATGCTAAAAGTTTTGTGTCTTGATTGTATCACCATTACAACTCAAATTTGACTATTTTAGAGGGTAAAGGTTCCTTGAGTATAGAGGGACATATGTGTTGGTTTAAAAAGTGTGATTCTATATATAGGCCCCACCTAGAATTTTTACATACTTTTAGGCCCAAAGCACAATAGTGCAATATGGGTATCATTGTTCTCATTTTTATAAGTAGATTGTGGTTTTGATAATGTGGCATCTTGAAGAATCTTCTTGAAAAAAAAATTGATGGGTTAGTAGATTTTTCATAGTTTTATTTGGTATCCAGGAAGGCTAGGCTTACCTTCATCATAGATTGAGCTAATTCATAGAATAATTATGATAATATGCTATATATGGGATATGATTTAGGTATTGTAAGCATGATTGGTATAATTAGTCTTATTTAGACTATTTAGGCTATCTTAAAATTGTAATTTAGGTTGAATTAACCTAGTTGCTCACATTTTATTTGGAAATTAACTTAGTTGCTTAATTTTTATGAAGAATTGCTATCCTGTGGCTAATTATAGCTTATTTAACATCTGGAAATGAATTTTGATACCTTAGCCTAGTCGAGGGTAGAATTTACGTGAAATGTATTTTAGGGAGTAAAAGTAGGCCACACCGACCCACAGTAGGTCAATACGTATGTTAGCTTTTGTATACTTACACATGTTGAACTCTTATTAATTATTCTTTGGAATTTGGAGGAGATTAACTACTTAATGTTATGCCAGTTTGTTAATTAAGAGTTAGTGCTAATTTTGGGTAAAATTTGGTGGGCTATTGATATGATTTAGCGATATGCCTTATATGTATGGTTTAATGTTATAGTCTATTATTGATGGTAATGATATTATGAGTCATGGTTAAAGTTTAGCAATTGATGATGGTGTTGATTTCATGAATTCTAGTTCAATTCCGACAATTGATTATGATATTAACAATATGTATTATGGTTCAAATCTAATAGATGATATTATGATGTTAATACTATTGCATATGTTGTGAAGATAATGATAGGAGTTTAGATTCGAGTCTGGCATTGGGAGTTGGGTATGATATGATACAGTATGGATTGTTTTATGGTTATAGCTGATATTGGGAATACTTATGTATCTTTGGTCATTTATCTTCCTTTGATTGTACCTTCTAGTTTTATAGGGACACGCATTGGGTTATTTACTTTTCGCACTTATTGACTTATATGGAAAAGTTTAGTAGTTATAAATCGTGTGATATTTACACTGCTTCTTTGGATTTATTTATTTATTTATTCATATCTGTATTGGAGCTTATTTCTAGGTTTTCGTTTTTACCTTGACTTGGCTTATTTTATCTTGTATTTCATCATGTTATTATCATGATTTAGCTCTGTCAGCCAATGATGCCTACTGAGTACTCGTGTTTTTAAAACTCATACTAAACTTTTGTAACTTTTTGGTGCAGATCTGAGTACTAGTAGCCACAGCTAACATGGCATTCATGATAGGATATTTTTTAGATTGAATGAGCTATGGGAGTTGGCATTTTAATTTTTCTTTTCATTATCTATATTTTGTCTTAAATTTTATGATATATATTTTATTTTACCATTTTAGTACTTATATTTCATTATAGTATCTTTTATATGTAATACCCCGTATTTCCCTAGCCTAGATTAACCCTCAATACAAGGGTTATCATGAGTACAATTTTTTGAATACTCAGTAATTTTCTGATTAGAGCCTGCCGTTGCATAGAAAATTCAATTAGTTTTCCAACAATATAAAATTTGCCTAAATCTGACAACCGGGTAAGAAGTTATAGCGATTTTAAGTTTTAGTTGTTAAACATCGTCATTCCGGCTAGTAGCACGTCGCAAAGTGTGTCAAAATATAAATTATCAATTTCCAGTGTTTCTCCACAATATTGGCACATCGTGCCATAGACCCAGTTCACAATTGACAATTCCAGTATACTAACGCAAGTCCACCACATCACGGTGCACTTCCTATTCACAAACAAAGTGGCAATGTGATACCAGTGCGTCGCGCTACCATGCAATTTCCTAGTCGTTATTTTTCAGTGACATGGTGTGATAGTGCTGCGTCATGCTAGGGGTCCAGATAGGAAAAATTTAATGAAAAATTAAAGTTGTGCCTAGGGTTAAACCAAGTTTTTTCATGATTTTATTCCGCCCATATATGGGATCTAAGCCCTAAAAATGTGTAAAACCCTTCATTATTCACTTTTTCCTAAAATTAAAATGTATTTCTCTCTTAAGAAAACAAAACCTAGCTCTCAAGAATCAAGGTAAATCCCAAGGATCTCTCCAAGAACTCAAAGAATCTCACGAATTATGGTATGTTAGATGTTCATCCATGGATCCTTAGCTTCCAGGGAGCGCAAGAATCCTTTTTCAAAATACAAGATTTATTATTCATGATTTCCATGTTTAAATTAGATTGAATTCATGTTCATGATGTTTTTTGAATTTTAATCCAAGATTTAGATTACAAGTTCTAAGAATTAATTCTAGTATGTGGTGAATTACGTGATATTCATGATAAACCCTTCAATTTGCAAGTTGATTATTGTAACCATGTTAACCCTAAGTGTTTATGATATAATAAACCAAATATAATTTTTATGTTTTTGATAAAATGTCTATGAGAATGAAATAATTCCATTCTAGCATGCTAACATGTATTTCCCATTCATGTGCAAGCTAATGCATTACAAGTGTTTGATGAAATGTCTCTATGAATGAATTATGACCAAGTGAGCATTGTTATGTTATTCAAGATTATGCTTTTCTTTACTTTTCATGCCATCGAGTCCTAGGGGTATTTAATACCCGACAATTTAGTTGTTTACCTAGAGCCAGTGTCAATGACAGAATAGTATCAGTCGTTTCATGATCAGTAGTACTCTCAGTTTGTTACAAAACTCAGAAGAATTTAGTCAGTTAAAGAACTTAGGAAAACTCAATAATCTCTAAAGAAGTCAGTCCAGTTCAGTACACTCAGTTTAGTGTTTTTCAGTTGGGAGTAGCATTCAGCACCAAGTGAACCCAAGGATGGGGGCACACCTGCCAGCAGAGGGTATCATCCTTAGAAGAAATCCTTGTATTCCAAAACTATGTAGCCAGTGTAGGTTGAGACATCAAACCTACTATTTGATGGTCGATGACAGGCTCTACCTTCCAGTAGAGGGTACCACCATTCTCGTGTAGGGAACCTGCCAGTAGAGGGTTACTCTAAAGCTTGTCTTTACCCGTGGGACGGTAATGGCACTCTTCCAACTAGGTTTATGGATTAGACCCCTATTAGTTTAGATTAGGGAATGCCGGTTAGGTGATTACCTCCTACGATTCAAGTTACACTCTCAGTCTTTAAAATAGAACTTAATTTAGTTTTACAGAATCAGGACCGTCAGATATAGTTACTCAGTTATCAATAGTACAGATTATCAGTGATCTTAGGTTATTAGTATATTCAGTTATCAGTTATCAGATTCAATTCTAATATACTCAATTACGGTATGCACAGTATGTTCGGTTGTTATAGATCCTCCATGTATGATAATCCAGCACTTGCATATTATTTAGTTAGTTATTGTTCATGCATATGAACCTATGCATTCATCCTTACTTCATTTAGCATACTAGTACATTCTCACGTACAGATCGAACACCCATTTCTTCCGTTATGATGTTTCATATCATAGGTTTGGACGCTCAGGCTCCTGACAGTACTTAGCCAGATTCAGCCAGTAGTAGTAGAGTCAGCAGTGAGTCCTCATCTATCGAGGATATGCTTTTATTTCAGTACTTCATCTTAACAATATTTTAGTAGATGGAGTTAGTTTGGGGATTGTCCCATCAACTTCACTTTCAGAAAGATTTAGTTAGAGGCTTTCCAGACTAGATCTTTAGATAGTATTTCATATTCAGATGCTATTAATCATTATCAGTATTTTAGATGATGTAAACCTTATGGCATTTCATCCTATTATTCTTTAATTATTTTAGTATTATTGTTCAGTGCTCATAGTAGATATCATTCATGGGTTAGCTTGTGGTCCTGCGGGGTCGTAAGCATCGTGTGAAGACTAGGGGGTAGTCTCGGGTTGTTATAAACTTTGTATCAGAGATAGGATCAATAGTGTCCTAGCGAGTCTGAAAATCCACATCGCGTATAGGCTTGTGCATGGGTGTGTAGCGTGCCACACTTATGGATAGGAGGCTATAAGATATTTTAGGAAAATATTCCCTTTTTTCAGTATCCATGTCAAGCGAGTGAGCATGAGCTCAAGTTACACTCTCAATCTAATCTGCTTTTTCCTTTCATTTAAAGAACATGCCTCCCAAAAGGACTAACGAAAGAAGAACTGGAAACTGGTCTGCCCCTCAGCCCGTTCAGGCATATTCCTTTGATGAACATATCTCTCACGCAGAATACAGAGATGCATTCACTACTCTAGCTAATTCAGTCATAGCTCAGAATGAATAGACAACAACTGTTTTGGCCAACCCAGTGGCCAATACGGCTATAACCAAAACTCGGGACTTCACCTGGATAAACCCTTCTTATTTTATGGGATCTAAGTCAGAAGAAGATCCACAGGAGTTCCTCGATCAGGTTTAGAAAGTGACAAATATCATGGGAGTGACTTCCAGTGAGAGTGCTGAGTTAGTCACCTATCATCTTCAAGATGTAGCACATACGTGGTTTAAGCAGTGGAAGGTAGAAAGGGGTATAGATACAGAGCCCATAGAGTGGGAGGAGTTTTCTACTACCTTCCTAGACAGATTCTTTCCCTTGGAGCTAAGAGAAGCAAAAGTGTTAGTGTAACGCCCCAAATTCTGTACCCTAGATGCTACACGGTGCCTGTGACCCCGAAGGACCACAAGCTAACCTATGATCGATATCTATAATTGAGCACAAATAATATACTGTAAAATTATGGTAAACTGGTGGAAACTTGCCATAAGGTTCAATACTTAAATAAAACTAAATAAAGTATAATAATAACAAAACTAAAATACCTGTCTGAAAATCCCTTAGTTTGAAAAAGCCTCTAAACAGTCTGAACTATGGAGTTTATGGGACAATCCCCCAACTAAATCCATCTAATGAAATTCTAAATCTAATGCAATAGTAAAATAAGGAACATCCTCGAATGATGAGGACTCACTACTAAGTCTACTGCTGCTAGCTGAATTTGAACTGCTAAGGGTGCTCTAGATCCCGTGATTCTAAACCAATGGTATAAGACACCATATTGCAAGAGAAAAGTATGCGTTAGTATATGGGAATGTACTGGTATGATAGATGAGGTAAGGCTGAGTGCAAGGGTTTACATGCATGGACAATACTGACTAAATATCATGAGACTACAAAATGAGGATACATGCATGAGTGCATAAACTATAACTAAAATCATAGTAACACTGAATACTGAATTCCAATAACTATATTTATGATTACTGAGTCTACTGATACTGATATTTGATTGATTGAGGTCAAGATCAATCCTATCTAGCGGGTGATCTCTAAATATACTGATAATGAAGATCATTAACTAAATCTGAGATCAGTCCTATATAGCGGCTGATCTCTGAATCTAATGGTACTGATACTGATACTGCTTGACCAAATCTAAGATCAGTCTATCTAACGGGTGATCTCTAAATCCATTTATAATACTATTGAGTGACTCTATATAACAATCCTGAATCTATGCTACTGAGCTGAGTTCTTTTACTAAGACTGATTCTGAAGCTCAGACTTTGGGAGGTAGTGATCTAACTGATATTCCCCTTCTAGCTAAGTTTAGGGTCCAACTGTAACCCCAGTTAGAAGGGTGTTAGTATCGTGCCAAGTGTAAAGACAATATTTATGGAGTTAGTATTATCTAACGGGTGACCCCTATGATCAGTCCTACCTAAAGGGTTATCTCTGAGTATGTCAGTCCTTTCTAGTGCGTGATATCATGTACCTATACTGGCTACGTAGTTTAGGAACTTAGGGATTGTATCCAGGGATCTAATTCCTATCTAACGGGTGAGCCCCCATCCCTAGGTTCGCTCGATACTGAAACCTACTCCCAACTAAAAGACTCTGAACTGATTCTTAGACTGTACTAGACTGAGATAAATCCGTTACTGATCATACTAATTAAATGAGCTATGCTGAGTTCACTAAGTTCCATTAACTGACGGAATACTTTTGAATTCTAAATTGCTTACTGAACTGAAGCTAGAATGCTATTGATACTGAGATTACTGAGATTTCCTAAGTTCTGGGACTTTCTGAGAGTACTACTAATCATGGCATGACTGAGATTATCATGAAACTGACACTAGCTCTAGAAAAGTAGCTAATTTGTCGGGTATAAATACCCCCAGGACTCGATAACATAAATAATACAAGATAGGACAACTCGTACATAAAATGGCAATAGTCTATCATTCACAACAGAATCACTGAAGCATCTCTTCAAGCACTTAGAAGTCTTAAACATGTAAATGTATAGGGAGTACATACTATTATCTCGTAATTCATTCAATAAGGAATGCAAATGAGTAGGAATGCATGCAACATATCATAATTCATTCACTAAGGCCTTTCGACAAACATTTGGCATGCATTAAGTAATACACAATTGGAGATTTCTTGTCAACATGCTATAATGACTCTATTTCTTTCACATAAGTATTTTATCAAATATATGGGGAGCATACTTCATTCAATACACCTAATTAACATGGTTACATCAATCAACATACATCTTTAAGATTTTTATCATGAACATCATATAAATATCACATACTAGGTTCAAAACTATAACGCCCTGATTTTCTAAATCGAAATGATACACGGAGCTCATGATCCCGAGGGATCACAAGCTAACCCATGACTAATATTTATACCTATACACTGCATAATATACATATAATACGCAGAAAACCTGAACATGTAGGCCATAAGGTTCAACTGAAGAGATATATTAACATCCATGGGGTAATGAATACCCAAAATAACTGAATATAAAACTGAATACTAAATCTGATAGCTAAATTTGACTAAATCTGAAAGCCTCTAAGTATTGTCTGAATAAGGAGTTAAAAGATTATCTCTCTAACTAATTTTGTAAAACTGAACTGAAGTAATAAATGAATAAATCAAATCATATTATCCTAGAATAGATGAGGACTCACTGCAACACTGCGACTGGAAAGCTATTGCTGGTATGGAACTCGTGGCTCTGGACCTATGGTGTAACATGAAAAGAAAGGACCATAGCGTAAATGTGTCAATACAACTGGAGTACTGAGTATACGAGTGAGGTAGGCTAATGCAAAGGATTTACATATATGAATAATGCTAACTGACTGACTGATACGAAAGTCAGAGTACAAACATACATACATAGTAAGTGAGATCGTGAGTACATGGTAGCTAAATCTATACGTTAATAAATGACTAGAACTATAGTTCTGATAATATGAGTGACTGTGTATGACAGCCCTGAATCTGGTAGAACTCACTGAGTTTCGTGCTATAACTGAATTTGATTATATCTAACAGTTCTGGTATACTGATATCTGAAGAACTATCTGAATTCTTTTACTTAGACTGATACTGAAACTGTGGGACATAGTTGTTTAACCGACATGCCCATGTATACCATTACGACTAAGATGGGGTCCAATCTTTGCCCCAACTAGAGGGGTGTCAATACCCCACCACTGGTAAGGACAGTTATAAGTGACGCTTATCTGGCAGGTACTCAAAGTGACAACGGGGGGACCCTAAACTGACAGTTTAAGCCACCTCATCAACCCTAATCTAACAAGTTAAGATATCTCAACCTACACTGGCTACGTAGTTCTGGAACACATGGATGACTACAAAAAATCACACCCTAAACTGGTAGGTGAGTTCCCATCCTGGGGTTCACTCGGTGCTAAATTCTACTCCTATCTGAAGGGACTGAACATGATTCAACTGGTGTACATGGATTGAATGACTGACATCTGTTGACTGATGTAGTAGTACTATTATCTGAGAGTTAACTAAGATCATGAGATTGCTGATATTTCTTGAGGAACATGACTGGCTGAGTTCTAGAAAGTATAGCTTAACTGAGATTTATCCTGGCACATGACATGGCTATAGGAACACAACTATTTTTTTTTTGGGTACGAATACACAAGGACTCGATAAAAGGAAACTGGCATACATGACATGAATTGATCACAAGATTAGAGTCCAATATACATAATTTTATAAGTAGAGGATAGTATACTTCATGTATTTATTCACATCTCAACATGATAGGTAGAGCATGGATACATTTCATGTATATAATTCATATTTCCATTATCACACATGCTTCATGCGGTGACAACAACAACACATAAATAGCATGGAAATAGATATGGAAGTGTATAGCTAATATGGGCTTGTCATTTAGATATCATGGAATCATGTAATTATGGGTTTCTAGCATCCTAGGCATTTTATCAAACACCTTGCATGCATTATTTAAAGCATAGGTAGATTTCATACTTGCATCACATCAAACCACCTAAGGTTCACATTTTTCAACTAACAACCACATATATTTCATGAAAACATCTTTAGATTTTATTTTGAAACTTAAACAACAATCATCAATATGTACATGCTTATATCATCACAAAAAGTTCAAAAGAATAACATTAAAAACATGGTTATTGAGATCTATGAACGGATTGGATCCATAGATGAACACTACGCATACCTTAGATTAAGAATTCGTGGAATCTACAATTGAATTTGCTTGAAGCTTGAAACCCCAATGGAAACCCTAGACTTGTTTTTAACTGTTCTTGAGTGAATTTTGATAAAATTAATGTAAAGGGATTATTTTGGGCTTCAATCCCGTGTTTAAAGAGAATATATAGGGTTTTGGGAAGTTACCATATTGCCCTTGAGGAGTTTAAAATGAAAACTGAAAACAACGCAAAATTTATCCTAATTTAGGGTCCCAACGCGACGCGGATCTTAATAAAATGCCAATTATTGCGAACTAGAATCTTGGTGCGAAGAGGGGCTATCGTGGAGGCTTTCTGTAAATTTAAAAGTGCCATTTTGGCCTCCGGCGCAACGCGCCATGCACTGAAATGGCATGCATCTTATAACAGAAACTTAAAATAGCCATAACTTGTTGACCGGGTGTCCGTTTTAGGCAAATTTGGTATCAATGGAAAGCTTATTAAATTATCTATCCGTTGGTAGATCATGGGATCAGAAATTCATAGTATAATGAGATATATTATTATTTGAAGTTGATGATACCAATATCCTTCTTAAGAATTCAATTGGTAAGGAATGTTTTGATTCGCACAATAGATCGGACATATTTGAGACATTAATTCATATCAACCTTGATGACGAAACTACCAAGGAACCATGATGTACTATGCATGAGCTTGAAAAATGGAGCTAATATTTATTAGGATATTTTTGGATATTACAATATCTCCCCCTTGGGAACATTCATCCTCGAATGAGATTTAACTTAGAAGGAAGAACAAGACAAGCCGAACATGAACTGAACATGAAGGAATGAAACATGATCTCATGACTGACATGCTAAACATACTAAACTCATGCATATCTAACACATTGATAACTGGTACATGGATGCGTAACTAAGCAACCTGATAAATTGAGCTTCTCAAGAGAAGAATGCATATCTGATGCATGACCTTATAATTGAATTGATAGATGAATGCATGACTTAGTATAAAATGGTAATAGATACCAAGTTTAAACTGGGGACATGAACATGAAACTGAATAAGCTTAAGGAGAACTGTTACCTTGAGCTTGATCTGAATTTGTGGGGAAGAGGTGAGGATACTTAGTATGTATATCTATTTTTTTTCCTAAGTAGCTCCCTCTAATTTGGGCTAAGCAAAACTGAAACTGCTTGATTTTTCTCTCTTGTTCTACCTTTCTCTATTCCTAACCTTCTGTTTCTCTATCTGCTGAGCATAGGTCATGAGTCTAGCTAAGGTCATACCACTATTGAGCATCGCAAATCTACACTTATTCACCACGTTATCGTTTACCCCTGACATGAACTTGCTCATCTTAGCCCTATTTTCTGCAACCACATGAGGGGCATACCTGGCTAGCTAAGTAAATCTAAGAGAATACTCCCTAACCATCATATTTCCCTGCCTGAGGTTAATGAACTCAAGAACTTTGGCTTCCCTCAGCTCTTGGGGAAAGAATCTATCTAAGAAAGCCGTGAGTAACTCCTACCACCCAATAGGACCTGCGCCATCTACCCTCTCGGACTTTCACTGTTTGTACCAAGTGTGAGCCACATCTTGCAATTGATATGCGGCTAACTCAGCACTCTGAACAAAAGTAACACCCATGATGTTAATGACCTTCTGAACTTAGTCAATGAACTCCTGAGGGTCTTCATCAGACTTAGATCCACGGAAAGATGGAGGGTTTATTTGGGTGAAGTCCCAAATCCTAGCTGCTGCAGAATTTGCCACTAGATTGGCCGAAATAGCTATTGGCCTTTCATTTTAGGTAGCCACAGACTGAGCAAGTATGGTGAATACGGCTCTAAACTCCACATGAGAAACATATTTGCCCAAAGGATCTTTGAGCTGAGGAGCTGGCTGGTTTCTTCTCTTTGGGGCCATATTCTGAAACAAGAGAAGAACAGATTAGACTGGGAGTTTAACTTAAGATTATGCTCACTAGAACGACATAAATACTGAAAGAGGGTAAATTGTTCCTAAAATATCCTATAGCCTCCTGTACATAAATGTGGCTCACAACACACCTAGGCACAAGACTCTACTAGATGCGGCTTTCAGAATTCCTAGGACTATACTGAACCTTAGGCTCTGATACAAAGTTTGTAACACCCCAATTTTCTGAATTGGAATGCTACACGATGCTCGTGACCTCGAGGGATCACAATCTAACCCATGACTGATATTTGTACCTGTACACTGCATAATATACATATAATAAGTGAAAAACCTAAACATGTAGGTCATAAGGTTCAACTGAAGAGATATAGTAACATCCATGAGGTAATGAATACCCAAACAACTGAATATAAAAATGAATACTGAATCTGATAGTTAAATTTGACTAAATTCGAAAGCCTCTAAGAATTGTTTGAATAAGTAGTTGAAGGAACATGTCTCTAACTAACTCCGTAAAATTGAATTAAAGTAATAAATGAATAAATCAAATCATATTATCCTCGAATGGATGAGGACTTACTGCAACACTACGAATGGAAAAATACTGCTGGTCTGGAACTTGTGGCTCTAGACCTATGGTGTAACATGAAAAAAAAGCACCATAGCACAAATTCGTCAGTACAACTGGAGTACTGAGTATACGAGGTAGGCTAATGCAATGGGTTTACATGCATGAATAATGCTAACTGACTGACTGATATGAACGTAAGAGTACAAACATACATAGATAGTAAATGAGATCGTGAGTACGTGGTAGCTAAATTAGTATGCTAATACATGACTAGAACTGTAGTTCTGATAACATGAGCGACTGTGTCTGACAGCCCTAAATCTGGTAGAACTCTTTGAGTCCTGTGCTATAACTAAATTTGACTGTATCTAACAGTCCTAGTATACTGATATCTGAAGAACTATCTAAGTTCTTTTACTGAAACTGATAATGAAACAATGGGAGGTAGTTTTTTAATTGACATACCCCATGTATATCATTACAGCTATGATGGGGTCCAATATCTTCCCCGACTAAAGGGATGTCAATACCGTGCCACTGGTAAGGACAGGTGTGAGTTATCGTTATCTGGATGGTACTCAAAGTGAGAACGTTTGGACCCAAAACTGACAGGACAAGCCATCGCATCAACCCTAATCTGATAGGTTAAGATGTCTCAACCTACGCTGGCTAAGTAGTTCTGAAACATAAGGATGACTACTAAGAATCACACCCTAAACTGGCAGATGAGTTCCCATCCTGGGGTTCACTCGGTGCTAACTTCTACTCCCATCTGAAGGGGATGAACATGATTCAACTGGCTATACATTGACTGAATAACTGACATCCATTGACTGACGGAGTAGTACTATTATCTAAGAGTTAACTGAGATCATTAGATTGCTGATTTTTCCTGAGTCACATGACTGACTGAGTTCTAGAAAGTATAGCTTAACTTAGATTTATCGTGGCCCATGACATGGATATAGGAACACAGCTATATTTTTTTGGGTACGAATACCCCAGGACTCGATAAAATGAAACTGGCACACATGACATGACTTGATCACAAGATTAGAGTCCACACTTCACAATATTATAAGTAGGGGATAATATACTTCTTGTATTTATTCACATCTCAAAATGGTAGGGAGAGAATGGATAAATTTCGTGTATATAATTCATATTTCCATTATCACGCATGCTTCATGCCACAATAACAACAACACATAAATAGCATGAAAATTCATATGAAAGTGTATAGCTAATATGGACTTGTCATTTAGATATCATGGAATTGTGTAATTATGGGTTTCTAGCATCCTAGGCATTTTATCAAACACCTTGCATGCATTATTTAAAGCATGGGTGGATTTCATACTTGCATCACATCAAACCACCTAAAGTTCATGTTTTTCAACTAAAAACCACATATATTTCATGAAAACATCTTTAGATATCATTTTGAAACTTAAACAACAATCATCAACATGTACATGCTTATATCACCACAAAAAGTTTACAAAATAACATTTAAAAACATGG
>JAPEIP010000005.1:161557741-161569783 GCA_026120095.1 Capsicum chinense | reverse complement strand
ATTCATATATGAAGCAAGATCTCTAATGTTCTAGAGACGAATTGAAGTTAGGTAGAAGTATGGGGTATTATAGTTAGAGTTTATCAATCTCAGACAAGGTAGTATGAGTATAAAAGAGTATTCCCTTAAGTTTACTCAGTTATCCAGGTATGCTCCCCATGTAGTAGCAGACAACAGGTCCAGAATGAGATGCCCCATGTAGTGTGGTTAAGAAATGCAAAATAGCGATGTTAATTAAAGAGATGGACATATCTAGGCTTATGTTCTATCCTTAATAAATTGAAGCATAGAAACTTAAGAAGAAGGAGATGGAAATTAAGAGGGTGAGAATAGGTAGCTTTAATTTTAATCAACCTAAGTCAGATGGGAGTAATTGTACCCAGTTTTGTCCAAAGTCTTCAGTTCTAGCTCCTTCC
This sequence comes from Capsicum chinense, assembly GCA_026120095.1. NCBI lineage: Eukaryota > Viridiplantae > Streptophyta > Magnoliopsida > Solanales > Solanaceae > Capsicum > Capsicum chinense. Next base: position 161,569,367 of record JAPEIP010000005.1, on the reverse strand, counting down.
TCAGCCAATGTACCTATGACCTAAGATAGTATAAGCAATGGTCATACTAATCCATTTTGCAGAGAGTATGGTAAGAATCATAAGGGTATGTGCAGAGCTAGCAGTGATGTTTGTTTTGGGTGTATCAAGCCAGGCCATAGAGTTAGAGATTGTCCTCAATCAGGTTCTCAGGGTTAATAAATTCGCTCTTCAGCTCAGTCAAGTCGCACGAATCAATAAGGTTTCACTTCCAGTGCCACCAGTGATCAATGCCTAAATATATTTTATGCACTTCAGTCTTGACAGGATCAGTAAAGTCCTCCTGATATGGTCACTAGTAAGTTACAAATCTCCTACTTATATGCTTATGCCTTATTAGATCCATGAGCTTCTCTATCTTATGTAACTTTATATAGAGCATTCCATACTAAGGTTAAACCCTAAAACAGTAGTACGATTATTGATTTAGAGATCCACGGACATAGAATGATGAATTTAAGCTAAGAGGGAGATGGTAGTATAGTACATGGTAGTTGACCATGCATACTTACAGTTCCTAGTATAAAGAGTTCCAGTTCACTCTGTAGTACAAATTAAGTTCCATAAGTTCAAAAATTTCAAACTCAAGTCATGCATTTCATGACACATGTATTTATGTTTCCCAGTATGCTCAATTTTCATGACTTATGTTACACTATAAATGGTTCGTTATGTTTAGTTAATTCAATGTGTTCCTCGATCCTCATTAGTGTGTCAAAGTTATTCAGTCGCCCTTCAGTTAGATGGTATCTCATACATCATCAAAGTCTACCATAAACCTACTCAGTCCTATATTTAGTACCGTTACAAGCTTGGTATTAGTTACCATCTCATATCATCCTCATGTCAATCATGTATTTCATAAATTGATTTTTTCCATATAATCATGCATCAGGTATGCATGTTCAGTATGTAAGTTCAGTCAATCAGACCAATCACGTAATCATGCTTCAGTTGTGCATATCTAATTCAATACGTAAATTTAGTCTACCCGTACTCTTTTCGCTTAACTAGTCTCATTCGAGGACAAATGTTCCCAAGGGGGAGATATTGTAATACATTGTATTTCCCTAGCCTAGATTGACCCTCAGTACATGGGTGATCCAAAATAAATTTTTATAAATCTCAGTAATTTTTAGATTAGATCTTTCCATTGTGTAGGAAATTGAATTATCTTTCCAATGATAAAAAATTTGCCTAAATTCGACAACCAGGTAAGAAGTTATGGCGATTTTAAGTTTTAGTCATTAAACATCGTCATTCCGGCCAGTAGAACATCACGGAGTGTGTCAAAATAGCAATTGTCAATTTCTAGTATTTTTTTTGCAATATTAGCACATCACATTATATACTCAGTTCACAATTATCAATTTCCAATCTACCAACGCGATTCCACCGCGTCTTGGTGCACTTCCAGTTCACAAACAAAGTGGAAATGCAATACCACCGTATCACGCCACCATGTAATTTTCCAGTTTTCATTTTTTAGTGGCACAACACGATAGTGCTGCGTCGCGCCAAGGGTCCAGATAGAGAAAATTTCATGAAAAATTAAAGTTGCGCTCAAGGTTAAACTAGTCTTTCTTCATGATTTTATTCCACCCAGATGAGGGATATAAGGCCTAAAAATATGTAAAACCCTTTATTGTTCACTTTTCCCCCAAAATCAAAAGGTATTTCTCTCTCAACAAAATAAACCCTAGCTCCCAAGAATCAAAGTTAATCCCAAGAATCTCTCCAAGAACTCCAAGAATCTCATGAATTAAGGTATGTTAGATGTTCATCCATAGATCCTTACCTTCCATGGAGCCCCAGAATCCTTTTTCAAAATATAAGATTTATGATTTATAATTTCCATGTTTGAATTAGATTGAATTTATGTTCATGATGTTGTTTGAGTTTTAATCCATGATTTAGATTACAAGTTCCAAGAATTGATTCTAGTATGTGTTGAATTACGTCATATTCATGATAAACCTTTCAATTTGCAAGTTGATTGTTGTAACTATGTTAACCCTAAGTGTTTATAATCTAATAAACTAAGTATACTTCTTATGTGTTTTATAAAATTCCTATGAGAATGAAATAATGTCATTCTAGCCTGTTAACATGTATTTCCTATTCATGCGCAAGATAATGTATTACAAGTGTTTGATGAAATATCTTTATGAATGAATTATGACCAAGTTAACATTGTTATGTTATTCAAGATTATACTTTTCTTTAATTTTCATGCTATCTAGTCCTAGGGGTATTTAATACCCAACAATTTAGTTATTTACCTAGAGCCAGTGTCAATGCTAGAATAGTATCAATCATGTCATGATCAGTAGTACTCTTAGTCCGTTACAGAACTCAGTAGAATTTAGTCAGTTGTAAAACTTAGAAAAACTCAGTTATCTCTGTATCACTCCAGTCTACTTCAGTATACTCAATTCAGTGTCTTTCAGTTGGGAGTAACATTAAACACCGAATAAACCCAAGGATGAGGGCTCACCTGCCAGTAGAGGGTGTGATCTTTAGAATCAATCCTTGCATTCTAGAACTACGTAGCTAACATAGGTTGAGATATTAAACCTACCAGTTAAGGGTTGATGACGGGCTCTACCTGCCAGTAGAGGGTACCACCATTCTCGTTTAGGGAACTTGCCAGTAGAAGGTTACTTTTCAACTTGTCTTTACCTATGGCATGATACTAGCATCTTTCCAACTGGGGTTACGGATTACACCCCTATTAGTTCAGATTGGGGCATGTCAGTTAGATGATTACCTCCCACAGTTCCAATTTCAGTCTTAGTCTTAACAATAGAACTTAGTTCAATTCTATAGAATCAGGACTATCAGGTACAGTCACTCAGTTACCAATAATATGGATTTTTAGAGATCTCACCTTATTATTATATTGAGTTATCGTTATCAAATTTAGTTCCTGTATACTTAGTTTCATTACGCACAGTATGTTCAGTAGTCACAGATCCTCCTTGTATGTTAATCCAGCTCTTCCATATCATTCAGTTAGTTATCGTTCATGCATATGAACCCATGCATTCATCCTTACCTCATTTAGCATACCAGTACATTCTCATGTACTAATCGCATACCTATTTCTTGAAATATGATGTTTCATATCATTGGTTCGGACGCTCAGGTTCCTGATCACGCTTAGTCAGATTCATCCAGCAATAGCAGAGTTAGCATTGAGTCCTCATCTATCAAGGATATACTTTTATTTTAGTACTTTAGCTTAGTAGTATTTTAGTAGATGGAGTTAGTTGGGGGATTGTCCCATCAACTCCAATTTCAGACAGATTCAGTTAGAGATTTTCCAGACTAGATCTTCAGATAGTATTTCAGATTCAGATGTTATTACTCATTATCAGTATTTTAGATGTTTTGAACTTTATGGAATTTCAGCCTATTGTTCAACAATTATTTTAGTATTATTATTCAGTGCTCCCAGCAGATATCATTCATGGGTTAGCTGTGGTCCTTCGGGGTTGCAAGCACCGTGTGACTACTAGAAGGTAGTCTTAAGTCGTTATATTATACAATCATTAATAGGTAGTAGGATGTTTGCTGATCTTTTATGTATCTATTAGATGATTATGACTTCTTTATTGCTATCTTCAGTCTTTAATTGTTGATTTTTGACTTATAGGCTATATTCTACTAAGTTAGCCCATTGTATGTAGCTCAGGGTTATAGTTTGGCTTATCTATTTTTTGGGATAAAGTAGTTGCCATCATGACCCATAAATTGGATCGTTATAGAGGTTTGGATTCAATGCAATGTGGGCCTTACTAGCCCATGGATTATGCAAGGGAGAGTCCACTTGATCTTGGGTAATTCATGCAATGAAAATTAGAAAGAAAAGGATTAGCATATGAAAATATGAATAGATCTCAAGTAGAAAATTATAAAATCCGAATTCAGGTATAGGATGCTGAGTGAAATCTGTACTATGTATTAAACAAAAGTTAGCCATAGAGAATTCAAAAATCCAGTATGGAAAGACATTATAGGTTTACACCCATGACAAATCATTTGAGGAAAATCTTGTCTATTTCTGTCTTAAACTGAAGTCAAAGGCCTGAGAATCCTAGAGCATCAAGAGTTTCAAGTTCACTGTCATAAAAAGAAGTTAGGTGTACAACTACTCAAAACATACAAAGAGTTGTGTAAATCTGAATATATTAACCAAAAGAAGATACATGGCATAATTTACATGAAAATATCCAATCTTCTCAACCAATCTAACAAATTTTTTCACTCAAATGCGTTGAAACAAATCAATTCACCTACAAGCTTAAGTGTACCAGTAACTCAATGATGAAGAGAAAGGGGACTTCACAAAATACTCTGGTGACATTTATGATAAATATTATTGAGAGTTCTAGCTAAAATAACAAGACAAGCAAGACACCATGACACACATATTTCATATACAAAATTGATGGACTAATTATTGAGCTCAAACTTGTAGTGAGTTAAGAAGTTGAGAATTGCAGTATGCAAACTCAGTGACTAATAACTCATAAAGGAACATTGAACCTATTTAAACCCCTTTAACTATAAAATATGATTAAGATAGAAACATTAAGGTCTTGAGATTAGGTTATGGATAAGCCTTTGTCGTCTCAAGTTGTTCCTTTTGGATAAACTGTGAATATTCCAAAAGAAAAGTTTTTCTTATTTACCCACTGAAAACATATTTCATACCAAGTAACAATTACACCACATATTGATAACATATTAAATCAAGAGAATACATAAGTTGTTTTTAAGTAAATAAGCTAAATCGACCTCGCATGACAAAAAAAATGTGTCAAAAATAAACTGAATAGTGAACGGAAATTTTGAGGTGAAAAGTTGTTGATTAGAGAGTATGTGAAATCAAACTGAATTTATATAATACTAGAAAAGCATGATGGATCACAAAAATCAAATCAATATAAAAATTTTAAAACACACTAACCAGCTTATGCATAACCAGTGATCAATTTTCAAACTTGAAGGCCTCATAAACGTTAAACAAGTTGGCATTGCAAATTGCTATACATCATAACATATTTTCAACAAAACAAACACTTAAATCTTTATGCTTTTCAACCCCAAACACATGTATTTTCAAGCAAGACTAGATATCAGATACGTATAACAATAATCATAAACAATGTCATAAATATATTTAAGATTATACACTAATTTTAATAAAGGAACATTGTAAATAAAGGATGCATGATAGACTTTTAAAGATTTCTTGATCTTAATTCTTAATGAAAACTTAGACAGTCCTAACGAAATTAATTTCAAATTCTCAATACTATACTTAACCAATCCTAGTCACACTCTAATTCATAACATCTACAAAATTTATAGTTTGAAATAAACGTTAAAGAAAGATGATGCCTTTATCTACGACAAGCTTATCACAATGGAGTTACTACCACTAAAGAATTTAGTCCTAGTTCTTTGGAATTTAAAAAAAATTGCCAGAGTTAATTTTTTGTTGGAATTTAAATTTTTAGAGTGTGTTCGTCAGAGTTAATTTTTGTTAGAATTTGAATTTTTAGAGTGTATTCGTGGTGAATTTTTGCTTATGTCGGATTAGTTGAATGCTCCTCTAGAATACCTAAAATTTTCCATCAAAATCCAATAACTAAACAGTTAACCCTCACAATCTTTTTATAAGGGAGATGAGAAAGATTTTGGGGGGGAAAATAGAGGGGTTTTTAAGGGGTTAGGAGAGTTTGTGAAATTCAGATCGGATAAGAATTGAATTTATTCAACATGGAATTTATGAATTATGATAAAAAGAGACTAAAATTAATAATGGATTTTGGGGGTGGGGTAAGGGTAGGGGATAGCTTCCTTCTTTGGCCAAAGAATTTCAACCAACTTTGAACCTTTACGGTACGAATTGGAGGAGAATCCGTCAGGAAATTTGGGATTCAAACATTGGAGGTTACAAGGTGTCATGTTTTCTAGAGAATTCAAGGATATATTGACAAAATTCAATTACGTTTTAACAAAAAATTATGGAGAATTTACATTGGTTTGAGTGATTCAGGGTGTCGTTTTGATTATTCTTTGATGTGCTTCGGGTTTGCTTATTTATTGTGAACGTAGTTGTTGTACTGGTATTGTTTGAGCGCAAGGCTCTTAACCTTGTGGTTGTGGGTTTGAGCCCCATGGTGGACGCCTGTTTACTCAGTTTTATTCCCAAACCACTAGAGTTGGAATGGTGATTCAGCGTCATGTCCCTTAAGCAAGAGGTCGGGGGTTCGATCCCCGCCTCTGGCAAATAGAGAAAACTCTGTGGCCAGTTCTCTACCGCTTAGTACGCTGATAGAGGAACAGATGATTAGTCTCACGGCTGCTGGTTGTGGGAACACCTTGGGAAACCAAAAAAAAGAAAAAAGAGATGGTATAGCTCTTTTTTTAAAAAATAAATAGTCCAAGTTTGGACCAATGGAAATAAAATATTCCGTCGGATATATTAATACCACATAATAGACAATTCTTATTCTTTCTCAATTTGGGTCATTTTGATCCATATAGTTCAGATACAATTTATATACAATACTGATTCAATTTTCAACTTGGGTCATTCAGTTATTCTCTAAAAATATTTTCACTTTTTTTTGCTACAAATTTTTTATCTGAAAAATATTTGACTTTTTTTTTAGGCTTCTAAAAATAATAATTAAATGTAATTTTATAAAAATGGTATAACTATTATATAGAATATGTATCTATATATGATATATATATATAGAAATTGCATAGTTCTATCAAATATCTATATGTATAAAATATATATAAAAAATATATAGAAAGTTTATATAAATTACATAATTTTTGTATAAAATGTGTAAAAAAATATGTACAGTTATTGCATAAATTGTGTAGCGAAACTATATAATTTTATTATAGAATATTTATATGTATAGATATGTATATAGATTGTATAGAAGGTGTGTAAAAACTATATAGAACAAGCCAACAAATTGATATGACTAGAAAGTGGAATTCAAATTTCATGGTCATTTTTGTGAAATTTATTTGATCTGAAGGGTTATTTCTGTCCTTTTCTAAAAAAAAAGGGAAAAACACAAAGTGAAATCCTCATTTTAAAAAATAACCCAAGTTTGGGCATATGGATACTATGTTTTCAGTCCGCAATACAATTACAACTTTATGGCCATTGGGTCATTTGGCCATTTTCAGCCTTTCCAACTTGCGTTATTCGGTCCTTTGCTAAAAATATTTCAGTTTTTTTCTACAAATTTTTTATTTAAAAAATATTCTACTTTATTTGTGTTGTTTAAAAATAATAATAATGGTAATAATTGTTATATAGAGTATGTATCTATATAAGATATATGTATAAAAATTGTATAATTTTATTAAATATATATATATTTATAAAGTATATATAAAAAATTGTATAAAATGAGTATAAAAATTATATAATTGTTCTATAAAATAAGAACAAAAGTGTATATCTATTGTATAAACTATGTATTAAAAATGTAAAATTTTTGTATAGAATATATATATGTATAAGATAATGTATAGAAACTGTATAAAAAGTGTGTAGAAACTGTATAGAACATTCCAACAAATTGAAATAGCTAGAAAATAGAATTTAAATTCCATAGTCATTTTCATGGAATTTTTGTTATCTGAAGTTTGATTTTTGTACTTTTGGCTTGTCGGGGAAGTCGAGGAGAGAGTAATAGGAAATAGAAAAAAGAGCATGTTAACGCCTGGGTATGTTATTATATGTATAGGTCTCTGTGCATATGTGACTGATATAGGGAAAGCTAAGGGTTTGGACTGGGTATGGCATACTATGGGCCTTTGTTATTTTAAAGGAGAAAAGAAACCACATGACCATTTTTATAACAAATAGCCCAAGTTTGACATTTTTCCCCAAAAAATAGCCAGTTGGCAATTCTGTTTCCACATTGTAGCCATTTTCTAATTTGGGTCATTTTGGCCCATGTAGTTTAGATACAGTTTATATACCATATTTATATAGTCCATATACAATACTGATATAGTTTTCAACTTAGGCCATTCGGCCCTTTTCTAAAAATATTTCATTTTTTTTGCATTTAAATAAAAAAAAATTGATTTTTTATTGTTTACAAATAATAATTTAAAATAATGATGTAAAAATGGCATAATTTTTATATAGAATATATATCTATATAAGATATATGTATAGAAATTGTCTAGTTCTATCACCTAAGTATATATATAAATATACATATAAGAAAAATGTATAGAAAGTGTATAAAAATATTATAATTATTATATAAAATGTATAAAATAACTGTACAATTACTGTATAAATTGTGTATCAAAACTTTATGATTTTCATATAGAATACTTATATGTATAATATATGTATAGAAACTATATAGAATAAGCCAACAAATTAAAATGGCTAGAAAAATGGAATTTCAATCCCATGGCCATTTTCTTGGAATTAATTTTGGCTGAGTAGTTATTTGTGTCCTTTTCTCTAGTTGAACTGAGGAAAAAAATAAGGGGGAGGTATAGTTTTTCAAATTTATCCAAATTAAATTAGGAAGATGGCCAAATTGGATTAATTGAGACAAATCGAGATAAAACTAGTTTCCAATTAATTTAATGATCTTCTCAAATTCAATAATTTCAAAATAAATATCATTAAAGTATAATTATTTTGTGTAAAAATTAAGTAACTAATTATGTCATTAATTCCTTGTTTTCAATCGATTTTGAGAAAAGTAGAGTATTTTTTCACACAAAAACAAATTTTAAAGAATTTTATTTAATTGTAAATTACATGATCCTATATAATTAAACAAAGAACATACTAATTTCACCTAAAATCTAAAGATAGACTTCAAATAATTCAAAATAAAGAAAAATAAATATTTTAAAATTATTTAAAATTAAGAAAATCAAAAACTAACTCGAAATGTAGAGGAATTGTCAACAATTGCCCCTTTTTTTTGGATATATTGAATACAAGTAAACCTCAAAAAAGGGGAGTTTGATATTTCTAATTTTGTTCGAGAATGAAATCACCTATCAAAAATGGTTACTTTTTGCATGAATTTCAGAGAGTCATGATCGAACCCCCATATTAAATCTCCTACATATCTCAAGTTGCATGAGAATCCAGGCTACTAGTAGTTTAAGGTGCTTGATTTCAAGCACGATTTATAAAGAATTCACAAATTATCCCTTTTTCAAACTGTAATAAGACTAAAACAAGTATGGAATAAGAGGATTGAGAAAGGTTTATGAAACCACTTGCATTTTTACCCTTAGAAAATTTCCTAAAAATCTATTCTCCAAACCAAATATGACTCATGGGTACGATTTATATGCTGGTGTACGAGTGGTATAGTCTTTGCGTATATTGACCAGTGTTAGTTGGTGGGATGGTTATGGTTAATGAAATGGTTACAACTTAGGAGTATCAGTCGTAGGTCTTGGTACAAGTCGTATCATGGACTCGTATGGTGAATAATGTTTAATCCTCTTGGTATTCTGCCAAGGATACGAGTTATGGGTACTGATCATATACTATGGTTACGAGTTGGTTCGATAAGTCATTTACTAGACAATGTTTGATCCAAGGGTTGAGGCTTGGATACGAGTAGTGGATACCGGTCGTATAGAAGGGTACGACTCATATGGGTTAGTTGTATCCCTGTGATGGGGATTTAAGTGAAGGTATTATGAACATTTTCCTACTTACCCTAATTAGAATTCATGACTTCTAATACACTTAGAAGGTTATTTACCCTATTATTCTATTCATTAACTCTTAGAAACTATTCCTAAGAACTCCATAACTCTCTCAAGAGCTTTTGAGTCAAAGAAGCTAGGGTTTCAACTAAGGGACTACTTTGGGGCTTGCTTTTATGATTCTCTTCCATTAATTCTTTGATATAAAGCATGATTCTCTGCCCTCATTGTAATTTTAACTAAATGCCTGGTTTATATGATTGATTTCATGGTTTTACAATTTCATGATTATGGTTTTTAACTATTATTGAGGGGTTTTATATTAAATGCTAGGTTATTGTTTCATTGGTTTGAATTATACTTTTATATTCATTAATGGGGTTTTTGGACAGTTGGATTGCATGGTAATGGTTTAATGGTCTTTGGAATTGGTTTTGGTTATATTATGCCCCCAAGGTGTTTGATAAAATGCTTATAAAGATATGTTCATTGTATTGACTTCTTTTAATGAACTCTAGCATGTTTTAAACATGACAAAAGATTTATGCATGGTTTAAATGATTTAGAAAGGATAAAGGCTAAATGGTTATGCTTGTGGAGAACATGTAAGTCTCCCAAGTGTATTTAATATGGTAATTGGAAGGGCATCTAATATCTCCTTAACCTAATGGTTTAGCTATGGATATTACTTGCAAGTAAGGAGTGGTATGATGATACCACTAATATTTTCCTTGGTCAATGAATTAGAAATGGATTATTTGGACATGGTTTTAATTTGACATTAATAGAAGGGTATGTAGTAAGTCGTAGAAGGTAGCGATCATGGAGAGATGATACAAAAAACTCATATTTGCTGATACGAGCGACCTTAATGATTATGTATGTGTGACACATATTATATTAGGGGAAGTACTATTCATCCCATAGGATATTCCCTGGCAGTGCGGCTATACGCACTGGGGCTCTTTCAGCAGGGGGAGTTGAATCCATATGGACTGTGGATGGTTAGGACGACAAGGCTACACAGCCCAGGTATATATTTTAGTTAAATGCTAAACCCGATTTCTTTTCCCAGCACTTTTATATATATGGTTGTATGCATTATGGATGGTTTTACTTGGTTTTATAACTGGCATTATTCTATCCTTTTCCTGAGATTTATGTTAGTAGTCATTCCTAACCCCGTCTACTGGTGGTTGTATACCAACGCTATGCAAAAATTGGTATTTCTACTCTTCCTGTTTAGCACACAATTCGGTATCAGCAATTGGACTAAAGTGGTGAGCTTTCATCCTTTTGGAAGGCATCATTTCATGTTATATATTTATTTAGACACTTTTTTTATTTTAGATGTTGGTTTTGTCCATGGTTGGGGAATGTCCCAACCAATTATTTTACAATTTTGGATAGAGGCTTTGTGCTACTTCTGGTGGTTGGTATGGGTGAGATCGGTATTGATGTAGTCCTTGGTATTGGAATAAGCCGGTGGGCTGACATCATTAGACGATATTATTGGTTGTTCTATCCTATTACATTTTGGGATTGATTATCCTTTTATGTTTTGGTATTTCCTTTGGTTTATGGTCTAGGGTTTGATTTGGTACGATTGGTTGGTTGGTGAGGTACGACTGTACTCGATTGGGTCGATCACAGTTGTGACCTTATCCTAGAGTCTTAATAAGAACAATAACACTATCTTGTCATATGTTCAAAATTCAACCCATCTAATGTTTGATATAGGTGATTGGGTTGGGAAATAGGGGCGGTTCCCAAATCCTAGTTACACTTGGGATGCCCATTATGATAAGGCCAAGGGTTGGGTCATATCAAGTTGGTATCAGAGCCTAGGTTC
>JAPEIP010000005.1:161542125-161557641 GCA_026120095.1 Capsicum chinense | reverse complement strand
ATGGTTTAATGGTCTTTGGAATTGGTTTTGGTTATATTATGCCCCCAAGGTGTTTGATAAAATGCTTATAAAGATATGTTCATTGTATTGACTTCTTTTAATGAACTCTAGCATGTTTTAAACATGACAAAAGATTTATGCATGGTTTAAATGATTTAGAAAGGATAAAGGCTAAATGGTTATGCTTGTGGAGAACATGTAAGTCTCCCAAGTGTATTTAATATGGTAATTGGAAGGGCATCTAATATCTCCTTAACCTAATGGTTTAGCTATGGATATTACTTGCAAGTAAGGAGTGGTATGATGATACCACTAATATTTTCCTTGGTCAATGAATTAGAAATGGATTATTTGGACATGGTTTTAATTTGACATTAATAGAAGGGTATGTAGTAAGTCGTAGAAGGTAGCGATCATGGAGAGATGATACAAAAAACTCATATTTGCTGATACGAGCGACCTTAATGATTATGTATGTGTGACACATATTATATTAGGGGAAGTACTATTCATCCCATAGGATATTCCCTGGCAGTGCGGCTATACGCACTGGGGCTCTTTCAGCAGGGGGAGTTGAATCCATATGGACTGTGGATGGTTAGGACGACAAGGCTACACAGCCCAGGTATATATTTTAGTTAAATGCTAAACCCGATTTCTTTTCCCAGCACTTTTATATATATGGTTGTATGCATTATGGATGGTTTTACTTGGTTTTATAACTGGCATTATTCTATCCTTTTCCTGAGATTTATGTTAGTAGTCATTCCTAACCCCGTCTACTGGTGGTTGTATACCAACGCTATGCAAAAATTGGTATTTCTACTCTTCCTGTTTAGCACACAATTCGGTATCAGCAATTGGACTAAAGTGGTGAGCTTTCATCCTTTTGGAAGGCATCATTTCATGTTATATATTTATTTAGACACTTTTTTTATTTTAGATGTTGGTTTTGTCCATGGTTGGGGAATGTCCCAACCAATTATTTTACAATTTTGGATAGAGGCTTTGTGCTACTTCTGGTGGTTGGTATGGGTGAGATCGGTATTGATGTAGTCCTTGGTATTGGAATAAGCCGGTGGGCTGACATCATTAGACGATATTATTGGTTGTTCTATCCTATTACATTTTGGGATTGATTATCCTTTTATGTTTTGGTATTTCCTTTGGTTTATGGTCTAGGGTTTGATTTGGTACGATTGGTTGGTTGGTGAGGTACGACTGTACTCGATTGGGTCGATCACAGTTGTGACCTTATCCTAGAGTCTTAATAAGAACAATAACACTATCTTGTCATATGTTCAAAATTCAACCCATCTAATGTTTGATATAGGTGATTGGGTTGGGAAATAGGGGCGGTTCCCAAATCCTAGTTACACTTGGGATGCCCATTATGATAAGGCCAAGGGTTGGGTCATATCAAGTTGGTATCAGAGCCTAGGTTCATGGTCAATTGGGAAGTCAAAAAAGCCATGTCTTGTAGAGTCTCTTTTAGTGGTGTGAAATATACTACACTCATAAGAGAGTGGTAGTAAGACATTTAGGAACATTTTAATTTTTTGGTATTCTATCTTTAAGCCTGAGTTCTGTATTCTGGAATCTCCTCTAATCCTTATTTGTTCATCTTTCATATCATGCTTCCTAGATCTAGAACATAAGAAAATTCTTCCTTCCCATATGGGATAATGCTAAAGGGCGTCCTAAGGCTAGAGTACATCTTCGATCTCATGGTCCCATTTATGATGGTGCTAGAGTTCCTCTTATTTTGGTTATTTCTCTTCAGGTCCCTCAGGGAAACATGACAAACACAATATTTAACTAGTCTATTTATGTCATTGCCTAATTAGTTGCTGCGCGGGGTGCGACTGGTGCTTTGTCTGATAAGGCCACAAAGGTTGGTCAATTTATAACAATGGGTCCCCCAAGTTTTACTTGGGTGAAAGTGGAGGAGATCCATAGGGCTTCTTGGATGAGATGGAAAAAAAACTTTAGGGCAATATAGACTACCAATATAGAAGGAGTTAACTTTATAGCTCATCAGCTTAAGGATTTTGCTTATTAGTGGTATGAAAAGTGGGATAGGGATAGAGGTGATTTGGAAGAGAAAGGTTGTGGGAGGATTTTTCTAATGCCTTCTTGGATCTGTTATTTCCTTAAGGGTTGAGGGAAACAAAGATGCAAGAGTTTGTGAACCTCAGGCAGGGGAGGATGTCTGTAAACGAATATACTTTGACAACATGACAAACCTAGAATTTAACCAGTCTATTCATATCATTGCCTAATTAGTTGTTGCTCAGGCTGCGTGGAGTGCGACTGGTGCTTTATCTATTGAGGCCACAAGGGTTGGTTAATTTATAATGATAGATCCTCCAACTTTTACTTTGGTGTAAGTAGAGGAGGTCCACAGAGCTTCTTGGATAAGATGGTACAAAACTTTAGGGCAATGTAGGATACCAATATAGAAGAAGCTAACTTTTCAGCTCATCAGCTTAAGGATTTTACTTATCAGTGGAATGAAAAGTGGGATAGGGATAGAAGTGATATGGAAGAGAAAGGTTATGGGAGGATTTTTCTAATGCCTTCATGGATCGTTTATTTCCTCAAGGGTTGATGGAAACAAAGATGAAGGAGTTTGTGAACCTCAGGCAGGGGAGGATGTTTGTAAAGGAATATGCTTTGAAATTCCAATAACTATCAAGGCATGCTCCTAATTTTATGGCTGATATAAGGTTGAGAATGAGGAAGTTTGCTTTTGGGTTAAATAGAGATTTCATTTGGAGAGCAAGACCGTCTTGCTGATCAATGATATGGACATCTTGAGGTTGACTATTTATATACATCAGGTTTAAGATGAGAACAGAAAGTAGACAAATTTTGGAGATAGACAGGTAAATAAGAGCAGGTTTTTCAATTAGGGAGTTATACCGTCTTAGGGAGACAGAGATGGTTTCAAGTGAAAGAAAAAGAAGTGAGGGAGTTCAGGCTCCTTTTCTTCTAGTACTCCTTATTGGTCAGGAGAAAGACGTCATCAAGATGGTATAATTCTTGGGCACTGGTTGCCCAATCTCATGCTAGTAGAGGTCAGTTAGTTTCTTTGTGTCCTTCTTATCGATTCTACAGTTATTCCCATAGGGGTTATTGCGAGGGTAGAAGGAAGAATTTTTTCAAATATGTCCAGGTAGGCCATCAACACAGGGATTGTCCGATGAATAGGGTTGCTATAAGGGAATAAGATTCCCATAGCTTTATCTTCTGCTCCTCCCCCTGGTGAGATGGCATCTATTTCTGCTAATGCTCCTAGTTCTTGTGTTGGTCAGAATAGGTTGTATGCTTTGGTGTCCCAACAAGAACCCGAGGCATCACCTAATGTCGGCACTGGTACGTTACATCTTTTCTCTCATGACACATATTATTTGCTTAATTCGAGGTCAACTCTTTCTTATGTGACTCCATATGCGGTTGTGTTTTTGGTTTTAATCCGACTATTATCTTTGATCTTTTTTCTTTTTTTGCCCTAGTAGGTGACTCAGTTATTGCTAAGAGAGTCTATAGGGGGAGTGGTATTTTTTGGTGGGAAGCAAACCTTGGAGGATCTGATTGAATTGGGTATGGTAGATTTTGATGTAACCTTAGGTATGGATCTATTGCATTCTTGTTATGAGTTTATGGATTGTCGAACCCATAAAGTTATCTTAAGTTCTCTAGTGAACCGGTTAAAGAATGGGAAGGAAGTTCCCTAGTTAATTAGTTAAAGAGGTTCCTTAGATCTTTTGTCCCTATGGTTAATGAGTTTCTAGAGGTCATCCAAATGATCTTCCGGGTGTTCCTGTGGATAGGGAAATAGAGTTTGGTATTGATTTGCTTCCAGATACTTGTCCAATTTCTATTTCTCCATATAGAATGGTTTCGGCTGAGTTGAGGGAACTCAAGAAGCAACTTAAGGATCTTCAGGATAAGGGGCTTATTCGTTGTATTGTTTCTCCATAGGGTGCTTCAATGTTGTTTGTGCACAAGAAGGATGGTTTCCTTCGGATGTGTATTGACTACATGTAGTTGCACAAGGTGACAGTCAAGAAAAAGTATCATTTTCCTCAGATAGATGACTTGTTTGACTAGTTACTGGGTGCCAAGTTCTTTTGTAAGATAGTACTTTGGTGTGGGTACCATCAACTAGTGATTAGGGAGTTGGATAACCCTAAGACGACTTTTCGTACTTGGTATGGGCATATTAAGTTCTTGGTGATGTCACTTGGATTGACTAATGCTCCAGCTGCATTTATGCATTTGATAAACAGGGTATTCAAGTAGTATTTGGATCTTTTCATAATTGTATTTATTGATGACATTATGATTTATTCAAAGAGTGAGGCGAATCAAGTTAATCACCTTGGTGTGGTGTTACAGACACTAAAGAAACAACAGTTGTTTGCTAAGTTCTATAAGTGTGAGTTCTAGTTGAACGCTGTGACTTTTTTGGGTAATGTTATTTCTAGTAAAGGGATCATGGTGGATCTTACAGAAAGTTGTTGTGGTAAAAAAGTGGCCTAGGCCCATGACTCTATCCGATATTCGAAGCCTCTTACATTGGGCCGGGTATTATAGGCGGTTTGTGGAAAGCTTTTCTTCGATATATGCTTCTTTGAATAAGTTGACTTATAAGAAGGTTAACTTTTCTTCGACAGATACTTGTGAAGGGAGTTCTGAGAAGTTAAAGGATAAGTTGACTTCGGCTCCAATCCTGACTTTGCCAGATGGCAATGATGGGTTTGTGGTTTATTGTAATGCATCTCGGGTAGGGCTTGGTTGTATTTTCAAGCAGCATGGGAAGGTGATTGTCTGTGCTTCTAGGCAGTTGAAGGTATTTGAGAGAAATCATCCTACTTATGATTTTGAATTATTGGCCATTATGTTCTCTTTGAAAATATAATGGGATTATTTGTATGGTGTTCACATGGATATCTTTTTTGATCACAAAAGTCTTCAGTACATGTTCACTCGGAAAGATCTTAATCTTAGGCAGAGGAGGTGGCTTGAGCTTCTAAAGGATTATGATATAAGTCTTCAATACCACCTAGGTAAGGCAATGTAATATCGTTGTTGATGCTCTTAGAAGGTTATGCATAAGGAGTTTGTCTCAAATAGAGGAAGGCAAGTGGGAATTGGTAAAGATATTCACCGCTTGAATAATCTTGTTGTTTGTCTTTTGGACTTTAAGGATGGTGGTGTGATGGTTTAAGAAGTTGTTCTATCATCTCTTGGTGCAAAAATTAAATATAAGAAAGTGATATATCTTATCTTGATGAAAATGATGGGTGATGTTGGTGGGAAAAAGGTAAAGAAGCTTGAGATTAGTGGTGATGGAACTTTACGGTACCAAGGGAGGTTGTGTATTCCTGATGTCGATGGGATGTGGCAAAGGGTTTTGGCTGAGGTGCATGATTCGTGCTATGTTGTTCATCTCGGCTAGAATAAGATGTCTCATGATCTCAAGGAGATCTATTAGTGGAATGGCATAAAATGAGATGTGGAAGATTTTGTGGCCAAGTTCATGGGGTCTCAACAGTTTAAGGCTGAGCACATGAGGCCAGGAGGGTTGTATAAAGAGATTGATTTGCCTGAATGAAAGTGGGAAGTGATCAATATGGACTTCGTTACCGATCTTCCTGGGCCTCGGAATTAATATGATTTAATTTGTATCATCGTGGATAGGATGATCAAATCTGATCTTTTTTTGCCAATATGGACTACCTTTTTGGAGAAGGATAATACGCGATTGTATCTTCAAGATATTGTGAAGCTGCATTGGGTACCTATTTAGATTATCTCTAATCGGGTATCAATAAATCTTCAATGGAAGATGCCAAATCTACTATTTAGAGTTCCTCTAGTTAAATCTTATCTCAAATTAGTACAAATTTAGGCTCCAAGCTCCAAGAAATTGAAAACCCCTAAACTAAGAATAGGTAATGTGTAAGATGGAAAACAGATAAAAGATGGATGAAAAGGAGCTACAAAACCCCTAAATTAGCCCAATTCCACATTTGGAAAATATTACAAAAATGTCACCTTGGTCTTGGTCTCTTTAATCAAATTTCAATTTTTCTCTTGAAGCTTTTCTGCTCAACCGCGATTGCCATTTCTTGATAGCTTTCGTGAATACCACGATTGCAGTAGTCATACCATAATCATCCTTATGCTGACTTATTGACTGGATGCGATCGCGAGCGTCAGGCCACGATCGTTGTAACTGAGGGTTGATTTCTTGGTCTGTAGTTCAACTTTTATTCTTTTTTCTCACATTTATTCTCTTTTTGACTTGAATGACTTACTTATCTTTCCTTTTCAACTTTTCCTACACAAATATGCATTAAGTAAGAGATTAACATAAGGTCAATGGAAAAGTGTGATAGTTTAGGCTTTAAAAGGTGATAGAAAATCATTAGATTGATGTCTTATCAACACCCCTAAACTTAGACTATTGCTTGTCCTCAAGAAACCAATAATAATTCAATGAGATAGGGTATTCAACTCAAATCCACCCAAAAGAAAGCTATACTATAGGAAAAAGCTAACAAAGCTCTACAAAGACTTTTCAAACATGTCATGGCAATAAGTAAACCAAAATATTTCAATAAGCATATATTTAAAAAGAAAGGATGCAATTTTGTATCAAATGAACCTTCAAAATCAATAAATTATGTTAAGAGGAGACTTGAGATCTTCAAAGATTGTCTCAATCTTCATAATGCTACTTACCTCACCCATTTATCCAAACTGATAGTAAGACTTCACTCTCTAACCAAATATATCGACGCCGCTCATATTCAAGAGTTAGCTCCACACACAAAACATTTAAATTTCTAAAGGATCTCAAATAATGAAAGAATTCACACTCTCTCTCATAAAGAAATTCAAGTACAATGAGTAGAACTATAAGCTTGCCCTTTGTGTTTTTCGCCACTAATGTAAACTTACTTAGTTTGAATTACTAAGGTCTTGTAGATCAATATGAATGTTTAAAGTGCGATAAGGAATGTATATGGATCAAGTGACTAAAATGCCTCCTTTAATGAAATTTGTCAACCCCTTTTTTATCAAAATTTATAAACTACCCACCTTATTATCCTTTACATCATTTCTCCATTTTATTTAACCTTTTTGATTAGCATTTACTTCAAATCCACCATTTTCTTTCTTCATTTCTTTGGCTTTGTCAAGAGACTTTCTAACTTTAAGCGCTTCTTAACCCCCTCATTCGCCTTAGTTTTCATCACATTTTATGGGTAGGCTAAACAATTTTACCATCAAGTATATCTCTTATCCATTAATCACATGACTTGACCAACTTATATAAACCTTTCATGGCTCATCTTAGCACAACACATTAATCCTCCCAAACTTATCCTTTCGCCTACATTTCATTACTTTGTATCATTCAATGCATCAAAGGAGGTTAAGTGCAAAAAACAAGATTTTAAAAGGGCTTAGGTGTTTTAGTAAAGTTATTATTTCAAAAAGAAATAAAAATAGGCAAAAATGATCAAAGGGGTTAATAAGGGAAAATTGTTGAGGTGGAAATTTTGCTGTGTGACGGGTCAGAAATGGCCTTGGATCATTCTCCAAACTAAACTCATCTAGGATTTTTCTTCGAATACACTCGGGGAAAGTTATAGACTACACATATTACAAGAATTATTTCAAAAATCTCACCACATATGGCATCATACTTATAGAGCAAAATGTTAGTATCCTAACCAATTTGTACAATTTGAGCTCAATAAGTTACTCTGAGTCGAGGACTCATCCTTGTAAAGAGAGAGCCAAAAATTGAATTTAATGGTCTCTCTTAAAAAAAAGCTCAAAACCATCCTTGATATTTTTTACCCCAAGAAAACTATATTTTATTTTCTTAGAATAATTTTATTTCTTGCGAATGACATTTTGAAAGTATTTTTGAACTTTTGCCTCTTCCTAAACAATTAAAGAAAACTTATTTGAATGTAAGACAACAATATTATTACAACTCATGGGATTCTTTCCTCACCACTTCACATATCACCCATTTAGATCTTAAAACACTCATAAAACAAATAGAAAAAAAATGACCTTATACCCTTAAGAATGGTGTCACCCAATCTATCATAGGGAAAGGCAATCATTCATGTCTCTCTTACCAAGGGTGCAACGTTCCTCAATAATTTCAATCAAAGACCACCGATTATTCCTCATTCAAGATCAGTTGGACTCAAATCTATTCTCCAAAAATGATCACATAATGCCCCAACATAGTGCACATCAACCTTTACAAGCATATAAGCATTTCTCTCTTATTGACATTTTAACAAACATGTGGTGTGCATGAAAAGTATGAGCATGAATATATAGAATAACACCATCTATGAACAAGACCAATGCATTAATTTATCACCAAACACACCACTTGTAATCATACTAACCAAATTAAATCACCCACCACTCAATTAAGCAAATAAACATCAAGTAGTTGTTTCATTAAACACATGGTGTGTAATAGTTTATGGAAGCAAAATTTTCCAATTGGGCATGCAACCAAGGAACACATTAAAAATTTTTTACTCCAACAACCACATTCCACCAAATTAAGCTCAAATAAAAAAAAATTAAACAAAAATAAATTATTAAATGTGATCACTCTTCATACTTCAAAGAAGATTTAACTAAGGAGCATACCTTGTGAGCTTGTAAAAGAGAAACAAGTTATAAGAATGAAAGTCCAATATACTTATTCAGGGTTTTATTCTTGAGGTACCCATTCCAACTTGTGTTATTACCTACAAACACCCAAAAACAAGATAAAAATTTAATAAATAAAAAAAGGTATTAGAAAATATTAAGAAAAATTCCTTGGGTTGCCTCCTAAGAAGCGCCTTATTTAAAGTCGAGGAACAATATCTTTTGGCTATTATTTATTTCTCCACTTGGTGGTTTTGAAGTGTCTGCCCAGCTTTTGATCAATACATCTTTGAGGCACATTGGACAAAGGTAAGGATACAACGACACTTTTTTTGTCTCACCACATTGACATCTTGAATCTCTTACCCAACTTCACATTAAATTTATGAATAGCCTCGTTGGGTATCGACGAGACCATACAAATCCACTTATTACACATTGAATTGTGCCTTTATTGTCCTTTAAGTAGGGGGCTTCATTTTTTCATTTGGAATGACAAAGTCTAAAATGTAAGGAATTTGCTCCTCATCCTCAAAATATATCATTTCCTTGGTTAGGTGGACTTTCATTACATCCGACAAGCACAATGTTGAAAAATGGTTAGAATGAGGACTATCCTTTAATTTTGAAATAACATCCCTACCATGAAATGGACTAGATCCATCACAAGGATTCTGTTTGATTTCTTCTTTCGACTCTAGTTCCATTTCCACATCCATGACACTTTTTATTTGGTTGATTCGGTTAGTTGTTAAATCATCAAGGGTTCTTCAATGTCAAGCTCAGCATACACCATGTGGCTTGACACGTCTTGTTCCTTAACCCCGTGATGAAAAGTGGTGTTGTTCATGGTGCTTGAAGGATTTGCATCTTCACCCACTTCTTTCTTTTCACCCGTCATTCAAAATTCCACCATGGATTGGTGCAAGTCATGCATATCCTTATCTAATATAGTTATCTAATACAAAAGAGTTTGAAGCATTGCTTCAAAACTATTGGATCTGGCATATTGCTCTTTCTCATTATATGCCTCCATGGATTGATGCATTTCATACATATTATCCTCAGTTGATTACACCTGTTCTAAGATACGTTAAAGCATTGCTTCAACACCAATATTTTTAGTGCTTCGTTCCTCCTGCTCTTTTTCAGAAGACCTACAAAATGCATAAGAAGAACTAGCAATTAGGTTAGCATAACAGGGGAATAAGGTATTTGGACAATTAATCCTATGTCCATATTGACGACCACACAGACGGCATTTATAATCCCTATAGAATCAAGATAGTCACTCATCTATTTTTGGGAAGAATATCTATATTCTTGTCAAAAGTGGGGTTTACCAAAATATGGACATGGATTATTAAGATATGCTTTCTAATCATCAAACCTACATTCATTCCTTGATGCCATAGTAAGAAATAAAGAAAAATAAAGAAAATCTACCTAACACAAGAAACAAAGAAAATCACAAACAAATATTTATAAGTTTTAATTGAAGCAAGTAAGCTAAAATTTCAAACTAACTTAATACACCAAATAGTTCCCTGATAACTTCACTATTTTTTTATAATGCTTAACTTACATGTCAATTTAAGTACAAGGCAGTCATTGTTAATATATTTACCCAACTAAGAGATGGGGTCGAATCCATAAGGAAAAATATGAATGGTGATTGAGTAAATTCAAATTAAAAGTTGCCTACTAAGTTCAAACCTATGATACAAATGGTATTAGGGTTTTCAATCTTGTCAAATGGATAAACAATTCTTGGACTTATAAGGGACTAATTTGAGACTAAGAATAATTAGGGCGTAAACAATTAAGAATAGATCTTGGAGTTATGATATCCTAGGGGAAAGTCATGCATAGACTCATGAATATTCTGTGAAAACTCTAATCGTTGATGATGTGGTAGGCTAGGTTGAAAGTCCTTGAGGTTAACTTCTCAAAAATACCTCAAAGATGTCACCCATTAACACTTTTGAGTACCTAATGAGTGTGTCAATTAAAGACACCCATTACCTCTATTGGGAACCCCTGTTTCTAGGATGTTACCCAAGAGATAGTCAACCTAATAATCGCCCTTATGTCTAAGATAGCAAAAAATTAGCAAACTACACCCATTAATTTTCTGCTATTTCTTTCGTTCTCACATCGCTCTTTCAAGGATGATATGTATTTCGAAAGGTCACCCAAACCCGTGTTTTTAAGGATGGTTTGAGCTTTCAAGAGGTTGGGATTTTCACCCATCAAACCCATTTGAGTGTTTGGGGCTTTCGCCCAAAAATCCCAATCAATTTAACCAAGCAATACTATTACCTATCATCAGTAAATTAAAATCTATAAAAATACATCACAACCCACACACTTGCACCTACTCAAACAGAACCATAGGACATAGATTTAGAAAATCATAGACATAATAAATACAAATAAACCAAAATTTCCATCAAAGTTATTTATTAAATAAATTAAATATAGGGAAAACCACACTTTAAGCTACAATGAGTCTTCAATAGAAGTTGCCAAATTCACTCTTTGGAGTTCCTCTAATTAAATCTTAACTCAAATTAGTACAAATTTAGGCTCCAAGCTCTAAGAAATTTAAAACTACTAAAATAAGAATAGGTAATGTGTAATATGGAAGATAGATAAAATATGGATGAGAATGAGCTACAAAACCCCTAAATTAACCCCAATTCCACATTTGGAAAATATTACAAAAATTTTACCTTGCTCTTAGTCTCTTTAAGCAAATTATAATTTTTCCCTTAAAGTTTTTTTGCTCAATCATGATCGCCATTTCTTGATCGTGTTTGTGACTATTATGATTGCGGTAGTCATATCATGATCGTCCTCATGCTGACTTGTTGTCTAAGTGCAATCACGACCCTTATGCCACAATCACGGTAACTAAGGGTCGATTTCTGGGACTGTAGTTCAACTTTTATTGTTTTTTCTCATATTTCTTCACTTTTTTCTCATACATTTATCAGCTTAAATGCATTCAAATTTTCAAAATAATGTCCAACCTACATATCTTTGAGAGTTAGAGAATTAGACTACCTATAGTTTGACTTAATCGATAATAGAGGTAGTCTTTTATTTAAATATGACCTTTGGCCCATGATGAGTGACAAGTGATTTAAGATATGCAAAATGGACTAGCAATATTGTAATCATGAATGTGGAGCTCTTTACATAGATTGGTAAGAATTTACCTGTGCATAGTTTCGAAAGATCGAGGTGTATTATCCCTCAAATTTAATGCAAAAGGAAAGTCACTTATGAGGTGATTTTAGACGTACTTCAAATGTGAAACTGAAACTAAAATCCCAAAATAACCACATGCCGTATAATAGGGGTATAGTTTGATGGGGGTGGAAGTTTTTCTTTAACTCACGTTCTAAGATTTCGATTTTACTCTTTGGACTTTGTCCCAATTTGTTCCTAAGAAAAAGTTCTCCGTTATGCTACATTCATTTGGGAATCATTCTCACATGTGGTTTTGGTTTGAGATCATCATCCTCTCAGATGCTTTTGACAATATCTAGAATGAAATTGTAAGTGACAAACATAATTTATTCAGGGATAAATAGACTTTTGCCAAATTTCTCTGTGAACTTGTTAGACTTTTATTGCCATTATTTCCTAGTTTTGCTTTTGAAAGACAAATATAGGTACAACAACCATCTTTATTTTTGTATATGAAGTACCTTTGTCAATTGAATTTTTATTCAAAATGGGGTAGCTCTCTTGACTATCAATGATATTTTTGGTATAAGGATTCCCTTAATCATTTGATCTTTTGTGTGATATGATAACCTTCTTGACTATCTGTAAGCATCTCAATGCAATAACCCTTTCAATTTTTAGTAATGATCTTTTGCATGTGGCTCCAGGTAAGTCTTGTGCATATCTCTTTTATCGACATGACTTATAGATATTTCTCAAAATATTAATCTTTAGGTAATCGTGCACATTATACAATGTTAGATATGAGGCAGCTTACAGATATCCTTTGAGTTCCTAACCTTTAGAAAATTTTGCACATTATCTCACCTTGGATAAAAGATGGCTTATAAATATCCCTGAAACTGCTAGCTTTTGGGTAATCCTGTACATGATCTGAGAAATTATACAATATGGCTTTAAGATATCTCTCGAATTACTAATCTTTGAGTAATCACACTCATAATTAATCTTGGATATGGAATGACTTATAGAAAACCCTTGGAATTATCAATTTTGTAATCGTGTACATTATCCAGTAAGGATTTAGTTGTTACTTTTGGATAACCTTTGAACTATCGATCTTTGGCTGATCTTGCATACATCCAATTAGGATGTTGTTGAGGCTTATGGATGACCATAAAACTATAAACTTTAGGGTAATCTCACGGTTTATCTTGTCTCAAACATTATGACTTATAAATGCACTATGAATATCAACTCTTGGGTCATCTAGTGCATCGTCTGTCTTTGGATAGCAGTTTGTAGGCATAGCTTTATTCCACATAGTCCAATACTAACAAGGTGGATGGGTTGATAGTTTAAATATAAAAGGGTAGATGGCTCAATAAATCAATTATAATGGGTGGATATCTTGATATCCTTAAATCTAGACTCCTACACCTTTTGATGTATAATAGATATTAAAGTGATTGTATCTTTCAAAGCCTGAGTCCCCCCCATGCGTGATTAATAGATACATATGCTCTAATATGTTATTTACGGCTAGACTCTTTCATTTTTATTTGATTAATTTGATATGGAGACTTTTAAAAATAATATAATAATGGTCATCTCGGCATTGATAGGAAATGATCCTCTCGGTAATGATATGCAATGGTTCTCTTGTCATGGCCCTTTCGATAATGATATGCAATGACCCACTCAGCATGGACCTCCTGAAAATGATAGGCAATGTCCATCTCAACATGGACCCTCGTCAATGATAGTTTATGGCCCTCTCAGTAATGATATATATTGGCCCCCTCGGCGATGATATTCAGTGACCCTCTCAGCGTAGTAGGTAATAGCCCTTATGTCAATGATATGCAATGGCCCTCTCAGTAGTGATATGCAATTGCCTTCTTGATTATGATATGCAATGGCCCTATCAATAGTTTTAAGGAAGTCTCACTTAGACCGATTTACTAGCATATCAGATTCTTTCGTGTACTTGCTCTCAAGATAGATGATTAGCAGCCACAATTTCTCTTTTTCTTATAACTGTAGTTAATTTTCAAAAAAATATTTAAATAAAATGTATAGAATATAATAATTAATTCTTTGTTGAATGTAAATATCCTTTTCTCAAAGGTAGGATATTCCAAAAAGTGGTCTTTCAAATATAAATGAGTGGTTGAAATCCATTTTAGGAGATGTCCACAAACACCAGTTTAAAACTGTAACACCCCATACTTTTCTTAATTCAATTTAACATTGAGAATGCCAAGCGTTGGCTTTAAGAGAGAATGACTTTTCATACATGCAAAATTTGTTGATTTAGACCCTCCAATGTGTAGTAAATTGAATTAGCTTTCCAACGATATAAGATTTCCCTAAATTAGATAACCGAGTAAGAAGTTATGGAAATTTTAAGTTTCAGTCATAAAATACCGTGATTTGGGCCCGTAACATGCCGCGGAGAAGTGTAAGATCACAATTGTTAATATCCAGTGAGATTCCATAATTTTGGCGCTTCGCGGAGAAGTCTAAATTCCAGTTGTCCATTTCCAATAGACCCACGTGATGTTGGCGCATCACACTAGTAGCTAAAATGGCACTCCAAAGGGGCACTACGATGGTGGCACATCGCTGAGGAAGCCCGGTTCCCATTTCTCATTTCCAGTGAGCCACCACGATAGTGGCGCGTCGCGGTGGCCACCTAGTTCAAAAAATGTTGTTTTTTCCAGTTTTGTCTGAATATTAAAAGGGGTATTGTTGTCAATCCCCAAGGCCCCATACTGTCTTAAACAAAGAATTAAGTATATTCCAAAGAACTTTATTCTTATTTCATCAATTCTCTCTCAAAATAAAACCCTAGATCATCAAACTTTGTCTCCAAGAAAACTCAATTTCTCTATTAATTTTCCAAGAAAATTCAAGATTAAGAATTTCCAATTCAACAACTCTAAGAATTCATCTCCAAAGCATTGATAGGGATCCAAGATTCAAGTCTTAGCATCTAATTCATCAATTGAGGTATGTGGAGTTTTGCAACAAGGATAGTCCTTTCATCATTGTACCCAAAACTTATTTTAAGTAAAAATTTACTGAATTTTTATGTGATTTCCCATGAAATTGAAGTTAGGGTTTATACCCAAATTGCTATTTATAGGATTATGAGAATTCAAGTGATTTAAGAGTTGAGTTTTATGTTTATGCTTATATTTTCATGTATATTGTAGGAATCTTCAGATTTTAAGTTGATTTATAAATGTTTACATTACCAAGCATGAATATTATGATGTTTTAACATGAGTTTGATACATGGGTCATTAAGCCCTAATTAAAGATTGTTATTTCAAGATTGATTGTTCTATGAACACTTTATGACTAGATTCTTTTCAGATTATTGATAAAGATTTGACCTTTTGGTCTCAACAATAGATATGAAATCCAATTTTCAATTTCAGATTACAGATTTAGCCTTACAGATATACAGTTGGTTTTCATTGTAGACCATTATACTATTTTAGAAGTGGATTTTCGTCAGAATGAGCATACTGATTTAATGGTAGTATTTACCACCGAGATGGATACGTTACTATGGTTTCATACCCTAGAACTATA
>JAPEIP010000005.1:161470028-161531033 GCA_026120095.1 Capsicum chinense | reverse complement strand
AGATGCTACACCGTGCCTATGACCTCGAAGGACCATAAGTTAACCCATGACTGATATCTATAAATGAGCACTGAATAATATACTGTAAAATGCAAAAAACAGTTGGAAAAATTGCCATAAGCTTCAATACTTAAATAAAACTTAATGAAGTATAACAATACCAAAACTAAAACAATTGTCTGAAAGTACTTTAGTCTAAAAAAAGCCTCTGAACTGTCTGAATAAGGAGATGATGGGACAATCCCCTAACTAACTCTATCTGCTGAAATGCTAAATCTAATAGAATAATAAAATAAGGAACATACTCAAATGATGAGGACTCACTGCTAAGTCTACTGCTGCTGGCTGAATCTAAACTGCTAAGGGTGCTCTAGATCCCGTGCTTCTAAACCTATTGTATAAGACACCATAGCCCAAGAGAAAAAGTATGGATCAGTACTTAAGAATGTACTGGTATACTAGGTGAGATAAGGCTGAATACAAAGGTTCATATGCATGAACAATAATTGACTATGTAACGTGAACATGACTGAGTGAGAATACAGGCATGAGTGCAAAAACTATAACTAAAATCATGGTATCACTTAATACGGAATTCTAATAACTAGATTTCTGATAACTTGGTCTACTGATACTGATATCTGATTGACTGAAGCTAAGATCAAGCCTATCTAGATTCTGTTCTCTAAATCTATAGAACTATCTAAGTTCTTTACTAAGCTGTGTGACTGTGTCTAATAGTCCTAATTTCTTTATTACTGATCTGAGTTCTATTCTAAAGACTGAGACTGAAACTTTGGGAGGTATTCATCTAACTGACATGCCACTTTTTGAACAAATTGGGGTCTAACCTATAATCCCTGCTGGAAGGGTGTTAGTACTGTGCCACGGGTAAAGACAACTGCCATGGAGTCATTCCTAATCTAACAGGTGACCCATGAGATCAGTCCTAAACTAGCGGGTGATCTCTGAGTATGTCAGTCCTATCTAATGGGTGACATCACATACCTATGCTGGCTACGTAGTTATTGAACTTAGGGATTTTTTCTAAGGACCCAGTCCTCACTAACAAGCATACCCCCATCCCTAGGCTTGCTCGGTGTTGAATTTTACTCCTAACTAAAACATACTGAATTGATTTCCTAGTTCATACTAGGCCTGACTAAACTATTACTGACATACTTTTTAACTGCACTTAACCGAGTTACTGAGTTATCCTAAGTTTTATAACTGACTAAGTTATACATATTGTGGCACGACTGAGATTGTCTTGTAACTGACACTGGCTCTTGGCACACAACTAAATTATTAGGTAATATATACCCCCAGGACTCGACCGAAAGGATAATATAAAGTATGACAATTCTTGTATGACATGATAATGGTCTATCATTCATAATGCAATCAATGAGGCATATCATCTAGCACTTGAAAGTCATAAACTTGTAAATATATAGAGAAGCATATTATTGTCTCATGATTCATTTAATAAGGTCTTTCATCAAATACTTGGCATGCATTAACTTATACATACTTGGGCATTTCTTGTCAACATCCTATAATGACTCTATCTCATTCACACAGGCCTTTTATCAGACATATGGGGAGAATGCTTTGGTTATACAAAAATCAATACATCTAAATCATTATGCCTACATCAAATAACTTACAAATTGAAGGGTTTATCATGAACTCTATGTAAGTCATCACATACTAGGATCAAATCTTGAAACTTGTAATCTAAGACATGAATTAACACCCAACAAGAACATGAACATGAATATCAATTCATATAATTCATGAAAACTCATAAATATATAATCTTTGAATTTAGAAAAAAGATTCTTGAACTCCATGGTTGGAAGGGACCCATGAATCAACATCTACCATACCTTACTACTTGACTTTATGAAGATTGACGGTGAATTTCTTGAGTTTTGAGTCTTTAACTAAGAACCCTAATGCTTGTTCTTGAGAGAATTTGAGAGAAAACAAGTGTACTTTTGTAAATAATGGCTTAATCTCATGTTTTAGGGCTATATAGGGGAGGGAAAAAGGTTGAAATAACTCTGGGGTCACGACTATTTTAATGACTAAAAACTGCGTACCAATGTTTTGGTCGATACGCCATGTCAATGGTACCGACGTGATAGCTAATGCACTGCATCGATATCATGTTGGCTCACTGGAAATGGCCTTAAACTGAGGAACATTTCATCTGTCGATGCGATGAATAATGCAATGTGCCAACATCACGTGGACTCACTATTTTGGACACTAGAACATGGTCTATACAAGGTCTGAAAAATCAAAAAATTATTTGGAAATCCCTATTGACATCCTTGATCATGAATTAACTAAGATATAGACATTTAAAGGACTTTAAGATCACGAAAAGAGATTTTTAGCTTTCAAAGGCTAAAAATAAACTAAGTCTGAAAACTTAGCTAGAATTTTCTAAGTATGGGACCCCTTGGCAAGCATTAATAAACTAAATTAAGCTTAGGATTTTATGGGGTCTTACAGGTATTGACCTTCTTCAGATACTCAACCCATATCCATTCCTCCTTATCGTGTGGCTCTAACTGAACTTAAAGAGTTAAAGAAGCAACTTAAAGATCTTTTAGATAAAGGATTAATAAGACCTAGTATTTCTCCATGGGATGCTCCCATCTTATTTATGTGAATGAAATATGGTTCTTTGCAAATGTACCTTGACTATCGTTATCTAAATAAGGTCAAAGTCAAGAACAATTACCCTCTTCCTAGAATTGATGACCTGTTTGATCAACTCTAAGGTGTAAGTTATTTCTACAAGATAGACCTTAGATTCAGTTATAATCAGATTAAAGTAAGGGGATGTGATATTCCAAAGACGGTTTTTAGAACCCGTTATGGTCAGTTTTAGTTTATAGTCATGTTCTTCAGGCAAACAAATGCCCCAGCAGCCTTCATGGACTTGATGAAGAGAGTTTTCAAACAGTATCTGCACATTTTTTCACAGTCTTTATCAATGATATCCTTGTCTACTCTTGTAGTGAGGATGATCATGCTGACCATCTTAGAATTGTGCTACAGACTATTAGAGTTCACTAGTGTTTTTGCCAAATTCAACAAGTTCGAATTTTGGCTTAGATCAGTAGCCTTTCTCGATCATATTATTTTTGCCGATGGCATTAGAGTCGATCCCTAAAAGACTAAAATGGTATGGAGCAGGCCTAGGCCTATTTCTCTATCAAACATTATAAGTTTCTTGGGTTTAGCTGGCTATTACGGCCATTTTGTTGAAGTTTTCTTGTCTATTTCATCTCCCATATATAAATTGACCCATAGAAAAGTTAAGTTCTAGTGGTCAGATTCCTGACAGAAGAGTTTTCAGAAGTTGAAGACTTGATTAACTTCAGCCCCAATTTTACTCACTTCAGCCCCAGTTTTAGCACTACCAGATGGTACAGATGGTTTTGTGGTGTATTATGATGCCTCTAGAGTTAGTTAGGGTTATGTTTTGATGCATAGAGGTAAGGTCATAAGCTATGCCTCTAGACAACTTAAGCCTTATGAAAAGAATTATCCTACCCATGATCTTGTGTTAGATGCTGTATTGTTTCTTTGAAAATATGGAGACACCATCTGCATGGTGTGCATGTTGATATGTTCACGGAAAGTTTGTAGTATGTGTTTACCTAGATAAAGTTGAATCTCTATCAGAGAAGGTGGTTAGAATTTTTGAAACATTGTTACATGAGTGTGTTGTATCATCTGGGTAAGGCCAATGTAGTGGCAGACACCCTTAGTATATTTTCTATGGGCAGTGTTGCTTGTGTGGATAATGATAAGAAATAGTTAGCTCAAGAAGTTCACTATTTGGCTAAATTAGGTTTTAGATTAGTCAATTCAGCTGAAGGAAATGTTTGGGTTCAAAGTAATTCCAAATCTTCCCTAGTTTCGAAAGTTAAGGAAAAACAAGATATGGATTATAGTTTTATCAAGATGAATGAGTCAGTTAAAGACAAAAAGGTAGAGGTTTTCTCCCAAGTGGGAGGTAGTGTGTTAAGACACTAAATTAGATTATGTGTGCTATGTGTTGATGAGTTAAGATAGATAATTATGGCTGAAGCGCATAGCGAGCATTATTTGATATACCCAGGAGCCACCAAGATGTACCATAATTTGTAGGAAATCTATTAGTGGAGTGGTATGAAGAATGATATAGCAGAGTTTGTAGAAAAGTATGCAACTTATAAACAGGTTAAGGTAGAGCACCAAAGACCTGGTGGTTCATTGCATGAGTTTGATATCCCCCCTTGGAAGTGATAAGAGGTTAATATGGATTTTATGACTGGTTTACCCCATTTGTGTCATCAGCATAATTAGATTTGGGTTATTATAGACATATTGACTAAGTTATCATATTTCTTACTTGTTCACAAGTCTTACACAACTGATGATTATGCTAAGCTTTACATCAGAGAGTTACTCTGACTGCATGAAGTTCTCTTGTCTATCATTTCAGATAGGGGTACTTAGTTCACTTCCTAGTTTTGGAGAGCCTTTTAGAAGGGTCTTGGTACCCAAGTCCATCTTAGTTCAGTTTTCGACCCTCTAACAAATGGTCAAAAAGATAGGACCATCCAAACTCTAGAAATATGTTAAGAGCATGTGCCCTTGATTTCAAAGGTAGTTGGGATGAGCATGTGCCATTGATTGAGTTTGCTTATAATAACATTTACCATTCTAGCATACAGATAGCCCCATTTAAGGTTCTTTACAGAAGGAGATGTAGATCACCCATAGGTTAGTTTGAAGTGTGTAAGTATGCTTTGCTTGGGCCTGGCGTAGTGTTTGAAGCTATGGAGCAGGTTCTTTTGATTAGAGAAAGATTGAAAACAGCCTAGAGTCATCAAAAATCATATGACTATATGAGAAGAAAGGACCTCGAGTTTGAGGTTGGTGATTTAGTATATTTGATGATTTTACCAATGAAAGGGTTGAAGAAATTTGGCAAAGAGAGGAAGCTTAGTCCCCGGTATGTTGGCCCTTATAGAATTGTGAGTCATGTTGAGAAAGTAGCTTATGAGTTTGAGTTGCCCACAGACTTGTCAGCCATTCATCCTATATTCCACGTCTCTATGCTTAAGAAGGGCATTAGTGACTCCACTGTTGTAGTTCCTTTAGAAAGTTTAGATATTCAAAATAACCTTTCTTACGAAGAGATTCCAGTCGAGATTTTAGATCATTAGATCCATATACTAAGGAACAAAGAAGTTCCCTTGGTCAATGTTCTTTAGAAAAATCAATCTGTTGAGGGCGTTATTTGGGAAACAAAAAAAGATATGCGAGCCAAGTGCCCTCACCTCTTTGTTGCAAACTCAGATTTAGCCAAAGGTAATACTCTTCCTTAATTAACTTCTATTCTAATCACAGATTCAGATATATAGTTGTCTTCATATAAGTTCAAACACTCACAGAATTACTCAGAAGCTTAGAATAATTTTCATTCAGGTTGCATAATTTGTTTTAGTGATGCATGCTATCATACGTCCTCAGATTCCTCAGTATTCTAAGTCTAACTAAAAACATTCGAGGATGAATATTTCCAAGGAGGAGATATTGTAACACCCCATACTTTTCCTAGTTTAATTTAACATTGAAAATGTTAAGTGTTCGCTTCAACAGAGAATGACTTTTCATACATATAGAATTTTGCAGATTAAGACCCTCCAATGTGTAGGAAATATTAACTTTCCAATGATATTAGATTCGCCTAAATCCGATAATTGAGTAAAAAGTTATGGATATTTTAAGTTTCAGTCATAAAACACCTTGATTTGGGCCCATAACGCGTGGCAGTGAAGTGTAAAATCACCATTGTCAATTTCCAAAGATATTCCACAATTTTTGTACATTGCGGAGAAGTCCGAATTCCTAGTTGTCCATTTCCAGTAAACCCACGCAATGTTGGTGTGTCACGCTGGTAGCCTAAATGGCACTCCAAAGGGGCACCGCGATGGTGGCGCGTCACTGAGGAAGCCCATTTCCCATTTGTTAATTTCCAGTGAGCCACCATGATTGTGGCGCAGCGCGGTGGCCACCTAGTTTAAAAAATGTTATTGTTTTTAGTTCCATTTAAAAATTAAAAGGGATATTGTGGTCAATCCCCAAGGCCGCAATCCATCTTAAACAAAGAATTAAGCATATTCCAAAGCACTTTATGCTCATTTCATCAATTCTGTCTCAAAACAAAACCCTTGATCATCAAACTTTCTCTCCATGAAAATCTAATTTATCCATTAGTTCTCCAAGAAAATTCAAGATTAAGTATTCCCAATTCAAGAACTATAAGAATTCATCTCCAAAGAATCAATAGGGATCCAAGATTGAAGTCTTAGAATCTAGTTCACCAATTGAGGCATGTAGGGTTTTTCAACAAGGATAGTCCTTTCATCCTTGTGCCCAAAACTTATTTTAAGTACAATTTACTGAATTTTTATGTGATTTCCCATGAAATTGAAGTTAGGGTTTATACCCAATATTGCTATTTATAAAATTATGAGAATTCAAGTGATTTAAGAGTTGAGTTGTATGTTTATGCTTATATTTTCATGTGTATTGCAGGATTTCCAGATTTTAAGTTGATTCATAAATGTTTACATTACCAAGCATGAATATTAAAATGTTTTGATATGAGTTTGATGCATGGGTCACTAAGCCCTAATTAAAGACTGTTATTTCAAGATTGATTGTGCCATGAGCACTTTATGACTAGATTCTTTTTAGATTACTGATAAAGATTTGACCTTTTGGTGTCAAGAATAGATATGAAATCCACTTTACATGTTTAGATTACAGATTTAGCTTTACAGATATACGGTTGGTTTTTATTATAAACCATTACTATTTTAGAAGTGGATTTCCATAAGAATGAGCATACAGATTTAATAGGAGCAGTATTTAGCACCTAGATGGGTACGTTACTATGGTTTCATACCTCAAAACTACGTGCCAACGTATGATTTAGATTGTTCCTATTTCTACGAAGATATAGATATGTGATCACTTAGATAGGTTATACTCCCTGGCAAGAGTATGACTTTTCTCCCCAAGATGAGGATTCCTCCTTAGGGGGACAAGAACGTTGGACTCCATGAATGCTTAAATGGTTTATGTCGGTTAGAAAAATCTCCCATGCAGAATAAGTTTACAAATTTTTAAACCCTTAAGATAAAGTATTTTCTCTACAGCTTTAAATTTCTTGAGTTTAAAATATTGCTTACATAAGCCTTCAGATACAGACTTACAAATTTCACTTGGCATGTATGATTACAGAATAAGAACATAATACAGATTTTAGAACTAAGTGTAGTGGCTCACAAGATTTATACTATATGCTTTATTATTCATGATTTATGATCTTCAATTTTCAGATTACTCCAACCTTTGTGAGTCATTTACCCTTAGCATGCATGATTTAATAAATTGTGATGATATTGCTTACTTATTGCATTCTCCCCCATATGATTAGTACATCCCAACATACTGATCCATATATACGTCTATGTGTAACATTGTTTCATGATGTATGTTCAGGTGCTTAGTCTCAACAGCGTAAGTGATTTTTTAGCAACTCATCTACATCTCTGTAGTTGGTGAGTCCTCATAGTTTGGGGACCTAGCTATTCAAATTTCCAGCTTATTAGGTGATTGAATATTCATTTCAGATAGTTTGAGTCAGCTGGAGCCTGTCCCAATGACTCTCTAGATTTAGTCAATAGAGGCTTGTCGGACTACTAGATTCAGTTTTAGATTTTAGTTGCAGCATTCAGATTTTCAATATTTGCTTTATTAGACTGGAGGGAATAGAAATTTTAGATATACTTAGATAATTTAGATATTTTTTCGTATTTAATATGATTTTATATTCATATTCCCCTATTTTGAGAATACAAATTTAGTAGAAGGCAATCAGGGTTAGCTTAGGACTACTTATGGCTCGGAGCACTGTGAGGCATCCCGAGAATTAGACTTCAAGGCATTACAAAAACATTATCCATTTTTTTGCGTTCCATAATTTGTTGGGGATTTTAAGGAGTATGCATTCACTCCTTTCTCACCAAAATTATTTCTTTGATTACTTTATTATCGTGTGAACTACTTTGCTTGTGCCTACGCTTAAGGTAAATGGTAGTAGACATAATTTCACTTTTTCTAGCAACAATTTTTAAGTTTTAGTGAAAGTTTTAAATAAATGTTCATAACATAGATTGAATGATTTTGTTTGTTGTTGATGTTGGGTGTTTTATGCATTCTAGTGTCACTATTCTAGTCATTTTAAGCCTTATTTTGAGGATGATTCTATGATATATGGGTTGATAATCAGATAAATATGTATCAAAGTGTTAAATCACATGTTTATAATGGTTAAAGGGTTTTCAAACAAGTTGGTACTCAAAAGAGTCAATTAGAGTTCAATAGAGAAAACTAGCCTTTCTAGCTTAAGCTAGCTTCTTGTCTGGTATATCTTTTTGGATTCTATTTTGTTCTATGTATTACTTGTTATTTTAAATGTGTTATTAAATGTGAAAAAAGTTGTTAGGAATGTATAAAGTTCAATTGAGTCAAGAGAAGAGTGGAAACATGAAGTGAAAGATCATGGAAATCAACCAAGTCTAAGCTCTTATTTTTTATTCATCGTGATGGATGTTGTGTGTTTATACTGCTAATTTATATGGTGTGTTCATTTAGGATCCTTTATGAGATAAATTTTATGATATATAGATGATATAAAGGCTTGAAAATCAATGTAAAGACATCATAAGACAAGGAAGAAAATGAGAAAGGACCAACACTTAACAAAAATTTAGAGGACAAATTCCAGTAGCATCATGCTATTAGCATGTGTCACATACTCAATTCCTATGGAATATCGGGTGCATCGTATGCTCCGTTCCATAGGAATAGAGGGTGTGACACATAATCTATTCCACCCCTGTGCTTTTTACTCCAATTTGATTCCTACACGGATTTGGCTTACCCTTATACTATAAATACATGTTGTATCATATTTTTACATACTTTTGGATTCCTTGGAGTAGTTGTGGGACTTTGAAACACTTATTTTATGTTTTATATCTCTTTTCTTTAGTTTTTTTAATGGTTTGTACCATCAATCCAACGGATTGGATGATGAATATTTCCATTACAGGCTAAACTCTCTTTCCGGGTTTAAGGCCACGATCATGATAACTTTCATTTTGAATTAAGTTTGTTTTATTTTATTATATTTATTGTTTGTTTGTTTTTTCTTGTTATAAATATTTAATGTATTTATGACCCTTAGAATACATCAACTGTCAACCTTGTGAACTCGGAGCAGGAATAGGGAAATAGAACATGGGAATAAACAAAGTATAGTTTGTCTTCTTTTTTGAAATAAGGGATTCAAATTAGCATCTAGGATAGATATTTATTTAGATGCCTTACTTGATTCACACGTAGGATTATAGCTTAATATACTTAATTGGAATTTACATCCCCGCTCAACGATATAGTTGTAATGTCCAAGTTAGGTAAATGGTTGGAGGTCGGGAGACTATAATTATGTGATTAACCCTATGAATCAGCAACAAAGTCAAGGGATTTAACAAATAAAGTTCACTAGCATAGTAGGATTGTTTGAAAGCCTTAAACCTGGGCTTCTATCCCTACATTGTCTCAATTCATTACATTACTGCAATAGTTTAATTTATTTTAAATTCTAAAACTCTATTTTCTACTTTCCTCATTTGGTTAAACTAGAATTGGATAGTCAACGAACGTAAGTCCCTAACAGATTGATACTTGGGTTTCTTTGTAGCCACTTTACTACTTGATGCACCACGTACACTTGTGTGTGCGATTTGGTGCTGTCAAGTTTTTGGCACCATTATCGGGTACTTATAATTAGGCAACTATCTTATTTTTAGTTTTTCTATATTGAGTTGTAAATATTTTTTGTTATTTAGTTTCTTTTTACTTTGTTGTTTCTCTTTATACCATATTTCTTGACATGACAGCATGTGATAAATAGATTTCAAGTGATGACAATTCTATATGGTGTATGGTTTATGGTAATAGTAGTAATTCTGAAAATATATGTGTTGTGAATCCTGATTGAATAATGTTTGTGGGCTATGATCAAAAGCAATACAATGTGAATGCCTACAATCAGCAACAACAGTTTGAACAGCAACAGATTAAGAATTACCATGCACCAATTCAAACGAGCAATTTGGATGAAATGCTAAAATAACTTCTAACTAATGAAGCCTAGTTGTCAGTAGATATAAAGAGTAATGTGGACATTTTAGAGTGTCAACAAACTATCATAAGAAACTTGGTGATGCAGGTCAGGCAAGTGAAATAGGTATATAATACTAGACCTCAAGATGATTTGTCAAGTGACAGTGAACAAGTAATTGAAATCACTTTGAGGAGTAGTACAAAGATCAATGAAGAACCTCCAAAGACAACTAAGGAGGTATATGCAGAGTTGACTTGCCAACCTATTGAATACAAAGTTACTGACAATTCGAGGATGTTTAAGTACTCAAAAACTAAAATTTTTGAAATTGTTAAGGAGATTCCACCACCACCATACGAATTGTAGCCACTCAGTTTTCATCTTTATCTTGAGACTTAAATGGAGAAGGTGAATGAGAGTGAGTGCATTATTGATAGTGTAAATTTAGAAGTAGGATTGGTTGGGCCTTATTCAAAGAACTTTTCAACATTATGTTTAGATGATATCTTGTCAATAGAATCATTTTAAATAGTGGAAGTGTGTAAAGATGAGGAACAAGAATCCTATATTCTTAATTTTACACTAGATAACCAACAAAAAAACACACCTTACCTCAAGGCCGAGTGGTTTACGATGTATATTCTATTACTTATTACCTTAATTTTTGTACCACCTCCCTATGATCGAGGCAAAAAGGTGGATGCTAAGTTGGGGGTGAAATTTATATCCTCAAGCTGGAGAAAAAATTTTATTTGGTCGTGATGCGATACTAAATTAGGTACTTCTTGGGAGGCAACCCAAGCTAAGGTATGTTTTCTTTTTAGTTTGTAGTTTTTACTTTACGTAGTTTTTGTTTTTGGTTGAGTCACAGGTTAATGAGAAGTCTGAGTAACATCAACTTGAGCTAAAGAGTATGGCAAAGACTAAGTGTGGGTTCCCATAGGTCTTCTTTATGCAAAAAGATGCTACTAGCTAGGCCTAGAGGCCTCAGAGAGTATTTTTTTCTCTTACTTTTTAATTCACTTTGGGGACAAAGTAGATTTTTAAGTGTGGTGTAGGGAAATCCCAATTTTTTGCTCAATTTAAAAATCTTTAGGTTAGGAAAAAGTGAGATATTATTGTTGGTGCTATTTTTTATTACATGATGCAAGTGGGTTGGTTTGTAAAAACATGTTTATTGAGTGAATTTCTATTTTTAAAACTCTTATGCTCATGTTTATGACTCTTGTACTTGTTGGCTTAAATTTGAATTTGTACTATTGTTTGGTTGAAAGTCTATGATGATCCAATATATGTTGAGCATGTGCCATGTACGTGTGAAAAATTTGTATATTCCTTGTTGCATGTGATGTCTAGAACTTTCCCGGTGTGTGTGTGTGAAGCAAAATAAAGAATGAGAGTTTAGGAGATGATATAGGCATTTCTTTGATAGCCTTATTTTATACCTTCTTTTTGACCTACCCTTGTGTATTATCCTCGCTAACCCCTATTGTGCCTTTAGATTTTTCTTTGTTGGCCTCATAAGTAGCCTAATCCCTTCTTTGATTGACCTTAGTTTGATCTAAAACCTCCTAGGCGCTTTAATAAAAAATTAATTGACTAAGAAGTTTGAGAAATAATAGGAAAAAGGGTGACATTAATTCCCCAAGGTAATTGTCATTGGTATTTATAATTGGTGTAAGGTGGATGGATGTGATATATTTATGCTAGAAATATTGCCAAGGTTGTAAAAAAAAAGAGAAAAATTGATTCTTGTGGTAGTAAACTATGCGTCCACTAAGAGTTTGTGAAAATGATTAATAGAGATGGGCAAAACAAAAGATATAGGTAGATGGAAAAGCGTAATTTGGTTGTTTGAAATTGGTTCTAAGTGTATAATGTATTGTATTAAAGAACTAAGAAAGGTTATTCACTATTCTTGGACTAAAGAGTTCCTACCCATCCCTTAGCCTACATTACAACCTGAAAAATACCTATTTGATCCTATACTTCATATTATGATATTAGTAGAGCACTAACTATGGGTAAGCCTATGGCTCATTGTGTGTAACTAATGAATTCTTTGTGAGAGTAAGCATAATTTGATTCTTGTACCCATCATGTTGCGAATTGATATATTGTGAGTGATTATGGGTAACTGTCTTGTTGTGAGGTCACATGTTTGATGAATGTAAGTGATTTGTATGATGTCCTTGATTGAATGATAAGCATGAATTTTCTTACTAGGTGAGTCAATTCTTGAGTCTAGGATGTTTTGAAGTAGGATTCATAAGCTTTCTATTATTTAAATAATATGTTATGTGTTGAAACTTGCATTTTTTGTAGTCATTGTAGTATTAGATGGAGTGTCTTTCATTTAGTAGAAGTTTAGAGTCTACCTAGTTGATGACAATTACAGTTAAGAGTTGTTCGAGGACGAATAAGGCTTTAAGTATGGGATGGTGATGTTGGGTGTATTTATGCATTCTAGTGTCACTATTCTAGGCATTTTAAGCCTTATTTTGAGGATGATTCTATGATATAGGGGTTGATAATGAGATAAATGTTTATCAACATGTTAAAGAATGCATTTATAATGGTTACAAGGGCTTTCCAACAAGTTGGTACTTCAAAGAGTCAATTAGAGTTCAGTAGAGAAAACTAGTCTTTCTAGCTTGAGCTAGTTTCTTGTCTAGTCTATCTTGTTGGTTTCTATTGTGTTCTATATGTTACTTATGGTTTTAAATTTGTTATTATATGTGTAACAAGTTTTTAGGAGTGTATAAAGTTCAATTGAGATAAGGGAAGAGTGGAAACTTGAAGTGAAAGATCATGGAAATCAACCAAGTCTAAGCTCTTGTTTTTTATTCATCGTGATGGATGTTGTGTGTTTGTACCTCTAATTCGTGCGGTGTGTTACTGTAGGATCCTTTATGAAATTAATATGATGACATATGGATGATATATAGGCTTGAAAATCAATGGAAATACACCACAAGAAAAGGAATGGAAGGAGGAAGGACCAATACTTAACCAAAATTTGGAGGATAAGTTCTAGTAGCATCATGCTATTAGCATGTGTCTCATGTTTGATTCCTCTATAATAGAGGGTGAATCGCATGCTACATTCCATAGGAATAGGGGGCTCAATGCATGATCCACTCCACCCTTGGGCTTTTCACTCCAATTCGATCCCGACACGGATTTGACTTACCCTTATACTATAAATACATGTTGTATCATGTTTTTACATACTTTTGGACGTCTTGGACTAGTTGTTGGGATGATAAACACATATTTTAAGGTTTATATATCTTTACTTTAGTTTCTTTCATTGTTTGTATCATCAATCCAAGGGAATAGATGATGAATATTTCCATTAAAGGCTAAACTACCTTTCCGGGGTTAAGGGCACGATCATGACTACTTTTGGTTTGAATTAAGTTTGTTTGATTTTCTTATCATTATTTGTTGTTTATTTTTTCTTCTTAAAACTATTTAAAGTATTCTCGACCTTTAGATTACATCAATTGTCAACTTTGTGAACTCGGGAGAGGGAATAGGGCGATAGAACATGGGAATAAACAAAGTATGGTTTGTCTTCTTTTATGAAATAAGGAATTCAAATTAGCATCTAGGACGGGGATGTACTTAGATGCCTTACTTGATTCATACGTAGAATGATATAATAATAAACTTAATTGGATTATTACATCCCAGCTCAACGATATAGTTATAATGTCCTAGTTTGGTAAATGTTAGAGGTCAGGAGACTATAATCGTGCGTTTAACCTTATGAATCAACAACAAAGATAAGTGATTTAATGAATAAAGTTCAATAGCACAGTAGAATTGTTTGTAAACCTTAACCCTGGGCTTCTATCCATAGATTGTCCAAATTTATTACGTTACTAAAATAGTTTAGTTTATTTTAATTCTAAAACTCTATTTTCTACTTTTCTCAATTGGTTAAACTAGCTTTGGATAGTCGGCAAATGCAAGTCCCTAAGAAATTGATACTTGGGATTCCTTGAAGCCACTTTAATACTTGATAGACCACGTACATTTTCCTGTGTGCTTGGGTACTGTCAACTGTCAATATCCCTTTTTGAGGTGGTACAGACAATAAAAGGTTTTCAATTCTAAATGAGTGGTTGAACCCAATGTGAGGACACCCATAAATACAGTTCTCTAGTATTTCCATGTTCTATTATTATTCGTATTTTGCTGGTGATCTTGAGGTAGACAATTCTTTTTTGATTTAGTAATCCTTGAATCCATAGAAAAAATATTAGCTTTAGTGATACTGATCTATGTTGACCTCATCTGGTCTTCTTTCTACTTCTTTTAATCTTTCTGATGCTTGTCTCTCAATATCCATCAGTCATTGACCTTTTCCTTAACTCCATGGTTTGGTAGATATGATAAAAAAATAGTTTTACAAAACTATTGAATGATTTTCAAAAATAGATTAAGTTTGAAAGACCTATTAAAGAAAATTTTAAAAGGTCTCTACCAATCATGTCATATGCTAGCTTGGTGAATGTCCTTCCCTTGAGGCCTTGTGACATTTGAAATCTAAATAACAATATTTAAAAATCTTTATCACTGTTGGGGAGTTTGAGAGTGTATTTTTTGGGAAATCTATCATATCTTGGGGTTGGTCCTTCTAGTCTCTATTGCACCTAGTGATCTCTGAAGTAGATTCTAAATTACTAGTGCTAGAGAATTCCCATAGTTGAATACTGAAATACCCCATATTTTGGCCCTTCAAAATTTTCAGATTTCTTAGCTTTCTGCCCTGTCAATGACTCACCTGTCGAGTCATAATATGTCTTTACGGTTCGTAGGACCCAGTCGTAATGAGCCCAGAAGGATTTTTCTAGGTCACTACTTTATAACGACTAGAATTAACTAGTCGTAGGGAGGTTATTTCGTAACTTGTCTAGTGTTCACGCAATTAGGTTCTACTCTGACTACTACTCGGACCCAATGAGTTGTAGGGTCACGTGACGAGTAAGTTGACTAAGTCAAGGACAATAATAGGTGGGGTCCTAGAGACTGTTTTGGTTATGACTTATGGTGATGATTCATAAGGTGTGGTTACAAGTCGATGGGTGACTTGTAGCCAAGGGAGATACTTTTTTTTCAATTTTTAAGTGAGGTCACTTTGAACATTTACCACTTTACCCCTTTTTACACAATGTCTTAAAACCATCTTTGGGATTTCATTATCACATAATTCCTAACCAAACACTCTCAAATTAGCACTCAAACTCTCCCTTTATTTTAAGGTTAGGGTTTCAAAGGTAGTGATCATCTAAGGTTTTGAGGGTGCTATCTACTACAAATATCATGGTATTCAAGGTATGTTACTTTTCTCTCATTGTTAATTTGTTAAAAGCACAAGTTTTAAAGTGTTGTTCATAAGATATTGATATGTGTTTTATAACAAGGGTTGACGGTTTTAAATGCTTGTTGTTGAAAAATATTTTCCCATGTTTTATACATGATTAATCATGCTTTAAATTTTATTTTGAACTTATTGGTGCATGGGAATGGTTATTAAACTGAGAGGTCATGGGTAAACCCCAATTTGATGATTTTGCCTTGATTATGATTTTTGAAATTATATGCCCTCAATATGTTTGTAAAATTGTTAATGAAAAAGGGCTTTTGTCACATAGTTAGGTTTACCCACTTGTAATAATGCATTGGCATAAAAAGGATAATGAAGTATTTATGTTTACCTTGAAAGGCTTTGGTGGCCATATGTTAATGGTGGAATTGGAACCTTGTGGGTTCAATTGATTAAATATGTTTGAGCCCCGAATGATTGATTATTTGAATATCTTTTGACCTATAGGTTTGAGTCCTAATTGGTAGAGTAGATGCCATAGAATTATGATATTATCTTGCAATCAAGGTTGGTATGATTATACCAAAAGGATGCCTTGGTGTGTAATTTGTTTAACAAAAATGGTAATGTGTGTTAAATATTTTAATTTGTCTTTAAAAGAAGGTTATGTAGTTCAGTCATAAAAGTGGAGGTCTTAGTGACTGACACTAGAAACCATTCTAGTTGGTGCGGGGGTCATTACGGCTTGAGGGTTCGAGTCCCTTTGCTAAGACTAGGTGATTTGAGTCCACCTTATTGTTATCATTATGATTGGAGGGTTCTAGTCCCCTAAATCACATTTCATGAATGGGTGCTTAAGTCATTGTATTATATGATTATAGGGTTCGAGTTCTTCATGCATATATATATGCTTATTCTCTAATTCGTACGGCTATACGATTGGTGCCCGACTAGGGGGTGAGTTTTGGGGCCCTTATAGCCCATGGGTACTATAATTATGACGGTTAATCTACACAACGTAGGTTAAAATTTTCAAACGTTCATGTTAGACCTTGTTCCCTATCCTGGAATATGATATATATATATATATATTTGATTGTGTGTATTGGATTTTGAATGAGTTTGGAACTATTGATCATGACATTATTCTTATCGTAGAGTTACATGCTGGTGTTCACCTCACTAACCGTCTTCGGACACTGTATCCCCAGCAATAC
The DNA here is from genome assembly GCA_026120095.1 of Capsicum chinense. Classification (NCBI taxonomy): domain Eukaryota; kingdom Viridiplantae; phylum Streptophyta; class Magnoliopsida; order Solanales; family Solanaceae; genus Capsicum; species Capsicum chinense. Next base: position 161,514,199 of record JAPEIP010000005.1, on the reverse strand, counting down.
AGGAATTGGACATACTTACTTTGGCTGCACAGATTCAAATTCAAGGTTAGTTTGGGAGTTGACATTGAAGTGGTGAGCTTCAGTACATCAAAAGTCTACATTTTATGTTTTAGTCTCTTATGTTTCGAATTGCTTAGACTCGTTTTAGCTATAGTCGGGGGCATATCCCAACACTTTATTAGTATTCAACTTCATTCCTTTATTTCAAAGGCTTTTTTGGATTACTGTGGACATAGGTGCTATTGGTAGGTTATTTGGCCAATTTTCGGTTAATGGATTATAGACATGGTTTAAATATATTTAAGCTTATCCTTGTATTATCTTGTTATATGTTCAGAATTCATCCAAAAATAGGGATGTTGTGTTGGTTGGTTAGGTGCAAGAGGGTTATCTCTAGTCCCAAACAGACTTGAGATACATATCACAACCAGGCCCTGGTTTGAGTCAGGAAATTTTCATGAATGATGCTTGGTAGAAATTTTTAGGTCTTTCCTAAAATTTCTGCCCTCATTAAAAATTGTTTGCGACAAGTCTGGAGTAATTGCTTTGTATGGATATTAAAACTTTCTTTCTCCAGATTCTCATTGATTGCATTATTCTTCATCTCTCTTGTTGAAGGAATGATCCTCTTCTTTAGAATTTCGAGATTTCTTCTCAAAAATTCTACCTAAGTTTTCATTTTCTAGGCTGATGTATTTAAGTTGTTAGGGACCATAAGTATCCTATTGATGTAGGAGTTAGTTAAAATGTAGTTTAGGACTATGAAGGGGAATATAAAAGATTCCAAAGGGTTGACAAAAGCCGACAAAGGCCGCCTATGTATCCCATTCGCAAAATTTAGGTCATCACATAGTTCATACATAAAGGGGAATAATAGATTTTCCTAAGGGGTTGATTAAAGTCGACATACGCCATATATGTATCCCTTTCTTGGGAATTCAAGTCAAACATAGTTCATACATAAAGTGGAATGCTAGATTTTTCTAAGGGGTTGACCAAAACTAAAATAGGCCTCCTACATATCCCTTTTTATGTATTTAGGTCAAATGTATTTCGTATATAAAGGGGAATGATAGAATTCTCTAAGGGATTGATTAAAGACAATATAGGCCACCTACGTATCACTTTCTTGGGAATATGGGTCAACTATAGTTTTTATATAAAATAAAATAATAGATTTTTCAAAAGGATTGACAAACGCCGACATACGCCGCCTACATATCCCTCTCTTGAGAATTCAGGTCAAATATAAATCTTATATAAATGGAAAAGTATACATTTTAAACTATAAAGCATAAAAATGATTACATTAAGAAAATTCCAATAAGAAGGAAAAAAACATAAAGAGAAGGATAACATCTGATGTGGTATCTCTACATAGCATCAAACTCGATTGGTCTTGGCTACTCTTGGTTGTGAATCTTTGATGAGACTATGATGTTTCTATCAACTCGGTGTAAATTTTATTTAACTCTTATCTCTATAAGAGGGATCAACCATCTATTTCCTTTGATTGCATTCTAGATTAATTGGCCTATTGTGAGACATAATGTCTTACGCTTGGTTTTGGCTTATTATTAGTTTTGGCATACCATCATAAGACTATGTCACTAAGTAAATGTACACCTTAAGCAACTTGATGATCTCTCTCTTCCTTAATTTTGTTAGGTAGGTACCAATTGTGGTCTCCCTAACTTTTGTGTTATTACCTAGATTAACAACCTCAGTCTGCTCAAGATTGTGTTTTTCCATTCTCAATGTATTTTAATTGTTCAATCAAATGTTCTATAATTATTGCTTTTTTGTCATATTCTTCTTATTTATCATTGGCTACTTCTTTTTGTTCATGTAGTTCTTGACATGTGTTGACATTAGCAGTTTTAAAATTATTACTAATAAAATCAAAACAAACAAAGTTAGATAATAACAAATAAATAAAATAAGGTATTTTAAAACATTGTTTGAGATAAGTAGGGCCTTTTCATTGAATTTTGAAAATATTTATAAACAATGTCTCATAACTCATTAGAAGTATGAGCCCACACCTTTTGAAAAAAACTAAAATGTGAAAATACAATTTGAAATAAAATAATTGAATTGTGGGGCTTCCTCCAGACCATCACCAATATTAGGAAACAAAATTTTCGTCCTTTCATCTATCACATTGACTTGGGAGCATGAGCGGTGTGAAACTCTAGTTCAATAATTTCTCTCTTGATTCAATTTCCATGATCCCTGCCTTCTTGTGGAGTCTTCTATCATAGCATCATATTTTTCAAAAAAATTCCCCATTCCATCATCGAGACCATCATTTGCATGTTTTATGGATACAGGAAATGACAGGTAGAGATGGGGCAATTTTTGTGGTAATTCTAGACCTCCCTTTTCTATCTCCCTTTGTTTCTCTTTAATAGGCTCATCTTAAACATTAGACTTGAATAACTTTTCTAGGATAATAATTTTCTTAATTATTCCATTTAAATTATTTCCTAGGCCTTGTCCAGGTTTTATGTTGTTTCTCAGCATCATAGTGGCTATCATCTTATAAATAGATTCATAGACACTAGAGGTGTCAGATCTCTCTTTACATAATTCACGATCTCCACTGTGTAAAAGTTGTTTCCATTAAAAATCTCATTGATCACATGCACATATCTATTGGGGTGACTCCCTTAGACCTAAATGATCACCCCGTGGTCTTCACAAATAAATTTTAATTACTACTGAAGGGTCGATGAAACTACCATTGCACTATAGATCTATGGCCTCAGGAGGAGAATGTAGTAGCTAGGATTGATATTCATAACATAAGATTATCTTAAACTCAGTGGATCCCAGTTGGTTGTATAAGTCAACAAAAACTATGGTGCTTTTTTTCCTTCATTAAAAGCTCGTACAATAACATTGCATTGATGGATTTTCCCCAAGTCATGACCTATCTGAGTCAACATATAGAGTGGGAAAATATTTAGGCCAGATCCATCATCTATTAAAACCTTATTAACAATATGGTCACCATATTTAATAGTGATGTGCAAGCTTTATTATGCATGATTCCTTTAATGGAGCTCTTTTTTACTAAATGATATGTGATGGCTTCCTACAATATTTCTTATCATTGTGGCCATGTTTTTAACACTTGTGATGATGGGAACAAATGCTTCACTAAGAACTTTCAACAGAGCATATCAGTTGTATTAAGATATCATTCGAAGTGCCCACATAGAAATCTAGGATGGCATCTTTTCTAGATACTTGACAATTGAATATTATTTGGCTACACATGCCTCCAAAACTTATTTCCCTGCCATTCAGTAATTGTCCTCTATTGTGAATCCTTCTTGCAAAATTCTTTAGCTAAACCCTTAAAAATGTAGCATCATTTGAGGACCAATTTATAATGTATAAGCCTATAGTTTCAATAATAAACTCTTTCTAAAACACCTAGACTTTGAACCATTGAAAAATTCCCTCATTTGATGTCTCTGGACTTGTTACGACTAAAGGTACCACTCTTAGCCTTAGGATATGAGTTTGTAACCTCCTATAATACCCTAGGATATTTGGTGAGGGTCACTTATTGTCCTAGGTAAGGTTTAGCACCCCCACCCCCAATCTTACACTAACTTGGGAACCTTATAACTCTCTAGAATTTCAAATTAGGATGTATGCATAAATTGTCAAAATTGAATCAAATGTTCTCCAATAGACCGCAGTGTTCTTTGATTTTGGAAATCCCTTTCTTCACCACTAATATGTCCTTGGTATGTTTTTATTCCATTGCCCTTCATTCTTTTTCCTTCTCCTTATAGTGATCTACATCTAGATTTGGGAAGGTGTCTTATAGATTTATGCTTATGGTGGTATGAAAAAGCGGTTGGTTTTATGGGCTGGATGTGAAAGGGATTTTGAATAATTAGAGTGGGGTTTTGGTACGTAGGGATATGATGTTGTGGATTAATAGTATTTGGGTTGTAGTCTTGAGGAAGATTTTGGGAACCGTAGATATTTTATGGATTTTGGTGAGTGGGAGGGAGATTTTATGGGTAATAAGCATTTGGGTTATTGTTTTTATTAATGTTCTGAATGAGTGGGGTATAGAATTGATAGATTGTTGTATTTTCGATTGTAGGATCAATGGGAATTTGAGGAGTAAGGCTAAATGTTAGGTTATTTTGGTTTTTCTTGGTGTTGGAAGAGTTGAGAGGATATAATTGGAGTGGATGCCCACATCCTTCTAGGACTAGGGTGTTAGCAAAGATAATCAGATTAGCAAAATCTCTACTAATGATGTGACATGGTTTCACGTCACTTTTGAAGCTTAAAACAATGATATTATACAACTACTTATATTCTTTTATTAGATTCGATGTGTTTTTGTGTTTTTTGTATGAAAACATGGTTGAAAGTTAGTAGAATGAATCAAGAAAGAGAAAGCTACAGAATTGGAGTCTTCTACTTAGACAATGATTTATTGTGTGATGTTATGACTCATCATCCAAGTTGTTGGGTAAACAATAAAGAAATAAAAAATGAAGACTAAAGTCAATATAGGCTATGACTCGTAGTGTCTTAACTATGAGTAATCATGAGGGTCATTCTGAGCAAAAGAGAGACAAAGTCCTAAAATAATTCAAGTTTGATACAAGTGGCAACGAGTTAAGAAATAACTCGTCTATTGATGTGATAATACAAGCTGCATTGAACGCCAAGATATAAAGCTTACAATGAGTCATCGATAGTTTGAATGAATCATTGTCAGAGGCATTACTAATGCCAACTTTATTTCATATTTAGTTTTGGTTAGGATTTTTAGGTTTTGTCATATAAATATAATTACCCCATTAAAGTATTGTTATTATTTTAGACACTTTACACAAAACATTATATTGAGTTTTAAGATACAATTTTGATATTAGAATTCTTGTTCTTGACTTTTAGAATTTGATATTGATTTTATATTCTGGTTTTCATTCCTAATTTATTGTGAGATTATTCATATGCTTTCGATTATAAATTCTATGGATGTTCTTGCAAACATGAGCGGCTAAACCTCTTAACTAGGGTTTTGTTAACCCTAATGGAATAACAAAGTATAGGCAGTGAAAAGTCTTTCTTGATCGATGTTTATGCATATATTTTGGTTTTCTTTGTAGTGATTGATTTCTTAGATATTGCATATGCTAAGAACCCACCTTCATTTGATACTAAGTTGAGATAGAGGTATAGATTAGGAAAATAAGATAACAATAGTAATTTGAATATACCAACCTTTATCTAATTAATATGAGTCTTAAAGGTGACAGTTAATCTAGGATCGAGGACAAGGGTTAGTATTATGACACTCTAATACCGAGAGGAGATGAGTAAAGTTCACCAAAGGGTATTGAGATATAGTTGGTGATACATGCCTTATTAGATTCTATATGCAAGGCAATGAGATAGTTTAACAAGCATAATAAGTCTATAGAGTTAGGACGTCAGGGGTTAACACAATCCTAGTATTAGTCAGATATTGATTTCAACCGAAGATTTTCAATCTAGGTTACTACAATTACTATTCTCACAAATCCCCTCATTTACTTTCTATACTTTGTGACTATATTAGCAAGTTAGTGATAGAAATTTTTCATATTCCCTATGGGTTCGACCTCAAGAGTTGTTGGGTTCTATATTAGACAGTGATCATGTTATTCTTTTCAATCGGTGTAATTTGGATGACATCAAATTTAGCACATTTGCTAGGGAATAGGGTTACACATTGATTGACTGAGGTTTTTGAGGTATTGGTTTTCTATTTTCTGCTATTCTTGGGACGTACGTCGGTGTGTGAACAGTACTCAGAGTCAAGGTGATCTCTTGTTCCCACTAGATCATTATTTGGAGTAGACTTTACAAAAAAAAATCATAATATGTAAGAATATAACCATGGAGTTTGACATAATGGGGTTCAAGAAGACCCAAATCCCTTGAATCTACTACCTCCACATGGTGTTCAAGAAATATTTACGCAAACTACTGCATGATTATTAGCTGAAAAGAATGTGATGTTAGTAAATTCCCATTGTGAAGCTCAAGAGAAAAGAGCTAGATAGGAATAATAACATCAAGCAGCACTCGACAAAGATAAAGTTAGAAGGGATAGAGGTCAAACACCCCTAAATTATTAGTATTTACTAATTTTTTATGATCCAGAAAAAGATATGGGGTATGTTGAGTTTATTGAGACAGGAGGTATCATTCCTCCTGAGTTTCCCCAATTAGTAAAATTTGACATTTTGAGTGAACTAATTCTTATTGCTTAATCTGAAAGGCATGCTTGTTGGTTTGTCGATTGATGACGTAAACAAGCATATTATGAATTTTGTTAGGATTTTCACTTTGTATAATTTACCTAGGGTGAGTTAGAAAGCTTTAACACTTAGGTTGTTCCTATTCTCTCTTATAGGCAAAGTAAAGTTATAGTTAGCAGAACTAACCAGTAGGTCGATTACCTCTTGCAATGAGTTGCACACACAATTTATGGACATATTTCTCTTTTCTTCTAAAATATTGCAATTGAAGGATGCGATTTATAATTTCAGGCAATTGAATTTGAAGGCACTATAAGAGACACTATTGAAGTTCAAGAAAAAGTTTATGATTGTTCCCAGTCACAAAATTTTAGGGAGATATTTTCTCGAGATATTCTATAGAGCCCTGAATGCAAACACCAAAGTTGTTGTTGATACTATTATTGTAGGGCTTTCATAAACCTTCATTTGGAGATAGATGTGGAAATCTTAGATCGGGTTTCTAAAAATAACCAAGTATGGTATAATCAGCAGGCGAAAAGAGGATCTGGTACTTATGCTATTAGTTCTTCTAGTTATTAGAGAGCCCTAGATGATATTGTGGATCAATACGTACCATAGCTAAGGATGGAGATAAGGATACATACAAAGTAGTTTACAACTATGAATATAGAAAAGGTAAATAGAATGGGTACATGAGGTAAGTCTATTAGACGTGACAAGTCTAACTTTTAGGAGAAGTATAAGCATTTAGACAAAGAGATGACAGGTTTTCAAGCCAATGGCCAAGCATCCAATCATGACAAATAAAACTCAAGGCGAAGGAATCAAGGTTAGAAGATTATGGGGACAAATATAGTGATAGGAGCACAGAGAGAGGTGTTGATTAGACGAAAAAGGACTATTATAAAGAGAAGAGTGGCGTATATATTCCATCAAGAAACCATGATGCTAATTTAAGGATTGAAGCATTGCTTGTAAAGATGGTTAAGGGTTTAGAGAGCCAACAAAGTTTCCCTAAAGAAGATTAAGAAATATATTTTGGGATTGATCTGGAAAGTGGAATTGCATGGTACTACAATTAACAAACTTCAGCAGCAGTTTGGTTAATGTAGTCTATTGTTTAATCAGCCTCAATCGCGCACTCTTCTGAGTAACACCATTCAAAATAAAAAAATGTCAGCCACTAATTATCCATCACCATCAGGAGTGGTAAAGCTCTAATTTATTATCCTATGTTTGTAGTTGATGAGGTAAGGGATGACTCTATTGATCTCTATGATACAACTGAAGTTGAGACTGAGAAATTGGTGATGAATGGTGAGACATCATAGAAATTGTTAGGTTATGAAAAATGAGTTGAGATTGATAAAGGAAAGGGTAAGGAGGTCAAACTAGTTTTAAAGACCATTGAAAGACCTTCCCCTCCTTTTCCTCAAAGGTTAAAGAAGAAAAACAAAGGAGAAAAATATCAGAAATTCATGTTGATGTTGAATGAATTATCTGTGAATATCTTGTATATTTAGTTTTGATGATGAGCATCCAACTACAAGGGTACAGGTCCCTGGATGTTCATGGTATAGTATAGTTGGCGCGTGTGTCTGCATTGTCCTCTTGTGTAACAAACTTGTAGGCGCTACTTGCATAGAATAGGACACCTGGTCTAATGTGATTTCAACCCTAATCATCACCAAGCTATAAAATAAAAATGAGGTTTCTTTATAAAATAGTTTTTGCAAAGTCAAAGAGTGAAGAGAGGAACTTAAACTCTATTTAAACAATACTCAAGTCTTTAGTTGTTCATGTGGGCTTAAATAGAAATTATTATTGAGCGAGTTCTGATTTATAAATGAATTATCCATGTTATAAGCATAATGAAATTTTATCTTTAAGTAGCGAATGCTTAGGTAGAGTTGCCTATGTTTGATACTGATTAGAGCTAATAAATGTAAAAGGTCCTTGGCAGAGTTGTCAAGATTAGCTTTTAGTAGATTTATTACAAGTGAAAGAAACCTAGAGTTAGGTTTAGTAAAGGTTGTAATCAAGAGTATGATTATAGTGGATTTTGAGGTGCATATAAAGGAAAGTCGCGTTTTTCCCTTCCATGAGCAAGGGGGTTTCCATATTAATATCTTGTGTTTTTACTATTCTTGCACTATATTTTGATTCCTGGTTACTTTACTATATTTTGCCTGTGATTAAATTTGAGGGACCTGGTCCCTCACTGTATGGTGCAACCCTCAGGGTTTCAAAAATTGATATAAAATAACTAGGTCTCTCTAAAAGGTTCACACCTAGAGTGTCTTAGCTAGAATGGCTACTCCACCTAATCAAGAAGAAGGGAATCTTCCACCAGACTACCAAGATTCAATGTGTAGCATTATAGATGGTGGAACACCAGGATGTTTAACTTCATTGTGGCTGAGGGCAGTGAGATGATGGACATAATTCTTGATGGTCCTCATATCCCTGTTATAAAATTTAAGAGAAGGAGAAATTATAAAAATAGTTATAAGAAATAAAAGGGAATTCAAAGATAAAGACAAGAAGAAAATTGAGAAAAACTATAAGGCAAAGAAACTCCTAGTGTGTGGTATTAGACTTGATGAATACAATAGGATCTCAACCTTTGAAAGTGCTAAGAAAATCTGGGATTTCTTGAGGACTACACATGAAGATACTACTGATGTGAAGGATTCAAAAGTAGACATGTTGACTACTCAATATGAAACCTTCGTCTAGAAAGAACAAGAAACCATCCAAAAAATTCATAAAAGATTCACTTCAATCACAACTGAGATTCATTGCTTATGATAGGTGATTCCAGTGTATAAGCAAATGATAAAGATTTTTGGTGTTCTTCATAAATCCCGGGAAAGCAAAGTGGATGCTATAACTGAAGCTAGAAACTTGAAGACCCTCTCTATGGGTGAACTAATAGGAAATCTAAAGACTCATGAGCTCAAAAAGTAGTAAGTTCCAGAGAAGAAGGAAGTGAAAAGAGAAAAATCTACGGCATTGGAAGCTTTAAGTCATGATTCAAGTTAAGAAGATATAGATGTTGCATATCTAGCAAATAGAATTATTAAAGCAATGAAAATAAGTGGTTATTTCCAAAAAAGAAGAAACAGTAGTATCAAGGGAAGAAATATTGAGGTGTAGCACAAATGTGGAAGTCCTGGACATTTCATTAAGGACTATGTAATGCCCAAGATAGATTATTAGGATTACCTCAAGAATAAATGTGATAAAGGAAAACACAAGGACCAGGTCCCTGAAAAATAAAGAAGGAAGACTGCAACTGAGTATAAAGTAAAGCAAGCTCTAGCAGTGTGGGAGATTCCTCAAATGAATATGATGAAAATGAGAAGCCAGAAGATGTTTCTATATTAGAAGTGGAAGATAGTATAGTTATCTATGTTTCTGATTTACATTCATAGAAAACATGAAAGATGAAGAAGAAAAAGAGGTAACCCTTGATGATATTTAGAAGAATCTAGATAATTACTTTGCTAAGAAGATAAAGAGGCCTGCTAATGTATTGATAGATTCTATATGTGAACTAACTACTTAAAATAATGCATTAGAGGAGAAAGTAGATAATCAAGAACATAAGTTAATTACTTTAACTTTCCAAATCCTTGAAATTTAAGAGTTGTTCACAAAGATAAAATCTAAAAAATTGAGTTTGATGAAGAAGCTAAATGAGGTAAATAGAAAAGGGAAGAAAGAAGTTTCATGGATTTAAATTGACCTTGAAGAAAGGTTGAGGAATTATAAAAAACACTTTGTGTCTACACTTCACATGAATAAAGTGTTAGTGAGGGACCTAGTCTGCTTGAAAGAATAGTTGAACAAGCCTCTTACATGGACTGCTACCTCACTGATCCCTTCTAACTTGACTAGTCAAGGTGTTAATGATTGTAAAGGTCTATGTTATTAAGGAGAATTCCAACCAATTAAGTTTACAGGGAAGACTGTTCATTATGTTAGATGAAAAGAGAATAAACTCCTATACACTCACTGTGCAAGAAATGGAAATTTGAAATAAAGATGTTGGTATTTGTATTTCCTAAAGGCTAAATTGAGGAATAATGAATACATTCAGCAGAAGAATGCATATCCCAAGGGCTTAAAGTCTCTCAAAAGGGTAAAAGGGAAGCTATCACTTCCTATATAGGCTAAGAAGAATTTGATTGAACTATTACCCTCCTATTAGAAATCAAACTTAAGTGGGTTCCCAGATCAAACTTGTGATCATGATTCCACAGATGGGAAATGGATTTCAGTCAAGAATAGCTCGTTTATTTAAGGGGTTTAAATCTTAATGATGAAAAATCTAACTATGTTCTCTCTCTCTCGTTCTTTCTCTCTCTTAGGGGCACTTTATGATGGAGGTTTCATATCTTGAAATAGTTGATTCAAAGGGACCTGGTCCTTAAGAAATCCATCTCAAGAGAAGCAGATTCAGCAGAATAAATAATATGTGAATTAGTATCTGTTCTAAAATTTGGCTATGATCAGGAGATGGGTACATATGATAATGCAGGTGCATGTTAATCTAACTCAGCTCCATACCATTGTAGGTATACACCCAAGGGGGCAGAATTGGAAGTGGACAAATATGGCAAGCACAAATTTGAAAAAATCACCAAAGGAGAGAGACCCTATCCCTTTTCTCAGGTTAGTACTTATACATGAGGCTATAATAATAAACATAAAATGCTACCTAAATAGGAATTTTGTATTTTTCTCCTCTACTAAAATAGTTAATTTTGTTTCACAAAACTAAGGGTCAGACTTTGTAAGTTTAGACATGACATTTCAAAAGTGACCTATCTTAAACAACTGACACCTATCTAAACCACCATATTAGATCTTCACTTATCCTTCTTAAACAATTTTCAGCTATCATCAAAAATCGAATCTTCTCTTTAATCCAACTGGTCCTATTTCATCACTCTTACCCTCAAAATTAAATAGTTGATGATTTTACCTCCTTGAACCTAGCTAATGGTTTTTTTTTTTGTAGAAAATACTTTTCAAAATAAGGCTAAACATTTGCAATACTCTAATCCAATGATAACAAAAGTCACAGAAAGCAACATTTTGAGTCTTCAACCTAAAATTCAGTCAACTTCACCCACTGAGTCATCTTTACAAGATTTGAAACCCCTAAACAAGTCAGTACCTATTGTACCTTCCTAAAATGTAGAAAGTTTTGTTTAACTAATCATGCTGAAGGATTCTAATCGAGGATTTGGTTCACCAATCAAATAGCAAAACTCTCAAACTAAGATTTCTCACTCCTTAGAAAGCTCAATGGTACAACCTAAAAATTCTCAGATCCCTGAGTAGTTAGAAGAACTCAAAAAGTTTGATATTTAAAAAAATTTACAATAATTAGGACCTCATACTCTCTCATATTCAAACATTATCTTTTCACAGTTATTTTGTAAGGAAATACTAGTAAAAAGAGTTGATCTTTCCTGTAATGAGAACTCGGTGGCTGAAAATTTTCTTTTGCTTAGGCATGATTCTAAGGAAAGCTCTAGTAATGAAAAAGAGCAAGAAGTAAGTAATAATCAGGAGAAAAATAAGGATGAAGTGTCTCTAAGGTGTTCTTTTAAGAACATAAGAGAAAGCACAGGAAATAAGAAAGTAGTGGACTCTGAGGTAAAAGTGTCAAGATCTTATTCCACTAGAGGGCCTAAGATGAAATTGTTTGCAAATGTAATGGCGAAGAGTAACACTTCCACCATGAAAATAAAAATGCTCGTGAAAATTAGTGCAATAGAAGAGAAAAAAGGTATTAAGGTTGTGGAGATTGAAAAAGAGGAAGACTTAGATTTAGTAGTTGCAACTGATACTAAAGAAAGAAAATTAAATATTAAGGATGATGAGAGGGCCCGGTCCTCTAAGTCAAAGACTGGTAGCTCTACTAGAATGAGGTAGAAATATATAGTTGTTCAGAAAAGAAAAGACTTTGAGGGACCTGTCCCAAGAAGGGAAAAACTAATAAAGAAGAAAATCCAAATAATGAGCCTAAAAGAAAGAAAATGAATAAGGAAAAGAAAGACATATCCTGTTAAAGGAGGATTGGAAACCTCACCACATAAAAGGTTCTTTTTGGAGAGTGTTTGATCCAAAAATTTATGAAAAAACTGAGATAGTAGAACTAGTAGAGTTTGTGAGGCATCAGGGTTGGTTGCACCTTCTTGAAGAACCAACTCCTATTGTCTTTGAAGGTGAGGTGAAAGAATTATACTACTCAATGGAATTCTCAAATGTTGGTTTGAGTTTGACTAAACATGTGCAAAGAAAAGTTCTAAAGCCGAATAACGAAATACTAGGAAAAATCCTAGATGTACCTAATGTAATGGTAAGAACTATAGTAAATCAATAACCTACCATTGAATTCATGATTAATGCATAAAAAGTAGGAGGGACCTCAACAGCTACAGTGAAAAATAAGTTTCTAAAAAGTGATTATCATCTGGCATTTGAGTTCATCAATAAGGTCCTGTTGTCTAGGTTATAAAAAAGAACAATTGCCTCTAGTGTTGACTTGTTTATTGTTAAATCCTATAGAAAGTTTTAATTGATAAGTCTTTTATTTTTAATGATAAAACATATACATAAGCTAATTTATGAAAATAAGGCAAACATGGAATGCCATATGAATATCTCTTGACCAAGGTTTTTGAAAATTATGGTGCATATGCAACTAATGGAACACTTGCAATGGCCAACCAGATGGTCAGTCTGATAACCCTTGTGGAAAATGAACACATAGAGGGAAAACCAGGATTTGTCTCTCAAGTGTCTGAGTTTTTAGCTATTCAATAAAAGTTGGGAAAGAAAATGGAGGAATGAGGTATCAATTTAGCTTCCAAAGATGCTGAATTAGTGTACCTGAAGTTGCAGAATCGAAAGTTGTCTTCTGAAGCACCAGGTTCCACTGATGAACTTGCAGTTGAAAATGCAAAACTCCAAGAAAAAGTGGCAGAACTGAAGTTCCAAAATTGAATGTTGAAGTAACGATTCTGACTAAAGAATTTTTGGCTGCCTACAGGGCTTAAAATGCAAGAATGGAGATGTTGCTTAAGTTCTTTTCCCCCAAACCTCCCTCTATTTGAGTCCTATTATCTCTTCTCCCACATCAACCCTATGTCTGTTTTTTATCTTGATTTTAATACTGGTCTTTATAGATAGATTTTTATGTTGATTAATTTAGCTTGCTACACTGGTGCTAAATTTTATGAATGTATGAATTCTATTTGTACCTTATTTGTTTCCTTTATTTTAATGTTTTTCTTCATGTTATTGTTTCCCCAGTGGCCATGAGTTAATTAACTTGTACTTATCCTTATTCTTGTTGTACTGTTATATCTTTCCAATAATGCCAAAAGAGGGAATATTGACTTTTTGAGGAGTAAGGATAAGGTGTGTGTGTATGTGTGCTCATATGGGCATTCTGATAAAGGAAGCATGCAAATGCACTAAATAAAAGTGCATAATGATAGGGGGAAAATCAGAGTTTTTTTTTGCAAATGACAACTTGGGACTAATTTCCTATGTTGCATGATAGTAAAATCATGATGATAAGGGGAACATTCATCCTGATAGTGGTAATCACACTGATTAATATGATGGATGTAACCAAAGTTGTATGGTTGGTTTTCATCATCAAAAAAGGGAAAATTGCTATATGTAGTTTTTATGATAAGCAACTAATTGCAAGGGACCAGGTCCCTAGATGTTTATGGTACAGTACAGTTGGCACACGTGTCTGCATAGTTTTGTCCTCTTGTATAACAAACTTGCAGGTATTTCTTGTAGCGAATAGAACACCTGGTCCAATGAGATTTCAGACCTAATCCTCGCCCAGCTATAAAATAAAAATAAGGATTCTTCATCAACTATTTTTTTGTAAATTCAAAGAGTGAAGAGAGGTAGAAGAACCCCCATTTCAATACTACTCAAGTCCTTAGTAGTTTATATGTGCATAAATAGAAATTATTTTTTAGTGAGTTCTGATATGTAAATGAGTTACTGATGGTATAAGAGTAATGAACTTTTCTCTTTATGTAAAGAGTACTTAGGTAGAGTTTCCTAAGTTTTATATTGATTAGAAAAATTCAGTGTAGAGGGTCTAATGCAAAGTTGTCAAGATAAGCATATAGTAGAGTTGTTACAAGTGAAGAGAACCTAGATTTAGGTTCAGTAAAGGTTGTAATCAAGAGTTTTATTATAGTGGATTTTGAGGTTCTTGTGAGGGAAGGACGTAGTTTTTACCTTCCTTGAGCAAGGGGTATTTTCATGTTAAAGTCTTTGGTTTTATTGTTCTTACACTTTCTTTTAATTCTTGGTTACTATACTATATTTTATCGGTAGTTAACTTTTAGGGACTTAGTCCCTCATTGTGTGGTGCAATCCTCTGGCTTTCAACAATATCTCTCTTATAGAAGCATTGGAGAAAATGCCTGACTATGCAAAGTTCATGAAGGATTTAGTGACTAAGAAGCAGATGGTGATTTTTTAGCCTATTGATAATATACACCACTGTAGTGCTATTATTTTCTAATGTTTGTTGAGAAGAAATAGGATCTCATAGCTTTTATCATTCCTTGCCCCATTGGGTCCCTGAACTTCACATGAGCATTTTGTGACTTAGGAGCTAGTATTAATATGATGTTGTATTTGTATACAAACAGTTGGGGTTTGGGACACCTAAGATGAAGATTTTGAGATAATTTATGGCAGATCGAACTGTGAAAAAATTGATTAGTATTTTGTGTGATATTTTGGTAAAGGTAGCTTTCTCTATATTCTAATATAATTGTGTAATTCTAGATTGTGATGTGTATTTTGATGTCCCTATTACCTTGGGAAGGCCTTTCTTTACCACAGTTAGGGCTTTGGTGATATGGAGAAGGGACATATGAAATTAAGGCTCAATGATAAACAAGTTAATTTTAATATAGGTTAGTCGATGCAAAAACTGAAAGATATGTGTATGGTGTTTATGATAGAAACTTTAGAGGATGATGTGATGAGACTATCCATTGAGGAGAGACTTGGTGTAGAGGAATTAATAGTGGTAATCATGAACATTGATAGTGACAATATCAATGAGTATGATGAGATAGTGGGTGCTTTTATTATCAGAGGTTCTTATTATTATGCGTCAAAGAAGATGGATCTTTATTTGAAGAATAGAGAGACTTCACCAGCTCGGCCATCTATTGAGGAGCCACAGTTCTTAGAATTGAAGGCCCTCCCTTCTAATTTGCATTATGCAATCTTAGTGGCCAATAATACCTTATTGGATCTTAATGTTGTAAATTTGATAGATCCATAGGTTGAGGCCTTGATATCGATATTGTAGAAGTTTAAATTGGACATTAGTTTGACTATTATGGGTATTGTAGGGATTTTACCCTAAATTTGTAGTCATAAGATTCAGCTAGAACAGGAGTGTGTACCTCAAATTAAGCATCAACATCCTCTAAATCCATCTATACAAAATGTGTTGAAGAAGGAAATCATCAAATAGTTAGATACGGGCATGGTTTTAGTATAGGTGGTAAAGAAGGAAATCAAGTGGTTAAATATGGGCGTGGTTTACCCTATTGATGACAGCAAGTGAGTGAGCCCAATTTAGTGTGTACAAAACAAATGGGATTACTATGGTCCCTAATGAGAAAAATGAGCTAGTACCCATTAGTCTAGTTATGGGATGGAGGGTTTTTATGGATTATAGAAAGCTAAATACTTAGACACAGAAGGATCACTTTCATATGCCATTTATTGACCAAATATTGGACCATCTTATAGGAAGAGTTTGGTATTATTTTCTTGATAGTTATTTGGGGTATAATTAGATTTCTATTTCCCTTAAAGACCATGAGAAAACAACTTTCACATATCGATATGGTACATTCACATTCAAGAGGATGTTGCTAAAACTTTGTAATGCTCCCACCACTTTTTAGCATTGTATGATGTTCATCTTTCAAATATAGTGGAGGATACTATAACGGTCTTTATGGCTGATTTCTTGATCATGGGTGACTTTTTTGATGACTATTTGGCCAACTTGGCTAATGCACTATAGAGATATAAGGAGTGCAACTTGATGTTGAATTGGGAGAAGTATCACTTTATGATTAAAGGGGGAATAGTTTTAGGGCATAAGATTTTGAAGAAGGGTATAGAGTTTAAATTGAGGTGATTGAAAAATTTCCTCCACCTATTTCTATCAAAGGTATTCGGAGTTTCTTGGGTTATGTCGGGCTCTATAGGTAATTCATAAAGGACTTCTCTAAAATTGCAAGTCCATTGTACAAATTGTTAGAGAAAGAGGTAAAGTTAGTGTTTGATGATGCTTTAGTAAAGTCCTTTGAGTGCCTAAAATAGTTATAGATCTCCACTCCTATCATTATGTCTTTAGATTAGACTCTCCTATGTAAGGTGATATGTTCCTCTATTGGTGTGGCCCTAGGAGTTTTCCTATGCCAAAAATATGAGAAGATACATCATCCTATCTACTATGCCAGCAAAGAACTCAAACCATATAGAAAATTTATATGATTACAGAGCAAATTTACTTTTTGTGGTGTTTTCTTTTGTAAAGTTTTGAGCCTATTTGATTGGTACCAAAGTCATTGTGCATAATGATCATATAGCTTTGAGGTACCTGACGGCGATGAAATATATGAAGCCTAGGTTGATTTGATGGGTACTATTGTT
The DNA here is from genome assembly GCA_026120095.1 of Capsicum chinense. Classification (NCBI taxonomy): domain Eukaryota; kingdom Viridiplantae; phylum Streptophyta; class Magnoliopsida; order Solanales; family Solanaceae; genus Capsicum; species Capsicum chinense. Next base: position 161,497,151 of record JAPEIP010000005.1, on the reverse strand, counting down.
GCATAAGTTCAATTCTTTGGTTAGGGACCAAAAAGGTACAAAAAAACAAGTTACAGATCTATACCACCTTGAAGAGGAGGCGATGCTTAAATTAAGGGAGGATTTTATATATGTTGATACTTTTCCAGATGAGTGGGTCTTCGCATCATCCAAGACTTAATCCCATGGTTTGCTGATTATGCCAATTATTTGGCAAGTAACCTTACCTCGAAAGACTTGTCATTTCAACAGAGAAAATAATCTATTCATGAGGTACAAAAATTTTTTTTGGATGAGCCTTATTTATTTTTGATTTGTACAGACCGTGAGATTTTGAGGTGTATTCCTAAATTTGAGATAATGTGCATTCTTGAGGTCTGTCACTAGTCTCTAATTAAGGGTCACCATGGAGGTACTCGCATGACCTAAAAATTTTTGCAGTGTGGTTGCTACCTGTTTACTATTATAAAATACAAATGATTATACTCGGTTCTATAACCAATTCCAGCGCAAAGAAAATATCTCATGAAAGCATGAGCTCCCCATGACAACTATTTTTGAGCTTGTGTTGTTTAATGTGTAGCAAATTTTTTTCATGTGTCTATTTATGTATTACTATGGTATGAAGTATATTTTGGAGAAAATAGACTATGTGTTTTAGTGGGTGAAAGCGGCTGCGCTTCCTAATAATGAAGGTCACTATGTCATAACATTTTTTAGGAGAACACATTCTCTTCGTTGGGTACTCCAAATGCAATCATTTATGATGGTGGGTCACATTTTTGCAATATTCAATTTAAGGTCTTGATTAAGAAGTATTATATGAAATATAAGGTGGAAACACCTCAGCCTATTCAGATAAGTAGGCAGGTTGATGTCTCTAATCGTCAGATTAAGTCCATTTTGGTGAAGACTAGGAATGTAAACCAAACTGATTGGTCGAGGTAGCTAGATGATGCACTTTCATCCTACTATATTGCTTACAAAACTCCCATAGGTTCTTCTACGCAATAGGTTGTGCATGGTAAGGCATGCCATTTGTGGGATGAACATAATCACAAGGCACTATGGGCATTGAAAACGCTGAATTTTGAGTGGTGTGATGAGTGGTAAATTTACCACTTATTTGTGCCCTAATTCACGCCCATTACTATGATTTGATGGTTTTAATGAAATATATTTATCATTTGAATGCATTAATTCCCATGTTTTATAGGTATATATAGGTGATGGGAAGAAAAGAAGTGAAATGAGCTAAAAAGAGGTCAAAAGGGGAAGAGTTAGAGCAAAAACTAGAATAACCATGAGCAGGAATTGACCCATAGTCACCAAAATTGTGGTGCAGGGTTGCAATTGCAACAAGTTAAGATTATTCTAGATGGCGATCGTAATAGTCTCACCGTAATTGCAAGATCCAAAATTTGGATCAATTTCCGGCGATCGCGATTAAGTGGAAAATTGCCTAGGGATAGATTAGTCATTTCCCATAGTTGGTTCCAATTCTCTATAGGACAAAGACCCTTTCATTCTTTGGATACATCTATCTAGTTTTGGAAGTTTTTGGTTTGTAAAGCCCTACTAGTATGATGAAAAATATTGTGGTTAATTATCCAATTGAGTTTAGTGTAATTGAAGTTAATCTGAAGAATACTCTTGCTTGTATATTCAATGGAAGCTTTGAATGACCATTTTGGTATATTTCTTTCCTTAAACTTCATGAGTAGCTAAATATTTATGTTAGGATTATGTTGAAATATGGTGCAATTGTGCGTGGATTTTTATTATTAGTTTAGATTCTTGGTTAATAATGTTTAGTTTTACTAGTACATGTTTGTTGAGTGGGAATTTGTGGGTGAAAACCCAAAATTCCCAAAATCTCACATCATCTTAGAAACAGAGGTGTAGGTATGATTATTGATCCTATATTATCCTTGAAAGAGGGATATCAGTGACAAGGTATTAGTGAACAATAACTAGACATTCAGCTTATTTCTTTACATTGTCTTAGAAATAGGGATGGATTGTGAATTGGCTTTGTCTTGGGCGCCTTTCTAGAAATAGGAATGCCCAATTAAGGTTTGGGTGAACTTGTTTACCACACCCATGAGGTATCTGATGGTGTCCATGCATGATATTTTTAGTTGTTGGTTAAAAAACTAGCATTAAACCCCTAAACTATCCTGCCTATATAGTCATTAACTAGATTTTGCATTTGATTATCATGAACCCATATATTATTTTCCCCTGGAATGACATAATACCAAGACCATTCTCTTAATGGAAAATGCCCTTTTTTGTTGCCTTTAATTAATAGTTTTATTAGATTTATCTGCAACAATCTTCTAAACAAACCCCCATTTAAGTTTATGTCTTTTATTTTTTACATTACGGGTATACCTTTAGTAGCTATTAACACCTATAGGATTTAAAGACTAATTCCACTCTTCGATGATTTGACACCAACTAAAGTTAGGTTATTATATTTGAGAATGATTGCCTTGACCATAAATCATGGAATAAGTTGAGCGTGATCCAAATAACACCATTGTTAGGAAATGAAACTTAGTTTTTGCTTTGCGGTGTTGATAGTAGCTTAACACCATTTCCGGAGAATGAAACTTAGTTTTTGCTTGTGTAGTGTTGATATTAGCTTTAGGTTTACCCATAGTGGTTGTTATTTAATTTAGTTGTTGTTTTTGTTTCCTTTTTACGTGATTTCAGTAGTGTCCACAATATAATGAGTGATCATACAAGTAATTTTGGGACCTTCGATGGGCCCCTTGATGATGAGGAGAAACTCCATGATATTGGACGTGCGACTAATATTCATATCAAACTAATCAATTGAACGAGATATTCCATGTCATGAGTTTTATTTTTCACATGCTTCAAATTAAAGGTACTTTGGGGGTTGAGCTCATATGGACCCAAATTTGCACTTAAAGAATTTTGTGGAAGTGTGTGCCCTCTTCAACATTGCTCATATCTCACAAAAATCCATACAGTTGCACCTCTTTTCATTTTCTCTAATGGATGAGGAAATTTTATGGCTTCGAACTCTTCCTGCCGAGTCAATCACATCAAGGGATGAACTTACCCATGTGTTCTTAGATCGATATTTCCCACATCCAAAGATATTTTAATTGTTTGATGAAATCACAAACTTTCATTAATTAAATGGAGAACCTTTATATAATGTATGGGAGATATTTAATGAAAATCTAATGAAATATCGTAACCACGAGGTCCTAGAGAAGATGTTTCTCAAAATATTCTACCGAGCTTTGGATCAACTGAACAAAATAATAATGGATAATACAGTTGGGTGTCACTTGTGAAGCTGTCTTATAATGTGGCTTTAATATTGCTTGAGAAAGTAACAAAGCAAAATAAGGGTGGCATACCTAAGATACCGAGATAGCTAAAGGGTCCCCTACCACCCTCTATGTTGATAAAGAGCAATGGAATAGAGCTAAAGAAATAGAGGAAAATATAGAAAAAATAATAACACAATTAGAGATACATACAAAGCATATGATGGGTACACCCACAAAAAAGTTAAATTATGTGGTATCAAAGGGATATGATGAAGAAAAGGAAAAGAGCCTTGATGAAGAAATTAGATATTTATCTAACTATCCAGTGGGTTCCTACTCAACCTATAAAAGGCATGGTGGGAACAAAGATCATGAAAGAGAATAGGAATTGGATTATAGGGATAGACATCACAAATGAAGGGACAAGGAAAGGGAGTATGATAGATATGACCCCTCCCCCCACCAATGACTAAGTAAAGAGAAAAAAGTCCAACTCCAGTGATCCCAAAAAATTCAAGACCGAGGATGTGTTAGCAAGAATCTTGATGAGAGAGGGGGGGACGAACAATATGTTCTGAGAATTAAAAATAAAATATTTGCAATCAACTAAATGGTTGTATCACACTCCACCTCAATCAAACAATTGGAGACTCAAATTTATCAAATTTCCACTCAACTTAATGCTAGACAAAATGTCGGCCTTCCTAGTGATACCATTGTGAATCCAAAAATTGATGTCCAAGTATTAGTAATCATTACTAGGAGTCACAATGCCCTCAATGATCATGTGGTGGAAGTTGAAAAAAAGGACAATATTGAACAAACAAATGTGAAGAATAAGCGTTTGGTTGAATTCAAATGAGGAGACTCCAAAATCTCAAGAAGGGGATGAAACAAAAAACTAATAATAATTAATGAAATGGTTAATGAGGAAAGAGATCCTAAGGTGGTTGATAATGATAAAAAAGAAAAGTGATCCATTACCCACTATGAAGGTCCCTTTTCCATTCCCTCAAAGACTCAAGAAGATGGAGAACAATGGCAAATTCAAGAAATTCCTTGCTAAGCTTAGCAATCTTTTAATTGATATCACATTGCTAGAGGCTATTCAAGATATTCCACGATATTCCAAGCTTATGATAAATTTGATGTCAAATAAATGTCTTATTGATGGTGAAACCATTGAAGTTACCCATAGGTGTAGCACAATCATGACTAGTTCTATAGCGGAAAAGAAAGAGGATCCTGGGGCTTTTACAATCCCTTGCATCATAGGGACACACAAGTTTGAAATAGCTTTGTGTGACCTTGGTTCAAGAATAAATCTCATTCCTTATTCAATCTATCGAAGACTTGGTTTGGGCACCACTACTCCAACAACAATAAGGCTTTTAATGACATTCCAATCTATCAAGAGACAGATTGGAGTTTTTTAATGTTTTGATGAAAGTGGATCGCTTCATTCTTCCAGCGAACTTTATTGTACTTGATTGTGAAATTGACCAAGAGATACCTATAATTCTTTGCTACTTTTTCCTTGCAACTAGAAGAACTATTGTTGATATGGAGTTAGGAGAAATGAAATTCCGGTTCCAAAATGATAAAGTGTCCTTAAACGTGTGATAGACCAAGAAATAACACATGGAACTACAAGTGGTGTCAATGATGTAGGGGAAATGAAATTGAATAATGGGTCCTTTAAAGAGCCACCTTGAATATTGAAGAATGTCATACCATGATGATAAATTAGGTGTTGGATGGGAGGCAACCTATCAATGCCATGAAAAAGGCCCCATCCATTGTTTTTGATTAAGTAGAATAAGTTTCATTTTTTGTGATAAATCCATGAAATTGCGGTACTATTAAGTGTTTTGAATGAGGTTAATAAAGGGAAAGTGTGGTGTATTTGAGTAGTGGACTGAACATGGGAATATAGAGGACTAAATTTAGCCTCATTTACTGCAATCGATCTATGCGTCTTACTATGATTGCGATAGCCGTGTGACCGCGATTACGTAACTCAAACCGTGATCACGGTAAAGTAAGTTTTTAAAAATAAATAGTCAGCCATTTCCCCTACACTCCTTGCCAATTTTACCTCAAATTGCAACTGATTTTTGTTGAGTTTTGGGCATCCAAATTATGAATCAACATCCCTCTTGCATACTTAAACCAGTATGTGGTTCAAATTCCCTCTTTGATGCATAATTGTAGGCCTTAGAACCCATGTCTTAGGAAAGGCCTAAACCTTTTATTTGCATGTTATATTTTTGCTTAAATATGTTTGTTGGTGTGGTTAGATGTTGTAGTTGGTGTGTACATTGATGGGGAAGTCTTGAATACCCTAATGTTGTTCAAATTTGATATCAATGGTATGTGCACACCAAGTTCTCTATTAAATGCCCAAACAAATTCATATTAAATTTGCCATGTTCTAATGGCATGATTGATAACCTAGAGACTATGTTCATTACTCTTACTTTTAATAGATGTTTTGGAACCCAAATTGGCATTGAAATTGGAAGTTTTGAATATTGAAAATTTTGGTTTGATAAACTTTAGTTATCGCGATCATAATCATATTGAAACAATTACGGTCATAGATTTACGACCGTGTTAGCACGGTCCCGACCTAGTGGCCTGCTATTATGACATCTAAGGTTGTTGCCAAGCCTAGAACAAAAATCTATCAACTCCATTTCTCACCCAGAAATTGCTAAGGAACCATCACATTAGCTTAATTTGATAAATTCATAGTTTTCACATGTGAATGTTGATAATTAATGCTATTGTGTGATTCTTAAGTTTTCAAGGCTCATAATGGATGATTTTGACCAAACTTAATTCATGGCCTAGGAATGCCATACTCAGTACTGTGCAGACCACCCCAAAACCAAGGTTCTCCATGAGAGAGGCATTTGTTTGGATAGAGTGCCAGAGAAGCTCATGGCCTTGCATGACCGCCTGGTAGCTACCAGGTGGAGTTGCTTTTCCGTGGATCCTTGTTTAGAAAATAAACATTGGGAAAGGGAAGTCTATGATAATATTAGCATAATATCTTTTTAATAACCAGCTATGAGTATCCGGGAGAAGAATGTTCACTTCACGGCCGAGTATATTAATGATCTATATGAGTTAATAGATTAGGACATGACCCAATTCTAGGCGAAGGGGTATAAACTAAAAAGTTGTTATGCTGAGATGTTGTGTCCTAGTAAATAGGTCTCTTCAGCTGAGGCGAGGATATGATTGAACATCATCTGTATCCGATCACTCCTTGCACTCACATGACATATGTTCCAGATTTAAGAGCCCAAATTGTTGCTTGTATCCTAGACAACATTTCTTTAAATGTTGGATAGCTGGTGATTTTAGACATAAGGAACTTCAAAAACTGAGGTAGCATATTAATCTTATTCCATTCATGAATTACAGATCTATGCAAGAGAGCCAGGGTTGAGGAGTATCTCGGAGACACTTGGATATGTCAAAACACCTCCATTTACCCTCGTAAGATTTGAGGTGAAAGTTCATCTAGCTAGAGCAAGAAGATGATAATCAACTTGGGCAAGTCGATAGGTGAGGACATAGACTCATGCAGTACATTCACAACAGGGCTTTTATGGAGATCTCGGTGAAAATGAGGAAAATAAATAAGCTTATAGTAGGGTTACCTCAGGCGCTAAGAGAGTCTTCCACTACTCACCACTCATATATGGGTCAATCAGATTATGAAAAGTACCCGGAGGATCAGAAAAAGTAGGGTTCTACCATTTCAAGGCTTGAGAGGGCCTACTTATCTCTAGAACATTTGCACAGGATGCTCAGGGACTCATTTTAGAAGATAAAGCAGAGGGAGAAGAAGAGAGGAAACTTTTTCACAAAGATGTAGAAGAGGGTGAAGGGCCTTTAGAAGGTCCTAAAACCCTGAGACAGACTTGCTTCTCCTAGAGTTGGAAGTGATTATGTGGTCCCAGCTGCATGGTTCGATTCATATGATATTGAAGGTTAATGAAATGATACAGTGACTAAAAGCGAGGATAGTACTTGATGTGGTTCTATGGAGCACCCCTTACTCTTTTCTTATGCTTTCTTGATTATGCAATGAGGTCACTGCAAGCTTTTACTTAGGGTGACTATCTCTGTATCTATTTATTTGGTCTATATTATTGAGATATTTATTGATATTCTTGTGTTGATTATGATATTTTTATTTTTATTCTGTGTTGTAATATTTGAGAACTTTAATGGTGCCCATAACTCATATATTAGTTGATTGTTTCATTCTTAGATTTTTATTGTATCTTTATCTTGCTTATGATAATGTGGGACAATCCTTTCCCTATGATAGATTAAATAACAACATTATTGAGGGAAAATCATTGTTATTGAGTTTTATGCCATAGATGCAAAGGAAGTCTAAGTACCCATAGAATTGGTGTTTTGGGATCTTCCTTATACCTATGGTGAAATCTAAGTAGCCATATCGTTTGCCCTTATAAGAGCTGGAATGTGAAATGATAGCTTGGTTGTGTGCCATCAATAGCTAATTTGTGTGGTGTAAATGCAATGCAAACATCCTCTCCATCCAAAAAATTTTAAAAACCAAGTAACCATACCAAATTCAATGTTCTAGACCTAATGGTGTAGTAAAAATTTCCATCCGAGCTCATTTCGAAAAAATATGGGTCCCATACCCATATTCCATTTTCTTAATATTTTGACCTGGACCCATATTCCATTTTCTTAATATTCTGACCAATAGGTTGAAATAAGCATGGGTGCCTCCAAACCCAAACCAAGAGTCGTCCTAGCTTAAAATAGATATTTTGGAGATTCTAAAATAGTCAAAATTTTCATTGAAGGTTGTTTGACTAAAGTTTTTGCCTTGTGGGCATTTGGAACCAATGAAGACTTCAAAATAGGAAATTGTCTCTAAAAAACAAATGAACTGGTTGATAACCACACTGTTAGTTCCATCAAGTCATAAATGACTTAGGAAAGCTATATAAAAGCTTTAACTGCAAAAATAGGCCGAAATATGGAAAATAATTAGATGGGTTATTAGAATATCCACTACAAAAGGAACTTTCGTCCACAAAAGTTAAGGATTAGGATGTACCTGGAATCTTAAACAGGTTAGAATACTGGGTCCGCATCTCACTCTTAATTTCCCAAGTGTCCTCCTCTACTGTGTGGTGCCTCTACTGTACCATAACTACAAGAATCTCCCTAGTGCATAACCACCTAATATCACTAGCAAAAATGAGCACGTGCTCCTTCATAAAGGTTAAACGTTCATCCAACTATATAGAGTCCTATCTAAGAATATAATATGGATATATAATGTATCATCGAGATATAGAAACATAGAAAACTAGATGGACGACAGGAAAATTTAGAGGTAGATCTAACTCATAAGATACCTTACCAACTATAAGAAGAATCTTAAGAGTTTGAATATATCTAGGACTGAGATTTCTCTTTATATCGAGCCTTATCACACACTTAATTGGTGAAACATAGAGGAATTCTCTATCACTAACTCCAAATCTTAAGGCACAGAGTCTACAGTCTTCATAGGGCTTCTGTCTACTATGAGTTGCTCTCAACCTGTCCTGAATCACCCTGACTCTATCCAACGATACCTGTAGAAGATATGTACCAAGGGGACGAATATTGGAGGTCTCAAACTATCTAGCTGGAGAATGACAAATCCAACATACAAAGCCTCAAAAAGTGCCATTTTAAAACTTGAATGATAACTGTTTTTACAGGCAAACCCTATCAAGGCTAATCAATCTTCGCACTAGCCTCCAAATTCCATAACATAGGTTCAAAACATATCCTCAAGCACTTAAATAGTTCACTCAGACTGGCCATCGGTCTACAGATAAGAGGTTGCACTCAGATGCACTTGAGTACCCAACTCTTCTTGAAAAGATATCCAAAAGCTAAAAGTAAACATAGAACCTCGATTTGAAATGATAGATATGGTCACACCATGCAAATGGACTATCTCACAACATAGATGCGAGCTAATATTTTGACACTGAAAGACATCTGAATAAGAATAAAATATGCTGACATAGCAATCGATCCATGATGACCAAAATACCATCAGAACTATGGGAAGTACGAGGAAAACCACTTAGAAAAAACATGGTAATTCTCTCCTATTTCTACTTGGGAATAGGTATTATATTAATATAATCACCTGGACACTGATGCTCAACCTTTACCTGCTGAAAACATAGGCAACGAGCTACAAAATCCTCTATATCACTCTTTATGCCACTCTACCAAAAATATTGTCTCAAATCTCTATACATCTTAGCTATGCCCGGATAAATAGAATATTTAGAGGTATGATAGATGAGCTAAAAGTCTTGAAATAGTATGTGCAAGAATTTATATTTATTGATTCAAAATTAAGTATGATAATATAGGTGTGATTTATAGATGTGATATTAGTAGGCTGTGAAAGAAGTTATTGTAGTTCATTATATATTTGGGAAAATCCATATTAAGTATTAGAATATAAGTTTGAATCTTTGAAGATTAGGCAAATAAAAAGTAGTGTTGAGGCTGTGAAAGAAGTTAGTGTATGGTGATACTCAAAAGATTCTAAGTTAGGCTGTGTTTATGTTAATTTATGGTGAATATTGGGGTTATAGAAAGTTAAGAGTTATATCTCAAAACGAAGTGTTAGAAGGGGGTTTTACCCTTTCGGGTGCAGTCTTCCAAGGTCAGTTTACTATTTATGTGTATTTGATATCTCAGACCCTAGAGTAAAGTGACTGCAGTTCAGTCTAGAGTTTATTAAAATGGGTCCCACAGAATTAGAGTGATGGCTTTTAGCTAAGGTCAAGATGATAGAATAAGTAACTAAGTCAGGCTCTTAGATTCCAGTAGTGATTCCAGTATGTTGTAGAACATCAGTAAGGGAGGATGATGCTAGGCCAATTCTTATCTCAGTGTAAAGTTTTGTTTTTAGTTGTCACGATATCTAATGATGCCATGCATGTAAGTTTCATGATCATAGTTCATGTTCACGCACAGAATAGAGAATTATGTACTCTCCCAGCTCCTAGTATAAGGAGTTCCAATTCAGTTAGTAGTATGAATCATGTTCCATGAAATATATGAACTTCAAACTGATATCATATAGCTCATGACGCATGTAATCATTCTTTATAGTATGTTGAGTTCTAGTACTTATGCTACACTCTTAATGATCAGTAAAATTCAAATTATGTCATATATATCCTCAGTTTTGTTTCTATAATGAATACATGCCGTGGATGCTCTTTTTCTAAGGCCTCAGTTAAGCATCCAAGTTATGCATAGTATTCTTTTATTTTTTAGGTCCTCATGATCTAAACATTTTAGTGACCTTTCCTTATGAAATGAATAGTTGTTTAGATGGGAAAGAGTAAGTGTTTCATGTTAGGGGAAAGATTGTTGTATGCCTGTTTGATCTAAGGTTATAAGCGTGGAGTAAGATTGAGGCCAAGTTTTTGATATATGTCATGATTAGTTGAAATTTTGTGTGTCATTTCCTTAAGAATATTGCATGGAAGTTGTTAATGATAGAAGTACCAGAGAGTACACAAAAGATTCTTTGATGGGTTGTTTTCCTAGAAGTTCATGTGTGGCTATGATGATGGGCTTGACTGTCATATTTGTATACATTTTGGATTAAATATAATGTGTGTTAGTGAATGCCTAGTAAGCGGTCGAATGTAGTTGTTGAAGTGGTAATAATAATTGTTCATGAGATGAGAAGTTGTGAAAATGCAGGGTGTATCAAATTCAAGATTTGGACTAGTGTTATGATGTGATGTGTAGTACTTTTTAGATTCGAGTAGGCTTGAACATAGTGAGAGAATTTAATTCAGCTCAAACTTCATAGATAGAGTTATTAGTGCCCATTTGAGTTTTAAGTATCCTCAAGTAAAGTGTTGTTTTTAAATAGAATGTATAGTTAAGTATAAGCTTTCAGTATAATTCAATCTGTTTAGCAAGCAGTTCAGTTTAGTAGACAAACAAACAAGTTCCTATGGTTTTTCATCTTTTGATCTAGTCTTACTATCTGAAGTTTCATTAATATGGCCATTCAAAAAAATAGTTTGTTTGCATCCACGTAAATTGTGAATCCAGTTCGGTTTATGCATCATGTTTTAGAATTAGATATTTGGTCATAATTCAGTTCTTAAGTGTCCCATGTATCATCTCAGTCTTTCCTTAGTATTTTAGCCAAGTCAGTATCATTCGGGGGATGAAGAATCCCAAAGGGAACATGTGGTGATACCTCGAGTTTTCATGTCCTAAACCTCTCAACTTTTCATCGAAAAACCAAATCTATCCTGAGTCAATGGTTATTCATAAGTTGAGCCTCGCGTTTTTGTCTCATCCTTATAATCATTCTCATGTCATTGCATGTATTCAAGGAATTAATTTAGTTCATGATATTCAGTTCATGTATCATGTTTCAGACTAAGTTATGCAATCATGTTTTTAGTTATGCATGCTATGTAGGTGATTTTAGTTCCCTTAGTATTATCACCTTAATCAGTCTCATTCGAGGATGAATGCTCCCAAGGAGCAGATATTATAATACCCCATATTATTCTTAGTTCAGTTAAGCTCATAGTGCATGCATAATAGGCTTAAAGCCTAAAAATTTAGTTGTGTTGGGGACTTAGCCTTATTTTTGGCCTCTTAACTTTGATGATTTTAAAGTGACCTTACCAGGCCCTGATACATAAGTTTTAGAGTTAATTCATGTTCAGGTTTATATGTAGCATATCTCGGGGAAGTTTTGGATGTTTCAAATGAGGATTAAGGCACATTGGAATTTAATTTTAAAACCTGACCATGATTGCATCGTGTTGCAGTGGGTATAGCAATGAAGGGTTCATTATGTCCCGGTAGACTTCTATTGGGCATTTCAGTTGCAAATTTAAATTCCAGAGGGGCAGTCTTATCTTTTCCCATCGCCCCAATCTGAATTAACACGAGATTTAACTCCAACTAGGGCATTATATGCCCAAATTTCCCAATTTATCTCTCAAATAAACTCTAAGGTTTCTCCAAATTCATCAAGTTAAATCATCTTCCTTTCAAGGAAACCAAGAACTCAAGTGTCCCAATCCAAGAAAGCTTTTAAGAAAGTTGTTCTCTTACAAAATCTAAGTATTAAAGGTATGTAGAAGTTTATATATGGGTCCCCTTTCACCCATGGAGCCCAAAAAACATTTCATTAGTTAAAGATACGAACTTTTCCATTTGTTTATAAAGTATTATATGTTCAAGATGAATTTAAATCATTATTTTCTTAGTAATTTGACTAAATTAATGTCTAAGGATGTTTTTATGAGAAGTTAGGTTATCTCATGCTTTAAGTTTTGATTCCCATGATGTATCTAATTGAACTTCATGTTACAATATCGAATTATGAACTTTTCCATGTCTACAACTGTTTTCAAGTGAAATAATCTATTTATGCTTTGAGTTGACAGGTTTTTATGTCCTATTCCATTGATTTCATGTTAAATCCCTAACTTACAAATTTTGTCATGCACTCATGTTTTTTTCACATGCATATTATATTCCACTGTTCTAGTTCATGACTTATGTGTTTGATGAAATATCTAAGAGTCAAATCTTGAACAATGATCCCTTTTATGGTATTTAAGGCTTTATATGTCCTTATTGTTATTTCTATTCAGTGCTGGGAGTTATGAATACCCAAAATCTAGTTTTTTACATAGTTTCCAATAATTACTGAATGATTTTAGATAAACCACGAACATCGTCATTTAGTTAGTTATTATGTTCAGTTATGGCTCAGTTAAACTTAAGTCAATTCAGTAATCAATGTCTCTCAGTTGGGAGTATAACTTAGCACCGCATGAATGTAGGGATGGCGTCTCTCCCATCAATAGGCATGAGGCACTTTTCTACCCCTTTAGTAGGCATGAGACGTTAGCAACAATCCCTAGGTTCCAGACCTATAGCGCCCCCTAGTCCCTCATCAGTTAGGCATGGTACCCTTATCCGTTGGGATGTTTGATTAATGGATCCATATAGCTAAGGTTAGTACCCGTGGCATGATACTGACACCCTTCTAACTGGGATTACAAGTTGGACCCTAATACTACATTGGGGCATGTCGGTTATATCTAGCTCCCACAATCTCAGTTTATTATTCAGTACAAAGTTCAGTTTAAGGTTTGCTTGACCATACAATACAGTTATCAGTTACTCAGTTATATATGTTTCAGTATTTCAGTTTATAGACCATATTAGAACACGTTTTATGCTTGGTCAACCATTCTCAAATTTTATTATTTTCATGCATTTATAATCATGTATCTCATGCTTTTATAATCATGTATCTCATGCTGTTCAATCAATTATTATCTTATGCATATAACCCATACATTTCAGCCTAACCTTATCTCATATACCAGTACATTCAAAGTATTGACCACATACTTTTTTTTGTGTTATGATTTTTAATATCATAGGTTCGTATGCTAAGTTTCTGACTGTACTTAGGCAGATCATCTTATTAGCAGTAGTAGCAGTGGTAAGTCCTTATCCTTTGAGGATGGGTTTATATCATATTAAGTTATGTCAGAAGTTTAGTTATTTAGTCAGTCAGAGTTAGTTAGGGGGTTTTTCCCATCAACTCCATAGTCAACCAGTTTTAGAGGCTTTAAGACATTCAAACAGATAGTTAGTTTATAAGTTGTTTTTATCTATATTTTTAATATGTTTCTAGACGTTTAGAACTATGATTCAGTAATGTTTTTAGTTTCTAATACTTTATTGCATTATCAACTAATTTTCTATATGTCTTCATTATCAGTATACTATTCAGTACTCAAAGTAGGTACCAGTTCTTGGGTTAGCTTATGGTCTTTCGGGACGATCAGAACCATTGTTGCGACTAGAAGGTATCCTTTGGTCATGAAAAAATATGGTATCAGAGCCTAAGGTTTTAAATTTTCCTAGATAGTCTGAAAGAGGCATTGAGTAGAATCTTGTGCATGGGTGTTAAGCGTGCCACACTTATGGACAAGAGGCTAGAAGACATTTTAGGAAAAATTTCCCTTCTTTCAGTATTCATGTCGTGCAAATAACCAAAATCTCTATTTAAAACTCTCTATCTAATCCACCCTTCATTTTATTTATAAATAATGCCTCCTAAAATAAACAATGAAAGAATAAACGGGAAGCAGCCCACACCACCATTCTTTTAGGATAATCCCCTAAACAAACATGTTTCCTATGCCAAATTTAGAGCTGCTTTTATTACCTTAGCTCATTCACTAGCTTCACAGAACTATCATCAGGATGTTATCCTATCTATAACTATGGTTTATTCTCAAAAGACTGAGAGGGGAGAGCATAGGGAGAACAAGCCTGAGAGTAAAAGGGCCAGAGCAGGCAGTTTTATCTAAGGTGGTGGCAACCATTTTTGGTTTTGTTAGAAATTGTCAGCCTTAGCTTCACCTTCAACCAGTGTGCTAGTACTTAAGTTTAAGAATGACAGTCGACATAGAGAACCAGGCTCTAAATCATAGGGTAGTTGGAAGAGTGTTCATAAGGCTTGTAATGGTGTGTGTTTTGGGTGTGGCAAGCCGAGCCACAGTGTCAGAAAATATCCTAAGGATTGTAAATAGAGTCAGCACAATTATCCTCCCATCATAGTAGGTCGCCCGATTCAACAGGGTGTCGAGTCCAGTGCGCCTAGTAGTCAACGGTAGAAAAGACTTTATGTACCCTAGCCCTAACATGATCAAGAAAGTTCACCGGATGTGTTTATAGGTATATGGCTGTTTTTTCATCATTTTTATGGTTTGATAGATCCCAGAGCTTCGCTTTTTTTGTAAATTATTATATAACTGTCAATTTCAGTGTCATTCCTAAAATGCTAGCAGAGCCCTTTCTCTGTGTTTAGCCTAGTGAGTAAATCTAATACATCCATACGGGTAAGCAGAAAATGCATGATTATAGTATCCTAGAAAATCACTTCAGTAGATCTTGTAGAGTTAGAGATAACAGATTTAGACATCATTATCGGTTGGGATTGGTTCCACTTATACTATGTTTTAGCTGATTATAGAAATAGTGTTGTTCATTTTAAGCTTCCCAATAAACCAGTCATTGATTAGAGGGGTAGTATCTCAGTACGTAGGGGTCAGATGTGTTTTTAGATCCCTTCTCAAAATCCTATGCCAGCATATAACCAGTATCATTTGGGGAATGAAGTATCCCAATAGAGAGATATGGTCATACCCTGATTTTTCACGTCCTAAACCTATCAACTTTTCTTCATGAAAAATGATCCATCCTTAGGCAATGGTTACTCATAAGTTGACTCTCTCATTTATATCTCAACCTTAGAACCATTTTCATATCATAGAATATATTCAAGAAATTAGTTTAGTTCATGATATCCAGTTCATCTATCATGTTTCCAACTCAGCTATGCAATCATATTTTCAGTTATGCATCTTCAGTAGGTGATTTCAGTTCCCTCGGTACTCTTAGCTTAATCAGTTTCATTCGAGGACAAATGCTCCCAAGGGAGAGATATTGTAACACCCCGTATTTGTCTTAGTTGAGTTCAACTCCTAGGTAACTGTTAGGGACTTAGCCTTATTTTGGCCTCTTAACTTCGATGATTTTAAAGTCACCTTACCAACCCTAACACATAAGATTTTTAGTTAATTCATGCTTAGGGGTATAAGTAGCATGTCCCGGGGATGTTTTGGATTTTTTGAATGAGGTTTGAGGAATGTCTGGAATTCAATTCAAAAACCTCACCGCGATTGCATCGTATCACAGTGGGAATAGCGATGAAGGGTTAATCAAATTGCGATAGCCTCCTATTCGGCATTTGAGTTACGAATTTAAATTCTAAAGGGGTAGTCTTGTCTTTCTGATCATCCCAATCCGTAATAACACGCGATTTAACTTCAGTTAGGGCATTATATGCCTAAATTTCCTAATTTATCTCTCAAATAAACCCTAACATTTCTCCAAATTAATCAAGTTAAATCATTTTCCTTTCAAGAAATGAAAGAACTCAAGTTTCCCAGTTTAAGAAAGCTTTCAAGAAAGTTGTTCTCTTTTAAGATTAAAGTATTAAAGGTATGTGAGAGTTCATCCATGGGTCCCTTTTCACCCATGGAGCCCCAAAATATTTTCATTAATTAAAGATATGAACTTTCCCTTTTGTTTATGAAGTATCATATGTTCAAGATGAATTTAAATCATGATTCCTTAGTAATTTGACTTAATTCATGTCCAAGGATGTTTTCATGAAAATTTAGGTTATATCATGCTTTAAATTTCGATTCCTATGATGTATCCAATTGAATTTCATGTTACAATATCGAATTATGAACTTTTCCATGTCTACAAGTGGTTACAAGTGAATTAATCTATTCATGCTTTGAGTTGCAAGTTTCTATGTCCTATTCCATTCATTTCATGTTAAATCCCTAACTTATGAATTTAGTCATGCACTCATGCTGTACTCACATGTATATCATATTCCCATGTCAAGTTCATGACTCTAATGTGTTTGATGAAATATCGAAGAGTTAAATCTTGAAAAATGATCCCTTTTATGGCATTTAAGGCTTTATATGTCCTTATTGTTATTTTGATTCAATGTTGGGGTATGAATACCCAAAATTTTACTGTTTACATAGTTTCTAGTAATTACAGAATGATTTTAGAAACCATGAATATCGTTATTCAGTTAGTTGTTATGTTCTATCATGGCTTAGTTAAACTTCGGTCAGTTCAGTAATAAGTGTCTATCAGTTGGGAGTAAAACATAGCACCGAGTTAATGTAGGGATGGCGTCTCCTTTATAAGTAGGCATAAGGCAATTGTCTCCCCAGTCAGTAGGCATGGGATGTTAGTAGAAGTCCCTAGGTGCTAGACCTACGATACCACTATTAACATTGAGGGGTCCCCCATTAGTAAGGCATGATACCCTCGTCCTTCATGACGTTTGATTAGTGAATGCACACAGCCAAGGTTAGTACCCGTGGTATGGTACTAACATCCTTCAAACTAGGGTTAAAGGTTGGACCCTGATAGTATATTGGGGCATGTCGGTTATAGCTAGCTCCCTCAGTATCAGTTTAGTATTCAGTTAAGAGTTCAATTTCAGAATTGCTTGATGATATCATGAAGTTATCAGTTACTCAGTTAGCATAGTTTAAGTATTTCTATTTATAGACTATATCAGAACATGTTTTATGTTGGGTCATGCATTCTCAGATTTTACAGTTTTCTAGCATTTATACTTAGCTATCTTATGTTATTCAGTCAGTCATTATCTCAAGCATATAACCCATGCATTTTATCCTAACCTCATCTCATATACCAGTATATTTATAGTGCTGACCTCATACTTTTTTCTTGCGCTATGATATTTAATATCATAGGTTCAGACACTCAATTTCCTAGCCGTGCTTAGGCAGATCAGCAGATCAACAGTAGCAGCAGTGGTGAGTCCTCATCCATCGAGGATGGGTTTATCTCATATTCAATTATGTCAACAGTTTAGTTATTTAGACAGTCATAGTTAGTTGGGGATTTGTCCGATCAACTCCATAATCAGTCAGTTTTTAGAGGCTTTCAGACATTCAGACAGATTGTCAGTTTATTTGTTGTTTTTATCAGTATTTTTAATATGCTTCTAGGCGTTCAGAACTATGATTCAGTTATTTTTTGAGTTTCTAAAACCTTATGGCATTATCAGCTGATTTTCTGCATATGTCTTCATTCTCAGTATATTATTAAGTACTCACAGTAGGTACTAGTTCATGGGTTAGCTTGTGGTGTTTCGAGACCGTAAGCACCATTGTCGTGACTAGGGTGTAGCCTCAGTTCATGATACATAAGAAATAACATGACCCTGCTGCATCAAAACACAACCTAGACCAATACCTAAAGCATCACAACACGCGATGAATCTGTCACCCTCAACAAGAAGAGCGAAGATAGGAGCTAAAGAAAGGGAATTATGAGCTTCCCAAAGCTTGTCTCACACTCCTTGAACCATCGACAAGGAACCTTCTTCCGACTCAATCTAGTCATAGGCACTAAAATAATAGCAAAACCCTCGATGAAGGGTCTATAATAAATAACCAGCCAAACCAATAAAGCTATGAACCTCAGTAAGAGTTGTAGGTCTAGACCAATCGTGAATTGACTCAATCTTATTTGGGTCTACTCTAATATCCTCCTTAGACACCACATGTCTAAGGAATGTCACAGACTTAAGCCAAAACCCAAACTTTGAGAATTTGGCAAAATGCACATGATCTCTCAAAGTCTAGAGAACAATGCTCAAATGTTATGAATACTCCTCTCTACTTCTCGAATACATAAGGATGTCATCAATGAACTCAATCACAAAGGAGTCCAAATAAGATCCAAAAACTCAGTTCATTAAATTCATAAATACAGTTGGGGCATTAATCAAGCCAAATGACATCACCAAGAACTCATAATGACCATAACCGGTCCCAAAATCTATCTTTGGGATATAATCAGCTGGAATCCTCAATTGATGGTAACTTGATCACAAATCAATCAAAGTGAACACTGCTTCATCTTGAAGATGGTCGAAGAAATCATCAATGTGAGGCATAGGATAACGGTTCTTCATTGTCACCCTATTAAGATTTCTATAATCAATACACGTACTCATGGAGCTATCTTTCTTCTTTAAAAACAACACAGGAGCTCCCCAAGAAGACACACTCGAGATAATAAAATCCATACCAAAAATATTTAAAAGATGAGAATTTAGCTCCTTCAGCATAGTAGGAGCCATATGAGAAGGTGGCATAGAAAATTGTCGAGGGTTAGACTCAAGATTAATAGAAAACTCAATCTCACAAACTGTGGGAATACCAGGAAGGTTGGTAAGGAACACATCAGAAAACTCACAAACTATAAGAATAGAGTCAAGCGATGGACTCTCTACACTAGGATAAAAAATAATAACGATATAAGATTCATAACCCTCAAAATAAAACTCATAGCACCAACATAAAAAATAATACTCGTTGGCTCGCGGCTAACCGCTCCCTGCCGCACGATTGGGGGAATACGGGCATGGCTAAGGTAATGGTCTTGGTAAAATAATCAATGAACGCAAAGTAGTGGGATAAATAGTCCATGCCCAGAATCACATAAATATCCAGCATATCCCCGGATAGTAAGATTAGTATAAGTATCAACATCTCTAGAAATCACACACATGATCTAAAAACTCGATCCACCACTAAAGAGTCACTCACGGGTGTAGATACACATAAGGACACAGATAATAAATATCAAGATAACCTTAAACATGGAGAATAATAAGTAGATACATAAGAATAGGTGTATCCCAGATCAAATAAAGCAAAAAAATCATACCAGTAATAACAGCATCTAAAGACTCAGCCTCGGATCTATCAAGTACCGCATATCCTGCCTGACCTGAGAACCTCCTATCCTGACTACCTGAGAACCTCCTTGAGTACCCTTAAAACCACCCCTATGACCCTGAGCACCACCTTTAGATAGTGGATGAACTGCTCTAATACGGGGAATGCTCCAAGCTAAAGCATAATCTCCCTATGGATCAAGCAATCTTATGTATAGTGATAATAGGCTCCATAACTATAGCATGCAACTTAAGATAAACAAAACCCAATAGATCCACATGAACAGGTATAACCACTACCTCTGAATGATCAGATATTGTACCTCTCGAAGACTGTCTATTGAGCTGACCAGGGCAATCACTAGCATAGAATTGACCTTCATTAGAAATCTAAAGCTCTCCCTGAGAAAGGACACTATTCTTACTCTCAGATTTATAGGATAGACGCAGAGGATATCTACCATGAAAATGTATACTACTAAACCGATAACTACTATGGCTCCCACTAAAACTACCTTGATGTCTAGGTCTCTTATCGCTGCCCCTATAGGCCTCATGATGCATCTCCTTCATAAGATGAGCATGATTAAGAACCTCATCAAAAGACCTACCATCACTAACAAAAATATTAGTAAACATACGAAGGGGAAGTCGTAACCTTCTGCCAAAGTAATGAACTTTTTCATACTCTGTATCCAAAATAAAAGTTGCATGCCTAGCCAACTCGTAAAAATGATCCTCAAATTCCACAACAGTCATGGATCCCTACTCCAATCTAGAGAATTGATACCAAAAATAATCTCTAATGTTATGAGGCATATACTTCTCTAAGAATATCTAGGAGAACTCACCCCATATAAAAGCAGAAGATCCAGCTGGTCTAGAATCTATATAACCCGTCCACTAATGTCGAGCAACCAAGTCCAACTGAAATATGATGTAATCAATACAATGAGACTCAACAAGGCCCAAATTATGGAGCCTATCCTTAAAAGAAATTAGAAACTCATACGCATCCTCTCCTAGGGCATCAGAAAACCTAGGGGAATCCAATTTCAAGAATCTACCCAACATCTTTTAATCCTCGGCAGATATATCAAGCTGGGCAACCAATGGTTCAACAACTACTGACTGAGAAACAATCGATAATGGAGGAGCCTTAACTCTAGAAGCTAAAACTACGGATGCGCCTCTATCACTTTACCACTCTGATATGTTGACTATGTACCATAAGATGATGCATCCCCAACAATCCTAAAAAGTTAAACCAATACATCTTTGAGCACTAAAAAACTAAATCTTGGTATAGCCTAGGCTGGTCCCTATCCCACCGCTAGTTAAGGTGAAAGAATCTCTAGCTCAAGAGAGGGAATAGGGTCTACTTGATAACCCTTATCCTGTCCCTTATCTATGGACATATTTTGTATATTTCCACAACCTCTTATTCATCTACAAATAAAAGAAGGATACCTAGGCTCGGTCTTAGGACCCCCATCACATGCAGTGGTAGCACGTGTCCTAGCCTTCTGTGAAAATATGAAATCAAAGGAATGTTCTATAAATCAACTCAGACTCTTTGCATAAAATGAGTGAAAGAAGTGAAGAACTCCTAAGAATATCCCATTGCCTCCTGAATGTACAAAATGGAGGTCATCATTTTGATCTACAAGACTCTACTAGACATTTTCTCTTATACCAATAATATCGGCGTAGCCTAGGCTCTGATACAAATTTGTCTCGACCTGATTTATAAGTCATGTTGTCACTTACTCTATCTTGCCAGTAGGAAAACTAAAACACAATGCAGAGTTAAACACAATGAGTTAACTTGGTGGAAATGCCCCTAAATAGCCTAATAGGCAATCCAACACAATAAATAAATAAGGTAATAGAAAAAGTTTTAAAATGGTTACTAAATAAATACCACCCCACGACCTAGTAGAGCTAGTAAAAAAGAACCTAGTAATAAAAATACAATCAAAGTATCTAGAATAGTCAATAAATATGTCTAAAAAAAGAATAAATGTAGAACTCTAGAAAAAAATAGGTTAGTCTAACTCCAAGAGCTCTCACTATCTCCGAATATCAACACAACACAAACAATGATCAACATCGTCAACTAGTACTCAAATCTACACAAAAGAGGTACAAAAGTGTAGTATGAGTACAAAAACCATGAGTACTTAGTAAGCATCATTGGCTAACTGAGATAAATCTTGATATAAATATGATAAAATACAAGATAATATTACTAAGACAAGGTAAGAAAACGGACTTGAAATATCTCTAACATCACTATACATTAATAAATAGATAACCAAAGTATCATCATAACATAACATAAAGCATCAATATGTGCAATAATAACTACAAAATTGACTCCTATACACCAACTGGTATAGAAAAGTAAATAACCTATTACAATCCACCGTAAGCCTGGAAGGTACAAATAAGATAGGAATAGACCACCACTATTATTTATCAACTTGCATAATATAATTTGAATTTATCCAAGTCATGTCTCACAATAAACATTGATTTACCATATTAATCATTTGTAAATAACTCAACACTTGTCAACTATCCATCATGTAGCACTAATCCTCGTGTATTAATAAATCACCCTTAATCAACTAAACATCACTTCTTAACTAATATTCATATAGAGGAAAATCATTTCTTATCAACCAGTCATTATTTATCAACTAGCCAACACTAACCAACTAGCTAATATTTATCAACTAGCCAACATTTGTTTCACTAGAGTCTATGTATATCATACTACATTGTAACTATTTTCTCATTTTCAACTTATTTAGATTGTCACACCCCCAATGTCATTATATCATAATAAGTATATCATCATATTATAAATATATATAGTCAAACTTGAATCGGTATGGATATTCAATAATATTCTCATAAATATTATCTTTATTATTTTATGGTATTATCGAGCATATATATCATCATAATCACCCTCCAGCCTTATTGGGTATATATATAGCATCTTAATAATCCTCTAGCCTTGTCGAGAATATATCATCATAATCATCCTTCACTGTTGCTGAGCATAAATCATTATAATGTCATAATCAATATCAGCATTATCGTAGACATCCTCCAAATTTCTATCAAGATTAAATAATCAATATTATCATCAATATGGCCAATAGCATAATTATTAGAGTATTTAATAACATGCCCATTCACATAGTTTATTAACAAGGTCAATAAGCATAATTAAAATCGTGAGCTCTAGCATAATCAAAAGAATAATTAAAAATATAGTAAATAAGCACAATCTATAATACAATTCATGGCATAATCACCAATATAATCAATAAATATGATCACTAATATAATCAATATGCATTATCAAGGCATAGGCAATAAATTCTCTATTGCCTAATTAATAGATTATCATTAGCATAAGAGATATCTTACTAATAGGTTGATCATTAGTTAATCCATGGCATAATCTATAGCTTATTTATAGCATACTGAATAGTACAATTTATGGTTAGATCATATAATAGTCAAGGACTCATTCAATGGTATATTCGGTAGCCCAATAAAGAGCCAAAATAATAGCATATTCAACAGCTCATCATAAGCTTAACCAATAATGCATATATATAGCGTAATCATTTAAGCATTACTTCCAACGTCATTCATAAAAACCAACAAGTACTAAGGAATCTAAATATTATGAAATAACCATCTTTCTAGATGTATACTTGTGTATTAAGGGTCTTAAATAACTATCAAAAGTCATGACCTAAGGTGGTTTGAAGATCCCACTTTTAAATTTCCAAAATAATTTATCAACAAATATCTACCAAAACTAGGCTAAGGTGTCTAATTCCACCATTAGATGTCAAACAACCCAGAACTAGTCCTAGGATAGAGATTTCTCCTAATATAGAGCAACCAACTCTATTTCACTTATGGTAAGGAAATTTGAGCAAGTTTCATCCTAAACTCAAGTAACCAAAGAAATTTTCTCATAACTAAGGTATTTCTATCCTAATTGGATCCTACAAGGTCAATTTTACCTAAGATAGGAATAACTAAGCTAATCATGCCCAAAATGATAGTCAAAATAGCCTAAGTGATTCAACCAATCCCAAGGGTTCAGTTTATCATATCAATAACTAAAACCTATCCCAAAGCTAACACAATATCATAAACATATTATGAAGTAGCTCAATATAACAAGGGTTAAGACCTAGCCTTCCTGTACTCTAAAAAAAGCTTATAAGATCAGCTAAATAAATGTTTTTCCCTTTTGAGAAGCTTCTACAAGATACCAAGATATAAAAATTACATTTTACTCATCAATACAAAATAATGATACCCATATTATACCATTTTAATTCGGGTCCAAAAATCACATCAAAATCTTATGTGGGTCCTATTTATGGAAAATCATGTTTTCAAAACCAACCTAACGTTCCAACATGCTCAAGTAATCCTTACCATCAAAATAGGTGAAATCCGAGCTATATTGAGACTAAAATCAAGCCTCAAAGATTTTGGAATTTTTGAACAACAAATGGAAACTTCAAGAATGAATCTTGAGGAATCTTACCTTAAATTCGAATGAGAATCAAGAAATAAGCATTAATAAAGGCTATGGATGAGCCGATCTCATCTCATTTTGTCCCCTTTAGATCAACTGTGATACAGGTCAAAGAGGTCTCTTAATTTTCGAAGACATGATTGAAGACCAATATGTTGAGACCCGAGCTTAGGATCTTCCCAACCAAGAGAAAAATCCTTGAAGTGTCAAGAAAGCCTTCCAAATACTCTAAGGCAGCCCAAGTCTACATTCCAAAGCCGCCTCTTTTGTAGCTTTCATTAAGGGCCTTTTGTCCATTTGTGTAATAAGTAGTAAGGACTATAAATAGAACCTTTTATGTCATTACTCATAAATTTGATGACTATTTTTGAGTTCTCCTGAGAGAGTCTTGCAAGTGTGGATTTAACTTGTGACAAGTGTGGATACTACTTGTGTTGGTAACTAGCTTAGAAATGGTGGTTGCTTGGGGATTCTGGTTCCCTTGAGGTCTTCTTAAGAGTTTAGGTGTTTTTATTCTATTCATTAAGGGTTTTGGTGTTTTATATACACCTTAGTTCTTAGTCACTGTAATAATCTATGTCACACTACCTATGTTTACATTTCATGTCCTAGTTTTTCTTGTTTCGTAAAAACCGTTGGTTCTTGTGTTATTCTAAATCTTATTCATATTTTTCATCATGTATTATGGCTGTTTTGGTGTTGAAACACCTTGTTAACTCATCATTCCTATGTAGTTTTTATTGGCGGAGACAAGCTCTCATTAGGTCCTCGATTTGTGCCTTATTTAGTGGATAATTTTGTGCCATTTTTGTGTGTTTCGTGTATCATTATGGTATTATTTGGTATCAGAGATAAGAATGATTTTGTTTCCAAAAGATCAATTTTGGGCTTGGTTAGTTGAAGAATAAAAAAAAAGTGTTCTTGAGCTTGGTGTTCTTGGCTGAAAATGTGTTCTTATTGTTGTTGTCTTGGCCAAAAGCTTGAGCCTAGATCTAGGTGTCCTTTATGTGTTTTGGTAGCTCTTTGTTCACTAGAACTTCTTAAGTTTAGATCCAAGTTCTTGACCTAAGTTTAATAGTTGTTGTTTAACCTTGTGGACGGATATTGTTGTTGTTATTCTTGATATTCTTGTGTTGTGTTGAAAAAGAAACTTCAAAAGAGGTTTTTTGATCTTAAGTCAAGAAAAGGAGAGTGTGATTTTTTTCTTTGTCAGAAACATTTTCAAGATAACGCTAAAGTAGTAAAAGAACAAAAGGATTCCCAAAAGTCTAGTTACCAAAGAGGAGTAAGGACACTTTTCAAGATCGACTAAAAAGGGAAAGGAGACAAGACTTCCAAAAAGGTCGTCTTACCAAGGAGTTAAAGTCAATCAAGACTTTTGAATTTTTAAAAGGATGCCTAAATTCTTATTTGTCTACCTACCTTGTCCAAAAATTTCTCTCCATCATTTGAAGATTGAACACTCAAGTTTGTAACAAATTTTTTTCAACTTCAACGACATTTCAATGATCAATAGTTGGCTTCCACATCATCATAGGTTCAAGAATTTTGGAATTCCTAGTTTCTTTTTGTTGATTCAATTAGTTTCAATTTGTTGATTCCAATACTAATTGGCAAGATAGTACTCATTTACTAGATTGTAAGTTAGTTTTTGTGTTCATTCATTCGTGTTTAGCATTTTGTTATGTGCATTTAGTATTTTTGTAACTCATTGTAGTTTCTTGAATTAAGTCCATACATATTTTTTTGAGTCATTTCAAAAGAGAAACTATTCTAAGCTCGAGCCACAATTGGAACAAAGTAACCTCATTAGAGTTACAAAGGGATACCAATACTTGAGAGGCCAATTGAGTGAAATTTCAAAGTGTGAGAGCTTGAGGGCTTATGAGTATGTTTTATTTTCTACCATTAACTAGTTTGTTGGTTTTGTTGTTTTTTTTAGTGTTTCTTGGTAGGTACAATAGCAGATAAAGGTGAAGTGCCTAGTTGAGTTAAATCAACCATGGAAAGGTTTAAAGCCATAGATAGCCAATTTGAATCTCATGGAAGGTAAAGTGGAAGGGATGGAAAGTTCTCTTTCAAGAAGATTGGGTGCCTTGATAGAGCATCTAAGTCCTCCTAATCGATCTTTAGTGAGTAGAGGTAAATCTTACAAGTAGAGGCTGTAACGAAAAAGAAAGCTAAGAATGGGGATAGGAACTTGGCTCAAGAAGGAGAGTTGTGTGAGATTGTTGAGACATGGGTTGAATCGACTGAAGGTGACAAGGAGCACCTAGTTGTTGAACCTTTCAAACCTAAGACTTTGTTATATCCTAACTATGGAACTAGAATTTTGCCTAGTACTAATACTTCTCTTATGCAAGTTCATAAACTAATGCTTCAAAAGGAGGACTCAAAGAGGACCTCTCATGAGCATAAGTTTGAAGGCCTAGATAAGTTCTTATTTAAGGACTCCAAGGTTATGAAGTCTTTAGTCAAAGTAAGTACTAACCAAACTCCTATGGGTTGATGTGTAGTTTACGACAAGGAGTGAAACATCTAACCCTATAGATCAAAGAAAGGATTTCCATACCAAAGGAATTCCTACAAAGAGGCAAAAGGATCAAACCTATTGGTCCAAGTGAATGCATGGAAGGAAATCTCCTTGTAAGGAACCTATGGAGGACAAGAGAACAAACTCAACGCTTTGATTCTAAGGTACGTACCTACCCCTCCTATTCCTAGTGATCCTTGGAGAAATAATGATATTTTCCTTATATTAA
>JAPEIP010000005.1:161446546-161469928 GCA_026120095.1 Capsicum chinense | reverse complement strand
TCCTATGTAGTTTTTATTGGCGGAGACAAGCTCTCATTAGGTCCTCGATTTGTGCCTTATTTAGTGGATAATTTTGTGCCATTTTTGTGTGTTTCGTGGATCATTATGGTATTATTTGGTATCAGAGATAAGAATGATTTTGTTTCCAAAAGATCAATTTTGGGCTTGGTTAGTTGAAGAATAAAAAAAAAGTGTTCTTGAGCTTGGTGTTCTTGGCTGAAAATGTGTTCTTATTGTTGTTGTCTTGGCCAAAAGCTTGAGCCTAGATCTAGGTGTCCTTTATGTGTTTTGGTAGCTCTTTGTTCACTAGAACTTCTTAAGTTTAGATCCAAGTTCTTGACCTAAGTTTAATAGTTGTTGTTTAACCTTGTGGACGGATATTGTTGTTGTTATTCTTGATATTCTTGTGTTGTGTTGAAAAAGAAACTTCAAAAGAGGTTTTTTGATCTTAAGTCAAGAAAAGGAGAGTGTGATTTTTTTCTTTGTCAGAAACATTTTCAAGATAACGCTAAAGTAGTAAAAGAACAAAAGGATTCCCAAAAGTCTAGTTACCAAAGAGGAGTAAGGACACTTTTCAAGATCGACTAAAAAGGGAAAGGAGACAAGACTTCCAAAAAGGTCGTCTTACCAAGGAGTTAAAGTCAATCAAGACTTTTGAATTTTTAAAAGGATGCCTAAATTCTTATTTGTCTACCTACCTTGTCCAAAAATTTCTCTCCATCATTTGAAGATTGAACACTCAAGTTTGTAACAAATTTTTTTCAACTTCAACGACATTTCAATGATCAATAGTTGGCTTCCACATCATCATAGGTTCAAGAATTTTGGAATTCCTAGTTTCTTTTTGTTGATTCAATTAGTTTCAATTTGTTGATTCCAATACTAATTGGCAAGATAGTACTCATTTACTAGATTGTAAGTTAGTTTTTGTGTTCATTCATTCGTGTTTAGCATTTTGTTATGTGCATTTAGTATTTTTGTAACTCATTGTAGTTTCTTGAATTAAGTCCATACATATTTTTTTGAGTCATTTCAAAAGAGAAACTATTCTAAGCTCGAGCCACAATTGGAACAAAGTAACCTCATTAGAGTTACAAAGGGATACCAATACTTGAGAGGCCAATTGAGTGAAATTTCAAAGTGTGAGAGCTTGAGGGCTTATGAGTATGTTTTATTTTCTACCATTAACTAGTTTGTTGGTTTTGTTGTTTTTTTTAGTGTTTCTTGGTAGGTACAATAGCAGATAAAGGTGAAGTGCCTAGTTGAGTTAAATCAACCATGGAAAGGTTTAAAGCCATAGATAGCCAATTTGAATCTCATGGAAGGTAAAGTGGAAGGGATGGAAAGTTCTCTTTCAAGAAGATTGGGTGCCTTGATAGAGCATCTAAGTCCTCCTAATCGATCTTTAGTGAGTAGAGGTAAATCTTACAAGTAGAGGCTGTAACGAAAAAGAAAGCTAAGAATGGGGATAGGAACTTGGCTCAAGAAGGAGAGTTGTGTGAGATTGTTGAGACATGGGTTGAATCGACTGAAGGTGACAAGGAGCACCTAGTTGTTGAACCTTTCAAACCTAAGACTTTGTTATATCCTAACTATGGAACTAGAATTTTGCCTAGTACTAATACTTCTCTTATGCAAGTTCATAAACTAATGCTTCAAAAGGAGGACTCAAAGAGGACCTCTCATGAGCATAAGTTTGAAGGCCTAGATAAGTTCTTATTTAAGGACTCCAAGGTTATGAAGTCTTTAGTCAAAGTAAGTACTAACCAAACTCCTATGGGTTGATGTGTAGTTTACGACAAGGAGTGAAACATCTAACCCTATAGATCAAAGAAAGGATTTCCATACCAAAGGAATTCCTACAAAGAGGCAAAAGGATCAAACCTATTGGTCCAAGTGAATGCATGGAAGGAAATCTCCTTGTAAGGAACCTATGGAGGACAAGAGAACAAACTCAACGCTTTGATTCTAAGGTACGTACCTACCCCTCCTATTCCTAGTGATCCTTGGAGAAATAATGATATTTTCCTTATATTAAATAGACCCTTGAGGATGATGTCGCACCATGGTATCATTAGTGTCTTCATGAACCATTTATGGTGTTTGGCTTTGGTGTTTGAATTATGTGGTTCTTACAATCTTAATGCCCAATCTATTTGTTACTTCGGGAAGAGTCCTTCTTGTTCTGGTTTGAAGGAGAATTAGGGGGAGAGAAATGAAAAATAAAAATGATGTGTGGGTGCATCAGCGTATTGTTGTATGTATAAGTATGTGTGTATATACGACCCATTTGGGTAAAATTAAGGGATTTGGGGTGGGTTTTGAATACAATAATGGGCTTAGGTCCATTCAAATAATGGAAAAATAAGGAAGAGGTCTAATTTACAATTTAGCCAAATCAAATTAATAAGATGTCAAAATTCAATTAGTTCAAACAAATTGAGATTAAACTAGTTTTCAATTAATTGAATGAGGTTATCAAATTTAATAATTTTAAAATAAATATTTAATAAATCATAATTAATCTTTAAAAATTATGAAACTAGTTATTTCATCAATTTTTTATTTTAAATCAATTTTAGAAAAAGTAGAGTACTTTCAATTTAACTAAACTTTTCAAGCAAAAACAAATTCTAAATCATTTTCTTTAAATGTGAACAATATGATTCTATATAATTAAATGCAAAAATATTATTTCACCTAAAATTCAAACGGTAGGCCTGAATTTTTCAAATAAACATAAAAGCATATTTTAAAATTATTTAAAATTAAGAAAGTTTAAACTAATTTGAAATGGGAGAAAAAATATAGGTATCAACAATTTTTCCACAAGCCTTGATACACGAGATCCTTGAATCTACAAATTTTGAAGATCCTTAAATTTTGATTTGTGACTGTATTGAAGATTTTGAATATTTAATCCCTTAAGCAACAGTTTTAAGAATCCTTGGTTTATGGCTTGAGTAGTTGGATTAATATTCTTTCTATGTATACCGTTGATTAGGCTTTGCTGGAGTTCTTTCCTTATATAGATGCCCTTTATTCCCCTTCCTTGTATATCTCTGGTTAATGTTTTGGTATTTTTCTTCCTTTTACAGGTTGTGTTGTTTACTTCTTATTTTCCTACGATAAGAGCCTAATTAGAGTGATCATTAAAATATCCTATAGCTAATAATTAGGGTAATAAATCTCCCAAAAGAAATTTGTTATAGGATGTATAATTTAAAGTGTAGCAGCACCTATATGTATTAAGAGAACAAGGTTCTCCTACATTATTGATTTAGACTTCAGGATCAAGAATCAAATGATTCTCATCCAAAAATTTGAACATGTGGTATCTAATTAGTTACTACACCATGCACAAGGATGAGTCTCTAAATAAGGTTTCATTAAATGTTATATTTTCTAACATTAGACATAGGTTAATAGAATCTAAAAATGGGTGAAATGCTAAAAATGAGTGGAATAAATTGTCTAGATCCTCGTAAAAAAGTGAACTTACAGTTCAAGAGATTATTCTAAAAAATGTATTGAATGTTTTGAATTGATCAGCAGAAGAATTTTCTGATCCTATATTATAATTCAGTTTAAATTCTTAAATGTGAAGTCCTTGAAGGACAGAGTCTATGGAACACCAACGAGGCTAATCAATTATAAAGATAAAACTCCTTGAAGAAGGAGAGGAAAAATTGATCAAGATGGTCATGAAAATGAGGAGAGTGCTTTAAAAGAGTACAATGATATAAAACATTATAAAACCTAAGCAAAGGTTTAAATACCTGAAAATAATGAAAAAAAAGATAAATTATATCTTATTGGAATTTGTATGAAATAACTATCAGTGATATTTTTGATAATGTTGCTTTGACCATTGTAGATGGTAAAGAGGATCTTGAATTTAAATCTATCAAACAGTATGGACATATAAATGAGTGGCAAGATAAATTTCATAACTCAAGTTTATTTTATTTCACTTTAAAAGTAATAGTGTGGACCTAACTATAGACTAAGGTATAGTGTTAGTGGTGTACAATGAATTATTGTGCAAAATACAAAACTATAAGATGTAAAGTACGGCTTGTTCCTTGGGGCATAAAGATTTTTCACAAAATTCAAGGTATTATTTTATGGAGATGTGTTCTTCTATAATATTTCAATCTAGAATACGATTAAAAACATGAATACCTATAGTGAATGATTTTCATGCATAGCTAGCCAATAAATGTTATGCGAAAAATTTTAAGGATGTAAAAGCTTTAAAGAGATTCCATTGAATAGTACAGCAGTGGTCGGGAAATCTCTTAACATATAAAGATCAATTTTGATCTCATGAAACTGGTTAGAAAATAGTAAGTCTTAGTGCAATTGATGCATTTATGTATCCTGCAACTTCTATACATAAAATAATATTTTCTTTAATTTATAGGAAAAACATAATTTCACTTTTATCTGGAGATATTTGAGTGAAATCAAATATTTATATGAATTTATCATCGGTAAATAATATTTTAAAATTTTTTTTGAGTATGCAAATGTAGGAAGATTATTTGATTGCATAAAGTCTGATAACAAGGAAGTTATCTATGTGCATCTAAGCATATTTTAAAAGGCAATCTATTATTGATATTTATTCAAGTCCTTCTGTAATGACCCTTTATGTTATTATCCATATATTTGCTTATTTTTTCTATAAGAGCTTTTTCATTGCTACTCCAAGTCATTTATGACTTGCTGGGATTGATAGTTCGGTCAACGGATAGTTTGTTTTATTTTTAGAGCCAATTCCCTAAATTGAAGTCTTCTCTGGTTTCAAATGGTCGTCGAGTGAAAACTTCAGTCAAACAACATCGTATACAAATGATGACTATTCCAATAACTTTGAAATATTAATTTTAGATTAGGTAGACTCTTTGTTTAGGTCTCGAGGCACCCAAGCTCATTTTGACCTATTGGTTGGAAAGTTAAGAAAGTAAAATATAAGTGTGGGACCAATATTTAGTAGAAATAAACACTGATGGAAATTTTCACTGCGTCATTGACTCTGAAATGTCAAATTTCATATGGTAGCATGGTCCGTCAGCATATACAAGATTTTGGATAAGTCCCGAAAGGTTGGCGGAGACCTAAAATTTCCAAGTTTTAGTTGTGCTTATGCACTCACTAATAACGAGCTTGGGGTCGCGATCACGATACCCTTGTTATGGCATAGATAGCTCGATTGTGGTTCAATTTATCATAATATCTAGTCACCTGGTAGATGACAAATGCCACGATCACAAGGGTCGAATAGCGATAGCGACTCCCAAACAACTAGGAAGGGCTTAAAAAGCCCCTTTTCAGCTTTTTTTTTCCATTCTACATCCATTCTCAGGAGACTAAAACCCTAAATATTGGGTAAATCTTAGGATTAACTCTTGCGGGTGATTTAGGAGATTGGGTAATAATTGTTTATGCAGTTTTCCTTTGAATTTGTGGAAAGAATTTCTCTTTTCCATGGTTTATTTTCCCCTTTCTTCCTTAAAATTCCTAAAACCTGGTGTCTTAATTTTAGCACTAGTGTAGCACATATTTCACCCATTTTTAAGGGTATTACTCCTTAAGCATAAGGGAATATTAGAATAGCTTTGAAAATATAATTTCCATCAATAGGACCCACATGAGAGTTTTAGGTAATTTTGTACCCAAAGCACAATAGTACAACATGGGTATCATTTTTCTCATCATGATGAGTATATTATGATTTTAGCATGGCATCTTATGAAAGCTTCTCAGAAGGGAAGTAGGTCATTAAGTGGATTCTTCGAGCTTTCTTCGGCATCTAGATAGGCTAGGATTTCCCTCTTCTTAGATTGCGTCGGTTCATAATATAGTTATGACATATTATTTGATTTGGCATGGGTTTTAGGTGTTGATGATGAAAGTTTTAATACTTCATTTAGTTGGACCATTTAGGCTATTCGAAAATCATAAATTAGGTGTAATTAGTTTCATCGCTCATGCCTTAGGTAATATCTCTATCTTAGGGTTGATTGTGACATAGTTAACATTTAAAAGTGAATTTAGACACCTTATCCTAGATTGGGTATAATTTTTCTTAAATTATAATTCTGGGATTTAGAAGTGGGCTCTTTGACCCGCCTTATGTCAAGATTTATGTTAGCTAGTGAAAACCTTTTATACACTTGTTGTACACATTGAAAATCTTTATTGAGGTAGTATTGAGAAACTTTTGCATTTGATGGTTATGATGTGTTGGTACTGAGAGTTGATGCTTATCAATTATACTGGTGATTATGTTATTGATTATGCTAGTCATTATGCTATTGACTGTACTATTGGTTATGATATTAATGATATATACCGGTTTGAGTCTAGATGATGATGCTTATATTTATGATATAAATATGGATTTGGGTCTAGATAATAATTATGATATTGATAATTTATT
Source organism: Capsicum chinense (assembly GCA_026120095.1). Classification (NCBI taxonomy): domain Eukaryota; kingdom Viridiplantae; phylum Streptophyta; class Magnoliopsida; order Solanales; family Solanaceae; genus Capsicum; species Capsicum chinense. Next base: position 161,463,480 of record JAPEIP010000005.1, on the reverse strand, counting down.
TTTTGGTTTGAATTTAACTATTACTTATGATATTAATTATATGATACCGATTTAAATCTAATAATGGAGTGTGATGTTGAGATATGGACATTGGTCAAAATTTGAAAATTGTAAATGGTTTATAATGTGCCATGACATGAATGGGTTCTAGTTGTATCATGGAAGTTGGTAAATGATTGTGCTTCAGTTTTTGTTCTACTTGACTGTACCCTCCAGGCCTATGGGATTTTGTGTTGGGTTATTTGCTTTTTCATATTTATTGTCTTGTGTGGGCTAATTTTATAGTTATAATTGCATATGTTTGATTCTTTATGTTATGTTGTTATTTGGTTATTTACTTATTTATGTACAATAATGTTGGAGTTGATTCAGGTTTTCTTCTACCTTAACTTAGTTATATTATATTGTATTTTATTATATTTGTATCATGATTTAGCTCATTCTACCGATGAGTCCTACTGAGTACCTGTGGTTTTGCTACTCATACTACATATTTGTACTTTTTTGTGCAGATCTGAGTACTAGTTTCCACCATTGATTCATTGATCGTGTTCTATTTAATTTTGAAGATAAGAGGAGTTCTTGAAGTCAAAGTTCCCCATTTCCTTCTATCTTATTTATGTCTAATCTCTCACGTCAAGATTGATTATATTGACTATTTTAGAACTTGAGTTGTATTTATAGTAGATTTTATACTGGCTCTACCAGGTCGTGGGATACTTGTCTGTATTGTTTGCTACCTTTTTTCTACCTTTTTACCTTACTTATTCATAAGTTTCTGTTGTTGTTTACTCTCTTTTTGTGCATTTTCCACCAAGTTAACCCATTATATTTAGGTTTGGGTTACAGTTTTACTTTCCTACTAGTGACATAAAGTAGGTGCCATCATTACTTGTAAATCTGTTTGTGATAATTTTTTATCAGAGCTTAAGTTTCACCAATATTGTTAGTACAAGAGCAAATATTTGGTAGAGTCCTACAAATTAGAAAGATGAAATTTGTTTCCTGTATTCTAAAGGATACTGGAGATTCTTTAAAGTTCTTCATTTCTTTCACTCATATTATTCAAAGTTTTAGAGTTGCGAGATAAGGGTCCTATGATCGGGCCTAGGGATCTTATTTCTATTTGTGGATGACCTAAAGGTCTTCGATAGCCTTGAGATATATCTCCATCTAGGGTCCTCAATAGGGAGAATTTTCTAGACCCTATTCCCATTCTTGAGCTAGAGGTTCTTCCGCCTTAGACAACGGTGAGCTAGTGACCAGCTTAAGATCTACCAGGGTTTATTTCTTATTCAGTGCTTCGGTATTATTTGGTTTAACTTTTGGGGTTGGTTAAAGGTGCACAATCTGATGGTTATAGTCTATAGATCAGAGTAGTATTGAGGATGAGGTGTAGCCTATAGTTGCGTCTCATAGATTTAAGGTCCCTTCAGTGTTAGTAGTTGCTTAATCAGAAGTTGCTCAACCAGTTGTTTCTTAGCCTTCTATGTTTATTGAGGAGCAGAAGATGTTGGGCAGATTCTTAAGAATGGCTCCGCCTAGGTTCTTCCGGAGCACCAGGCAAGAATGCATATGAGTTTTTGATTACTTGTGAGGATAAGCTTCATAATTTGGGCCTAGTTTAGACACTTAATATTGATTACACTACCTTTTAGTTACCAACTTGGTGTTTAATATTAATGGAGAGATAATCTTGATTTCAATCTAATTGGATCATCTCCTCTAACATAGGTCAGTTCTCTGAAATTTTCTAGGAGAAGTACATGCCTTCCTTCCTTAGAGATCGCTTAAGGGATCAATTCTCTAAATTGGAGTAGGGCTTTATGTCTGTTATGGAGTATGAGGCTCATTTTGATGAGTTAGATAGGCATGCTAGTTCTATTCCAGATACTGATTATAAGAGGGCTCGTTCCTTTGTTTGAGGATTGAGACTCCCTCTTTGCCTGACTACTTAAATTTTTGTTGTTGTAGGTAGGTCTTTTGCTAAGATTTCTTATCATTCTTAGGTGATGGAGGAGATGCATCACAACTCCCGAGGGTGTAGAAATAAGGGACCGTAGTATCAAGGTAGTTATAGAGGGAGTCGTAGTAGCTGCCAATTTAGAAGAAATAGTCTTCAGGGTAGGTACCCTCTATGTCAATAGTATCATCTTCAGAGTCAACCTAGTAGATCTATTCAGGTAGTACTCCAGATTATTGATGGAGGTCAATCTTGTGTTTGTGATCGCCCTGGTCAGGGTAGTGGTTAGTCCTTAAGGGGTTTTATCTTTTGGTTATTCAAGTCATGGTGGTTACTCTATGTTATCTAGATCTATAGTTATGGTTCAACTTATATGATAAGTTATAGTTGTAGAGGTCATGGTTATTAGTCGCATGATTGCCCTAGTAGTGGTGCAATTATTGCTTTAGCTCTGAGTATTCCCCCTACTAGAGTAGTTTATCCCTAAGCTAGAGGTGGTTCGCATAGTCATAAGGGTAGTCCCTAGGATGCTCGAGATGGTTCTCAGGTAGAAAAGATAGGATATTGGTCAGGAGCCCAACCAGGTGGCAGGTGTCGTTACTTGTATGCAGTACCTGCTAGTCTCGAACTGAGTTTTTCAGATGTTGTTGTCATTGGTACAATTTTGGAGTGCTAATAGTTTTTTTACTTTATTTGATCTGGATGCATTTATTCTTATATGCCTGTTTATTATGCTCCACGGTTATGTTTATCTTGGGATTTATTATCTGTGCCATTACGTGTATCTACTCTCGTCGGATATTTTTTAGTAGTGGATCAAGATTTCAAATCATGTGTTGTGACTGTTAAATATTTTCATAATCATGTTGATCTTATTATTCTGGACATGGTGGATTTTTATGTGATTCTTGGTATGGACTGATTATCCCACTATCATATGGTCATGGATTGTTTTGCCAAGATCATTATCTTAGCCATGTCCGACATAACCCCAATCGTGTGGCAGGAAGCTATTAGCTGCAATATGATGGGGATTATTTATTATATGTGTTCCAAGAGACTTATTTTGAAGGGTTGCGAGTTTTATCTCACTTATATTCATGATAATAGTGTGGAGGGTCCGCCATTTGACTCTATTTCTATAGTCCATGAGTTTTCTGATGTCTTCCCTACTGATATACCTAGCATACCTTTAGCCCATAATATTAAGTTTGTTATTGATCTTGATCCTCACACCATACCTGATTCTATGGCACCTTACGACATAGCTCATACCGAGTTTAAGGAGTTGAATTCTTAGCTTCAGAATTTTCTTAGAAAAGGTTTTATTAGACCAAGTGTGTCTCCTTGTGGAGCTTTTGCGTTGTTTATAAAGAAAAAAAGTGGCTCAATGAGGATGTGTATTGATTATAGGTAGCTTCATAAGGTAAAGGTGAAGAACCATTATCCTATGTCTTGCATTGATGATTTATTTGATTGCTTCAGGGTATAGAAGCAATTTATAAGATCGGTTTGAGGTCTGATTACCATCAATTGAAGATTTAGGTTGAGGATATCCTGAAGGCATCCTTTGGGACCCGCTATGGTCATTATGAGTTCCTTGTGATGTATTTTGGGTTGACTAATGCCCCAGCAACATTTATGGATTTGATGAACCGAGTGTTCAAACTTTATTTGGATTCCTTCATGATTGTGTTCATCAACGACATCCTTGTGTATTCGAGGAGTATAGAGGAGCACGTGCAGCATTTGAGAAAACTACTCCAGACTTTGAGAGACCATGTGTTTTTCACCAAGTTCTCCAAGTGTGTGTTTTGGCATACATCGGTGACATTCCTTGGGAATGTATTGTCTAAGGATGGGTTTATTGTAGACCCAATGAAGATTGAGGCTATTTGTAATTAGTCGAAACCCACATGTCCAACTGAGGTTCATAGCTTTAATGGCTTGGGTGGTTATTATACATAATTGTTGAGAGTCTTGCTACTATTTAATTATTGGTTACTAGATTAACTCAAAAGGAGATTCTTTTTTGATGGTACGAGGAGTGTGAGTCGAGCCTGGGTAAACTCAAAGAGTTCCTTACATCAGCTTATATTTTGGATCTTTCTATTAAGGATAATGGATTCACCATGTATTGTGATGCTTTAGATGTTGGTTTGGGTTGTGTGTTGATGCAACTTAAGGTGAATGACCACAACTACCACACTTATGATTAGGAGTTGGAGATGGTAGTTTTCACGCTTAAGCTTTGGATACACTATCTTTATGGTGTACATTGTGAGATTTTCACATATCATTATAGTTATTTACATCTTATGACCCAGAGAGAGCTTAATTCTAGGAAACATAGACAGATGGAGTTGCTTAAGGATTTTGGTATCTCTATCTTGTATAACTCGAGCAAGGCGAATATGGAGATAGATGCCTTAAGTATAAAGGTAGTGAGTATAGATAGTTTGGCTTGTATTTCAGTTTCTTAGAGGCCGTTGGCATGGGACATTCAGTCCTTAGCCAATTTGATAGTGCGACTTGATATTTCAGATCCTAGGAGGATTCTTTCTAGTATTGAGGCTAGGTCCTTACTATATAAGCAGATTCGAGATCATCAGTTTCAGGATAATAGACTTGGCATCCCCTGTGACTAGGTTTTGAGTGGTGATTCCAGGAGGGCTATCATAGATTCTAAGGGTGTCTTTACATTTGATAGCTACATCTTTGTATCAAGGATTGATGACTTGATTTAGTTTATTTTACAATTGGATCATAGCTCTAGATATTCCATTCATTATGGGTATAACTAATATGCATAGAGATTTAAGGCACATCATAGGAGGGGTGGCATGAAGAGATATATGGCATACTTTGTAGCTTGTTGCCTATATTGTCAGTAGGTGAAGGCCGAGCATCAATGACCTTGTGGATTGATTAAGCGATTTCCCATTCTCGAGTGGATGTAGAAATCTTTAGACACGAGAATGGGAAAATCTGTAGACACTGGGGCTAAATTTCGTGTTTTAGGACGAGTTTAGGGCTTAGGAAAAAAGACCCAAATACCCTTAAATAGATTTAAAATGTAAGCTAAAAATGAAAAATCTCAATTTTTGGCCTTGGCGCGATGTGCCATTATCGCCCCAAGCCACTGGAAATGGACAATTAGGAAATAGTTTTGTGGCGCGATGCGGGGAAAATCACGGTCCTTCACCGATTGGGACCTTGAAGTTCACCGCGATGCGGTGGAATCACAGAGAGACACTAGAAACTGCCAAATGCCAATTTGGACTTTGGCGTGACGTGCCAAGATCATGCACCTCTACTGGAAATTTCAAATTGTCACTTAGACTAGCTCTGCGACGCGCTAAGGATTAAAATGATGGGGTCTAACGACTGAAACTTAAAATTGCCATAACTTCTTACCTGGTTATCGGATTTGGGAGAATTTTATATTGTCGGAAAGATAATTGAATTTCCTATACAATGGAAGGCTCTAAACAGAAAATAATGAGTGTTTCAAAATTTTTATATACAAATACTCATGTATTGGGACTTAGATTATTCTAGGGATATACGGGGTGATACAATATCTGCCCCTTAGGATCATTCGTCCTCGAATAAAACTAGTAAAGCTCAAAAAAATTGTTGGACTAAGCTTAGGCACTGAACATGAATATCTGATGCATGGATTACATAACTGAACTAATTTATAAATGCTCGACTGACATAAACATGATGTGCAACTGAAACTGAGCATGATAGAGAGATATCTTAAGAAGATTAGTGCTTTATACTAAATTTATATTTGCGGAGAAAAGATGAGGGTAATTGGTCTGCATATCTTCCTCCACTTCCCAAGTGGCTCGCTCATCAGACTGATTCCGCCAAAGAACTTTGACTAGTGGAACTTCTTTGTTCCTTAGTCTACGAATTTGATGATCAAGAATTTCAACTGGAACTTCCTCAAAGGAAAGACTGTTCTGAATATCTGCACTTTTTAAGGGAACAACTACCGCTAGATGACTAATACACTTTTTCAACAATGAAACATTGAACACTAGGTGTACTGAGGTTAAATCTGAGGGAAACTCAAGCTCGTAAGCTACCTTTCCAAAATGACTAAGAATTCTGAGGGACCGATATATTGGGGACTGAGTTTCCCTTTCTTTCCAAATCTCTTCACTCCTTTCATGGGATAGATTTTCAAGTACACAAGATCACCGACCTCAAACTCAAGGTCCTTCCTCTATATATGTGCATACAATTTCTATCGACTTTGGGTAGCCCTAAGTTTTTCTCTGATCAACTAAACCTTCTCTAATACATCAAACACCAAGTCAAGCCCTACTACTGTGGCCTCACCTACTTCAAACCAACCAATTAGAGATCTAAATGTCCTACCATAGAGAGCCTCAAATAGAGCCATATTAGAATGATAGATGTGTATGTAAATTCAATCAAAGGAAAATGGTCATCCCAACGACCCTTGAGATCAAAACCACATGTTCTCAATATATCTTATAGAGTCTGAATGGTCCTCTCTGCTAGACTGTCTGTTTGAAGGTAAAAAGTTGTACTGGGGTAGACTTGGGTACCAAGACCCTTTTGGAATACCTTCCAGAAGTGAGAGGTAAACTGAGTACCTTTATCAGAGATGGTAGATACTGGGACTCTGTGTAACCTGGCAAACTCTCTGATATAGAGTTTGGCATAGTCCTCGACTGAATAAGAGGTACGGACTGGCAAGAAATGGGATGATTTTGGTCATCCTTTGTATGATGACCCAAATAGAATCATGTTTACGGTAGGTATACAGCACACCAGTCACAAAATCCATGTTCACATCCTCCCACTTCCAAGTGGGAATACCAAACTCCTACATGGACCCACTAGGTTTCTAATGCTCAAACTTAACTTGGTGGCATGTAGAACACTAGCTACAAACTCTGTAATATCTCTCTTCATCATACTCCACCAATAGATCTCCCACAAATCGCAGTATATATTTGTGGCCCCTGGATAAATAGAGTAATGCGCACCATACGCTTCTGTAAGAATTCGTTGCCTCAAATCATCTACTCCAAGCACATACAATCTACCCTGAAAATGCTAAACACCATCTCCCTCCTTAGGAGAAAACCTCTATTTTTTAGTCTCTGACTGATTCTTTTAACTTAACTAGGCTGGGATTTCTATCCTACTTTTCGTTTACCTCAGAAACTAGAGATGTTTTAGCACTAATCTACACCCACACACTAGCCTCTCCTGAGTCGACTAAGCAGACACCTAGTCGGGCAAGCTGATGAACTTCCTGAGCTAACTTCTTCTTACCATCCTATACATGACCAATACTACCCATAGACAATCTACTGAGAGAATCAACCACTACATTGTCCTTGCCCAGATGATATAGAACACTCATGTCATAATCCTTCAATAACTCTAACCATCTTCTCTAACGCAGATTCAAGTCTTTTTAAGAGAACATATATAGAAGGCTTTTATGATCTGTAAACACATCTGCATGCACCCTATATAAGTAATGCCTCTAAATATTTAAGGCAAACACTACAGCTACTAACTCAAGATCATAAGTAGGGTAATTTTTCTTGTAGGGTTTATATTTTCTGGAGGCATAAGCTATGACCTTACCTTTCTGTATGAGGACACAACCTAAAACAACCCTGGATGCATCACAGTACACAACAAAACTTTCTGAACTATCTACTAGAGTCAAGACTGGGGCTGAGGTGAGTCGAGTCTTCAACTCCTGAAAACTCTTCTCGCATGAATCTGACCACTGAAAATTAACTTTATTATGAGTCAATCTAGCCATAGGGGATGCAATAGAAGAAAAACCTTCAACAAATCGATAGTAATAGCCAGCTAAACCTAAGAAACCCTTGATATCTAATGGAGAGATGGGTCTAGGCTAGTTTCTCACAGATCATTTTTTGAGGATTAACTCTAATGCCATCACCCATAATAATATGGCATAGAAAAGCTACTGATCTTAGCCAGAATTCACACTTACTGAATTTAGCGAACAACTAGTGAGCTCTAAGAGTCTAAAGTACTATTTTGAGGTGGTCTGCTTGATCATTTTCGCTACGAGAGTAAACAAGAATGTCATCAATTAAGACTATGATGAACATGTCCAAGTACTATTTGAACACTCAGTTCATCGGGTCCATGAAGGCTGTTGGGGCATTGGTAAGACCAAAGGACATAACTAGAAATTCGAAGTGACCATACCTAGGTCGGAAAGCTATTTTTGAAATGTCACATTCCCTAACCCTGAGCTGATGATAGCCTGACCTAAGGTCTATCTTTGAAAAATAGCTGGCACCCTGAAGTTGATCAAACAAGTCATCGATTCAAGGAAGTGGATATTTATTATTAACTATGACTTTGTTCAACTGATGGTAGTCTATGCATATTCTTAGAGAACTATCTTTCTTACACACGAATAAAAAAGGTATGCCCTACGAGGAGATGCTAGGCCTGATGAACCCCTTATCTAAGATATCCTTTAACTATTCTTTTAACTCCCTGAGTTCTACTGGAGCTATTATGTATGGTGAAATAGATATGGACTGAGTATCTAGAAGAAGGTCTATTCCAAAGTCTATTTCTCTTTTGAGGGAAAGTCTGGGAAGATCTTCAGGAAATACATTTGAGAATTTATTCACTATTGGAACTGACTCAAGAGTTGAAGTTACTATGTTAGAGACTTTGACTCGCACAAAATGGTAGACACATCCCTTGGATATGATCTTTCTCACTCTAATGTACGAAATTAACTGACACCTAAAAGCTATGGTACTACCCCTCCATTCAAGGACTGGTTCATTTGTGAACTATAAATTAACTATTCTATTTCTATAATCAATTAAGGCATAGCATGGGTGGAGCCAATCCATGCAGAGAATAACATCAAAATTCATCATCTCTAACTCCACAAGATCAACTGAGGTAACTTTCTGAGATATTATGACCGGATAGTTCCTGTATTCCATCTAGCTACAATGGAAACACCTACTAGGATAGACATTGAAATGGGCTTTGCTAGAGTTTTGGGACTGACTCCAAAGTTGACTGCTATATATGGAGTTATAAAAGATAGAGAAGCTCCAAGGTCTAGTAAAGCATAAACATATAAGTGAAATACCTACAACGTACCAATAACTACGTCGGGAGAATTTTCCTAATCTTGGTGGGACTAAAGAGCATATAATCTGTTCAAATAATGACCACTGGTAGCACTAGAAGTGGTACCCTGCTATGTTGTGGGACCGAATTGAACTAATGACTGATGGGACTGGCCCTGTTGGTTTACATCCCTACCTTTTAGAAAAACTACCCAAAACTTCCAAATCTAATAGCCTGGATTCCCACACCCAAAGAACACATCACTACCCGTTCTACACTCACCCTGATGGTGTCTGCCATATTTTTGACACAGAGAATTTGTACGAGCACTGCTAACACTAACCTGGGACTTATAGCCTGGTGCCCTGTCCCTATTGTTGTTTCTAATTTGGGGTACTGGGACACTGGCTTAAGAGAGTTCTTGGGTTGTAGACCTTTGATGAAACTGAGGAAGGTTATAACCTTCTGACTTTGGCTGATTAAAATTAAAACTACCCATCCTAGCTCTCTTATTTCCTTTCTCCCTCTTCTTAATCTCTTACTCCTCTATCTATTGAGCATGGACCATCAGCCTAAAGAAGTCCATCTCACAAATAAGCATATGGTCCTTCACTCCTTGACAACACTATCAGATATGCCAGAAACAAACTTACTCATCTTTGACCTGTTATCCGCTACGACATGAGGCGCATACCTAGCTAACTGAGTAAACCATAGGGAATACTCCCTCAAGCTCATGCTTCCCTGCCTTAAGTTAATGAACTCTAACACTTTGTCCTCTCTCAACTCCAATGGGAAAAAACTATCTAAGAAAGTTGTGGCAAACTCTTCCCACTCTACAGGACCTGCATTAACATCCCTATCTACCTTCCACTTCTTAAACCATGTATAGGCTACATCTTGTAACTGATATGTAGCCAACTCAGCACTCTAACTAGATGTCACCCACATAGCATCTGTTTCCTTCTGAACCATATCTAAGAATTCTTGTGGATTCTCTTTGGACTTAGATCCCATTAAACAAGGAGGATTTATCCAGGTGAAATCCTAAATTATAGTTGTAACAGTATTGGTCACTACGTTGGCTAGAATAGTAGCTAACTATTCATTTTGTGATGCTATAGAATTGGCTAGAGTAGTGAATGCAGGCTTGAATTTTGTATGAGAGACGTAATCGTCCAGAAGATCTACCTGGATGGGCTAAGAGGTTGGCTGAATTCCTATTCTTCTTCCGTTCTTCTTGGGAGGCATGTTTTGTAAATGGAAGAAAGAAATAGATTAGACAAGGAGTTTAACTTAAGCTCATTCTTACTCGCATGACATGAATACTGAAAGAAGGGAAACTTTTTCCTAAATACCTTGTAGCCTCTCATCCATAAGTGTGACGTACTACACACCCATGCATAAGACTCTACTCGATATGTATTTCAGACTTCCTAAGACACATTAAGACCTTAGGCTCTGATATTAAGTTTGTAATGACCTGGTATTACCTCCTAGTCGTCACACGGTGCTTACAGTCCTAAGGGACCACAAGCTAACCCATGAGTTGGTACCTGTTGTGAGCACTGAATAATAATATTATAATTATAGAAAACATCAGATATTCCCATAAGGTTTTATCACTAAATTAATACTGAAATATAAATCTATAGAAAAATTGTTTGAATCTAATTAAATACTCATAAACTGACTTATCAACTGAAAATATGAATACTGGATAACTGACTCTAATGTCTAGAAAGCCTCTAAAACTGATTGACTAAATATGATTTGATGGGACCTAACTCTGCTAACTACTGAAATAGAGATACAAATTAAAATAATTTATCCTTGAATGATAAGGATCACCACTTTTACTATACTGCTGATAGCATGAGGAGTGAGGTCTAAGCGTAGTTAGAGAACTGAGTGTCAGCACATATGATATGATACATCATAGCATAAAAGAAAGGCATGCGATCAGTACTTTGAATTTACTGGTATGATAAATGAGGTAGGTTGATATGTATGGTTTCATGAACAGAACTAATAATTAACTGAATATGTATGTAAAACATGGAGTACAGAGTAGAGAACATAGAATCTATAGATACTGAAATTATGGAGAATCTATAAATAATGAGTACGCCTGAAAGTCTCTAAATACTGAAGATACGTGAAAATCTATAAACATTGGGGATGCATGACCAAGCATATAACATGGACTAAGTAAAATCTGTAAACTAAAATACTGAAAAATACTGATATTTGTATGCTTTGGTCAAGTAACTCTAAGATTGCATGACTGAACTGAGACTGTAACTGAGACTATAGCTGAGACTGTGGGAGGAATTATCTAACTACCATTTCTCAATTTAAGCTAATTGGAGTCCAACCTATAACCCCAGTTGGAAAGGTGTTAATATCATGCCACGGGTACTAACGATAGTTGTGTAGATCCACTAAACTAAAATAATGTCCAAAGGACTAAGGGTATCAGCCTGAACTGACAGGTGACCCCTACGAGATAGTCAATCCTAGTCTGACGGGTGACTACTCATACCCTACACTGGCTACATAGTTCTTGAGTGTAGGGACTGCTACTAAAGACTCTGCCTATCTAATGGGAAAGTTTCCATCCTACTCCAAACTGAAAGATACTGAAATACTAAACTATTCTGAGTTCATCTGACTAGTAACTGACTGTTCTGATAATGCTCAGAGTATGTTCTAAAGATTATTCTATAATGTACTGATACTAAACTACGTAAATAGCTATGGATTTTGGGTATTCAATACCCCCAGAACTCAAAACAATAATAGTAAAATGACACTAAAGCCTGAAGGACAAAACATGAAGGATTTTATTTAAATCAATCACTCTTGTAGGCATATTATCAAACACTTGTAGTTCAAGGTTTAAAACAATCGTAGGAATGCCATGGAACTTATAAAAATAGCATTAATTCAACATAATAGTACTTAATCATGGTTTAATTCAATAAATAATAATATTAACACATGGATAATTGAATAATAATGATAATTTCATGTTAACATGGTATAAAATCAATTGTGCATGGAGATTCATGGATGAAATCATAATTTAAAATATAATAACTTGAAAAGATTATAATTTCATGATTAAAATGGGTTACTTAGGCTCCATGGATGAAAGGAATCCATGGATGAACATCTAACATACCTGGGATAATGAATTTTTTAAAGTTCTGGGTGAGTTCCTAAGGATTGGTCTTGAATTTGAGAGCTTGGGTTTCTTGTTCTTGGAAAAGAGGATCTTTAATTTGAGAGGAAATGAATAATAAATGATTATTTAGGTCAATTTGGGATAAATTTCATGTTTTAGGATGAGTTTTGGGCTTAGGAAAAAGATCTAAATATCCTTAAATGGATTTAAAACATAACCTGCAAACTAGCTATCCTTATTTTTGGCCTTGGCACGATGCGCTATTATAGTACCAAGACACTGGAAATGGAAAATTGGGAAATGGGTCTATGGCACAATGCGGGGAAAATTGCAGTCCTTTACTGATTGGGACCTGAAAGTTCACCGCGACGTGGTGGAATCGCGAAGAGACACTAGAAATTACAAAAATGCCAATTTATCCTTTGGCGTAATGCGCCAAGATTAGGCACCTCCACTGGAAATTTCCAATTATCACTTAGACTATCTCCGCAATGCGCTAAGGGTTAAAATGACGGGATCTAATGACTGGAACTTAAAATCACCATAATTTCTTACTCGGTTATCGAATTTTCTATGCAATAGTAGGCTCTAAACTAAAAATAATGATTTTTTCCAAAATTTTATATAGAATTACTCATATATTGGTACTTAGATTATTCTAGGTAAATATTGGGTGTTACATCAGTGCTGAGAGGTTAGCCCGCATCTATATCCATGAGATAGTCCATTTGTATCATCTGCCTATATCTACCATTTCAGATCGAGGTTCTATGTTTACTTTTATCTTTTGGAGTGCTTTTACAGAGGATTTGGGTGCTCAAGTGGACCTTAGTACAACCTTCCATCCTCAGAATAATGGCCAGTCAAAGCAAACTATTAGGGTTCTAGAGGGCAAGCTTCGAGCCTATATTATGGATTTTGGAGGGCATGGTAGAGTTTGCTTATAATAATAGTTATTATTCTAGTATTGATATGGTGCGTTTTAAGGCTTTGTATTGTAGGCGATGTACTTCCTCGATTAGATAGTTTGAGACTTCAGAGGTTAGACCTTGTAGTACTAACCTACCTTAGGAGTCATTGGGTAGAGTCAGCGTAATTCAAGATAGGTTAAGAGTAGCTCAGAGTAGGAAGAAGGCCTATAAAGACCATAGGCTTCGTTCTATAAGATTTTAAGTTAGAAATTAGGTATTCCTCCGTATGTCAGCACGAATGTGTAATGAGGTTAAGTAGGAAAGGAAAGGAAAGCCCCAGATATATTGGACCTTTTAAGAATTTTTGCACAATTGGTGGGGTGGCTTATAAGTTAGCCTTACCTCCATATTATGTTGGCATGAATGTGTAATAAGGTTTAGTACGAAAAGCAACCTCAACCCTAGATATATTGGACCTTTAGAGAATCTTTGAACAATTAGTGAGGTGGATTATAAGTTAGTTTTACCTCCAGATTTTGCTGATTTTGAGATGGGACTCAGTCCAGTTAAATGAGCGATTAACCTTCGTGGAGGATCCTGTGCTCATTTTTGCTAGTGATGTCAGGAGGTTTTACCTTAGAGAGATTCCTATAGTAAATTTCTATATCTTTTTTGTATGATGATCAGCTTACAACAAAGGGCCAGGTTCCTGAATCTTCAAGGCTAAAGTACAACTGACATGCGCCTGTATAGTTTTAGCATTTAGTGTAACAAATTTTGTAGGTGTTTCTTGTACTATTTATGACACCTAGTCCAATTTCAATTTAGCACTAATCATTACTATACTATAGAAGGTATAAGATGATTCTCGATTGATAGTTTTTGCAAATCAAAAAAGCTGAAGAGTGAAAAAAGCAAAAACCCAACTTTCAACATTGCTCAAGTTTTTATTTCTTATATGTGCTGCAATAGAGAGTGTTCTTAAGTCAATATTGAGTATGTAACTAAATTACTAATTTTATAAGAGTAATGTTCTTTTCTTCTTGCTTTGATAGTTCTCAAGTAGAGTTGCCAGATCTTGAAACTAGTTAGAGTTAATCAGTGTTCAGGGAGTCTTGGCAGAGTTGTCAAGATGATGTTGTAGTAGAGTTACTTCAAGAAGGAGTCTAGATTTAGGTTTAAGTTCGAGTCTGTAATAAATAGGTTGATTATAGTGAACTTTTGAAGAGCTTATGACTGAAAGTTGTGGTTTTTCCTTCCTTGAGCAAGGACGTTTCCACGTTAAATCTTGTGTTCTTTAAGTTGCACTACTTGTGTTCTTGGTTAATTTACTGTTTTATTGCTTCTGACTGATTTTGAGAGACCTGGTCCCTCACTGTGTGGTGTATTTATAACGCCCCAAGAACCTATCCTGAGACTTGACATGGTACTTAAGGCCATACATGGCCTTAAGCTAACACTCTAAGCCTGTCATCCCTTTTTGAACTCGCTTTGACGGTAGTCATGGCAAAATAAAAAAGGATATCATATCATGGACGTACTCAAAAGCAAAGATATTATAGCCTGTACAATCAAAATACTGACATTCTGTACATACTGATATTCTAGTCTGACAAAGCCTCTACTAATCAAGACTAAGGAGTCATTGGAACAAACCCCTAACTGACTCAGACAGTACTAAAAGACATAACAACAGAACAATATCACCAAAAATATAGACACAGTCCTCAAACCATGAGGACTCACCACTGAGGGAACATAGTTGAGGCACTCGAATATTGCTAATGCGGCTGCGGCTGAGTACCTAAACCTATATTACGAGAAAATGTAGCCCATAGGAAAATATGCGGGTCGGTACTTTGGAATGTACTGAGTATATGGGGGGCATGCAATAATGTAAAAATCATCATCAATTTCATAAAAATATGCATATGTACAATGATGGCTTACTTGGATTGAGTTAGATTGAAACATACTTTTTATGATCTCATAGTAAATAGATCATATGATAAAAACCACATAAATCATTATAAACAAATCAACTCAAGACTCAAGACTCAGAGTGACTCGGTAATTCAAGAAACTCAACTCTTATGAACATGGGAGGTTCTTATAACCAACATAAATCATGTGAGCTACATAGAGTCCAATGTTTTTTCCTCCTAAGGAGAGAACCCTATATTGGCGGGAGCGTCGTACTCTTGCCAGGGAGTACAACCTAAATTTAGTGATCACAATCTCATACCCGACCTCTGGCCCATAATTATCAATATCAATCCTACGGTGGCACATAGTTTTGGGGAAAATACCATATTTCCCGCTCGGTGCTGAATACTACTCCTAGACACAAGCTCAGAACGCATTAGGAAATCCACCACAAACATCACAACGGTCTATCATGAAGATAAAATCAAATCTCTTTCTCATTTATCAAATGCTAATCAATTTGTGGATTCCTAACTCGACTCAAATCAAATTAATCTTTCTCAATATCAAAATGTATCAATTCATTAAATCATGGAAACATCAATAACTTTGAAGAAATATTAAGACTCATTGTAACAACTAAATCTCATGAATCAATATACTCAATAATCCAATTTGTCATAAGGAAGCTTAAAGCTTGACAAATATCTTGAAAGCACTTGAATATCAACTCGTGGTATAAATATGAAATTCACAATATTAAATATCAAGTCATAACTTGGGAATAGTAAAATAATCATGTATAACAAAGCTTGAACAATTTATATTCTCATAGTCTCATGATTAAGTAATTTGGGTATAAACCCACTTGCAAAATCATATAAATCCATGATCAAAATCAAAGCTTTCGGTACAAGAACGAAAGGATTGCTCTTGTTCAAAACCCCACATACCTTGGATTATAACTTTAAGTTGAAAAGACTTGATTGGAAACTCTTCTTCACACTTTTGAGCTAAGTTTCTTGATTCCTTTGACTTAGAGAACTTGATTCTTGAACAATTTGGTGAAATCTATGGAAAAATTCTTGAATTTCTTAGAGAATATTTGATTTGGATTTGGAGAGAGAAACCCTAGTTCTAGATATTTCTTGGAAGAGAAATGGAGAAGAATGTATTTGAGAAATGGAGAAAAATAGATTTCTCTTCACTACTTGAATCTATATATAGAAGGCCAAACTGGGCGGAAAGACCGAAATGCCCTTAAGAAAATTCAAGAACTGGAGCCCAATTTTTGGACAACTGGGACACTACTCAGTGGTGCGACTTGGTGAAATCGCGTTGCCACCTTGGTTATGACCTGGAAGGGCACCGCGACGTGGTGGAATCGCGTTGGTGCACTGGAATTTAACAATTCTGATATTGAGCCTTGGCAAAGTGACAATTGGGATATTACTTATCTCCGTGACACGCTGAGGGTCTAAATAATGATGTTTCACGACTGGGACTTCAGATAGTCATAACTTTTTGTTCCAATCTCCGATTTTACAAAAATTTGTATTGATGGAAAGCTTATTCAAATATCCACATGATAGTAAGTAGAAATTACGGAAACACAGTTTAAACATCATTAACTTTGGATGTCTTACCCATTTGCTCAAAGGATGAATTTAGGCTTAAGAAACGGTCGGGGTATTATAATATCTCCCCCTTGGAAACATTCGTCCTCGAATGTTGCTAGTTAGACTCAAGGTCAAAGAGAACACTTGAAAATTCCCTACTGAAATAATCTATTCAACAG
>JAPEIP010000005.1:161433202-161446446 GCA_026120095.1 Capsicum chinense | reverse complement strand
TTGCTCAAAGGATGAATTTAGGCTTAAGAAACGGTCGGGGTATTATAATATCTCCCCCTTGGAAACATTCGTCCTCGAATGTTGCTAGTTAGACTCAAGGTCAAAGAGAACACTTGAAAATTCCCTACTGAAATAATCTATTCAACAGGCTTACTTTACTTTAGACTTTCAAATACTTCACTGAATGCATGAATCAAGATGGAAGACAACTATATAACCGAATACACTGGATTAGGAGGAAACTGAATTAAGCAAAAATAATACCTTTAGCTTGATTTAAACTTGCAGAGAAGAGATGGGGGTTCTTAACTCACATAGCTACTTCTGTTTCCCAAGTAGCACCCTCAACTGATTGATTTTTCTACAAAACTTTAACCAAGGCAACTTCCTTGATTCTTAGTCTACGAACTTGATAATCTATGATTTCAACTGGAATCTCCTCACAAAAAAGGCTATCCCAAATGTCTAAGTTTTCTGACGGATCAACAACAACAGAATCGCCAATGTGCTTCTTAAGCATGGAGACATGGAAGAGAGGTTGGACAACAGACAACTCTGCAGGTAACTAAATCTCGTAAGCTGCCTTCTCAATATGATTCAAAACTCTATAAGGGACAACATATCAGGGACTAAGCTTTCCTTTCTTACCAAATCTCTTCATACCTTTCATGTGTGAAATTTTTAGGTACACTAAATCATCTACATTAAACTCAAGAGATTTTCTTCTCACATCTGCATGTGACTTCTGATAACTCTGGGTTGTCTTCAACCTTTCTCGAATTAGCTTAACTTTCTACATAGCTTCAAATATAGCATCAGGTCCAATCACAGTAGCTTCACCCACTTCAAACCAACCTATGGGTGATCTACATCTACTTTTATATAGAGCTTCAATTGGAGCCATTCCAATGCTAGCATGAAAATTATTGTTATAAGAAAATTCAATCAATCAAAAATCTTCATCTTAACTTCTTTTGAAATCAAGAACACATGCCCTTGATGTTCCATCTTTTGACGGAACATTTAGCATTATCTTCTTGGAAATATTGTCTATTTTCATGCAACCAAAGTGGTATTTAATGAATCTTTTTAGTGTTTTAAGAAAAGGATTGAACCACAGAAGAAACTTGGAAAAAGTAGCAAAATAGGGAATTTAACGGTCAAAATGGTGGACCGTCGATCTTGCGACGGACCACCAGGTGGACTATCAGGCCTTATCCAGAAACCATTCTTCTGATGGAATCAGTGATGGACCAAATGGTGGACCGTCAGTCATGCGGTGGATCACCAGGTGGACCGTCAGGCCTTATATGGAAAGCACTCATCTGAAGGACTCAATTACAGACCAAATGGTAAACCGTCAGTCGTGCGATGGATCACTAGTTAGACCATCAAGCCTTATCTAGATACCACTCTTCTGAAGGACTCAGTGATGGACCAAATGGTGGGCCGTCAATCTTGTGATGGACCAAATGGTGGACAATCAATCTTGTGACAAACCACCAGTTGGACTATCAGGCCTTATCCAGAAACCACTCTTCTGAAGGATTCAGTGATGGACCAAATGATGGGCCATCAGACATTCGACGGACCATCACTTTGGCCGTTGACTTGGATGCCGTTTTTCTAATTTTAAATTTTAAATTCCTATTTACCTGGAAACATATAAATACTAAATTTTAGGGTTAGCAGAGAAGGTTCTTATCTTTCTACAAGTTTTACATCTATAGATATTCTCTGTAACCTAGTACTTTGGGGATTGAAGGATATCTTTGGGGAAGTTAATTATTTAATCTTTTACTGAAGATTCAAGAAATGATTCTTGAGATTTTTGTAACTGAATTCTAAATCTATTTATGAATAATACAAGAATTATTTCTTCTTCATTTATGGAATTTTGTGTCTAAGTTCCCATAACTAAGGTTATGGGATCCTTAATGTGAAAAACATCTATGGGTTGTGAATCTATTTGATTTCTATGAATAACTGATATTGTATAAACCTTTCTTCAAGTTAATGACTTTTTGTTGGTTGCAAACTTGAAAAGTGAGCCCAAGAACATCACTTGTCTAAAAGAAAAGTGTTTGTTGGGAAAAAAAGTGTTTACATGAATTCTAAGGGCTTTAACCTTTGGATTAATGGCAAATGCCTTAACAGGATTAGCTTACATGAGAAAATAGTTGAAAGAATAATGTATCCTTTGAGTTTGAGAGAATTAGAGGATAATCTATCCACTTAGGTTGATAAACTAAGGGATAAAGAATAGGTTTCAACCCTTCTTGCAATTGAATTTGTTAATTGGAACTCTTAAGTGATTCACAACCCTATTTGTGCTAGCATTTTGGTAACCATAGCCCCGGTTTGTTTAATCTCATTAAAGTACTAATTACAAACAGAATCATTCGTTGGAATACTCTTGTTATAATTAATTAACTTATAAGTTTCCAATCAAAACCCCCTTTATTCAGGAACCTCTGATCAACAGTCCAATAACGATTACAACACTTAGTGAGCATAGTATTCCCTATGGGACTCGATACCCAACCTAGCTGGGTTCTATATTTGACAGTGACCGCTTACACTTCGTATGAGAGTTGTAATTTGGGCTATCAAATTTTGGCACCGTTACCAAGGAATATGGTTGTCAACTAAGTTTGTGATTGTTAATCGACCCTTTGATCAAAGATTCCCAAATTTTACTTTTTATTTGTTATTTTTGTTTTGTGTAGGTTGAGTGTCTTGTATGTCAAGTATGTAGAGATCAGATCTACCATTATAAGCTATTCATCCAGAAACACAGCTCATTGGCAAAATGGACGGTCAACAGGACTCGAAAAGAATAGTTTCTCAGTAGGAGCAAGCTAGATTAGCAGCTTTGGCAGCTGCGCAAGTAAACCAGCAGAATGTAGATAATGATGGTTGGTAAATAAACTCGAATGATGAGGACCTGGGCGATGATGATTTATTAAACCCAAGGCATGAAAATCATTTAGCCATACCAGAGAATAGGAATAACAACAAAAATTGCTAGGCTAGGATGAGACCCAAATGCCGAGCTGTCTAGTTTGCTCTAGATGATGATGATGATGACCTGGATGGGGCTGGTGCTACAAGGGCTATTATTCCTCCACTCATAGCACCCGGAGCTAAGTTTAATATCATGAGTACCATGATCCAGTTATTGTATCTTAAGGGATTGTTCGGTGGACTTACGGATGATGATTCGAATATGTATTTGATTAACTTTATCTTGATATGCAAATTGTTCGACAATCTAGGAGTAGGACAAAATGCTATTCGGCTGTGATTATTCCCATTGTCTCTATCTGGAGAGGAAACTTTATGGTTGAATGGTCTAACCCCCGATTCTATTACAAATTGGAAGCAAATGAAGGATGCTTTCTTAGAAAGGTTTTTTCTGCCATCCAAGAGAGCATAGTTAATAGATGAAATCAATAATTTTAGGTAGCTTCCAACTGAAGCTCTTTATGAAATATGAGATAGGTTCAAAAAGAAGCTCACACAATTTCCGAATCATCAGATCACCAACATCAACCTGAAGGAGATATTATATAGGGCCTTAAATTCGGTGACTAAGCCAGTGGTGGATAATGTTGCAGGTGGGTCATTCATGGACCTCACTTTTTTTGAGGCATTTGAGATGCTGGATCGTATGACAAAAAAGAGTAGATCTTGGCATACCAGTGATTCTGAGGTAGAAAGCTCTACTGTATCTATTGGAATAACTGCAGAACAGAGGTGAAGGAAAGAGAAACATGAACAAGACATGACTCACATGAAGACATAGATGGAATTTCTTACTAAGCATTTATTATCAGAAAAAATAGAGAAGGTTAAAGCTGTTACATCACAAGGAAGAGCTGACTCTGATTCTAAGGAGGAAGCAAATTATTTGAACAATTAGGGGGGTTTTTGAGGCAGTGTCCAAGGAAATCAAGGTCGGAACTACTATGATAAATTTGTATACAAGGACCGAGACCAAGGAAATTGGAAAAACAAGAATGACAGAAGTAGGTAGTATGTGCCTTCTAGAAATCATGAGGCTACTACAACTAGATCTGGGAAGAATTCTATGGAAGATATGATGGCTAAATTATTAAATGGGGTGGAAGAAACCAATACTGGAGTAGTAGAGATAAAAAATGATTTGTCCTCGTTAAATCAATTGGTTGACTCAAACTCTACTTCAATAAAATAGTTAGAGTAGTAAATGAACAAACTTTCTGTTGCATTTAATCATAGGAAGGCTGGCACTCTACCAAGTGACACAGTTCAAAATCCAAGAAAGGATGGTTCGTGCATGGCAATTACCACTAGGATTTGTAAAGTACTGGCAAGCCCATCTGTGGGTAAGCCTGTAGTTGATATTATGGCAAAGAATGTTGATAAAGGAGATATTGATCATCAGGTAGAGTCTGAAAAACTAGATGAGATTATTCATGATGTTGTATCCAACAGTCAACAGGCTGATAAGTTAAAAATAGAGAAAGACAAGGAAAACAAAAGTAGTGGTGAACACTCTCCAAAAACCACAACCTCCCTTTCCTCAAAGATTGTAGAAGAAGGATGAGGATACAAAGTTTAGTAAATTCATGGCCATATTGAAGAAGTTGACGGTAAAAGTTCCTTTATTTGAGGCATTTGAGCAAATACCAGGGTATGTCAAATTTATAAAGGACTTGTTGACAAAGAGAAGAGGGGCGAGCTATGAGTCGATGGATAATCTCCATCATTGTAGCGTTATTACTATAAGGTCCTTAGTGCAGAAGAAGGCAGACCCAGGAGCATTCACTATTCCTTTCATAATAGGTTCTTTGGAATTTGCTAAGGCCTTATGTGACCTAGGAGCTAGCATTAACCTGATGCCGCTAGCTGTTTATTAAAAGTTAGGTTTGGGAAACCCCACACCTACCAACATGCAACTTATAATGTCAGATAGGTCAATAAAATATCCTTTTGGTATTTTGTATGATGTGGTGGTAAAGGTAGTTACCTTCATATTTTGTGTGGATTTTGTAATTCTGGATTGTGAAGTGTAGTTTGAGGTGCCCATAATCTTGGGTTGATCTTTTCTCGCAACTGAAAGTGTGCTGATTGATTTGTGAGCTAATGAGCTCTTATTGAGGATAAATGATGAAGTGGTGTGTTTTAATGTGCGCAAATCAATGCAACAACATAAAGAGATAAGTGTGTTCTCAATTATTGATTTATATTATGAGAATGAACAAAAAGTACCAATAGAGGAGCAGTTTGTTGTTGAGATATTAGTCGCAGTACTTATGAATTTTGATCGTAAAGATATTGCGGATTATGAGGAGACTGTTTGTACTTTGACAGGAATGGGATCATATTCTTATGCTCCTAAGAAGCTCGATCTTGACCTTAAGAATCGACCAACACCACTGGCAAATCCATCTGTCGAATAGCCACCGGTGTTGGAATTGAAAGAGTTACCGATTATTTGAGGTATGTGTTCCTGGGTAGTGGTAATTCACTAACCGTCATTATTACTGCTTATCTAGATGAGAAACAGGTGGAAGATCTCATCGATATTCATAAGAGATATAAGAGAGTTATTGGTTGGACTACTGCAGATATCATTGGTATTCCTCCTAACATATGTATGCACAAAATTTAGCTAGAGAAGGATTGTGTGCCTACTATTAAGCATCATTGTCACTTGAACCTACCTATGCAAGAGGTGGTAACAAAAGAAATCATCAAATGGTTAGATGCAGGGGTGGTATATCCTATATCAGATAGTAAGTGGGTGAGCCCTGTGTAATGTGTGCCTAAGAAAGGGGGCATGATAGTGGTAGCCCATGAGAAGAACGAATTGATTCCACTCAAGCCTGTTACTGGGTGGAGGGTGTGTATGGACTATCGAAAACTCAAATTATGGACGTTAAAGGATCACTTTCCAATGCCTTTTATGGTTCAAATGCTTGATCGATTGGCAGGAAAGGGATAGTACTGCTTTTTGGATGGTTATTTTGGATATAACCAGATTTGTATTTCTCCCAAAGATCAGGAGAAAACCACTTTTACATGCCCGTATGGCACTTTTGCATTCAAGCGGATGCCGTTTGGGTTATGTAATGCACCTGCCACCTTCCAACGGTGCATGATGTCTATTTTCTCAGACATGGTTGAAGACACCTTGGAGGTGTTTATGGATTATTTTTTAGTTGTAGGAGATTCATTTGAGTTATGTTTGGAAAACCTGAGTATGGCCTAGCAATGATGTGTGGAATTCAATCTTGTACTTAATTGTGAGAAGTGCCACTTTATGGTTAAGAAGGGCATTGTTCTTGGGCATAAAATTTCAGAAAAAGCAATTGAAGTTGATCGAGCGAAGGTTGAATTTATGGAGAGATTCCGACCTCCAGTTTCTGTAAAAGGGGTTCACAGTTTTCTCGACCATGATGGTTTTTATCGGAGGTTTATTAAAGACTTCTCCAAGATTGCAAACGCACTCTGCAAACTTTGGAGAAGAAAGCAAAGTTTTCATTTGATGAATATTTCTTGAAAGCATTTGAATGCCTTAAAGGGAAACTGGTGGAAGCCCCTATCATTGTAGTACCAGATTGGTCCAATCCATTTAAGATCATGTGTAACACAATCGGTGTTAGACTAGGAGCTAATTTGGGAAAAAAAGGGACAAATTGTTTCATCTAATCTATTATGCCAGCAAGGCTCTGAATAGAGCTCAAAAGAACTACACTGTCACCAAATAGGAACTCCTTGTTGTTGTGTATGCTTTTGAGAAATTTAGAGCTTATTTTCTTTGAACCAGGGTATTGGTCCACACTGACCATGCAACCTTGAGATATTTGATGGCTAAAAATGATGTGAAACCAAGGTTGATTTGATGGGTGTTACTACCCCAAGAATTTGACTTTGAAGTCAAAGATAGAAAGGGTTGCAAGAACCAAGTAGCGGATCATCTGCCTAGGATCGAAGGTGAGTAAGCAGTTAGAGATGAGATGGAGATCAATGATGCATTTCTGGATGAGCAAATCTTAACTGATGCTCTGGAGAAACTACCTTGGTATGCTGATTTAGTGAATTATGTGGTGAACGAGGTGATTCCAGAAAATCTTTCTTTTCATCAAAGAAAGAAATTTCTTTGTGATGTGACACACTACTTCTGGGATGAACCATATCTTTTTTGGCGATGTGCTGATAATATAATAAGGAGATATGTTCTAGAGATGGATGTACTAAGCATATTGGAAGCATGTCATGCTTCCCCAGTCGGGGGTTACCATGAAGGTGATCGAACTGCAAGAAAGGTGTTGCAGAGTGGCTACTATTGGCCATCATTATTCAAGGATGCTCACAAGTTTGTGCTGAAATTCGACCAATGTCAGAGGTAGGGGTATATCTCCAAGAGGCATGAAATAACTTTAACCAAGATGATTGAAGTGGAATTTTTTGACGTCTGGGGCATCGATTTCATAGGCTCTTTTGTAAGCTCGTATGGAATAAAGTACATTTTAGTTGCTGTGGATTATGTATCCAAATGGGTCAAAGATGTTGTCTTTTCTGATAAAGATAGGAAGAGACTTGTTGCATTTCTTAAGAAGAACATCTTCTCTCGCTTTAGAGTGCCACAGGCTATTATAAGCGATGGAGGATCCCATTTTTGCAACAAAATGTTTTGGGAAGCTTTAGTGAAATATAGGGTGAAACAACATAGAGTAGCAACTCCATATCACCCATAAACTAGTGGGAAAGTAGAGGTGTCAAATCGGGAGATTAAAACTATCCTATCTAAAACAGTGAATGCTAATAGGCAAGATTGGGCTTGAAAGCTAGATGACGCTCTATGGGCATATCAGACTGCTTTTAAAACTCCAATTGGCATGTCACTGTATCAGCTAGTCTATGGAAGAGCATGCCATTTAGCCGTTGAGATGGAACATAAGGCTTTGTGGGCTCTAAAAAGGTTAAATCTGAATTGGAAGGAGGTAGCAGAGCTAAGATTACGGCAACTGAATAAGATGGATTAATTCTGTCTCAAGGCTTACGAAAGAGTGGACCTTTACAAAGAAAAGATGAAAAAGCATCATGACTGAAGACTTGAAAGTAGAGACTGCTAGAAAGGTGATTTGGTACTTCTGTTCAATTCCAAGCTCAAATTGTTTCCAGGTAAACTCAAGTCTAAGTGGTTAGGAACATTTAAAGTTAGTCAAGTCTACTCATCAAGGGTAGTCAAGCTTGAAAATGAAGACGATAGCATCTTCATAGTGAACAGGTAATGAATCAAAGTTTATATCGGTCCAAAAGACTGGATAAGAAGTATTGATATCTTTTATCTTGATGAAGTCTGAGTAATCGAGATAATTGAGTCATGCCACGATGATAAATCAGGCGCTAGTGGGAGGCAACCCACAACATGTTTTTGTAACCATAGTTAGAGTCCATTTTATTTTTTGTGCAATTTTGATATGTTTTTGAATTGTGCAGGTCCAGAAATACAATAAAAAGGGAGTCTGTCCCTGTTTGAGAGGTCACCATTGATATCTTAGCCCGAATAATTAACAAGATGCTATTTGGGCTAGGATATGAGGCTCCACCCGCTGTCCCAGATTTTGACTATAGAATGAGAAATGCTTTTAGTCAGAGGCGATGGGCAGCTTCTTTACTGACTGATAAAGGAAATCCTTCCTGGTTGACTAATTCCAAATAAGGCATTGCAAAGTTCACTCTTAGCTTTAAAGCTAAGTTCTAGTGGCTATTGTTCGGTTGTGATTAATGCCAACAAAAAGAGATGGGAACCTGGATCATCACAGAGCATAAGTAGTAGCCAGTTCGGTTTTAGGGCTATCAATTGATTTTAGCCAGCTAATTATAAACGAGATGTCCGTGCAGGCACACAAAGCGACCACTTCTGTACCCTTCCCTTGTTTAATCATTGAGTTATGCAAATGATCCGGTGTGCCACTGATCCATGGGTTTGATAAAGAAGTATAGTCTACACATAGGAAGGATATTGAGAAGTTGAAAGATGAATTAAAGTTTCAAATTTGTGTGACTAAGCCTCCAGCATATCAGTCTCAGTCTGCACCAGCTCCCAAGGCCACAGAAATGCCCAAAGGTATGCCTTTTCCCATCACCACATATCTACCACTTGATTATATGCCCCAGGGTACGTCTGCAGGGTCAGGTTCTACACAGTTTGCTGGTGGAGCAAAGTTTGTGGAATACAGGTTCAACCCAAAAAACTTGTTAAGGTGGTGAAAAATCAAAAGCAGTTGCAGAAATAGTTAGAAAAGTGGGTTGGAGATTTCAAACCTTTTGTAGATGAAATTGTAACCGAAGAAGTCAGGCCATTTGAAACTATTCAAGTCAGTATGGATAACATGGAAGCCCGCATAAACAAAAGGCTAGATTCATTGTCGCTCCCTGATCTTGCCAAGCTCATGGAAAAGTTCGAGCAGGCAAAGGCTGAAATAGCAGAGTTAAAGGGGAAACAATCGCATCCGCCTACATTTGGCCTTTCATTAGTGGTAAGTGATGATGATGAGAGCATTTTGGATCTAATGGGTAGACCCATGAAGGACAAAGGCAAGCAGCAAATGGATGAAAAAGCATCAAGGAAAGAAAAAAAATAGAAAGAGAGAAGCAATGTCACCTGAGGAGTTAGACCAACATAACCTGAAAAGAGCTATAAATAAGTCAAAGAAAGAAGCTGAAAGGAAGAAAAGAGAAGCGAAAAAAAATGGTAGGGGTTTCTACTAGTGCTGCCCCAGCAGGGGAGTGAAGTGCAGGTTCAGTTCGGGAGATGATCCCTCAAATTGTGAAGGGTGAAGTTATGAGTTCTCCTACTACCATAGGGGCCAATATTACACCGAGGTAGGACACAGAGACCTCACCCCACCTTACAGATGCCTCAGAAGAATAGGAGGCGAAGTAAATATCCTAATCTAACCATGTACGGCATTTTATTGCTTTGAGGATAATGCATATCTTTTTGTGTGGGGTTGGGTGTATTTACATCATGGTTGGATGTTATTGTCGATATTATGAATCCAATTATATGCTATCTAGTAGAAGCGGCATGTCTAGGGTGTTTTTATTATTGCATTTCAAATTCTGCAGCTTGTGATGTAAATATCTGTGTTTAATGGTTATCTATAAAATGTTTTTGTTTCAGTACTTCATTGTAAATATGGATAATGAATAATGTTGGAATAATACTATGATCATGTTTATTTAATTATTACTATATTCATGCAAACAAGTGTATATAACCTTCAATGAATCTGCATTTGGCATTATTCTGTTATAAGTGCATGAATCATGCAATGAACATTCTAAGAGTTGCAAAAGAAGTGTAGCTCAGTTTGCTTGTGGGTGTGACGATTTACCTTCAGTTCTTGCATAGTCTAATGCCTAGAACTTGCCTGAGTAATTGAAATGGTCTTCTAGTAGACTTAATAGGATAGGATAACAGGCCACCTTGTACTTTTAGCCCACTTAGCCTAAATAAATAACCCCACCAGAAAGATTGTTATCTCACTTAAACCCATCTTCTGACTTTAGGATTTCTTTTTTTATAATTTAAATAACTTTCATTTTCTCTTCGTAGGGCGTTAGCATCCTACTCTGACCTTGGCCCAATATTTGGGTATTAAGTACTTTAACTTAGGCAAAACACCTAAGTCGAGGGTGACTTTTGTCAAGGTGCAAATGCCAAATAGAACATGAATGTAAATTGTAATCTAAAAGCTTTTGGCCCCGATCAAGTCAAATATACTACACACCTTAACTGAATGCATCAGTATAAGTTGAGGGTGGCTGATGTTTTTCTTCTTCCATTCAAAAAAAATGGTGTCTGAAGAAGAGCCTGTTATTGAAATTAGTAATGAGTTGATCTGGGCTACAAAAATGCCAAGGCAAGGAGAGCTAAGTCTTAATAAGTCACTTTATCCAAAAACAAATCCTTACCTAACCTAAACCCTCATTACAAGCCTTGAAAAGACCTATTTGATCCTAGCGAGTCGACCTTGAGGAGGTGTCGTATAGCTATGGCAAGTCTATGGATATTTTGGACTATGCTTTTAAATTATTTTTTTATGTGTGAGAGTTTAGATTATGTCCACATCATGTGATGAGTTGTGGATTTCATTGTTATGAGGGCAACTAGAGTTTCACTGAATTTTGCTGTTCTCTATGGGATGTAACATCCATGTTTGCATGCTGAATTGTGATCAATGCCGGGTGTAGACCCTAATATGTTAAATTCATGTGAGTGAAATGATGAGTGAATTGTTGCATCAAAATATTTCAGTGGTTGGTTGCCGGTCATTGCTTTGTTTATGTTTGTAATTAGGTGCTGAGTTGCTTGAGGACAAGTAATTATCTTAAGTTGAGGATGTTGATGTTCCGGCTTTTGATGGAACATTTAGCATAATCTTCTTAGGAAAATTGTTTTTTTTAAGCAAACAAAGTTGTATTTAATGAGTTTTTTTAGTGTTTCAGGAAAAGGAGTGAACCACAGAAGAAACTTGAAAAAAGTAGCAAAAAGGGGAATTTGACAGTCAAAATGGTGGATAAGGCCTGACAGTCCACCTGGTGGTCCGTTGCAAGACTGACCGTCCACCATTTTGGCCGTTAGACCACCAGGTAGACCATCAGGCCTTATCCAGAAAGCACTCTTCTGAAGGACTCAGTGACAGACCAAATGGTGGATCGTCAGTCTTACGACAGACCACCAGGTGGACCGTCAGGCCTTATCTAGAAAGCACTTATCTGAAGGACTAAGTGGCGGACCAAATGGTGGACTGTCAGTCTTGCGATGGACCACTATTTGGACCATCAAGCCTTATCTAGATACCACTCTTCTGAAAGACTCAGTGACGGACCAAATGTGATGGACCACCAGTTGGACCATTGGGCCTTATCCAAAAACCACTCTTCTAAAGGACTCAGTGACCGACCAAATGGTAGATTGTCAAACATTCGATGGACCACCACTTTGGTCGTACACTAGGACGCGGTTTTTTTGATTTAAATTTTAAATTCCTTTTTACCTAGGAATATATAAATACTAAATTTTAGGGTTAGCAGAGGAGCTTTTTAATTTTTTACAAGTTTTACATCTATAGAAATTCTCTATAACCTAGTACTTTGGGGATTGAAGGATATCTTTGGGGAAGTTAATCATTCAATCTTTTACTGAAGATTCAAGAACTGATTCTTGAGATTTTTCTAAGTGAATTTAAAATCTATTTATGAATAATACACGAATTATTTCTTCTTCGTTTATGGAATTTTGTGGCTAAGTTCCCATAACTAGGGTTATGGGATCCTTAATGTGAAAAGCATCTATGGGTTGTAAATCTAATTGAGTTCAATGAATAACAGATATTGTATAAACATTTCTTTAAGTTAATGATTTTTCTTGGTTGCAAACTTGAGAAGTGAGCCCAAGAACATCACTTGTGCAAAAGGAAAGTGTTTGTTGGGAAAAATGAAGTGTTTACATAAATTCTAAGGGCTTTAACCATTGAATTACTGGCAAATGCCTTAACAGGATTAGCTTACATGAGAAAATGGTTGAAATAACAATATATCCTTTGAGTTTTAGAGAATTAGAGGATAATCTATCAACTTGGGTTGAGAAACTAAGGGATAAAGAATAGGTTTCAACCCTTCTTGCAATTGAATTTTTTAATTGGAACTCTTAAGTGATTCACAACCCTAGTTGTGCTAGCATTTAGGTAACCATAGCCCTGGTTTGTTTAATCTCATTAAAGTACTAATTGCAAATAGAATCATTCATTAGAATACTCTTGTTATAATTAATTAACTTATAAGTTATCAATCAAAACCCCTCATATTCAGGAACCTCTGATGAACAGTCCAGTAACGATTATGTATGATGCCCCTGGAGAGGAAGTGAAGTTGTCCTTTGATAAGATTGCTTGAAAACATTTGAATACCTTAAAGGGAAACTGGTGGAAGCCCCTATCATTGTAGCACTAGATTTGTCCAAGCCATTTGAGATCATGTGTGACGCAAGCGGTGTTGACCTTGGATCTGCTTTGGGGAAAAACAGGGACAAATTGTTTCATCCAATCTATTATGCCAGCAAGGCTCTGAATGGAGCTCAAAAGAACTACAGTGTCACCGAATAGGAACTCTTTATTGTAGTGTATGCTTTTGAGAAATTTAGAGCTCATCTTCTTGGAACCAAGGTGGTGGTCCACACT
>JAPEIP010000005.1:161420275-161433102 GCA_026120095.1 Capsicum chinense | reverse complement strand
ATCTGCTTTGGGGAAAAACAGGGACAAATTGTTTCATCCAATCTATTATGCCAGCAAGGCTCTGAATGGAGCTCAAAAGAACTACAGTGTCACCGAATAGGAACTCTTTATTGTAGTGTATGCTTTTGAGAAATTTAGAGCTCATCTTCTTGGAACCAAGGTGGTGGTCCACACTGATCATGCAACCTTGAGATATTTTATGGCTAAAAAAGATATGAAACCAAGGTTGATTCAATGGGTTATACTTCTCCAAGAATTTGACATTGAAGTGAAAGATAGAAAGGGTTGTGAAAACCAAGTGGTGGATCATCTGTCTAGGAGGAAAGGTGAGCGAGCAGTTAGAGATAAGATAGAGATCAATGATGCATTTCCAGATGAGAAAATCTTAACTACTGCTCTGGAGAAAGTACCTTGGTACAATGAAAAGCGGAATTAAGATGAACTTGGGTGACAAGACCCTTCTGACAGGCTCTCCAAAACTGAGAAGTAAAATGAGTAACTCTATCAGAGATGATAGACAACGGAACTACATACAACCTGACTAACTCTCGGATGTACAACTTAGCATAGTCTTCAGTGGTAAAAGATGTATGCACTGGCAAGAAATGTGCGGACTTAGTCGACCTATCAACAACGACCCTAATCGAATCACGATAACAGTAAGAAAGAGGTAAACTAGTCACAAAATCCATGTTTACCTCTTCCCATTTTCAAGTAGGAATACTAAATTCTTGCATCATACCACCGATCACAAACATACTCATGATGGTCCTGGAGTCAACCATCATACTAGGATCATATTAGATAACTGATTGAATCTAAGACAATACTCCTTAATAGTCATGGAGCCTTGTCTCAAATTTATAAATTCCTCTATCGTTGCTTCCCTCATCTCAAAAGGAAAGAATATGTCCAAGAACGCATCCTAGAATAACTACCAAGTCATGGGATCATTATCCTCCCCCTACTCTTCCCCCACATCTCCACCCAGTCATATGCAACATCTTTCATTCGATAGGCAGCCGATTTAACACTCTCCTCTTTAGTCACGTGCATAATTTGGGTGATTTTTCTCACTTTATCCAAGTATATTTGTGGGTATTCACCTACATTCAACCCATAGAACTCCGGTAGATTCATCTACATAAAGTCACGAACTCGAGCTGCAGCAAAATTATTCTCTTGTGGTGATAGAACAGTAGCCTGGGTGTTAGATTGAGCATTGGCAGTAACTGCCTGGGCTAGCACCTGAAAAGCTGCCCGAAATTCTTTATGAGATAAATGCTTGTTCAAGGGATCAATGGGTTGAGGTTGCTCATTGTTTCTATGATATCAACGAGGAGGAATTTTATGTTATAAGAGAGCACGAATTAATTGCAGATAAAGAGACAGTTGTAGGCATGAAAAACTTTAGAAAGAAAGAAACGACTTTTACTAAAACTTTTCGTAGCCTCTTTCTCATAGATATGGTGATCTACATACCAATTATCAAGAAACTACATAACGTGGTTTTTCAGACTCCCAAGGACTCTTTAAACCTTAGCCTCTGATACCAAGCTTATAACGCCCCAATAACATATCCCGAGACATCACACGGTACTTATGGCCACACATGGTCTCAAGCTAACCCTCTAAGCCTGTCATCCCTTTTTGCACTTGCTTTGACGGTAGTCATGGCAAAATAAGAAAGTATATCATATCATGGACATACTCGAAAGCAAAGATATGTTGTTTTGTACAATCAAAATACTGACATTTTGTACATACTGATACTCTAGTCTGACAAAAGCCTCTACTAATCAAGACTAACGAGTCATTGGGGAAAACCCCCAACTGACTCAGACAGTACTTAAAACCATAACAACAGAACAATATCACCAAAAATATAGACACGGTCCTCAAACCATGAGGACTCACCACTGAGGGAACGTAGTTAAGGCACTTAAATATCACTAATGCGGCCGCTGCTGAGTACCTGAACCTACATTATGAGAAAATGTAACCCATAGGAAAATATGTGGGTCAGCACTTTGGAATGTACTGAGTATGTAGGGGTGCATGCAATAATGTAAATATCATCATCAATTTCATGAAAATATGCATATGTACAATGATAGCTCACTTGGCATGAGTTAGATTAAAACATATTTTTCATGATCTCATAGTAAATAAATCATATGATAAAAACCTCATAAATCATCATAAACAACTCAACTCTTCAACTCCAGACTCGGAGTGACTCGGTAATTCAAGAAACTTAACTCTTATGGAGATGGGAGGTTCTTATAACCAAAATAAACCTTGTGAACTACATGGAGTCTAATGTTTTGCCCTCCTAAGGAGAGAACCTCACATTGGCAGGAGCGTCGTACTCTTTCCAGGGAGTATAACCTAAATTTAGTGATCACAATCTCATACTCGGCCTCTAGCCCACAATTATCAATATCAATCCTACGGTGGCACATAGTTTTGGGGGAAATACCACATTTCCCGCTCAGTGCTAAATACTACTCCTAGACATAAGCTCAGAACGCGTAAGGAAATCCACCACAAACATTACAAGGGTCTATCATGAAGATCAAATCAAATCTCTTTCTCATTTATCAAATCACAATTAATTTGTGAATTCCTATCTCGACTCAAATAAAATTAATCTTTCTCAATATCAAAATGTATCAATTCATTAAATAATAGAAATATCAATAACTTTGAAGAAATATCAAGACTCATTGTAACAACTCAATCTCATGAATCAATATACTCAATAATCCAATTTGTCATAAGGAAGCTTAAAGCTTGACACATATCTTGAGAGCACTTGAAATATCAACTCATGGTAGAAATATGAAATTCACAATATTAAATATCAAGTCATAACTTACTAATAGTAAAATAATCGTGTATAACAAAGCTTGAACAATTTATATTCTCATAGTCTCATGATTAAGTAATTTGGGTATAAATCCACTTGCAAAATCATATAAATCCATGATAGAAATCAAAGCTTTGGGCAAAAGAACGAAAGGGTTGCTCTTGTTTAAAACCCCACATACCTTGGATTATAACTTTAAGATAAAAGACTTGATTGGAAACTCTTCTTCACAATTTTGAGCTTAGTTTCTTAATGTCTTTGACTTAGAGAACTTGATTCTTGAACAACTTGGTGAAATATACAGAAAACTTCTTGAATTTCTTGGAGAAGATTTGATTTAGATCAGGAAGAGAGAAACCCTAGTTCTAGATATTTCTTGGGAGAGAAATGGAGAAGAATGAATTTCTCTTCTCTACTTGAATCTTTATATAGAGGGCCAAACTGGACGAAAGGACCAAAATGCCCATGAGCAAATTCAAAAATTGGAGCTCGATTTTTAGCCCTGGAATGATGCGCCATTATCGCTATCCTTCACTAGATTTTGTAAAACTAGGAAACTACACAGTGGCGCGACGCGGTGAAATTGCGTTGCTACCTTGGTTATGACTTAGAAGGGCACCGAGATACGGTGGAATTGCCATGGTGCACTAGAATTTGACAATCCTTATATTGAGCCTTGGCTCAATATGGTAATATTAAGGAGGCTCACTGGAAAATGAAAATGGGATATTACTCATCTCCACGACGCGCTGAGGGTCTAAATAATGATGTTTCACGACTGGGACTTCAGATAGTCATCACTTCTTGCTTCGATCTCTAATTTTGATGAAATTAATATCGACAAAAATCTTATTCAAATATCCATATGATAGAAAGTAGAAATTAAGGAAATACAGCACAGTTCAAACATCATTTACTTTGGAAGTCTTTCTCATTCACTCAAAAGATGAATTTAGGCTTACAAAATGGTTAGGGTATTACAGTATCCCCCAAGGTTTCAATAATTGGTATCAGAGTCGGTTCACACCTAGAGTATTTTGGTTATCATAGTTGCTCCACCTAATCTAGAAGAAGCGTAATCTACCACTAGACCACCTAGAGTTAATGGGAAGCACTATGGGTGGTGGAAAACTAGGATGTATGACTTTATTTTGACTAAGGATACAGAGATGATAGACATAATTTTTGATGGTCCAAATGTTCCTGTGATAGAAGTAAAAAAAGAAGAAGTTACAAGAATAGTTTTCTAAAGTAGGAGGGAGTTTAATAATAATGATAGAAAGAAAGTTGAGAAAAACTACAAGACCAAGAAATTGTTAGTTTATGGAATAGGACCTGATGAATACAATAAGATTTCTTCCGGTGAAAATGCCAAGGAGATCTGGGTTTCCTTAAGGAATCCTCATGAAGGTACCGCTGATGTGAAGGATTCAAAATTAGACATGCTGACTACTCAATATGAAACCATCACCATGAAAGAAGAAATAATACAAGAAATGCATACAAGATTCACTTCTATCATAAATGAGTGTCACTGCTTATGAGAAGGGATTCCATTGTACAAGAAAGTAAGGAATACTCTTGGAATTCTTTCAAAGTCCTGAGAAATAAAATTTGATGCTATAATTAAGGAAAGAAACTTGAAATCCCTCACTATGGATGAACTTATTGAAAATCTAAAGACCCTTGAGCGCAAGAAGCAGTAAGAGCTAGAGAAGAAGGAAGCAAAAATAGAAAAATCTCTAGCATTTAATACTTTAAAACATAATTCAAGTGAAGAAGACACTCATGCTACCTATTTGGCAAATGGTATTGTTAGAGTCATGAAAAAGAGTGGTCAGTTTCAAAGAAGAGAACGCAACAGTAAAAAGGGAAGCAATGTTGAGGTGTATCACAAATATGGAAGTCTTGAGCATATCATTAAGATCTGTCAAATGCACAAAATGGATTATCAGGATTATCTAAAGACTAAGGGTGGCAACGAATTGGAACCATTACCGTCGGACCGGTTTAACTAAAGCCAGTATCAGTACAGGCATAACCTTATCGGTGTATTTTTCTAGAATTGAAACTATCAAAACTGGAATACCAGAATTTTTGGCTGGTCCACACCGGCCTGTTCGTTACCATTGTGGAATTGGGTGATACCAGACTGATAACTGGATCTATACCAGAAAAAATACGTACTTCACATTTTTTTAATCTAAGTTATATTTTATAATTAATTTATATTATATAAATTCTATTATATTAATATAATTAACTTAAAGATATATTAATATAGCATTTTTGTACTAACTATTTTTAATAACTTCAAGTTTAATATATCTTAAATAGTTTAATACATTAACTTAAAAATATATCATTAAGTTTAAGTGAATAAATATAACATATTTTAATATATCTTAAAATTAAAAAAGGTGAATCTTCGTAATCTCCTTCAAGTCATCTAGAAGATAGTCTGTTATAAAGATATTTGCAGGCATATTTAGCTTCTCAAATGCAAAGTGATACATTTGCTTCAATTGCTAAAGAGAAGGACAATGATAATATCATGTCCTATGAAAAGATAGAAAACAATGAAATGATATTTCTTGTTGAAAACTCCAAGATTCGGAAGAGAAATGATCCATGGAAAATATTCCAAAAATACTTGATTGATAGACTATATTTCCCAGGTAAATCATACAAAACCCGTTCTTCTTATGAGACTCTTCCCACTTCCACAGGTCGTGTAGATTTTGAGCACTTTCCTGGGCATAGTACAGAAGAGAATGTTTATAACTTCTAAAAATTTATAAGAATAGGGGATGACCACAAAGACAACAGATAGATCAATCTTAACAAAGCCTGTATAAATTCCACTTATTGGGACTACATTCATGTATTAGAAAAAGTGCCCTATTATAATAATGACAGACATAAACATACTTTGTTTATGAAAGTCTGTGCAAAGATATTTGAAGAACCAATTCCTATCTGGTTTTTAAACTGGTGATCAACCACGGTCCAACCATTAAAATATTGTAGGACATATTCCTTATGTTATTCAAAAATGGGCCAAGGTCTCACCAATTTTAAATGAGTTATACCACACAGATCATATCTGCTATCTAGAAAAAGTTTATCAAATTTATTTCTTTATTGAATTCTCAATTCCTTGGATATAAAATGAGCTCCAGAATTGGGATTTACAAAAGAATAGATTCCCTATTTGTACCGAATATTTAATAATAATTTCTAGGATAAATTGATGAGGAAAGACCCCCAAACCAAACAATTATATGGTCAAAAACTCTTTTACTCTATTGAAAAAAGGTCCAAGAATATACAACAGCTCCTTAAAAGGATGTAGTTGAGGATAGACCTACATATACATTGCCAAAAAAGTCTCTATGCAAGATGGGGATTAATAGGAAACTATCAATAAATATTTAGATGAAATTAAAAGAAATTTACTTTAGTCTATTAATCAATATGATAAGTCAGACATTTCAATGAAAAATGTGACCAGTGATGATATAAATGAAGAAGACTTTCAATACTCTCAGCTCATTCTCTCAGATAAGATACTATCTGAAGACACTATTAAACAGATTGAAGAATTCATTAAGATGATAAAGGGAAAAATAAAATATAAATAGTATATATACTATTTACACACAATAGATATACGACACACATAGTAGAAACACTATGTAAGGGACTTGGATGTGGGACCCATTTTACTGTACATAGATTCATTTGTTCATTATATAGAGGCCTTTGGTTGTTAGGAAAAGTAGGAGCTCTCTAGTACAACACAATACTCTTTTGTAAATTTTTCTTGTCTCTCAATGTGAGTAAACATCCTCCATTCAATATTATTTTGTCCTTTCTACCAACGGAGTAAGGTATTTATTTATCTTTTATTTTGAGTTTTTTTAAGCCTCTCTCTCCCTCTTCGATCGTAACTATATCTGGCTAATACCATTTCATATCTATATTGGATATCTAACTTCTTTTGCATAATAATCATGAAAGATCTATACTTTATCAAAATATAAAGAAAGTTTTACTTAGTTTCTTGACTTGGTTCCAAGATGGTGGTACAGTCGATTTCAGTACTGTTTTTGTTAGCTTTTCCTTAGTGTCTCTATATATCAAGTCGTGACCTTAAAGCCGATTAAAGATGTTAAAAAGGGAGTCTTCTTTCATGGTAAGAACTGCTAGACACATGGGTTCAACATAAGTATGTATTGAAGTATGACAGGCCCTTGTAAAACATTGGTTTCTTCCATACTATTAATAAGCTATTTGAAATTCTTGGATACTTTGATTCACTAAAATGATAGGCCTGGATGGCCGCGCGGAATACCGCCAGCCTCCGATCCTGTAATATGGTATCAGAGCTTAGGAACTTTTATGGAATAATGTAATAGATCTGAACTATTCAACAATGATACATCTTATCAGACTATTTTGGTTGAAACTAATTTTTCAAAGTATTAGGTCACCACTATAAAACCTATCAGGTGGATGAAATTAATTTTCCTGCTTCTTGGACTTTAAATTCGGTTATATCTAAAAGTCAAATTGCTAATAATTTGACAATCAATGAACTTTTGCATATTACTCAAAATTCGGATGGTAGGATTTGCATTTAATTTGATGATCAGTCTACTGTTTATAATAGGCATTTATTTTCTCAAGCGCAGTCTAGGTTATTACTTGCTCCGCATCATATTTTTACAATAGAATCATTATATGGTCCAACCCATAATCGTGCTACTTCTTTACATACAATTGAAACTTTTTTATACAAGATTTGTTGAAAAGGTTAAAATTAATCCTTAAATAAATGTTGTTCAAGATAATGATAATATATCTAATAGATAAAACCCTACTGCTTCTGAAATGAACTTTGACCCAAATAATATTTGATGATTCCAAACTAGAATAATTTTAGTCCTAGATCTCAGGCAAGAAATTATATTTAACAAGAATTTTTTGATAAAAAATGAAACCAGTTCAGAACTTGGTTATTAGAGGCTTATAGTCAAGAAGAACATAATAGTGTTTCTAAAGAATTCTATGAAGTATGTGCATTGCATAATCAAATTACAAATTTTGTTCCTTAGTTTATAACCCTTTATCTGTCATTATACATTAATTTCCTAGAATGATCTTATAAAGATAGTAGTGATAATATTGTGAATGTTGTTTACCCTCTCAAGAACCTTTTGTTTTACCTAATAATACCGGTATTACTTTCTCTATATTTCAAAAATTCATTGATAATGAAATTATGGTGGTAAGTATCACAAATATTAATAATTTAATTTCTCAAAATAATTATTTGAGTTATGTTAAAGTTTTGGGTGAACATATTAGTTCTGTTGATAAAAAAACTCGATGTGTTAAATGATTTGGTTAAATAAATTAGTACTTTCTAGAAATCTACTGAGGTTGCCTCCTCTTCGGGAAGTAAAACAAAGGTTCCAACTATTTATGCTAGTATTCAACGACCTCCTAAAATTAAAGGAATTCAAACAAATAAATATTTATAAGAATTTGAAGAACTTCTTGATAAAAAACTTTTAGGATTAAGTGTTATTCTGATTGATTTATCAAATCATTTTCCTGATCAAATAGAATCTACTTCTGATTTGAAAACTAGACTAAGTCAGAGCTTAATAAACTCAAGGGTGTGATTAAAAAACAACCAAGTAAAAGATATGTTGATTACCACCTATGGAAACATACTATTATTCCCGATTAACTCATCAGGATGTTTTAATTAAGGAACAAGATTAGAATTAGACTAATACGTCTTATAGTGGTTCCGACATTTATGAATGGAATCTTGATAGCCTAACTGATAGGAAATTAACAATTCTTATGCATCGGATGATGATGTACTAAACTATCTGCAGAAGTATTGAAGGAAATATTGATAGAAATATTTGCAGAATAATTATTACAGGTTTTACTTGCCAACTTCGTGGCTGGTGGGACAATTTTCTAACTCTAGAGCAGAAAATTTCTAGTGTTAACGCTACAGCTACTAGTGCTAGAGTTGATAATTTAGGTATGGACCTAGTTAAAAATTGAAAGAGCGGTTTATACCCTTGTTCATATGATTTTAGAACATTTCAATGGTAGATATACCAATTAGCATAAAACTGTTTGTACTCTCTTAAATGGTCTTCGATGTAGGACTTTAGGAGAATTTAGGTGGTATAAAGACACCTTTATAAGTTGGGTTATAGAATTACTCATGAATAGATTGTCCCATTGGAAGACTAAGTTTATAGACGGCCTTCCACCCTTATTTATGAAAAAAATTAGAAAATACCTTAGAGGACCTTACGGTGAAGTTCATAGGAAAATTGCACTTATGGAAAATTAATAGGAGTTTGTACATAATAAGGATTAAACTTGTGACTTAAAATTGTCCAGGTAGCTTAAGATTTATAAGCTTATGGAAAAAGATCAGCTGGGAGATTTCTGTACTCAGTTTGGGGTTACCGAACTATCTTTTTCTTCTAGAAAAAAGAATCATCGGTATTCCAAAAAATAAAAGACTTATAAGAAAAAGGAGATCTATATATAGATCCAAAAAAAGAACTTGAAACTAGGAAAGCTCACCATAAGTCTACTAGATTTGCAAAAAATAGGTCTAAGTGAGAACTTGCTAATATTAAGTGTTACAAATATGTTAAGTATGGACATATTTCTCAAAATTGTAAGCTTCAAAAGGTAAGGTATTTAGGAATAGATGAAGAATTACATGATAAAATTTATTGGTTTGCTATAAACTTTTGGATCTGAATAGATTATAATTTG
This sequence comes from Capsicum chinense, assembly GCA_026120095.1. Taxonomy (NCBI): domain Eukaryota; kingdom Viridiplantae; phylum Streptophyta; class Magnoliopsida; order Solanales; family Solanaceae; genus Capsicum; species Capsicum chinense. The sequence continues at coordinate 161,423,402 of JAPEIP010000005.1, read as the reverse complement.
GAATCCGATTTCGAAAATGAAGTTGATTTGCTTGATTTATCTTATAGCGATAAAAATAATGATGCTTCGTGTATTAATTGCAACGGTGATACTTGCACCTGTAATGATAAATTTTATAAATTACACTGCTAATTTGATGATTTGAATATGAGGACTATCACTTCAAATAATGTGTTAGAATTACTAAAATAAGTTTCTAACGAATAACTTCGTGAAAAAATTATAAATTTATCTACAAGTCCAAAATCAGAAAATGTTGATAGCAATTCTTCTCAACCTAAGAAAAGGTTTGATTATTTTACACCTTATTCTTTGTCAGAGGTTAATAAGCGTCTTACTATGAGTTTTACCCATGGTAGAGATACTTCTTTTGATGATTTAAATTTGAAGTTGAAAACATGTAAAAGGAGATTAAATCTCTTAAACAGAATCAAATGATTTGTGATTACATGATTTCGCAACTAGAGAAAGATGTTTCTCCCACAAAAAATTCCAAAGGGAAAGGTAAGATTGATGAAGAAGATGATATTCTTCAAAAATCTCTTCATATAAAAAAATGATTATTTTATGGTAATGATGCAAATTATTACTTCTGTCAAATGGTAAATTAAATGTACTATTCTGATTGATAATCATTTAACTATAATTAATGTTGATATGAGTAACAGTTGGAGAAGATGTTAGATGCATTTGTAAAACCTTGTAGAATCCTAGACATTTGAGTCTTTTAACGCATGTCCAAAAGAGGTCCCAGACTTAGATAATTTCAGCTAAGTGTTAGGACTTAGTCATTTCTAAAGCCCTCAAACTTTGAGGAATTTATTTTCGACCATACCGACGTGAAAAGGTTATTTTTTAAGTTGATTTATAATCGGGAAAGTCAACAGTACACCTCAGGTGAGTTTTAGAATTTTCACACAAGCATAAGGGCATGTTTGAAACTCCAAAAGAGGGTCTTAGGGCAATTAGACCGCGATGCCCTACCCAGCTCAGTGCTAGGGGCAGCCCAATGCAAACCGTGACGCCTTGCTTGGAGCGGCGCTTCACCGCCCGTGATGCCCTGGCTAGTTCGGTCTGGGTAATTTCTGTAGTTTTGTTTTGTATTTTTAAGGGAAAATGGATTTTCCCTTCACCTAATAGGTTTATAACACGGGATTAAAGCCCTAAATAGAATAATTTCTCATCCTTTTTACAAAATCCTCTCAAGAATAAGCCCTAGTTTCATCAAGCTCAAGAATCAAGTCTCAATAACTCACAACAATATCCACGAAATTGACAATAAAGGTATGTTAGGTGTTCATCCAAGGGTTTCTTTCTACTCATGGAGTTCAAGAACCTCTTTTAAAACTACAAGTTTATTTCTTTCATGAATTTCATGTTGAATTTGATTGTATTCATAATTATGATATTAATTGGATTTCTAATCAATGATTTATTAGAAGTTTCATGTGAAGTAATTAATATGTCTGTAATATTATGTAGATGTATGTTAGAAACCCCTTGAATTTGTGAGTTGGGATTATGATCATGATGCTTGCATGTTGGTTATTATTATGTGCATAAAGTATGCTCCCTAAGTGTTTGATTAAGTGATTCTGTGAGTTGAAGGGTGAAATCATGACATAATAGTATGTACACAAGCTCATGCCTCTCAAGTGTTTGACAAAATGTCTAAATGAAAGCATTGTTAACAAGCTACTATTGTTATGCTATTATAATCATGCCAGGTTTTACTTTCAATACTATCGAGTCCTAGGGTATTCAATACCTGAAAATTTAGTTGTTTCCTTAGAATTTCAGTAGCTATAGAAAAGTCTCAAGAAGTCACGAACAATAATACTTAGTCAGTTATAGAACTCAGGGAACTCAGTCTAGTTCAGTTAGATATCACGATCAGCAACAGTTTAGTCAAGCCTAGAATAGTCTAGAAATCAGTTCAGTATCTTTTTAGTTGGGAGTAAGAATCAGCACCGAGCGAACCCAAGGATGGGGTCATTTATTCCAGTAGAGGGTTTGACCCTTAGTAGCAATCCCTGCATTATAGAACTACGTAACCAGCATAGGTTGAGATATCCTCCTGATAGACAAGGGTTGATGCATCTCATATTCATTTTCCTTCCAGTGAGGGTTGACCAAATGTCTTCCTGCCAGATAGGGTTAACTCACAGCCACTGTTAATATCCTTTGGCAATGTGCTAACACCCTTCCAACTAGGTTCATAGGTTTGACCCCAACTTGGTTTATAATCGGGGTATATTGGTTAGATGAACACTCCCACAGTTATAGTTTCAGTTTCAGATTTAGTATAAAACCTCAGTTCAATTTTTAGAATTAGGACTGTCAGACACAGTCACCTAGCTCAGTACTAAACTAAGTTTATTTTTACAAAATCAGGACTATCAAAAATAATCATTCAGTTATCAGTGATCTCCATTACAGTAAAGTAGATTTACATGCAACATTGCATACTCAGTATTTACAACAGTTTTAGATATACATATACTCTTATTTAGTAATATTCATGTTACTCAGCCAGTTATTGTTCATGCATATGAACCCTTGCATATCAGCCTACCTCACTTAGCATAACAGTACATTTAAAGTACTAACGCATAATCTTTCTTTTGCACTATGATGTCTTATATCATAGGTTCAGACGCACGAGCCCCTGACCATACTTAGCAGCCCAGACTTCAACATCAGATTTAGTGGTGTGTCCTCATAGTTCAAAGATAGAGTTATCGGTTCATTATTTCAGTATTCAGTATATTTAGTAGTCAGAGTTAGTTGGGGACTTGTCCCATAAACTTCATATTCAGATAGTTAGAGGTTTTTAGACTAGATTATTTCAGATAGATGATCAGTTTTCAATATTTATTTATTAGTATTTGATTTTATTCATGAAACTTAAGGCAGATTCAGCCTAATTTCCGTATTTTTACAGTGTTACTATTCAGTGATTGCAGCAGGTAGCAGTCATAGGTTAGCTTGTGGTCCTTTGGGATCGTAAGCATCGTGTGGCAATCGGGGTATAGACTCGGGGTATTACACCATTCAAGAAGGATTAATTCCCATAAAATATTTTCAAATAACAACCCATGTAGTTAAATCTACATCTGGACATACT